>CP106732.1:33464299-34664299 GCA_025506655.1 Gossypium rotundifolium | reverse complement strand
ATTCATAATATTATTTTTAAAAATTTCAACAAGTAAAGATAAATAAAATAAATCACTTTTAAGGATGAATATCATATAAGAGAGAAATTATTTTTACACTCTTCCCATCATATCATTCATGGTCCCTTTTCAATTATTTAATGATATTTTAATAATTTTTCCTTATCATTCATACATAATTTTGATAATTTTTACCCTAAACCCCGAATCCCAAATCAAGATTCAAAGTTTAAAATTCGGGTTTAGAGTTTATGTTCAAGTTTGAAATTTAGGATTTGAGATTATAGGTAAGAAAATTGTCAAAATTATGTATTAATGACATAAAAAATTTATTAAAATGTTATTAAATAATTAGAAAAGGACCATATGAAACTCTTACCTAAGGTTGAAATCAAACTAATAAAAAAAAATCTTTGAACTCAATGAATTTGTAGAACATAACATGTTGCAAAACTGAAGAAAATTGTAGATAGAACAAAAGCGAACACGGTTTTGCTTTTGTTTGTGTCATTTATTAACCTTTTACATGCATTTATTTATTTATAGTTATTTACTTCCATCCACGTTAATTAAGGATTTTATAAAGTTATTCTTTTAGTAAAATGTAATAATTGTGATTTAAACTTTATTAATTAAATGATCCAACCCAATCCAACCCAACTTAGGTTACAATTCGACCTGCATGAGCTACAATCCAAAGAGGGAAAACGAAGTAAACAATATATAAGAAAACAAAACCAGAGAATTGCCATTTTCCTTAAAGCTTTATAATTGCATGCATGCACCCACCCACCCACACATACATACATAGATTTCACATTGTGGCATATCACTTTACTTGATGCTTGGCCACGATCAACTATAACTACCGTTTTTCACCAAAATCCAAAAACACACACAACTAAGACAAAGTGAGCTTTGAAGTGAAGACAGGAAGATCATAATCATCATGATGTGGAATGAAAGGGGGCTTTGTTTTTATGCTAGAAAAGGCTCGCAGCGCAAGAAGTGGCGCCATATCAAACTTAAGTTGTCTTTCAGCATGTCGGAGATTGCATGTGTTGCAACATCCTGCTCCTGAAAATTAAAAGAAAAAGTATGTTACATGATCGTATAATATTCCAAAGCTATATTTGCTCATGAAACACTGTGCAGACCAAAGGCTTTTGCATGATGTGGAAGTTAAACAATATCCTACAAGTATGGAACATTTCGATTCCAAAACTTTAAAGTACAGCTAAAACCCATTAAACTCTTAGCACAATACGTATGTAGGCTGCATAAAACAATACCGGGTCCTTTAATAAACTTGGGAAGACAGAAAGAAAGTACTTACCAGCAGTCCTGAAACAATGCCTTTCAACTTCAAGATAACTTCCTTGGAATCTCCCCCATATGTTGTTTTGAAATCAAATCGGTCAGCATATCGAACCTTGAGTCTTATGGATGAGTTTTGATAAGCAGTAGACGTTGTGTGCCAAACGCCAACAACACTGTATCTATCCCCACTAGTTGCTTTTCCAAAGGGCCATCTCAACCCACCTTTCACATCTGGGTCTAGGACCGCTGAATCAATCAGATTTTTAATGCTTTGCATCTCATCTTCCTGAGAAGTGTGAACGAAATAAGTTTTGATGATTAGATGTTTAGTTGCAAACCTTATTATAAAGTAAGCAGGCTTGAGCAAGTCATCTCAATGGCTAAAACTAATGTCCTTAGAGACCAAAAGGATTCAAATTAACTTACAGTCATAGAAGTTAAAATTCTCTTGTGGGACAGTGCCAGCCTCAAATCGAGATCCATATCCAGGCATGATATGTCTATCAACATGTCACGCACTGGGTTTAGTTCTACCTACACGAGAAAATATTATGTTTCATGGTATGCCTCCACAAGATTAACAGATAAGGGGAAAAAAAGCAGGGGGAGATATGGAAACAGGTAGTTCGAAATTTTCAACTGTTAAATGCTAACTAATATCCGAGTAAGGGGCAGACCATTAAGACGGTTAGTGACAGCATGAGAGATTAAAAATTAGACAGAGAGAGCAGTAGAAGAAGACTTGCCTTGTATAGCCAGAGTTTTTTATCATCATTTACGCTACATTTACATGAAATGGTTGAATCTGGTTGCGTGCTATCAGACAACTGCATAAAATGTTAATAGATTAAAAACATTCAATAGCTAACATAACCAATCAGACGAGAATCATGATCTAAAAAGTAGAGTTTAGTGGGCAAATATACCTTCACTTGGAATACATCTTTCACCTCTGCGAAATCAACTCCAATCTTTGAGACAACTTCAGCCATAATGTTTCCCATGTATGAAGCAGGAAGACTCGTGTAGAAGGTTCTTTTCAATTTACTCAATATTGTCTCTGTAATGCAACTTTTACTAACACTTCCCAGGTTCATGGAAGGGCTCCTGCACCAAGTATATTAACATAAACTTGTTGGAATTTGGACAATATACTTAATCTATAAATGTATTTTGGTTTTCAATTAGATATTGCAGTAGCCACCAATATCCGGGATCGCTTTGATATTCTTCAAGGAAAAATGGTTACTTAAAAGACTCAATAATGTACACTTTTTTAAGAGCAACAATTGATGAAGCAATAGCAAAGTAATCAACGCTTACCCTTGAAAAAGTATTTTGCCAAACCGAGCAACCATTCCTAACTTTACATCTTTCAAATCTTTGCACTCAGTTTCAGCCCTCACTTTTTCAAAGGAAGATAATAGGTCTGGCAGAATATTTTCTGCAATAGAAGACCACGGGCTCCCTTTTACTTCGTTATTCTCTATGACAATTGGAAAAAAAATAGTTAAGAACAACTTTCTACAATGTAAGCAATAGAAGGGAGGCCAAAAAGGGACATTATTTATGGAAATGATGTATCACTAACCTTTATTTAAATTACTTTTCATCAAGATTGCAGGTTTCTCACCTGTTTTCCTCTCAATAGATTCAACTGAAACTGGCTTAAGATGAATGGAAGATGTGTCCCCGTTTCCATCATCCAAACCAACAGCAAACCATCTAGAGATGGCATAGTTTGAATATATGATTCTTCCACTCCTATCAGCTTTGATGTTTGAAGCTCTTAACTGTACATTTCTTTTAAATTTGGGAATAAGGGACTCTGGAGTTGGTGTTGGCGTTGGACTCTCCGCATCCTTCTCCGCATCCTTCGAATGTCGCTTGTGTGGAGGGATGTAAGCCATATATGAGATATTCAATTCAAACACCTACTAGAAACAACCCCATAATCAAAGGAGTTTCAAGGCAAGGTTACTAATTAATAACACAAGTCTTAACTAATTAATAGAATACTTTTGAGATCATTTATTCAAATACTTGATGTGCGCTAATTTTTTGTAGCTTTTCTATTCACAAAACTTAAGCGAATTTAAACCCAAAAAATCGTCTAAAATCCTACAGATTGCGAGACTACAATTCTAACGTGATCAACCAAAAAAACCAAAGCATCATCATCAAAACTCATCTTTCTTTAGAAACTAAATGTAAAATACTTTAAAGCAGTGTTTGGTAGCAGAAGAAATCGAAGAAATACCTTAAACCTTCACTTTTATTAATTTAGTCCCTGAACTACAGTCTACGAACAGCCTAAGGTAACTAACTCTAAGAAAACCATAAAGAAAAACTATCTTCATTCTTTCTTTAACACACCAACCCATCAAAGAAAAACACAAAAATGAAAGAGTATAAAAGAGACGCATATAAAAAAGAAGCATAATTTCATAGTTCTGGAAACTAACAAAGAAAATGGGTTTATATGAGCCGTTACCAGAGAATTCAATGGCCTGATTGTGTTGGGATGATTGGGTTAACGTCAATTTAGTGAAAGAAAAAGAAAGGATCTTGATTCTTGAAGATCAAAGAGAGAGGGAATGTTTGATTGGAGAATGGGGTTTGTAAATAATTGTAATGGAGCATTGTCCTTTTATTCTTAAACTTGCTTTCAAGTACTTAAGTTGGAAGAAGTTCCGTTACAAGCCAAAAAAGAAAAAGAAAAAAAAAGGAAAAGCAAAGTGCTTACATCTGAAGTTAGTTTTTTTGGTTTGAAAAACTCATTAAGATAAAATGCAGTCGCGGAGCCTTGTAGAGATCATCGTCATGTTATCTATAATGTAAAATTTTATCTTAATTTTTTTTATAATTTATAAAATTTAAATTAATATTAATAAAATTATATTTTAGTCCCTTAAAATAATAAAATTTAAATTAACACTTTAAAAATAATAAAATATAATTTATTAAAATAATAAAATAATAATTTTACTATAATAAAAATACAATTTAATTTTACTTAAAAAATTTCTAGTTCCTCCGCAAGATAAGTAACCCAACTTTTTATCACATTTCTATTTTCCTCATCGATTCTTTTTACTAAAGCCCAAAATTACCCAGTTACACCCTAACCCACTAAAGCCCAATTTCAAGCTCGAATGACCCACAAACTGTCAACCCAATTACAAATTTCAATGACCACCAAAATGAAACAAGCAAAACAGTCAACCTAACCCTAGGTCCTCGCAGGTCAACCCTTCGGCCAAAAGCCACCTGCTCCACCTGGCCTCTGCCACCGCCACTCCGCAACTTGCATCTGCAAAATATTAAAGAGACAGAGACAGGGAGTAGATAGAAAAAAAAATCTCGACTATAAAGTCGAGAGAACAGATTGTAAAATGGGCCTTCTTTTTTTTTTGAATGAAAACTAGAGACAAATTTTAAATACAAAATAGAATAAAAAACGACTAATGAGTCCAAAGAATAAACAAGCAAGCAAAAGAGCAAAAATTTGCTAAAAAAAAATCAAAACAGAAACCGAAGTTGATTTTCCCTTCTTTCCTTTCCTTTTTTTCCCATCTTCCCCTTTTATATACGAATACATATATATATATTATATAAAAAACAAAAAAAAATAAAAAATTTTACCTTCTCCTAAGCATGCATGTGGCGATGGCAGACATGCAATGGCGTCGACGACGATCCGGTGGCCGAAAATCGCACCACCTCTACCCATGCAGAGAAATTAGAGTTTTTTAAAAAAAAAACTGGTTGAAATAAAATTTTAAGCTTAAAATTTCCTATATATATAGATACAAAATGACGTCGTTTTGGCCATTGCCCTTAAACACCGAAACGACGTCGTTTGGGCCATAGATCAGCGCATGCGACCCGACCTGACTGAAGGATCCGCATGTTTTCATAGAGTGGGCTAATTTCCCTTTTGGTCCCTCCTCTTTTCGGACATTTTAAATTAGGTTTTCGATATTTTTAATTTTTCCCCACGATTTTATCCCATCTTCACTTTGATCCTGTGCGAAATGCAGCGTGTAAGGGGCCAAGGGTTATTTCTTCGTTTGGGCCCTCACCTTTTATGCGCACTTCAATGGGATCCCAATACTTTCATTTTATTTCAAAATTGCCCTGAAACTTCTGTTTTATACTCGATTTGACCTCCTTTTTTCATTCTGATTCACTGATTGTTTTTGTGTAATTATTATTTTCATTATTATATTTGTTATTATTATTTATTATTATTATCATTTCATTTTTTGTATTACTAATACCATATTATTATTATTATTATTACTATTTTTAGGTATTACTATTATTTATGTTATTATTATTCTTTATTTAACTATTATTATTTTACATTATTATCACTACTATTGTCATTATTTAACTGCATTTTTTATCTTTATGTATTTCATCCGTTTTTATCTTATTATTATTATTACCATTATTATTTTTATCATTTTATTTATAAACATATTTTATTGGTTTACTATTAATATATCGTTATATATGTATTTTACTATTATTGTTGTCATTGTACTACTACTACTACTACTACTACTACTACTACTACTATAATTATTATTATTATTATTATTATTATTATTATTATTATTATTATATAACATCTTTATTATCATTTGTTTAGTATGACTATCTATCATCTTTGTCATCATTATTGTCATCGATTATTATTAGTGTTTTATTATTATTAGTAATGTATTATTTGCATTTTATTTCATTATCATTTATACTATCATTACCACCTTATTACCATTATATCATTGTTTTATCGTTTTACTATCCAATTGTTATTGATATCATCCTTATTATTGCTATCACGATTTTTTGGCAATCTTACTAAATAAAATACATTTTATGAAATCGTCATGTTCTATCTAAAGATTCTTAAGACAAGGCAATGTTTTGTATTTAGAAATTCGTGGAATAGCGCCCTAACGTGCTGGGTTGCGATTTTTCGTTTCACTAAATAATTAAACATCCTTCTATCTAACTTCATAAAACACGAGATGACATTGATTACGAGAGATTAAAACATCGTGTCCTAACGTACTGGATGTGATGTTTACATCTTTTCGGAACAAAGAAATCTCGATTTTTGACCCGAACACCTACACTAATTTTCAGCTTAAACATTGTAAAACAAAAGTACATTTTACAAAACCATTTTTTTGTCCGAAAGTTTTCAAATAAGGCAATGTTTGTGTGTTTAGAAATTCGGAGAATAGTGCCCTAACATACTGGGTTGCGATTTTTCGTTTGACTAAAATACTAAACATTCTTGAAATAAATTTCACGAACTCGAGATAACTTTGATTACGAAGGCTTCGAATATCGTGTCCTAACGTGCTGGATGTGATGTTTGTATCCTCTCGGAATAAGGAAATCTCAAATTTCGGCCTAAACTATCCAAACATTTTCTAAAAGATTTTAATTTTTAAAACCTTTTCAAATTTCTGACATTAAGACACTAATTAATCAATTTGGTACCAATTTTGGGCGTGACGAGGGTGGTAACCCTTCCTCGTACGTAACCGACTCCCGAACCTATTTTTTCAAATTTCGTAGACCAACAATATTGTTTTAGTAAACCAAAATGTTTTATTAAAATAAAGGTGATCCGATCACACCAAATAAAGATCGGTGGCGACTCTTACGTTTTATTTTCATTTTCAAAACCAAAGTCGTCCTCCGTTTTTTTCAAAAAAAATGATTATGACAGCTTGGCGACTCTAATGGGGACATAAAAAGAGAGTCAAGCCGTAAATTGATTATTTTCTGTCTTTTGTCGAAAATCTGAAAATGCGATTTAAAAATTCTTTCTTTGAAAACCATGATTCTTTTATGGCATGTTGCATGTTGTTTTAATCTCGGCATTGCATTGCTTGACCGTTGTGGTCGCACCCCTAAGTGGGAGTGAGAAACTACTCCTTCGTGAGGTCTTCACCTCCGTGTAGGATAGTGGATCACTTTCGGGATACATCCGTACCAATGTCTTCGTGGGATTTTCATCTCCGTGCAGCCATAGGGAAATGTATTCCCCTGAACTGAACTCGGTCCGTATGAGCCTATAATGGGTGAGGATCGAGGAATCTGCTAGTTCAGGTACCTTCACCCTAGAACTAAACCTTATATAGCAAGCTTTAACAGCCACCCCAGGCAGAACTGCGCCAAGCCCTAGGAAGTTACCCGACTAGGTCTTTGAATTCTCCGCTTATTGTATATGAAAAGTTGATTCACTTCATTTTATTTTGATTGCATTGACATATTCATCAAAAAGGTGTTGATTCACATTCAGTTGCTGTATAGATAACTTGTCATGGAAAAGGGGTTTCTTGATAAAGTGGAAGACAATGCGGTAAGTCGAATATGAAATTTGAGACCAGTGCAAACAAGGAAAAGGAGATAGTCTTACGGTGGGATACACGTCAGAGTTATGGGATTTCACACGCATCAACGTTACCCAAAATAATCTCCAAGAGATGAGAGAAATATGGAGTCAATGGGACGATGAAATCAAGCAATTATTCAATTGTCATTATGGTAATTTGCCTTATTTGCTTGATGTCAAGATAGACCCGCACTTATTCCGAGCTATAGTCCAGTTTTGGAACCTGCTTATAGTTGCTTTACTTTTGGGAAAGTAGATTTGGTACCTACTATAGAAGAATACATAGTTTTGCTTCGCTGCTCAAAGATTCAAGTTGACAAAGTATATGCAAGACCCGTTAATGTCCCTACATTCTTGAAAAAGTTGATGAATATTACGAAAATGAGCGAGCAGTGGGTTACTTCCCGGATAAAACAAAAGGGAGATTGTAAATGCATCCCTTGGAGAAACTTAAGGGATTTGATTATAGCGCATCCAGATGTGAAAAAAAGGGTCGACATCTTTGCCGTGAGCATTTATGGACTGATCGTCTTTCTAAAGGCTCTAGGGCATGTGGACGAGGCAGTCTCTGACTTGTTTGATAGATTGGATAGGAGAGTCACACCTGTTCCCGCAATTTTAGTCAAAACTTTCAGATCCCTAAATGCATGTCGAAGAGCGGGTGAAGGAAGATTCACCGGTTGCGCACAACTCTTACTGACATGGTTCCACACTCATTTTTGGAAAGCAGAAAATGTGTCGTGTCGGATCTTTTTCGAGGAATATTCTCCTCTAAAAACATTAGCAGCTACGCCAAGACGAGATGATTTTACATAAGAAAGGTGGATAACGATTCTGCAAAACTTACAAGAAGAAGATATAGAATGGAGAGCTCCTTTGAAGATTCCTGACGAGATCTTGTATCGGTGTGAAGATTTTGACTGGGTTTCTCTGTTGGGAATATGGGGAGCCGTCGCGTGTTGAGACAGTACAGATCGAGACAGTAAAGATCGAGATAATTTACGCCAGTGGCGCAAGGTTTAATGCAGTGCGAGTTTGAATATAAAGGAGATAATAGCAAAAGGAGAATTCGTGAAATATCGAGTGCTTGGAGCCAGACTCACAGAATGAAAAGGTTTGCTACTAACCCAATGACAACTCCTGAATATGACCGATGGTGGACTCAAAGAGTCAACGACAACATCCCCACATCAAGTCAGGAAAATACCCGACCGCTAGAAGAACACTTACAGGTGATCCCGTCTGAGCTCGAAATCATCAGACAGGACTTTGAGAAGAGAAGGCTGGAATGGGGAAAAGGATAGAGCAATTAGAGGAGGAGAAAATGCAACTAGGATTAGATGTCGACATTCACAAGCTAGAGGCTGAGAGATTGAGAAAGGGAAAGAATAAAGTTGAAGAAGACTTAGACAACTTAAAAACAGACTACAAGAAGCTGCGAAGGTCGATGAAAACTGCGAGACTAGGAAAAACGTCAGAGTAATGGCATCAAGATATTAAAGAGGAAAAAAATAGATCCACCAGTGGGAGAAGAAATTTCGAGAAGCTCAAGAGTAGGAAGATACTCTAAAAAGAAATTTGGTAGAAAGTCAAAACGAGAAAGAGAGATTGAAAGACCGAGTGATAGAGCTAGAAAGATCTTTATAGCAGTATCGTAGTCGTAATTCTGTGGTTGAATTGAAGGCCAACCTAAGTAAAATTGAAGAGATGAAGGCAAGAATCGAAGAGCTAAAATCCGCTTTATATGGTTGTGAGCTTCGGGTGGAACTTCTTGAAGTTAATGAAGAACGTTGGAAAGCACAACTTCACCACTCCCAGAGTCAGGTCAGAGATCGGGATTACATCATGGGGGAAGCCGTGGCTCAAGTGCGAGAAGTGACGGATCACGTACAATCCTTAGCAGTCCGAGCTGATGTACTAAGTGTAATACACGAGTCAAAGTTAGAGCGAGGTCAAGAGTTATCTTGGCTTCTAGAAAAAGTCAAGGCCTTAGGTGTTAAGGCTAGGCCTTATATGTAATCCATTTTATGTAAAGAAATTTGTTTTCTGGAAAAGCTATCTTAATGAAATTGAGTCGAAATCAACGCCTTTTTGTTGCATACATGCATTTTTGTTGCATTGCATCACATCATATGCATTTAAGTCTATAAAAAGAACCTAATTAGTTAAAATTATCAGATAAAAAAAGAGAGGAAAGAGAAAATCTAGAAACTGAACATTATTACGGAACACGTGCTAAAACCAAGAAAATGGATCAAAGGTTCGAACAATTCTAGAAGGACATATAGGAACAAATACAAGAGCAAATGTTGAAACTCCAGTAGGAAATGAGGGACCAAATGTTGGAGGCTCAGAGAAACATGATAGCCCAAATGGCCCAAATGATGAATGGTGCAACAGACAAAGGAAAAGGTCCCATGACTCCGGTCGAAGAGAATAGCGAAGGCGCTCCCCTGGGTTTTACCCCGCCACACGCAAGAATACAGCCTGAGGAGTATCCCCAAAGGCCACCAGTGACGATCAGACCCCAGCAAGGGCAGGATGACACTAGACCTCCCCTGAGCTTTCACGTAGGCTCAGGATCTCAACCAGGAGATAGCCCCGCTAATCCTGTGGTGCCCGATTTAGATGTCGCAGAGAAAATGGGGTTGAGAATAGAATCCTCAAGGTAGTTAAAGGATCATTGCAAATGGCTGGAGGAAAAATTCAAGGCACTGAAAAATATCGATCATCATCATGGAATTGACGTGAAAGATTTAAGTTTGGTCCCAGATTTGATGCTGCCCCATAAGTTTAAAATGCCTGAATTTGAGAAATACAATGGGACTAACTGCCCGGAGGCCCACATCACCATGTTCTGTAGACGGATGGCGGGCTACGTGAACAATGATCAACTTTTAATTCACTGCTTCCAAGAAAGTTTGGTCGGTGTGCAAGCAGATGGTATAATCAGCTTAGCCGGACTAACATTAGCTCCTGGAGAGATTTGGCTCAAGCCTTCTTGAAATAGTACAGTCACATCACGGACATGGCACCGAACAGAATTACTCTACAGAATATGGAGAAGAAACCAAATGAAAGTTTCAGACAATATGTGCAGAGGTGGAGGGAGGTTGCCATGCAGGTCCAACCACCTCTCCTAGAAAAGAAAACTACCATGCTCTTCATTAACATCCTGAAGGCTCCTTTCATAACCCATATGATAGGGAGTACCACTAAGAGCTTTGTCGACATAGTAATGGCAGGGGAAATGTTCGAACATGCCATAAGGGGTGGCAAGATGGAAGTAGGAGAAAGCGCTGGGAGGGTCGCTCCTAAAAAAAAGGATGGTGAGGTAAATAATGTGAGTACATACAATAAAGGGCACTCAAAGGCAATCACAGTTAGCCAGCCAAAGGCGATTACAGCTGAGCAACAAGGGCTAGCAAGACAGGAATCAGGAACCAGACGAAATACCCAAAAGATCCAATTTACGCCAATTTCGATAACGTACAAAGAGCTATACTTGACTTTATTTAATGAGCACATCGTGTCCCCATTTTATCTACAAACATTGCAGCCCCCATATCCTAAATGGTATGACTCAAACGCTCACTGCGATTACAATGTAGAAGTAGCGGGGCACTTGATTGAAAATTGTATCACCTTTAAAAAGATAGTCGAAAAGCTAATCAAAATGGGGGTTGTAACACTTGATGATATGGAAGGAAAGGGGAACCCATTACCCAACCACGAGGATAAGGGGATAAATACAATTGGTGAAAAGGTCGGGAGAAATACCAAGAGAGATGTCACAGAGGTGAAAACCCCGTTGAGAGTGGTCTGGAAGGAGATGGTGAAAAGAGGATTAACAGATTCAGATTCTGCGAAAAGATGGAGGAGGATAAAGAACTACTGCGAATTCCACAAAGCAGAAGGGCATGAGATCCAAAAATGTGTTGAGTTTAGGATATTGGTGCAAGGCCTTATGGACAACAAAGAATTAGAGTTTTTTGAAGAAGGAACAGAGAAATGAGACATATGTGCAACCGAGGAAGAATTGATGAAGCCAGGAGTCAACTATCCGAGGATCATTATCACTCCACCAAGAAACATGAAAGGCGAAGCATAGGAAATGCCGAGGATTGTAATTCAGAGACCTGCTTCCTTTCCTTACAAGGACAACAAAAGGGTACCCTGGAATTACAATTGTAATGTGACAATACCAGGGGTAAAAAGCTCAGTTAGCACTTCTGAGGAAATAAAAAATGAAGGGTCCTATACGCGTAGTGGGAAGCGTTACAATTCGGAAAACAGTAGAACAGAACCAATAAAATTGAAGACTGTGACAATTGAGCGAAAAAAGGAACTAGAGACCCTTATCAACGAACCTGTAAAGGAGGAAGAGGCCAAAGAATTTTTGAAATTCTTAAAGAATGATGAGTAGTGATGGTGGAATAGCCGTGCAAACAATCGCTCGTATATCTCGTAGCTATACTTTTTAAGCTCGAAAGTGTACCGCGAAGTACTGATGAAAGTGCTGAATGAAACTTATGTTACTAAGAATATATCCGTCAATAAGTTGGATCGTCTGGTTAGTAACATAAGCGCTGACAATTTCATTTACTTCAGTGATGATGAAATCCCACCGGGAGGCATGGGATCAACAAAGACTTTGCATATAACTACTCGTTGCAAGGGATACACTCTGCTGAGTGTGTTAATTGATAATGGATCAGCATTAAATGTCTTACCATTAGCTACACTGAAGAGGTTGCCTATAGACAGTTCTCACATGAAAACATGCGATAACATAGTGAGAGCGTTTGACGGCACTGAAAGAAGAGTACCTTTATTGATCAGGTCGAACACATACGAAGTGGACTTTCTGGTCATGGATATCAAGCCCTCTTACAACTGCTTGCTGGGAAGGCCCTGGATTCATTTGGCAGGAGCAATACTCTCATCGCTACACCAGAAACTAAAACTGGTAACGAAAAATCGACTGGTAACTATAAACGCCAAAGAAGACATCATAGCGACTATTACCAATGAAGCGCCATATCTAGAAACAAATGAGGAAGCCATTGAATATTCCTTCCGATCCTTAGAGTTCGTAAATGCGACTTTCATCTTGGAAGGGAATGAAGTCCTGGTGCCTAAGTTATTTAAGGCCACAAGGATGGGCCTACGAATGATGATAGGAAAAAGGGCCCTACCAGGAAAAGGATTAGGTAAACATCTCTAAGGAAAAATTCAAATCCCGATGTTGAAAGAGAAGAGAGACCGTTTTGGCGTAGGTTTCAAACCAGATGCTAAATAAATGAAGAAGGAAATAAAGAAGAAGCAAGAGAGGAGAAGAGTACGGTTGAACGAAGAAGACGTCAAGTGGGAATCGATGACATTCCCCCACATATCTCATACCTTCGTGTCGGGAGGAGTAATCTACCCGAAGAAAGGATCTTCCAGAGATGAACATCCTCACACCAATGCCTTACATGATGAGGAAACTGATCAAGGAAACTTGTTGGGCATTCGCCCGTATGAACCTGGAAGCGTTTTGGACAATTGGACTGCAGAGGAATTTCCTATAGTTTTTAGATATTATGTAGAGTAATATTCAGAACACACTCGTTGTTTTAAGCCTAGAAACAATGAGATTTCTTTTGTGAAGCAGGCTCATGTTCGGATAGTTGGTTTCAATGAAATACATCTTTAATTCTAACAAATATATTTTTATTTTTTGTTCTTTATTCTTTATTCCCATTCATATCATGTGAATAGTTATCCTTCAATTCATTTATTCTTTGTACATCCTTTGAGACCCATCACAGGTCCCTAGACATCAATGGTATGAGCAACGATACTATAGATTCAGAGGTCTATTTTGAGTAAGACGTGTGTTCAGAAGAATCTCAGGATTTTAAAAGTGACAGAGAATGTGACTTGCCTCCAGATTTGTTGAGAATGGTAGAGCAAGAAGAAAAATAGATCCTACCGCATAAAGAGTCAGTAGAAATGGTAAACCTGTAAGAAGGACAAGAAGTGAAGATCGGAGCTTGTATCACGATAGAGACCAAGCGAGACCTCATCGAGTTACTTTAAAAATTTAAGGATGTATTTGCGTGGTCGTATCAAGATATGCCTGGATTAAGCACTGATATCGCAGTACACCGGCTGCCCATAAAAGAAGAATACAAGCCCGTCCAATAGAAGCTTCGAAGAATGAGACCAGATGTTTTGTTAAAAATAAAAGAAGAAGTCGAGAAGTAATTTAACGCCGGATTCTTGCAAGTGGTTTAGTACTCGGATTGGGTGGCTAATATCGTCCCTGTCCCTAAGAAAGATGGAAAAGTGCGAATGTGCGTGGACTACAGGGATCTAAACAAGGCTAGCCCGAAAGATAATTTCTCGTTGCCTCACATCGACACCTTAGTAGACAATATGGCGGGCTATTCATTGTTCTCCTTCATGGATGGTTTCTCAGGATACAACCAAATAAAGATGCATCCTGAAGACATGGATAAGACAACATTTGTGACCATGTGGGGAACGTTTTGCTACAAGGTGATGCTGTTTGGGCTAAAAAATACGGGAGTGAAATATCAGAGAGCCACGGTGACCCTATTCCATAACATGATGCACAGAGAAATTGAGGTTTACATTGACGATATGATTGCCAAGTCCCGAGCTGAAAAGGAGCATGTGCAGGTCTTAAGGAAACTATTCTTGAGGTTGAGAAAATTCCAGCTAAAATTTAATCCAGCAAAGTGTACCTTCGAAGCTCGGTCTGGGAAGTTGCTTGGATTCATAGTTAGTGAAAAGGAGATTGAAGTTGACCCAGGCAAAGTCAAGGCCATAGAGGAGTTGCCTCCGCCACGTACCCAAAAAGAAGTTAGAGGTTTCTTAGGAAGACTAAATTGCATCGTTCGGTTCATCTCACAACTAACTGAAAAATGTGACCCCATATTCCGTCTTCTTAAGAAACACAATCCGGGCACGTGGGATGAAAAATGCCAGAAGACCTTTGATAAAGTAAAGCAATACCTGTCCAATGCCCCAGTATTGACGCCGCTTCATCTAGATAAGCCATTAATCCTTTATTTGACAGTGCTCGATAATTCAATGGGATGTGTGCTTGGTCAGCACGACGAGTCAGGAAAAAGAGAGAAGGCAATATCCTACCTTAGTAAAAAAATTCACTGAATGTGAAACAAAGTATTCGCCAATCGAGAAACTATGTTGTGCCTTGATTTGGACAACTCAGAGATTGAGGCATTATATGTTGTATCATACGACGTGGTTCATCTCGAAGCTAAATCCTCTAAAATATATGATGGAGTCTACCACTTTGAACGGAAGGATGGCCAGATGGTAGATTTTGCTTTCTGAATTCGACATAGTCTATGTGAACCAAAAGGCAGTAAAAGGGAGTGCAATAGCGGACTTTCTAGCCAGTAGAGCCCTTGAGAATTACGAACCTTTAGACTTCGATTTCCCTAATGAAGATTTGATGTATGTGGCAAACACCGGAGAGGGTGCCTCAGAAGATCATCCTTGGAAATTGAATTTTGACGGAGCATCAAATGCCGTGGGCAATGGAATTGGGACAATTCTGATATCCCTAAAAGGAGACCATTATCCATTTACTTGCAAATTAGATTTTGATTGCACTAATAATATGGCTGAATACGAAGCGTGCATCATGGGTATCTGTACCGCTATTGAATGCAAAATTAGGGTATAGGAGGTATATAGAGACTCTGCTTTGGTAATCTATCAACTCAAAGGAGAATGGGAAATAAGAGATCCTAACCTGATTATCTACAAAAGATTAGCCTAAGAATTGATCAAAGAGTTTGATGACATCTCTTTCAATTATCTGCCTAGAGACAAAAATCAGATAGTTGATGCTCTGGCCACCTTGGCTTCTATGGTTCGAATAAATGAAAATAAAGATATGAAACCTATACAAATGAGCATTTATCAGGTCCCAGCCCATTGCTACAATGTCGAAGAGAAGAGAAAGTTGATTATCTATGGTACCACGACATACTGCAATGCGTGAAAAATCACAAATACCCTGATCAAGCAATTGAGAACGACAAAAGGATGCTGAGAAGACTAGCCTGTGACTATGTCTTGGACGGAGAGGTCCTATACAAAAAGAGAAAAGATCAAGTACTACTGAGGTGTGTAGGTGTCGCCGAAGCTAAGCAAATCCTAGAAGAAGTCCACGAGGGTGTCTGCGGAACTCATGCCAATGGTTTCACGATGGCCAGGAAAATAATGAGGTTTGGGTACTATTGGTTCACCATGGAGGGAGACTGTATCAACTATGCCAAAAAAATGTCATAAATGCCAGATTTATGGAGACAAGATTCATGTGCCTCCGTCACCTTTGCACGTTATGACTTTCCCATGACCATTTTCCATGTGGGGCATGGATGTCATTGGACCAATCTCACCGAAAGCTTCGAATGGGCACCGGTTCATTTTTGTGGTCATTGACTACTTCACGAAATGGGTGGAGGATGCTTCATATGCTAACGTCACTAAATCAACGGTTAGTTAATTTTTGAAGAAGGAGATCATCTGTCGATATGGAATGCCTGAGAGGATCATATCAGACAATGCATTGAACTTAAACAATAGTACGATAGTAGGGGTTTGTTGCCAATTCAACATTAAACACCACAATTCGTCTCCATATCGTCCAAGAATGAATGGGGCAGTGGAAGCGGCCAACAAAACATCAAAAAGATAGTGGGGAAGATGATCGAGACTTACAAGGATTGGCATGAGAAATTACCGTTTACGCTCTATGCTTACCGAACGTCCGTCAGAACCTCTACTGGGGCAACGCCTTTCTCATTGGTCTATGGGATGGAGGCAGTTCTACCTATTGAAGTGGAAATACCTTCTCTTCGAGTCTTATCAAAAACAAAGTTGGATGAAGCTGAATGGATTCGGGCTCGATATGATCAGTTGAACTTAATTGAAGAAAAGAGATTGAGGGCTATTTGTCACGGCTAGATGTACCAAAAACGAATGATGTGAGCTTATGACAAAAAAGTTCGCCCAAGAGAATTTCATGAGGGGGACCTTGTGCTAAAAAAGATCCTTCCCATACAAAATGATTACAGAGGAAAATGGATGCCGAATTGGGAAGGACCATATGTGGTGAAGAAAGCTTTCTCTGGAGGGGCACTGATCCTGACTGAAATGGATGAAAAAAGCTTACCCAATCCCGTGAACTCGGATGCGGTCAAAAAATACTTTGCTTGAAATGGAAAGAGGGCAAGGTGAAAACCTGTAAAGGGCGCTTTGAAACTTCTAAAAAAAAAGAGAATGGAGAGGCCAGGGCGAAAACCCGCAAAGGGCGCCTTGAGGCCAAAGAGCTTTTGAGTTGAAAACCCGAAAAGGGCAGCTTGAATTTTGAATAAGCATGTAGCGATCTTGCAATGTTTGAATCAACGAGGAAAGAAGCACGTGGCATATCGGGGCACCAAAAAAGTACTTTGAGTCTTCCAAACACATGCTAAAGCTCAAAGCAGTCTTCATGAGACTTGTATAGGAGCCCAATCGGCAATGTCTAGGGCATCTGATTTGTGTCTTGCTCATTGTACTATTGTTGAATTCTTTTTCTCTGCAAGAAGGATATGTTCCCAATCATTTTCCTCTTATTGTTGATAATTCATTTTAACCCTCCCTGAAATCAATTTTTGTTACCCATCATTCATAAACATGTTGCATTGAAATAATAATTGATGAACTAATAATTTCACAAAAAAAAAGTTTACATATTACTTTGTAAATCTCTAGATAAAGCAAGAAATCGAAACAGGACAATTGTTGAGAGTTCTCACATTTGAGAAAGAAGGGTCTTAATGGAGGTTCCTCGTCCGATTCAGTAATTGTGATGGAATAAACGATATTACCTAGTCATCTGGAAAATGATATGACAGGCAAATTTTCAACAGGAAAAGATTCAAAAACCCTAAATCGTTGTGGAACAAATCAAAGTTGAAACACGACAGGTATTCTTCGAGTTACGGTAGTAGAAGTCATGATTCCTAGGGAGAGACGGTTGGAAGTCAATGTATGCCCATGTCCCGAGACCTAAAAAGAATGAGTCCAGAAATTCCCATAGGGGCAAATTATTTGAGTAGAAAATGTTACCTAAAGTAGAATGAAGACTAAACCTTGACAGATAAATAAGTGATAACGTCTTAAATAGGAATCACACTTATAACATTCTGACTCATTTCAATCATGGCATTCTAATTATTACGCATAAGCATGTACCCATCCTACAGGTTATGTCCTCAAAAAGGCTGTGTAGTAAAGGGAATTGAAGATAGCAAATTTGGTAATCCTGAAGTTGCAGGAGCAGATTGAAGATAGCAATCGCAATCTGAAGTTGCGAGGAGCAGATTGAAGACAAACAAACGGCAATCTCGAAGTTGTAGGAGCAGATTAAAGGCAGTAAATCTGGCAATCTTAAAGTTGCAGGAGTAGATTGAAGGCAGTAAATCTGGCAATCCTGAGGTTGCAGGAGCAGATTGAAGATAGCAACCGCAACGAAGTTGCGGAGCAGATTGAAAACCGATAAATCTAGCAACACGAAGTTGCGGGAGCAGATTGAAGATAGCAATCCGCAATCTGAAGCTGCAGGAGCGATTGAAGATAGCAACTGGTAATCCACGAAGGCTGCAGGAGCAGATTAAAGATGGCAAAGGTAATCCTGAAGTTGCAGGAGCAGATTGAAGATAGCAACCGGCAATCCACGAAGTTGCGGGAGCGATTGAAGATAGCAAATATGGCAATCCTGAAGTTGCAGGAGCAGATTAAAGATGGCAAATCTGGCAATCCTGAAGTTGCAGGAGCAGATTGAAGATAGCAAATCTGGCAATCCTGAAGTTGCAGGAACGGATTGAATAAAGAAAATCTGGCAATCCTGAAGTTGCAGGAGCAGATTAAAGATAGCAAGTCTGGCATCCCTGATGTTGCAGGGAGCAGATTGAGATAGTAGATTTGGCCATTCCTGAAATTACAGGAAGCAGATCGAAGAGATCAGTCTGGCAATCCCTGAATTTGCAGGGAGCGGATTGAAGATAGTAGATTTGGCGATTCTTAATGTTGCAGGAGCAAATCGAAGTGAGCGGATTAAAAACGAAGAATCCCATGCCTTTGAAGTTGCAGCGATGGAGTGGATCAAAACAACAAGATGTGAAGGACCAGAATGAGGCTACTTGAAGAGGAGCACTTGAGAAGTCAAGACTCGGCGAGACCGGGCAACATTGGGCTTCTTTAAGTCTTTGCTCTATTCTCGTTACACGACAATGAGCAAAGAGAGGCACCGTACAAAGCCCAAATTGCCCGGGCCTGTTTCAGTACCAACCTAAACTGAAATAAAAAAACCAAACCAAATAAAAAAACCTAAAGCCCAAAATTACCCAGTTACACCCTAACCCACTAAAGCCCAATTTCAAGCCCGAATGACCCATAAATCGTCAGCCCAATTTTGCCCAGCCCGATGACCAGTCCAAAACAGAAACAAGCAAAATAGTCAACCTAACCCTAGGTCCTCGCGGTCAAGAACCCTTCGGCTAGAAGCCACTGCTCCACCTGCTCTCTGCCACCGCCACTCTGCAACTTGCATCTGCAAAATATTAAAGAGACAGAGACAGGGAGTAGATAGAAAAAAATCTCGGCTATAAAGCCGAGAGAACAGATTATAAAATGGGCCTTCTTTTTTTTTTTTGAATGAAAAACTAGAGACAAATTTTAAATACAAAATAGAATAAAAAATGACTAACAGGTCCAGCAACAGCAAGCAAGCAAAAGACAAAAAATTTGCTAAAAAAAATCAAAACAGACGACGGTCCGGTGGCCAAAAATCGCACCACCCCTACCCCTGCAGAGAAAACAAAAAAGGGTTTTAGAGTTTTTTTTTTAAAAAACTGGTTGAAGTGAAATTTTAAGCTTAAAATTTCCTATATATATAGATACAAAACGACGTCGTTTTGGCCATTGCCCTTAAACACCGAAACGACGTCATTTGGGCCATAGATTCGCGCATGCGACCCGACCCGACTGAAGGATCCGCATGTTTTCATAGAGTGGGCTAATTTCCCTTTTGGTCCTTCCTCTTTTAGGACATTTTAAATTAGGTTTTCGATATTTTTAATTTTTTCCCATGATTTTATCCCATCTTCATTTTGGTCTGCGCGAAACGCAGCGTGTAAGGGGCCAAGGGTTATTTCTTCGTTTGGGCCCTCACCTTTTATGCGCACTTCAATGGGATCCCAATACTTTCATTTTATTTCAAAATTTCCCTGAAACTTCTGTTTTATACTCGATTTGACCTCCTTTTTTCATTTTGATTCTAATTTAGTCCTTACTGATTGTTTTTGTGTAATTATTATTTTCATTATTATATTTGTTATTATTATTTTTATTATTATCATTTCATTTTTTGTATTACTAATACCATATTATTATTATTACTATTGTTAGGTATTACTATTATTTATGTTATTATTATTCTTTATTTAACTATTATTATTTTACATTATTATCACTACTTTTGTCATTATTTAACTGCTTTTTATCTTTATGTATTTCATCAATTTTATATTTTATTATTATTATTACCATTATTATTTTTATCATTTTATTTATAAACATATTTTATTGGTTTACTATTAATATATCGTTATATATGTATTTTACTATTATTGTTGTCATTGTTCTACAATTATTAATATTATTATTATATAACATCTTTATTATCGTTTGTTTAATATGGCTATCTATCATCCTTGTCATCATTATTGTCATCGATTATTATTAGTGTTTTATTATTATTAGTAATGTATTATTTGCATTTTTATTTCATTATCATTGATACTATCATTACCACCTTATTACCATTATATATTGTTTTATCGTTTTACTATCCAATTGTTATTGATATCATCCTTATTATTGCTATCACGATTTTTTGGCAATCTTACTAAATAAAATACATTTTATGAAATCGTCTCCGTTTCTATCTAAAGATTCTTAAGACAAGGCAATGTTTTGTATTTAGAAATTCGTGGAATAGCGCCCTAATGTGCTAGGTTGCGATTCTCCGTTTCACTAAATAATTAAACATTCTTCTATCTAACTTCATAAAACACGAGATGACATTGATTACGAGAGATTAAAACATCATGTCCTAACGTACTGGATGTGATGTTTACATCTTTTCGGAACAAAAAAATCTCTATTTTTGACCTGAACACCTACACTTATTTTCAGCTTAAACATTGTAAAACAAAAGTACATTTTACAAAACCATTTTTTTTTGTCCGAAAGTTTTCAAATAAGGCAATGTTTGTGTGTTTAGAAATTCAGAGAATAGTGCCCTAACGTGCTGGGTTGCGATTTTTCGCTTGACTAAAATACTAAACATCCTTGAAATAAATTTCACGAACTCTGAGATAACTTTGATTACGAAGGCTTCGAATATCGTGTCCTAATGTGCTGGATGTGATGTTTGTATCCTCTCGGAATAAGAAAATCTCAAATTTCGGCCTAAACTATCCAAACATTTTCTACAAGATTCGAATTTTTAAAACCTTTTCAAATTTCCGACATTAAGACACTAATTAATCAATTTGGTACCAATTTTGAGCGTGACGAGGTGCTAACCCTTCCTCGCACGTAATCGACTCGAACCTATTTTCTCAAATTTCCTTTCGGTTTTTGCTCAACAGATTGCATTCCATATCATCCATAATCATTCCTGACTTGAGCCAATATTCGCCACATTGAACTACAGAAAACTCCTCAAAAACTTCGCATTATTTGACTTGAGTCGTTACGAAATTGACCCACAATTGTTGGCCCAATTCTAGTTAGGTGACCCTTTCTAGGACTCGCGACATTGCTTGTGTCAAAGCATTATCTTCTTCCATGTGATCGCGTGATCCGTCTCTCTCTCAAATAACGCAGTGCATCCATTTCGGCATATGATTTGGTGCTTGTGCACCTCGGCCTCTACGGCCATGTCTACACGCGTCGACCACGTCCTCTAGTGCTCATGATGGCTTATTCGTTTTATCGATTACAAGTTTTATGAATCGGAAAATTGTTTGAGTGTTTATTAACGATGTTTTATGAGATTTGAGAGATAAAGTTGTTTTTCAAACATATCCTATAGTCTCAATCTCTACGATTTTCACATCTAAAACTAAAAGTTCTAGAGTGTTCCTATGATCATCATAGTAATCATTAAGTAATAAATACTTACTTGACTTGTTGCTTGGGATGCTTGTGGTGCCATCTTGATCTCTAAAACATTATTGAATGAATTCATACGAAATTATTGTAAACCCAAACCATAGCAAGAGTTTTGGCTGCTCGATACCATAAATGTAACACCCCAAACGGTCTATGCATTAAAATTTGGATTTGGTTTGTTACATGAATCGAACTATCTTAACAATTACGGTGAGTCGAAATCTACAAAATTATTTTTAATTACAAGGTTTAACAAAAATCAAAAGTATTTTAAATTTGATGTATATTAGAAAATATTAGTTGAAAACATCATCAATATTGTATTATCAAAATCCTTAAGTAAATTTTATAAGAGTTCAAAATACTAAAAATATTTATAAATGAATTTCATATATTTGAAAACCCAAATTATTTTAATAAAAACATCATATAATCATCACCCATATAATAATGTCCAAATATAGTTTAAACCAACCACATAAAGATCCATGAAATATTAATAGAGGCCCTTATTACATCAACCCAAAATAGTAAAAATACTTATTAAAAAGTTTGAAGTTTAATAAACCCATGTTTTTGCGATATAGCCTCCCGAAGTCATCCTCGGCCCAAGTCCACGTCAATTTCCATTACACGAGATGAAAATTTAAGGGAGTGAGTTACTTAGAACTGGTGTATAACTCACTTACTTTATCCTTTGGGCGATTATCAAATTATGGATTTGGGCTTGAGCCCATTAGTAGAATTAACAACATAAATAATGATATGCATGCAAAATTGAATTTTCCTCCCAAACCTAATTTCCATCTGCTACACACCGTACCAACCATCACACTGTGGGGATCAAGTCAACCCACCAGCCATCACACCAATCGTGGGCATTAAGCCTTTTATGTTTGTGTGAGAGCCACCGAACTAGATTGTGACAAAGTCATAGAACTAGAGGCATTGAGCCAAAATTTATTTGTGGCGGAACCATAGAACTAGAGGCAAATAGCCATTTAATAATTTTGTGGCGAGCCCAGAACTAGAGGCAAATAGCCATAATTTTGTGGCAGAGCCAAGAACTAGATTTTGCAACAGGCCTTTCTTCTCTTCATCATTTTCCCAACCCATGCAATATGTATGCAAAGTAGTCTATGATCATACAATGATTTTATTAAAAGGCCCATTAACAAGAGTCAATATTTCCAATTTTATTAAGGCCCAAAATTACAAAACAACATTTGGCCCATTTAGCAATTTAACATCTTAGGCCCAAATTTACGATCTAGCAAGAGTTGACCCATTTATCGATCTAGCGAGGATTTCATTGGTTTAACAATTTAACAAATATTACGGCCCATTTACGATCTAGCTATGTTTTGACATTGATTATCGATCTAGCAAATATTTACCAATTATTATTTATACACTAACAAGCAATATTTTACCATCTACTAATTATCAAACTTATTGGCCCATTTTACGAAGACATGAAAATTTATATTTTACCATCTAACTCATCGAGGGCTTTTCGTAATTTTCACCATATTAACCGTTTTCATGTAATTTCACCAAATACCAATTATTACGTTTTATCCGATCTAGTCAAATTTTACTCAATACCACGAATGACGTCTAAACTTGAGAAAAGTGAAGTACACACCTCGATATCGTGAGTACTAACCCTTCCGTTCTTCAATACCTAAACATAATACAATCTTATTAGGACACTACCATGTATAAAAAATATGTTATTGATAATCCAAATCCTTACCCTCTTGTTTTTGAATCACTTCAATTTTGGTTTCTCTTCGTTTATCGATTGTTGTTAGAAATACAAAGGCTCGAAGTGCGAACTACTTTGAATAATTGATTTCCTTGGTAGAGATGAAAATCTCGGACTCAAAACCGTCGTTTATACTTAGGGAAATAGTGGATGCGAAGACTAAACACAGCCTTTTTTCCTATGATGTTTGTATCCTCTCGAATAAGAAAATCTCAAATTTCGGCCTAAACTATCCAAACATTTTCTAAAAGATTCGAATTTTTAAAACCTTTTCAAATTTCCGACATTAAGACACTAATTAATCAATTTGGTACCAATTTTGAGCGTGACGAGGGTGCTAACCCTTCCTCGCACGTAACCGACTCCCGAACCTATTTTCTCAAATTTCGTAGACCAACAATATTGTTTTAGTAAACCAAAATGTTTTATTAAAACAAAGGTGATCCGATCACACCAAATAAAGATCGGTGGCGACTCCTACGTTTTATTTTCATTTTCAAAACCAAAGTCGTCCTCCATTTTTTTCTTCAAAAAAAATGGTTACGACAGTAATAAATATAAAATATTTTTTATCCACAAATAATAATTTATGTAATTTTTAAAAAATAGTAAATTATATTTAAAAATATTATTTTTAAGCTTAATGAGTTTTAGCTTGATTGATATTAGCATTGTTATCAATACAAGAGGACGTGAGTTTGAGCTTGTTCAAGTGTTTTTATCTTCTTATTTAAGGGTTTGGAGGTGATGAGATTATGGATAGTTTTAAACATTGTATTTAAAAATATTATTTTAAAAGAACAATAATATTATGAAATATTTATAAATTATTTTAATAAAATATATTTACAAAATTTTAAGATATATAGATTATATATATTTAATTATAAAGTATTTAATATGTATAAATTAATATTAATATTTAAATGGTTATAAAAATATTAATATTTAAATTTAAAATAATAATTTTTAATAAATTTTTTTGTGACAATAAGATAATATCTAACTAATTACATAACAGCATTATGAAAAGAAGGAGCATCCTTAAACTATCCATTTCAATAAAAGTGTGAACCATCGTGGGGAGGAATTCAAATACCTACAAGCCATTTTTTCTAGTCAAGGCTTGTTTAGCTAAGCAATCTGTAGCTTGATTCTGTTCTCTCGGGATGTATCGCAATAACCACTAGTTTTCCTGAGATAAGATACTTTAAATTCGTCTAATCAAGAATGAGTTCGATAAGGAGGAAGTGCTTCCAAGAATGGCTTTAACAACTTCCAAACTATCAGTTTGAATGATAATTTGATCACGACCTCTATGTTGAATAAGCTTGAGGCCCTCAAAAAAGCCCCAAAGTTCAGCATCAAAGATCCATTTCAATAAATTTTAATTATTTTATTTTATGGGTGTAAGCACCCAATTTATTTTTAATCATTTTTTTTTTTGGGTTTAAATATGCCAAAGTTACTTGTACTCTTCTAAAATGTAAAATTTAATCTATATACTTTAATTTTGAGACATTAAGTCCTTATACTGTTTTTTAATTAAAAATTGATTCTTTCACCACTTTTTTGGTCAGAGTTAGTGATGTGGCTATTATAGAAAAGGTAAAATAACTCTTTTTAAAGATAAATTTTTGAAGGGATATCAAAATTTATGAAGAAATACTAAATGTAACACTCTATACTCAACCCAATTGTTGGGTCCAGATATCAAGTGTCTTGATTAACCCGATTTACTTACAGACTTGTACAATACCAATTTATACATCCATTTCTACTATTCAACCTTAATTCCATGGGTGACAACACAATTTCAAAGTTTAACTCCTATTATATTCTTTAACATACAAGTAGTGAGTCCTTACTGACATTCTACCATATTAAGCATGAATAGTTATTTACAATTTGTGACTTGAGAATTTTACTACCCGAGGTGTAGCCTTTAAGGGTGTCCCTCGATATGCATGAAACAACTATAGTGTCCTTCGCGATATTTTGGCGGTGTTTGGCTCGGTCCCTTCCCATAATGACTCTAACAATATTTGATCCTGCATACAAGATATATAGTACAATCATAAGTTCAGATGAACTTAGTGGATTCTGCATAGCAGTACTAAAAAAGGCTCTATATTTTCAGGAATAAAGTAAGACAGAGAATTTAAAACTCATTGAGTATCTTAGGAAGTTTTGTTGATTTTCTGGTGTAGCCGATGCCTTGCATTCACCAAGCCAATTGTTGGCAGACATATCGGTTGACATAATCGTAGGTGCATCCCTTCAGCAACCCTTTTTTAGGACTTAACCTTGTCTGGCTTCATCTCGAGCTTCCATTTTACCTTTCTGGCTCAACCCATCAAAGATAACCATACATGCATATATGTGGATTGTCGAAAACTACTGGTGGCAGACTCGTGATTGACTTCGCCACAACAACGGATCATTACCTTTGAACTTAATATATATATTTAACATATTACCTCGACGATTATCTTCATTTGACTTAGCCTTTGCATAAACCCTTCCTTAAGGAAGACCCAATCTAACATCTTCATTTGCGGTTTTGAATATAAGATTTGGCTGATTGATAAACACCCCTCTTTCTTTGCAGACTCGTACTTGCAAGATAGTCCTACAGGACTTTTTCCACTTCAGACTATACTACTAAGACACTCCCAATAGTAATTAGTTCCCGACGGACTATTTCTTTCTCAGATTTTCCCTTGGCGGGCTTCCACATCTAATAGTCCCAAGTAGACTTCCCCATGCTAAATAGCCTTGACAAGCATCCTCTTCTTTAGTTAATTCCCAACATACTTTCTACCCAAGATAGTCATTGGCAGACTCCCTTCTCGAGAAAGTCTTCGGCGGACTTCCCTCTTATGCTGGCGACCTCTTTACCTATAAGTACTTAGGACTATTATTTGCATAATCATCTTGCTTTATTATAGCCATAGTTGGTTTACTCATCCAACTTTGTTAGACTCTTATGGTGAATACTTAATTAATAATGCTTTGAAGGAAATGCCCCATTCCTTTCACATATACCCGTATTTAAGATGCTTTCACCAGTTCTTCTTACCTTTGTAATTTGGCAAATCCTTTTTAACACTCTTGCCTACGTTCTCAACGTGCCATGATCATCATATTAGACTGCTCGCCGTGCAAGTCATACTGTGTCTCCCTTTTTATGCCCTGACAGGCTTCCCTAATTATTATCCTAACGGACTCCATTTTTTCCATAACGTGTACCTGTTCACTACTAGATCATGCCATGACTAACCATGGACTTTTGATTCCGAAGAATCAGTAAACCACTTTCGAGGTGCTGCCTTGAAAGACCAGTAGATATCCGTTCCATGATGCCGCCAAACTCTCTTGTATCCCATAACAATCCGCCCATTCCTCCATCACGCCAAATTTTCCTCTCTTCATCTACCCCATCGAAATAATTCCCTCCGAACTCCGCATTTTATAATTATACATTTTATGCAAGTCAGTGTACTTTTTACTTTAACATACAATATGCAATTTATCAATTCGTCAATGCACAACCACATTTTTCATCCAAAGAACATACTTGCAAACATCCATATATTTTCACAACTTTATGTGTGCATAACAAACTCATTCACTGTGATCACACATATTCATGTAATTCAATTAGAACTCATAGAAGACATTCGAGCACCACAGCACAAACATACACCTGAATAGAGTATAGAAACTCACCTTAACTCCATCCTCCTCATTAGCTTAGCTTGTCCAAATGCCAGAGCCTCTTTGGTCCTAGTAGTTCAGCATTGCAAATAGATATACCGGTTAAACCAAATGTGTTCAAACCTTAAAACCTCAAATCCATTACTATACAGGAGCTTTCAGGAATCCTTACTACTATTTTCCTCTAATTTACGAGTACATAGAGACTTAGGAGCTTACCAGCTTACTGGATTCTCTACTTTCCAAACTCAAGTCTCACATTTATCGCCCCATGCAAAGCTTTCCTTAAATTTTTCTTCTTCAAAGTAGCCAAAGAAGACGATGTAGAAGGGAAGAAAATGTAAATGGAATTGGGAAGAATTTTTCCTTTGCTGATTAAGGCTTCTCACCTATATATAGTCATTCTTACATTGTCACCAAAGCCCCAATTAAGTCATCCATCACCAATCATTTTGTCTCCTACTAAGGAACCAGTTGGTTCCATCTTAATTGAACCAGAATTAGATCTCAAATAATACCAATCAGCCACCAAAATTTTTAAGTTTTCTAGTAGAGCCCGCCAACTTACCATTTTATTCAATTGACTCCCAACTTTCCATTAATTTCGGGACTTACTAAAAATTGGGTGTGACACTAAACATTTGAAAATGCAAAAATTTCTAAAGTGATACCAATACATTTGAAGGGATACCAAAATTTCTAAATGGATATCAAAATTTTTTTATGATAAATTTAGGGGGAAACATGCACGAACAAAAACAATGCATGTCGACCCCTAAATTAGTATTGCCTTATATATTTTGGTATTTTGTTAGATATTATGGTATACCAAAATATCTAACAGTATCCCTTAGAAATTATGGTAAAACATTAGAAATATTGATTTTGCTTTAGAATTTGGGGATAGCATTGATTTTGCCAAAATATTTAACAAGATACTCTTAGAAACTGTCGTATTTGGTTAGAAATTTCAATATTGTTAGAATTCTTTTGAAATGATAATCAAAATTTTGTTTTTAAATTAATTTAAATTATTTATTTTAATTTCAATATTTTAAATTAATTCGTTTTAGTAAAATGCTAAAATAAGTATAAATGAATTCATATTTTAAATAAATTAAAATTAGTTTCCAATCCTAACTAATATTTAAATACGAATTACATGTTTTTTATTTTGTTTATTATTATTTTTGATAGAAAGAAACAACATATTGCAATTATAAAAAATGAAAATACTAAAACATAGCAGCGACAACATTATTTTAATCATTAAACAAAAACCCTAGAATCGAACTTGGAGGATCCTCAAATATTTGCACATTATTGCTATAGTCATTTGTAATCTTTGCTATATGATCAACAACTTTATTCTGGGATCGGGGATATGATGAATTTGCACATTCCAATTACGAAATAGGAGCTGATGAATTAGTAGCAAATCCTGCAATCTGCTACTGACTGCACTTCTAGCTAGGAGAGTCTCCACCAAAATGGCATTATCACATTCTAAATCCAACTGCCTAAAACCCGACTCCCATGCTATAGAAAGTCCCTCTAAAATAGCTCTTGACTCAATTTTGAAAATAAAATCCTTACTGGTGCTCATAGAGAAACCACATAACCAACTCGCAGATGAATATCTAAAGAGTCCCCCAATCGAAGCATTTGAACCATGTATCAAACTCGCCCCATCTATGTCTAGTTTGTAGCCAAGTCCTTATCAACAAAAGGGAACATATTCTTGTATGTTTCAACTATAGAAAACGAATCCCTGTTCTCCCATTTCCAAGCAATCTGATCGGGCCCTGCATGAATAGAAGAGGTAATTGTTTACTAAGTGACTGAGAATATGATAGGGAAGCATATAGGTAAGTCGACCCCAATATCACTGTCCAGCATGATCGATCATATCCCATACAAGAAGGGTTTCATCTAGTTTTCCCCGTCCAATATAAAATTTTTTTAGAGAACTGATTTGCGGAATCCATAAGTTGTTCCTGAAATTCACTAAACTGCAACAACACATTTTCAGTGAAATCGGAACAATAGTTTTGGGACCATAAATCTGATTAGTAAATTATTATTTTAATTTATTTTAATGTATAGGATGTTAGTAAGGTAGTATTAAAATTTTGATATGAAATTTCAATGTTTGCGTGATTAATTAAGTAAAAGGACCAAATTGTAAAAAGGTGTAAAAGTTGAATACTATTTGTTAAAAAGGGTTAAATGGCTAAAAAGGAAAACTAATGGACTTATAAGGTAATTATACCATAATTAAAATAGTGGTTTGTAATGTATAGGTTTTATGGTAGATTAAATGAATTATAAAGGTTAATTTAGTAAATAGGTAAATAAAATGAAAAAAAAAGTAAACAAAAGATAATAGAAAGATGACATATTATTTATCTTTGCTTGAAAACCTAAAATTTTCCATCAAAGAAAAAGCTTGGTTCGACAACATATTGAGATTGCATGGTAAGTTATCAAGCCCCGTTTTTAATGATTTTTATATTTTTGAGTTCGTTGTAACTTAATCTAGCTAGCCCGAGATTAATTTGTAAAATTGTTAAAGTTTGAGGGTTATGCCATGAATGTTCTTAAATGATTCTTGATATTTAAGACTAGATTATGAATATTTGTTTTAAAGTAAACATGTTTTGTAAAGTGAGTTTGATGAAATTTGCATTTAGGGATCGATTTGTAAAAAATGGTAAAATTCATGTTAATTTTATGAATTAATGGTTTTTTGGGTTGAAGTAAATCCATAATAATTTCGGTTAGCTTGAATGGGGGATTAAAATGCTTAGATTTAAATTATGAGATTAAGGACTAAATTAGGAAAAGTCAAAATTTAGGGCAAATGGTAATTTTGCATAAAAAGAATTGTGGATTAAATTGATGCTATTAAGTACTCAATTGAATGAAAGTATTGTTTTAGATCACGAACGAATTGACGATCGTGAAAAAAGGGAAGATTTCAGAGTAATCGCTGTGTTTTGCAATTACTACAATCTAGTCCTGTAAGTTCGTTATATGCTTATTTTTAGTTGTATTGAATTTTCATAATGTTTCATTATTGGATAATCTTTGAATTCCATTTAACTATGTTTAAAGAAATAAAAGCATAATGTTATTTGGCTTCTGTGCTGAGCAAACTTTGTGCCGATGTTATTTAGGCTCTATGCCTAGCAGGTTTTGTGTTGGTGTTATTCGGGCTCTGTGCCTAGCAGGCTTGTACCGGTGTATTGAAAGTTAATATCAAATTGAAAATTTGTAGTTAATAACAAATGAATCTATTATTGAACTTACTAAACCTTCTTGTGATTATTAGTTTGATTTATTTTTGTACGACTTTTGGAATCATTGCTTTGATTGGACTAACTCAGAAGCTCACACATTATCATCATCATTTCTGTAATAGCTCGATTTAGGAGCTAGTCAGAATAGTGATATCGGAATCACTAATTCGAGGTTAGAGAAAATTATTTTCATGTTATATTATGTGTTATAACATGTTTTTAAGGATGCATGAAAATTTTGGTACCTTAATTTTAGCGATTTCTAGCTAAATTGTGAAAAAGGACTAAATCGCATAAAGTGTAAAAGTTCTATTTTATTTGCTAGAGGTGCCAATTGACTAAAGAATATTATTGGAGGTCCTTAAAGTGAAAATAGGCCATTGGAAGAGTGATGGCCAGTCGTAGAGGGACAAGATATTAAATGTTGGTCAAGTTTGGTGGAAATTAGGTGGTAAAAATGAATAAAATAAGATGAATAAAGATGTTATCATCTTTTCACTATTCCTCCACCTTCATCCATCGAAAATTGAAGAGAAATAAGGGTTATGGAGCTCAAAAATTTCAATAAACATTTCTCCACACAAATCAAAGAAAACGAGTTTTGGACCTAGAACGGGTGAAAAGAGAAATGTGGGCAAAAAGTCCCTTTCGGCCCTTTCGACATCGAGGTTATTCTAAATTAGCTCGAGTTGGAGGCCGTCGGAGATGTTTTCACACTATTGAATAGACGTTGGGTATGTCGTTTCAAGTTCTTATGAGTCATGGCATGTATATGGATTTTTTATAAAGTTGATTAAGTTCTAATTGATGTAGCCAAATTATTTTGGCCTAAGAGAACTTATAGTTTGGTTGTGTATAACCATAGATGATGGCTTAAGTTGTTTGTAATTATATTTGGAATAGTTCTCCCTAGTGTATGGGATGAAGACTTTATCTCTTTTATGATTAAATGTCCTTAATTTAAGAGTTATATTGATGCTATGTGAAGTTATGTGATGATGTATGAATGTATGCAAATGAGAGTGGCAAAAGGCTTGGTAGATAGCCTGCTAATTGTCCACATGTGTAGACACACAGGCATGTGTCTAGACCATGTAGGAGGCACGGTTAGCACATGGGCGTGTGCCAAGCCGTGTGGATAAGTCAGACTATCAATGTTTGGCACACGGGCTAGTGCCACGGACGTGCCAAGGCCGTGTGGTTTAGTCAGTGTCAACCACAGGTGGAAGACACGGGCATATCTTAGGGGCACACGGGAGTGTCCCTAGACCAACACGGGCGTGTGGCCCCTATTTTGATGAAAAGTTTATTGAGTTCGTAAAAGTTGCGGGATTAGTTCCAAAACCTCTCGGAAGCATGTTTAAGGCCTCGTAGGCCAAGAGTGAGTAAGTGATAGGCTTAAACGAAATTTTATTGCCCATTTTAAAGTGTTAAGTAAGATTAGGCTTGGTAATGCCTCGTATCTGGTCTCGGTGTCAGAATCAGGTATGAGGTGTTACATTTAGTGGTATCAGAGCTATGGTTTAGTTGGTTCTTGGACTAACCTAGCACGAGTAAGAGTCTAGCGATACATGCCATATGCGGACCGTGATAGTGTGATATCTCTTGGCTCTAACGAAATTATTTTGTTAAGATAGAGATGATTCCTAACTGAGCTAATTTTAGTAAGTTTGTATGATTTTCAAGCTTCATGAATATTTTCATTGAATTGCTTGTGATGTTGTTATATGCACATTATTTCCATGAAAATATTTAATTATTATATTAAATAAGGAAGTTATTAAGATCAAGCATGAAAAAGTCCCAATTGAAATTGAATTACCTAGGATACTCGATCTACCACATGAAACGAGAAAGTCTGTATAAGACCAAGCCAAGGCATGGCATCAGCAATCAAGCAAAGTTATCATGTAAGACTAAGACAAGCCTTGGCATTGAAAAGTTATCATGAGATAGGTATCCCACGTAAGACTATATCTAGGGTGTGGCATTGGTATCGAGACACGTGTGTATTGAGATTCAGTATCCTCTGTTATTTATAGTAATTCATCGGGAAAAAGAGTAAAGATTGAAAGAGAAAACAAGAAGTTAAGTAAGTAATGCTGTTATCAAGTTATGCTAGTTAAAGCTGACTAAGTGTATTATTCATGTCAAGAATGATGAAGTTGAGATTATGCTTCTCATAGAAAAGTATACTGATCTATGTGATTAAGTAATACAAGTATCTTGTTTACCTTACAAGCATGGGAATATTAAGTACCATGAGGTATGTAAGGATCAGTAAGAGTAAGTAAGCATTGGAGATTTGTGATGCCATTGTTTATGATAAATATGTCCACATGATTAAATCTCATGTGTAATTGTTAAAGTAGAGAATGTATAATGTTTTGTTTTATGACTTTATTATGAAGTCACACATATTATAGTGTGAGAGTTAAACTGAGAAGCTTGACTAAGTTGAATGCAGGAGATAAGTACAGTCGTTAATAATAAATTGGTTAATAAGACCATGGTAGAACCATGGCAATACATGTGATCCCATATAAGACCATGTCTGGGACATGGCATTGGCAATGATATATGATTCCGTGTAAGACCATATCTGGGATATGGCGTCGGCATCGAATAGTGATTCTGTGTAAGACCATGTTTGGAACATGGCTTCAGCACCAAAGAAAGATCTCGTATAAGACCATATCTAGGATATGACATCGACATCGAGTTACAAGATCCCGTATAAGACCCTATCTAGGATATGGCATCGGCATCGACATGAGTTCCATGTAAGACCATATCAAGGATATGACATTGATATTGATATGAGATTTCATGTAAGACCATAGCGAGGCTATGGCATAGTGATGCATGTAAGGAAATAGCTGGGCTATGATATGTGATACGAGTAAGACCATAGTTGGACTATGGCACTCAGGTAAATGACATACTCAAAACCCGTAAGACATTCTCTAAATTGATAAGCAATAGTAAGAGAAAGTAGAGTTAAATGTTGAGTACTCAAGTAGATATTAATGTGGAACTTGAGTAAGTGAAGTCACTATTTGAAAGTATAAGTGATAGAAATAATTATAGTGTGATAAACGTGAAAAATCACTTGGAGTGAGTTGTGTGACTTTGATGATATTTCATCGATGATGAATGTTAAATCATATGTATGTAGTCACGAGAGTCAAGTTATGGAGCACTACGACCTTACCCCTTACCACTGTTGAATTACGATGAGATGGTATGAGAGTTAAGTTGAGTAAGTTTGCAATTGATTAATACAATAATTATGTTAGCATAATTGAGAATGCCTTGTATCACATTGATACATGATACTCTACTAAATAGAATATTTGTTGTTGAACATGAGGTTGAAGTCCTAGAGGACTAAAATGAAAAGGCTCTCATTGTGATATGAAATAGATAAGGTCCTGTATAAGACCATGTCCGGGACATGGCCTCGGTACCAAGTTATGATTCCGTTTAAGACCATATCCTAGGATATGGCTTCGGTAATGAATATGAGAATCGTGTAAGACCATATTTAGAATATGACATCGATATTTGATGTGGAAGTCCATATAAGACCTTATCTGGGATATGGCATTGGCATATAGGGGTGACTCCATATAAGACCACCTCGAGGATGTGGCATTGGGACGATGAATATGCATCTTTGATTATCCCTAGTGATCAATGGGACAGATAGATGAGTCTAGAGGTGGAAATGAGAATTGTACTAAAGCCATGTGAATGGGTAAATACAGGCACCCGTGAGCGAGTTAAGAAGAAACGAGTATGATGTGTGGCACGGTATGTGCTAAATAAATGGCAAGTATGAGTAAGTTGGCTCGAAGCCTGTAGTTTGTGCATGGTTTGTTGATGTCATGGATTGATTATAATAATCTCCTTGAGTATTATGTATAAATATCTGTTGCCTTTCAGGGCTGATGTAGTTGTTTTTTTCATAAATCGTGATTGTGTGAGAATGTTAGCTGATAGTAAAAGTCAGACAAAACGGTTGTCGATTTAGTTAATTGAAATCGACATTCTTTTATCTCCTCGTAACCTTATTCAGGTACTTTGAGGAGGAAGTTGGTGACGATTCTAGAATAAGAAGCGAAATTACAAGTTTCACGTTGTGTGATGGGTCTTCGGGTAAGCCAAATAGAGTTAATGAATTCGATCGAGATGTCCCTGCTATCGTGGGATATGACGATGGTAAAGGTTTTAGATTAGCATAGCAAGAGAAACTTAGATGAGAGTGCGCTTGAAATATGTTCTCAGTGTGGAGAAAATAGTAGATTAATGTATTAAAATATGATTCAAGTTTTGTGTATATTTATGCATGAATCAATAAGGAGAATAAAATTTTATGTGTACGTGAGTAGGGGACATGATACAAGGTATGCTCATTGAAACGTTCAAACCGTGATGGTTGAGTTGAAAGCCATTGAAGGAACTATTAATTGAAAGTTCTAGTACTGATTTTAGTCTGAATCGAGAAAAAGAGTTGTTAGATTGGTGATCTAGAGACGATCACTTTTGTGCATGTGTCACGAGTTAGATGTTATGAAATGATCCATGGAAAAATCGATATGTGCTTTCTAACTTTTGATGAGTTAAAGTATCGAATGTTGCAGAAAAATTTGTATGTTGATGAATTCAGAACTTATATAGAAAGTTTTGGTATGAGACTTAGTAATAGCATGTCTACTCATGCGAGGCTAAGAAAAAGTGCAGTTATATGCATAAATGTTTTGACAAGTGAGTACATTTCACGATATGATTAAGTTTATGGTTAGAAGTAGTCGACCACTAATAGCTGAGTTTTCAAAGTGTATAAGTCAGAAATATTACAGTCGGTGAGTGTTTTAATGAGGAAGTGAGATAAAATCTTAGAGATTTCAAATTTGGTTTGACAAAATTCCCAAGGAGGGAGATGTCATTTGAATTGTAGTCAATCAACCAGTAAAGATCCGAACGATCATTTGGACATGTACAGAGTTCCCAATTAGAAGATTACTGTGTATATGCCCGGGAGGAAGAATAACCTAAGTATTAAGTTGTGCTTCGACCTTGTGTATTATAGCTTAAAGGTTGTTGGCAAGAGAAACTTGAAGATAAGTGGATTTGTGATTTTGAAGAGTTGATAGAAACGTTTTAAGAATGTTGGAAGCAACTCCTCCTAATATGATTTTCAGGACGAAAATCCCTAAGGGGGGAGAATTGTAATAGCCCGATTTTGGGGCTAGTCGAAACAGTGATCTCAGAATCACTAATTCGAGGTTAGAGAAAATTATTTTCATGTTATGTTATGTGTTATAACATGTTTTTAAGGATGCATGAAAATTTTGGTACCTTAATTTAAGCGATTTCTAGATAAATTGTGAAAAGGACTAAATCGCATAAAGTATGAAAGTTCTATTTTATTTGCTAGAGGTGCCAATTGACTAAGGAATATTATTGGAGGTCCTTAAAGTGCAAATAGACCATTGGAAGAGTGATGGCCGGCCATAGGGGACAAGATATTAAATGTTGGTTAAATTTGGTGGAAATTAGGTGGTAAAAATGAATAAAATAGGATGAATAAAGATGTTATCATATTTTCACTATTCCTCCACCTTCATCCATCAAAAATTGAAGAGAAATAAGGGTTATGGAGCTAAAAAATTTTAGCAAACATTTCTCCACACAAATAAAAGAAAACGAGTTTCGGACCTAGAACGGGTGAAAAGAGAAATGTGGGCAAAAAGTCCCTTTCGGCCCTTTCGACATCGAGGTTTTTTAAACTAGCTCGAGTTGGATGCCGTCGGAGATATTTTACACTATCAAATAGACGTTGGGTATGTCGTTTCAAGTTTTTATGAGTCATGGCATGTATAGGGATTCTTTTAAAGTTGATTAAGTTCTAATAGATGTAGCCAAATTGTTTTGGCCTAAGAGAACTTATAGTTTGGTTGTGTATAACCATAGATGATGGCTTACGTTGTTTGTAATTATATTGGGAATTGTTCTCCCTAGTGTATGGGATGAAGACTTTATCTCTTTTATGATTAAATGTCCTTAATTCAAGAGTTATATTGATGCTATGTAAAGTTATGTGATGATGTATGGATGTATGCAAATGAGAGTGGCAAAAGGCTTGGTAGATAACCTGCTAATTGTCCACATGTGTAGACACATGAGCGTGTGTCTAGACCGTGTGGGAGGCACGATTAGCACATGGGCATGTGCCCAAGCCGTATGAATAAGTCAGAATATCAAGGTTTGGCACACGGGCCAGTGCCACGTGCGTGTCAAGGCCGTGTGGTTTAGTCGATGTCGACCACGGGTGGAAGACACGGGCATGTCTTAGGGGCACATGGGCGTGTCCCTAGACCAGCACGGGCGTATGGCCCCTATTTTGATGAAAAGTTTCTTGAGTTCATAAAAGTTGCGGGATTAGTTCCAAAACCTCTTGGAAGCATGTTTAAGGCCTCGTAGGCCGAGAGTGAGTAAGTGATAGGCTTAAATAAAATTTTATAGCCCGTTTCAAAGTGTTAAGTAAGATTAGGCTTGGTAATGCCTCGTATCCGGTCTCGGTGTCAGACTCGGGTATGAGGTGTTACAATTTGTAGTCATTTTGGTTCTTGCTATAGTTTGTTAAAGTGGCATGTATTAGGAAAGGTCTTTAGTATTATAATATTTTTGTGAAGATGTAAATATTAAAATTTGATATGTTTATGCTTGTTGCTAGTGAATGGCATTTGAACTTGTGTGCATAACTAGGTAAACCTTTTGGACCACATATATGTAGATAATGTACAAATATTTTTTGTGCAAAGTGTTGGTGCTTGAATACTTCAAATATGTGGTATGTAGTAGCTTAGTATATAATGAGTTATGATGCTTGATTGTGATATGTTTTTGACATGTTTAGATAATATTTGGTTGAATGTAATTGAGGTGCCCTCTGGACATATTGGTTGGATGAATTTATGGTCTATTGAATTGATTGTTTCATGCATGAATTGGTATGTTTTAAGGTTTTGAATATGGGAACAAAATGCTTGTAGGTACATATTTGAGTTGGAGATGGAAATGGCTTGAATTTGGCCAATTTCATGTCCACACGGTAGTCGTGTGTCCCCTGTAGGTTTTAAAGGCATTCAAGTCAGGCAGTTATACGGCCTAGCACATGGACGTGTATGGCCATTTTGAGTTTTACACGCTTGGCACACGGCGTGTGGCTTGGCCATGTGACCCAACTGAGAGAGTTACACGGGCATGGCCACGGGCTGGGGCAGGATCATGTGTCCCTATTTCGATTGTTACACAGCCTGAGCCACGACTATGTGTCTCAGCCGTGTGCGTCACACGACTATGTGACCTCTGCAGTTCAAATTTTCTAAATTTTTCTTAAACGTTCCAAATGTTTCTAATTTAGTCCCGAATCGTTTCGAAAGTGTTTCTCAGGTGTTGAAGGCTTGATTTAAGGACATCATGCATGTACTTGAATGGTGATTGATATGTTTATGTTGTAAATTGAAACGTATGTTTTAAAGTTGCAATTTTAAGGTAATGCTCCGTAACCCTATTCCAGTGATAGATATGTGTTAGGGGTGTTTTATTTATTAGTATTAGGGCTATGATTTAGTCAGTTCTTAGGCTAAACATAACATGTATAGAGTTTAGAAATACATGCCACTTGACTAGAAAATGATAGTGTGATAGCTTTTGATAAGTTTTGAAATGTTTGTATATAGATAAACGATGTCATCAAGATCCAATCGAACATGTTCTGATGAGATTGAAAGTTTTATTCAACCCACTGATGAGGAAAGTACGTGGAATGAACCTGGACCGCAAAGATCTAGGGAGGTAGCACCTAATGCTTTTCTTCATATAATGCACGACATGTACGATGCATACTTAAAAGTAAACTCTATAGTTCTATAACCTTAATCTTCTCACCCTCAAGGTTTGAGTAAACAACGTGTTCATAGAGTGAATATAGATAAAGTTAGAAAGTGTGGAGCCATTGAATTTTATGGTAATGTGAGTGACGATCCAACCAAGGTTAAGTATTGGCTAGAACATACTCAAAAAGTGCTTGATGAAATGTTGTGTTCCCCTAAAGATTGTCTATGGTGTATGATATCATTGTTAAAGGAAGAGGCATTTCAATGGTGGTCCACATTAACAGTATTCGTACAGAAAGAAAGAATCAACTGAGACTTCGTTAAGTCTAAATTTAGAAAAAAGTATGTCAGTAGGTGCTATTTGGAACAGAAGAAGAAATAATTTCTTGAGTTAAAGTAAGGAGGTAGAATAGTTTCTATCGAGGAAGATATGTGTGTACGTTTTGAAGATGGATTGAAAGATGAAATCAAAATGTTGGTAGGAGCTTTGAAGATTTGTGAATTTGTGGTGTTGTCTGATCGAGCCCAAAAAATGGAAGAGATCTGCGAAAGTAAAAGATGGAAAGAAGACAAAATACGTGAATTTGGAAAATGTGGTGGGTCTAAAGCTTTCTCGAGCTCTCCACAGAAGAAGATGAAGGAATCTAGTAATAAGTTCTCCGCTCCATCAGGGTTTTTTAAAATTGATCAACTGAAGCAGAGTAGCACGATGGCTCCAACTCCCTCAGTATCTAGTGTGGGCAATGTGAAGAATAAAATAGAACAGAGTGTAAGAAATGTAGATGGTTTCACCTTGGTGTTTGTAGGGTTAATGATGGGACGTGCTTTGTTTTTGGATCTCCAGATCTTTTTGAAGGAGAGTGCCCAAATCGAAAAGAGTCTATTAAAGAGCATAATGAGAAATCAGTGGCCACTTCTACTTGAGGTAGAAGACCTGAGAATAACACTTCAACTGGAGTCAATAGAGGTGGTGTTAAAGAGTCAACAATCAAATCTGAAGCTAGGGCTCCTACTAGAACATATGCCATTCGTGCATGAGAGGAGGCCTCAGCTCCTGACGTTATAGTGGGTACTTTTTCTATCTTTAATGTTAGTGTGTATGCATTAATTGACCTGGGGTCGACACATTCATATATATATATGCACTGCGTTAGTGTCAGAAAATAAATTACCTGTAGAATCAACCGATTGTGTTGTTAAAGTCATGAATCCCTTAGGCTATAGTGTTATTGTTGATTTGGTTTACAAGCAACGTCCATTAAAAATTTAGGGCAACAACTTTCCTGCTGATTTAATGTTTTTACCTTTCAATAAGTTTGATGCCATCTTGGGTTTGGATTGGTTAAAAATGCATGATGTTGTGGTTAATTGTCGGAGAAAAGAGTTGAGTTGAAAGGTTCAAATGGTGAAGTGATTTTGTTGAGTCTACTAAATCAAATAGTGTTTCAAATATAATCTCGGCAATGAAAGCACATAAGTTAGTATAGAAAGGCTGTGAAGCATTTTTGGCGTACATTTTTATTCCAAAGTGTCAGAGAAGAAAGTGGATCAAGTATTGATAGTTTGTGAATTTTAAGATGTTTTCCCTGAAGAATTACCAGGTTTACCACCGAGCGAGAGGTGGAATTTATCATTGACGTAGTGCCTGGACTGCTCTAATTTCAATTACGCCGTATCAAATGGCTCCAGCTAAACTTAGAGAACTTAAAACATAGTTGTAAGAACTTACAGTTAGAGGTTTTATTAGACCGAGTGTATCGCCTTGGGGTGCACCGGTGCTATTTATTAAAAAGAAAGATGGATCGTTGAGGTTGTGCATTGATTATCGACAGTTGAATAAGATGATTATAAAGAATAAGTATTTGTTACCTCGTATAGATGACCTTTTTGATCAATTGAAAGGAGCTTCAGTATTTTCAAAAATTGATATTCGATTGGGTTATTATCAGTTGCGGGTAAAAGATATTGACGTACCAAAGACAGTGTTTAGAACTCGTTATGGACATTATGAGTTCTTGGTTATGCCGTTTGGGTTGACAAATACTTCAGCAACATTTATGGATTTAATGAATCGGCTTTTTCAGCCTTATCTTGATCGATTTGTTGTTGTCTTTATTGACGACATTTTGATTTATTCTAAAAGTGAAGTCAAACATGCTTAGCATTTGAAGATTGTATTGCAAACTTTGCGAGAAAAGAAATTGTATGCTAAATTTAGTAAATGTGAATTTTGGCTTACTGAAGTCGGATTCCTTGGTTATGTAGTCTCGAGAGATGGTATAAGAGTAGATCCGAGCAAATTTTGACCATTTTGAATTGGAAAACCCACGAAATGTATCTAAAGGACAAAGCTTTCTAGGGTTAGCTGGGTACTATCGTCGTTTTGTAAAGAATTTTTTAATTATAGCTTCACCTATGATGAAAGGGTCACAAAAAGATGTCTGTTTCATTTGGTCGGATAAGTGTCGGCAAAGTTTTGAAAGATTAAAGAGTTTATTGACAGAAGCTCAAATATTGACGCAACTTGAATCGGGAAAGGAATTTGTTGTTTATAGTGATGCCTCTCTGAATGGCTTGGGGTGTGTTTTAATGCAAGAAGGAAAGGTCATCGCGTACACCTCTCAGCAACTAAAAGTTCATGAAAAGAATTATCAAATGCACGATCTGGAATTAGCGGCGATTGTGTTTGCTTTAAAAATTTTGCGTCATTATTTGTATGGTAAAAGTGTCTTGTGTATATTGATCACAAGAGTTTGAAATATTTGATGACTAAAAAAGAATTGAGTCTGAGACAGTGTAGATGGTTAAAATTGTTAAAGGACTACGAACTTGTGATTGATTACCATCCATGTAAAGCAAATGTGGTTGTTGACGTTTTGAGTCGTAAATTCCTTTTTGCCCTTCGAGCAATGAATACTAAGTTACAGATGAAGTGCAACGGTTCTATCTTAGTTGAGCTCAAGGTTAAACCGGTTAAACCTTTTTTTTTCAAAGCATACAAGAATTACATCTTGTTGATCCGAAGTTGGTAGCCAAACGGAAGATGGTTGAGATTGGTCAGAATACTAAATTTAACATTCGTGACGATGGTAATCTATATTTTTGAAAAATTTTATGTGTATTCTATTCATCCGAGAGGTTCAAAGATGTATGCTGATTTGAAACAATTTTATTGGTGGCCAAGAATGAAACGAGAAATTTGTGATTTTGTATCGAAATGTCTGGTGTGTCAGCAAGTAAAAGCTGAGCATCAAGTTCGGTCTAGGTTATTACAATCGATCATGATTCTAGAGTGGAAATGGGACCAAGTTACAATGGATCTCATCACAGGATTGCCGTTAACGCCAAGAAAAAAGATGTAATTTGGGTTATTGTAGATTAACTAACGAAATCTGCACATTTTATACCTGTATGAATGGATTATTCGTTGGAAAAATTAGCTGAACTTTATGTTAATGAGATTGTTAGATTACATGGTGTTCCGTTATCCATCATTTCAGATCGTAATCCGAGGTTTACCTAAAGATTTTGGGGTAAGTTACACTAGGCGTTGGGTGCAAATTTGAAGTTTAGTATGACTTTTTATTCTCAAATAGACGGTCAAACTGAACGAGTGGTTCAGATTTTAGAAGACATGTTTCAGTGTTGCATTATTGGGTTTGAGGGTAGTTGGGAGAAATATTTGTCATTAGTCAAGTTTGATTACAATAACAACTACCACGTGAGCTTGAAAATGGCACCGTATGAAGCTCTATATAGACGTAAATATAGAAGTTCGTTATATTGGTTAGAGTTGAGCGAGAGGAAGGAGTTGACATAATTCGTGATATTGAAGATAATGTTAGAACCATCTGGAATAACTTGAAAGCCGTGATGGATCGTCAGAAATCTTATGCAGATTTGAAGCGTAAGGATTTTGAGTTTGCTGAGGGTGATCGAGTGTTTTTAAAAGTCTCTCTGTGGAAAAAGATACTTCGTTTTGGTAGAAAAGGGAAATTGAGTCCGAGGTTATCGAAGATCACTAAAAGGGTTGGTCCTGTGGCTTATTGGATGGCCCTGCCCTCAGAAATTGAAAAGATCCATAATGCTTTTCATGTTTCTATGCTAAGGTGTTATAGGTCCGACCCTCACATATAATAACTCCTTGTGAGGCTGAGATTCAACATGATTTGTCATATTGTGAAGAACCGATAAAGATTTTAACGCGTAAAGTAAAAGAACTTCGGAACAAAAAGGTACCGTTGGTTAAAGTCTTGTGGAATCGTTATGGGGTTGATGAGGCTACGTGAGAGACAACAGAATTGATGTAATCACAATACCTAAATCTATTTTCTGGTTAGGTTTTAGGGACAAAAATTCCTTTAGAAGGGGAGAGTTGTAACAACCCTTTTTCAGTGAAATCAAAACAGTGGTTTTGAGACCACAAGTTTGATTAGTAAATTAGTATTTTAATATTATTTTAATTTCTATAGGATGTTAGTAAGGTAGCACTAAAATTTCGGTATGAAATTTTGATGTTTGCATGATTAATTAAGTAAAAAGGACCAAATTGTAAAAAAAAAGTGTAAAAGTTGAATATTATTAGTTAAAAAGGGCTAAATGGTTATGGAAAGGAAAGCTAATGGACTTATAAGGTAATTATACTATAATTATGATAGTGTATAGTGATGAATAGGTTTTATGGTAGATTAAATGAATTATAAAGGTTAATTTAGTAAATAGGTAAATAAAATGAAAAAAATAAGTAAACAAAAGATAATAGAAAGATGACATCTTCTTTGTAACATCCCAAAATAGGGCCTAGTCAGAACAGTAGTTTTGGGACCACAAACCCGAAGTAAAAATATTTAATTTATGATTGTTTTAGAGCCTATGATATGTTTGGGTGATGATGTGTAAATTTTGTCAAGTAATTTTATCGATAAAGTGCCCAATTTTATTATTGGGATTAAATTGCATTAATTTCAAAATATGAGTTCTAGAACATAAGTACTTGATTTAAATGGGGGTTTAAACTAGAGGTCTTTAAATGGAAAATAGACCATCATATTTTGTTATGGACAAAACTACTCATGGAAGGGTAAAAATTGAAGGTTTAGTACAAAGGCATTTTTGTCATTTGGGTGTTTTAAGGCATAAAAGACAAAATTTAAACCCAAAAATCTGCTCATTCTCTTCTCCATGTGCCGAAATTTTCATGAAGCCATGGCTAGGGTTTCAAGCTTTTCAAAGCTCAATTGTAAGTGCATTTGAGCCCTGCTTTTAATATTCTTCGTATTTTGAAATCCTGAAGCTTAATCTTTCTATTTATACCATTTATTTGCATGAAAAGGAAGTTTAAAAATTGACCCATGCTAGATATTTGTGCATTTTGATGTTTAATGGTAGAATAAGGGTGCGAGGTTAGGAGAACAATTTTTGCTAAGTGATTTTCGTTGAAAATGGTTAAAAGCAAGTTAATTAGTAAAAGTTGTAAATGCTCCTAAAAGTGTGAAATAATAAGAATTTGAGGTTGCTTTGGAAGAGAAAAAGGTTTGGCTGACCTTAAATTTCATAGAAATTGAATAAAAATCATATTATGAGCCTAGGGGTAAAATCATAATTATGAGAAAGTTTAGGGGCAAAATTGTAAATTTACCATACTATGATTTTTGTATTAAAATGAGTAACGTGAATGATAATTAAGTGAAATGTGACATTTTAGATCAAATAAATCGAGATTTGGACCAAGTACGGGAAAATGTCAATCAAAATGACCGATTCGCGTTGAGGTAAGTTCATATGGATAGTCTATAGTGAACGATTATTAAATTTGAATTGAGATGATGTATTATTTTATAAATGTATGTTATCTAATCATGACTTTATGCAAGTACGAGATTGGATTGAAGGATCAATCGTGAGAAATGCAGGGTCAAGTACATTCGTACTACGACTCGTGATGAATTGACGGAAAAGACCATGGTTGGACCATGGCAGTGAGTACGCCAGTGTAAGACCATGTCTAGGACATGGCATTGGCCTCAAGTTGTGTCAGTGTAAGACCATGACTAGGACATGGCATCGACACCGAGATGAGTATGAGCTAGTGTAAGACCATGTCTGGACATGGTATCGGCTCGAGACATGTGCTAGTGTAAGACCATGTCTGGGACATGGCATCGACACGGGCAGAAGAGAGTCAGTGTAAGACCATGTCTGGGACATGGCATCGACACTGATATGTGATCCCATGTAAGAACATATTTGGGATATGGCATTGGCGTCCTACCAGGTGTATGAGATATCCCGAACATCCCTAATATTTCAAGTAGTTCAATGGGAAATTCAATGAGTATGCTCAAGATAAGTAAGAGTAGGATATGTGAGTATTATGACTAGGCACAGGTATGTATACGAGACTCATAAATAATGTGCTCGGATTATGATGTATTATTGATAAGGATGCAAACGAGTAAGATGTGTCTATGATCACTTGATTGTTATGTACCAAGTTATAATATGCTTTGGTGTAAGTGTGTATAAATGAAAGTGAACACAAAGAATTAATGAATGAGTGAAATTGACATTAAAATAGTTGTGGGCAGCAGCGTTAGTATAACTTTGAAAAAATCACCAAAATGGTGGAAATTGAATTAAAGGATGGATGAGATATGAAATTAAAGCTTAATGAGTCTATTTTTCCATAAAAGAAACAGACTAAGCAAAAGAAGTGTGAATTATGAGGTATTTGAATTTTAGTGAGACAGGTCGGAAGAAGTTTTGAATCCCTATTCTAACTTTGAAAAATCAGTAAAATTGTACAAAAATAATTATGGAGTATAATTCATATGCTTGAAATACTTAATAAGTCTATTTTCAAGTTAAATAAACAAGAACAACATATGACTTTTATACGAGGAGAAAATTGATTAGTAGTGAAGAAGTGTCAGAACTGTTGGACAGCAAAATAGGGGTAAATTTAATGAATAAACTGTACTAATTGGCTAGACCAAAAATTCTAAAATTTTTATGGTGAGATGTTATGTGAGTCTAGTTTCAATAAAAATTAACATTCCTTCATTTGGATCTCTATAGCTCGAGAAATAAATAATTTAGTGACAATGACTCAAGTCAACAGATTAATGTGAACATGAGTAACAAGATGTAAGCATGTGATATAATGATTATATCATCTTAATAAATTATTGTGAGGATTTATCCATACAAGTTTATTAATTTCTTATTATTTTCATATGAACTTACTAAGCATTTATGCTTACTTCCCCTCTCTTTTCCCTTGCCTTGTAGTATCGCCAAGTTAGCTCGGGGATCGGTGGACATCGGAGATTCGCTCACACTATCAATTGGAACACTTGGTATATCTAGATACATTAATTTTTGGGTTATGGCATGTATAGTAGGCTTGGTCGTTTTTTCACATAAGTCATTTTTCTTATGGCCTAAAATGTTGGCTCTTATTTAATAAATGTTCATTTTTGATTAAGGCTATTTGGAGATGGCCAACATTGATGGTTGTTACACGCCTATAATGTGGTTATTCATGTATGTAGTAATTGCATAATTGAGATATTGTGGGTGCAGTCTACAAATGATTTCATGAATGGCGATGTGTATGAGAATGTGTATGCAAAAATTGGATATTCGGATGTCCAATTATAGGATGATACACGTTGATGAAATGGATACAAGAGAGTTTGTGTTTTAGAGGGGGCGGCTTGAAAATAGCCAACTTTCGGGCCACATGGGCGAGACACGACCATGTATCTCACCATGTGATGTATACGGTTTAAGGGCAGGCGTGTTGAGGTCGTGTAAGGGACACGGGCCAGGACACGAGCGTGTGTCCGACCGTGTGTAATAAGTCAGTGTCGACCACGGGTGAAAAGCACGGGCATGTCTCAGGGGCACACGGGCGTGTCCCTTGAGCAACATGGGTGTGTGGCGCCTGTATAGACAAAAATTTTCTAAGTGTGTAGAAGTTTTCGATTAATTTTTGAAACCTTCCGGAAGTATGTTTAAGGCCTCGTAGGCCCAGGATGAGTAGGTTATGAGTTTGAATAGAAAGTATTTAAGCCAAAACAAAATTTTATAGCCTGATGTGATATGTTTAAATAGGTAGAATTACGTAATACTTCGTATCCGGTTTCGGCTTCGAACCCGGGTAAGGGGTGTTACATTCTTCATCTTTTCTTCATTTTTGTTTGAAAACCTAAAATTTTCCATTAAATAAAAAGATTGGTTCGGTCAACATATTGAGATTGCATGGTGAGTTATCAAGCCCTGTTTTTAATGATTTTTATGTTTTTGAGTTCGTTTTAGCTTAATCTAGCTAGCCCGGGGATTAATTTGTAAAACTATTAAATTTTTAGGGTTATGCTATGAATTTTCTTGAATTATTTTGATATTTAATGCTGGATTATGAATCTTTGTTTTAAAGTAAAGAAGTTTTGTAAAGTGATTTTGATGAAATTTGCATTTAGGGATCGATTTGTAAAAATGGTAAAATTCATGTTAATTTTATGAATTAATGGTTTATTTGGGTTGATATAAACCCTAATAATTTCAGTTAGCTTGAATAGGGATTAAAATGCTTAGATTTTAATTTATGAGATTAAGAACTAAATTATGAAAATCAAAATTCTAGGGTAAAATGGTAATTTTGTATAAAAATAATTATGGATTAAATTGATGTTATTAATTACTCAATTGAATGAAACTATTGTTTTAAATCACGAATGGATTGACGATCACGAAAAAGGGAAGATTTTGGAGTAATCATTGTGTTTTGCAATTACTACAATATAGTCTTTTAAGTTTGTTATATGCTTATTTTTAGTTGTATTGAATTTTCATAATGTTTCCTTATTGGATAATCTTTGAATTCCATTTAAATATGTTTAAAGCAATAGAAGCATAATGTTATTTGGGCTCTGTGCCTAGCAGACTTTGTGCTCTGTGCCTTGTAGACTTTGTGTCGGTGTTATTCGAGCTCTATGCCTAGCAGGTTTTGTGCCGGTGTTATTCGGGCTCTATGCCTAGCAGGCTTTGTGCCGATGTTATTTGGGCTTTTTGCCTAACAAAATTGTACCAGTGTATTGAAAGTTAACATCAAATTGAACATTTGTAGTTGATAACAAATGAATCTATTTTCGAACTTATTAAACCCTCTTGTGCTTATTAGTTTAATTTATTTTGTATGACTTACGGAATCGTTGCTTTGATTGGATCAACTCGAAGCTCACATACTATCATCATCATTTCGATAGTCATTTTGGTTCTTGCTATAGTTGGTTAAAGTGACATGTATTAGGAAAGGTCTTATAGTATTATAATATTTTTGTGAAGATGTAAATATTAAAAGTTGATATGTTTATGCTTGTTGCTAGTGAATGCCATTTGAACTTGTGTGCATAACTAGGTAAACCTTTTGGACCACATATATGTAGTTGATGTACAAATCTTTTTGGTGCAAAGTGTTGGTGCTTGAATACTTCAACTATGTGGTGTGTAGTAGCTTAGTATATAATGATTTATGATGCTTGATTGTGATAGGTTTTTGACATGTTTAGATAATATTTGGTTGAATGAAATTAAGGTGCCTTGTGGGCATGGTTGGATGAATTTATGGTCTATTGAATTGATTTTTTTCATGCATGGTTTAGAAAATTTTGAGGTCTTGAATGTGGGAACAAAAATGCTTGTAGGTACATATTTGAATTGGAGATGGAAATGGCCTGAATTGGCCAATTTCATGTCCATACGGCTTGAGACACGGGCGTGTGTCTCAGCCGTGTGTGAAACATGGCCACGTGACACGACTGTGTGTCCCCTGTAGGTTTTAAAGGCATTCAAGTCAAGCAGTTACACGGCCTAGCACACGGTCTGGCATACGGGCATGTGAGGCAATTTCGAGTGTTACACGGCCTGGCACATGGGCGTGTGGCTTGGCCGTGTGATAAACCGTAAAAGTAACATATTTTAGGCCCACATTTAGTATGCTTTTGGATGATTTAGCGCTTGATTTATGTAAAAAGGTGCTCTTAATCCTTTTTTTCCATATTTTATATTCGGGAAAGCACTCGAGGATGAAAAGAACGAGAAACGGGCTTAAAACGGGCCAATTTGGGCTAAAGTTGGAATCGACATGGCCTAGACTTCAAGCCACATATCCCTGCTTCGACAATTAACTAAGACACGACCATGCCACGATTTACACGGCCGTGCCCCAATCGACAGAATCGAGACATGGCCCAACCACGATTTACACAGGTGTGTGCCATGATCGTGCCCCTATTATGGGAGAGAGCAATTTCACTCGAATTTGGTTACTTAGAGCCAAAGAAACACTTTCCAAAGCTTATTCAAATACCGAGTAAGAAGCAGACTTAAATTAGGACACTTAGAGGCCAAGTAAAGCATTCCAAGAGCCTATATAAACACCCTAAGTGTATCCCGAAAGGCGGTGAGCTAGGCCAAGGAGCCGAGCCGAAGGATCACATTGTGGGAATCACTTGTAACACCCCTACCCGTATCCTCGTCTTGGAACCAAGTACGAGGCATTACCGGACTTAACAATACATTTGGTCAAATTAATTAACACATATACAAAATGACTTATTCAAGCCCCTATACATGCCATAACTTAAATCATTTATAAATAAAGATACCCATAGATAGCTTGATAGTGTGAAGCGATCTCCCAGCGACCTCAAACCCGAGCTTGTTTAGTAGGACTCGCAACATGGGAAAGAAAAGGGGTAAGCTTATAAAGCTTAGTAAGTTCACATGTAATAATAATAAGCATTAGCAATGAATTTAGCTTACTACTAAGCTGTCATAACTTGCATAAATAATGCTAAGTTTTTACTTTCCCAAGTTACTCATTTATAGCCTTATCAAAGCCTTAACATGATAAATCCTCACAACAAGTTCTCAAAGTGATACAATCATTAAATCACATGCTTATACCTTATTACTCATGTTCACATTAATTTGTCTACTTGAATCACTGTCACTAAATTAATTATTTCTTGAGCTACAGAGCTCCAAATTTTAAACTGCTAATTTTCTCTGAAACTAGACTCATATATCTTCATACCATAAAATTTCCAGAATTTTGGCTTAGCCAATTAGTACAGTTTATTCATTAAAATTTCCTCTATTTCACTGTTCATCTATTCTGACCACTTTTAACTACGAATCAATTTTCTCCTTGTGCAGAATTTAAATGATGTTATAATTTGTTTCATTTGAAACTAAACTCATTAAGGAATATAACCATATAAATTATGTCCCAAAATTATTTTTGTACAATTTTTAATGATTTTTCCAGGTCAAAACAGGGGATCTCAAAATTACTCTGAACTAGTCTCACAAAAATCTAAATATCTCAAAATACAGAATTTCTTTGCATTTTATATTTATTTCATATGAAAATAGACTCAATAATCTTTAATTTAATATCTCGCTCAACTACTAATTCCATTTCTACCATTTTGGTGATTTTCCAAAGTTTCTCTACTGTTGCTGTCCAAAACTGTTTTATTTCTAAATTTCACTCTTTCATGTTTTCTTTATAGTAACTTTCATTGGAACACTTACTCCGTATCAATCTTACCAAAATTCGATCACATATCGAGCACATCGCTCATAATTTTACACGCATATACTTGCACTTATTCATCACATAATCATATTCAATTACACTTAGTCGTTACATAGCCACATTGTATTTTCACTTAGTCAATTTCCCGTTGAACTCATTGGAATATTAACGGATACATCGGAATATTGCACATAGTGCCACACTTGTAGCCAAAGCTACTTCATATCGATTATCACACATAGGCTCGTTCTCGAGCTATTCATATTCAGTGTCCGCTCACACAAGTCATCGGTCATACGTAACTACTCAAGTCTTTGCTCACACAAGTCGTCGGTATCCGCAACACATGCGGGATTACCCACCACGGTAGAACTTATAAGACCGATACCGTTTCACATAATCACAATCTCGGGTCTGCTCACACAAGCTGTCGGTCAATATGTAACTTGTAACACCCCAAACCCGGCCCATGAGTCCTGATCGGATCTGGTATGTCACGGAGTAGAATAGTTTGAGTCATTTTGAAAGTTTGGAGAAAACTAGGTAAAATTGGGCTAAGGTATGAAACGGGGTCTGAAAACTCAATTGGGCCTTTTTATAAATACAGTTGGGTTGATAGACCCTTTTTAAAACATTGATCATGTATCATTGTGAAATCATCAAAGTGATAGTTGACTTAGTGAATATTGTTACCCGGTGGTAACTTCTTTGAAAACCCGTTAAATTTTATTAAGTTTGGAAAGGTTACTTTTAACCGGTTCAATTAATATTTATAAATTTCCATTTGTAACATAACATAAGTAAAATAAAAATACATCCACATAATAAATAGCAGCCTTATTACAATCCCAAAATAAAATACTTCGAAAATAAAATAATTAAACTTGACGAAAATAAATTTAACTCCAACAATAAGCATGGCCGCCTCGAGTCCTCTCCGGCTCTATCTCCGCGATCTATTCACCTGCAAAATGTTAAGGGAAAGGGGGTGAGTCACCAAGACTCAGTGTGTAAATCCCCCACCCGGTAAAGCACTCATACACAAGTCATTAATAAACATGCACATGCAACCCAACCTAACCATCCATACTCCTTAACTACCCGTGTGGTCAAAACCTTTGGTGGTCAAAACCATCGATGACTTAGAGTCACAAATCAAATGATGGGGCCAACCCATCGTGTGGTCAAAACCATCGATGACCATAGGTCACAAATAATCAAGTGTGGTCAAAACCATTGGTGGTACCAAACCACTTTGGGACTTAGTCGCAAATAATCAATCGTTGTGGTCAAAACCACGATGACCATAGGTCACAAATCATCGATGGGGCCAAACCATCTTGTGGTCAAAACCACTGACGACAGTCCATAATTCATCCCCCTCCTCTCATCAATCCCACCATCACATGCTTTTACATCATTTATCATATATCACGTCATAGCATTTAATTACCATGTGATGGCATGCATACATATATCAAAATTACAAGTTAGGGACTTACCGAAATCCATGATTATGCCACAAGCTAATCACAACCAAAAGATTTAAAGCAAACAAGAGCGTCATGTTAATTAATAAAGTGTGTAGAGAGATCTTACACACTGTTTCTCTAGGAACTCCTAGATCCCGAAAAGCCGATCTATAATGTTAGATCTCTTAACCTATAATTAGCCATTAACATAATTAGGGACATTAGGCCTATTCGCCAAACCAAGTAGTATCAAAGGGACTTACCTACACGTCCTTTGAGCACTAACCACTTCACGATATGTAAATCCGTTTCACTTCCCAACAATCGGCAACCATACATATTAGTAGCCTTCGACTTTTCGATCACTAAAAATATTGTCTATTAAAATCGATCCTTACCACCACTTACCCTAGGGGAATAAATCCAAAGCTTTCCTTAATGGCTATGTCTTCCCACACTTATTGAAAATTGGCAGCACCCTTTTCCTCAAGGGAGATTCGGCTAAGCACGCTTGGAAGGCTGAAATTTTAGAGAAGAGGAGAAGGGTAGGTTCGCTAGTGGAGGAAGAAAAAGAAAAAGAAAAGACTTAGGGAGAGGGGGGTGGTTTCGGCTTGCAAAAGGAGAAGAGAAGCTGGAATTTTTTTTGATAATTTGGGCAATGCACAAAGGGGTTTCGGCAGCAGCAAATTTTGGAGAAAAGAAAAGAAAATTGGTTCAACTTTGGCACATCTTTCTTTGCACAAAAGCAGATATGGACACCCCCAAGGTCTCCAATTTTAAGCAAACACTCTCTTAATTTGTGATAATTCCCACCTTGATTTAACAAAGATAAATCTAACTTTATCATACTTTTAATCTCCTAATCCTCAACAATTTTATAGCAAATAAAACACTAAAACTCCCCTCTTCCAAAGAGATTATTAGCAAAAAATAAGCTCAAACTCTATCACTTGAAGAGTCCAAAATCATGCCAATTCTTTCTCTCCTTCACGCCTTGACAAAGAGGAAAAATAAAATCCAAATGCTACTTCTTGGACTCGAACCAATGCGACCTCAAGCAAAGAGCCCCCTTTAAGCGCCCCAAACCAACTCTTCCCTTTGGACTTTCATGTTAAATATTCCCACCATTTATTTATAAAGCCTTATACCTGAGCCCTTTTCTCTTTTAGCGCCAAAGCTCAAAAATAACACTCCTTGCGTTTCGAACCCGAGACCTTCGTGCCAACACCCTTAAGTGGCACCCCAAGCCACTCCGCCCACCTGCCTTTCATGTCAATAAGCCCCCTGATTTAATTATAAGGCCTTCCTAGGCCTAACGCCCAAAAAGGAAAAACATTTCTCCCTTGCCACAGCCGAGACTCGAACCTCCCCCTCCCTAGCAAACCTCTTAGACGCACCACGCCACTTATACCAAGCTCATTCTTTGTGCCATAACTCGCCCAAAATTTTATTAAAGCCCTAACTAACCTAGCTCCTTCCTTTTACACACTTAATAATAAATTTTTAATCTTTGGGTCAGGCCTAGCTCGAGTTATTTTAGACCTAAATCATGCCAAATAAAATCATATTTATTTATTTCTTGAAGCCCACATGGAATTTATTTAAATTAAAAATAACCCCTAAATCAAGGTGTTACATAACTACTCAGTGCTGCTCACACAAGTCGTCGAGTATCCGTAACACATATCGATAACTTCACCACTTAGGTAGAAACGTCGGACCAACACCGGATCACTTATTCCACTTAGATTTCACATAAGTTCCAAGTGAACATGTCACTCGTATCCATTTATATTCCTAAGGTTCAACCGGGAAATTTCTCACTTGTCGATATTTTGTCAATTACATCAAATATTCAACCACAGTTCATACCATTTATCAAAATATGAAAACGTAAGTAAAAACGATGATTTATTTACATACAAACTTACATAATTACATTATCAATCTCATCACATCATCAATTTAACTTATCCTCCCCAAATTATTCTATTCAATACTTTCTTGATATTACACAAAGCCATCTTTCTAATTTGATCTTACATGTAATTTATACCAATTTTATTAAAATGTCGAGTCAATATCGAACATTATAATTATATTAGAAAATCAATACTAAAGTATTAATAACTAAAATTTCAATCTAACATTCAAACTTGCATCATTAAATGCTTATTAAACATATGAACTTACATCGATACCAAAACTACCATTTTACCAACTTTCCGATTTTCAATTTTCCTCCGTTCTAGGTCCAAATCTCATTTTTGGAGTCTAAAACATCACATTTCACTTATTTAATTAATGTACTGTTCAAAACAATCCTTAACTCAACTTTTCAAAATTACATTTTGCCCTAAACTTTTACATATTTGCGGTTTTGCCCCAATACTCGAAAATTAAACTTTAGCCCTTATTCTTATGTTTTATAACATGCTGATCATTTTCTCTTCTATGGCAACATCAAATTCTCACTAATTCACACACTTATGACCAATTTATAACTTTTACAATTTAACCCTTTTATACGATTTCATCAAAAATCATCTAATAAAACTTGTTTCTCTAATCATAGACATGCATAATCTACCATAATTCATCAAAATTCACAATTATTCAACATGGGTCAATTTTTAAAATTAAACTCTAGCTCAAAATAATGGTAGAAATAGCTAGACTAAGTTACCTAATTTCAAAATACGATGAACATTAAAAGCGGGCTCAAAACACTTACTATTGAGCTTTGAAAAGCTTGAAACCCTATCCATGGCTTCTTGAGAAATTCGCAGCATGGAGAAGAGAATGAGCAGATTTTTTCTTGTATTTTGTCTTTTATTCATTTAAAACACTAAAGGACTAAAATACCCTTAAGACTTTTCTTTCACTTTTGTCCTATTCATGCCCATTTTTGTCCATCAAGTTATTAAATGGTCTAATTACCTTTTAAGGGCCTCCAATTTAAAACTCATAGCAATTTGACACCTCTAATATATAGAACTCAACTTTTGCACTTTTTACAATTTAGTCCTTTTGACTAAATTGAGTGCTCAAACGTCAAAATTTTTGAACGAAATTTTTATGAAATCTTTCCGTAAAATTGTAGACCATAAAAATATAATAAAAATAGACACCGAGACTAGGACATCGATCGACACGAGATGAGTATGAGCTAGTGTAAGACCATGTCTGGACATGGTATCGGCCGAGACATGTGCTAGTGTAAGACCATGTCCGGGACATGGCATCGACACAGCGTAAGAGAGTCGGTGTAAGACCATATGCGGGACATGGCATCGACACGATATGTGATCCCATGTAAGAACATATTTGGGATATGGTATTGGCGCCCTACGTGTGTACGAGATATCCCGAACATCCCTAATATTTCAAGTAGTTCAATGGGAAATTCAATGAGTATGCTCAAGATAAGTAAGAGTAGGATATGTGAGTATTATGACTAGGCACAGGTATGTATACGAGACTCATAAATAATGTGCTCGGATTATGATGTATTATTGATAAGGATGCAAACGAGTAAGATGTGTCTATGATCACTTGATTGTTATGTACCAAGTTATAATATGCTTTGGTGTAAGTGTGTATAAATGAAAGTGAACACAAAGAATTAATGAATGAGTGAAATTGACATTAAAATAGTTGTGGGTAGCAGCGTTAGTATAACTTTGAAAAAATCACCAAAAATGGTGGAAATTGAATTAAAGGCTGGATGAGATATGAAATTAAAGCTTAATGAGTCTATTTTTCCATAAAAGAAACAGACTAAGCAAAAGAAGTGTGAATTATGAGGTATTTGAATTTTAGTGAGACAGGGTCAGAAGAAGTTTCGGAATCCCCTATTCTAACTTTGAAAAATCAGTAAAAATTGTACAAAAAATAATTATGGAGTATAATTCATATGTTTGAAATACTTAATAAGTCTATTTTCAAGTTAAATAAACAAGAACAACATATGACTTTTATACGAGGAGAAAATTGATTAGTAGTGAAGAAGTGTCAGAACTGTTGGACAGCAAAATAGGGGTAAATTTAATGAATAAACTGTACTAATTGGCTAGACCAAAAATTCTAAAATTTTTATGGTGAGATGTTATGTGAGTCTAGTTTCAAGAAAAATTAACGTTCCTTCATTTGGATCTCTATAGCTCGAGAAATAAATAATTTAGTGACAATGACTCAAGTCAATGATTAATGTGAACATGAGTAACAAGATGTAAGCATGTGATATAATGATTATATCATCTTAATAAATTATTGTGAGGATTTATCCATACAAGTTTATTAATTTCTTATTATTTTCATATGAACTTACTAAGCATTTATGCTTACTTCCCTCTCTTTTCCCTTGCCTTGTAGTATCGCCAAGTTAGCTCGGGATCGGTGGACATCGGAGATTCGCTCACACTATCAATTGGAACACTTGGTATATCTAGATACATTAATTTTTGGGTTATGGCATGTATAGTAGGCTTGGTCGTTTTTCACATAAGTCATTTTTCTTATGGCCTAAAATGTTGGCTCTTATTTAATAAATGTTCATTTTGATTAAGGCTATTTGGAGATGGCCAACATTGATGGTTGTTACACGCCTATAATGTGGTTATTCATGTATGTAGTAATTGCATAATTGAGATATTGTGGGTGCAGTCTACAAATGATTTCATGAATGGCGATGTGTATGAGAATGTGTATGCAAAAATTGGATATTCGGATGTCCAATTATAGGATGATACACGTTGATGAAATGGATACAAGAGAGTTTGTGTTTTAGAGGGGGGAACTGGCTTGGAAAATAGCCAACTTTCAGGCCACATGGGCAGAGACACGACCATGTATCTTAGCCATGTGACAGACACGGTTTAAGGGTACGGGCGTGTTGAGGCTGTGTAAGGGACACGGGCCAGGGACACGAGCGTGTGTCTGACCGTGTGTAATAAGTCAGTGTCGACCACGGGTGAAAAGCACGGGCATGTCTCAGGGGCACACGGCGTGTCCTTGAGCAACATGGGCGTGTGGCGCTGTATAGACAAAAATTTTCTAAGTGTGTAGAAGTTTTGATTAATTTTGAAACCTTAGGAAGTATGTTTAAGGCCTCGTGAGGCCCGGGATGAGTAGGTTATGAGTTTGAATAGAAAGTATTTAAGCCAAAACAAAATTTTATAGCTTTGATGTGATATGTTTAAATAGGTAGAATTACGTAATACTTCGTATCCGGTTTCAGCTTCGAACCCGGGTAAGGGGTGTTACATTCTTCATCTTTTCTTCATTTTTGTTTGAAAACCTAAAATTTTCCATTAAATAAAAAGATTGGTTCGGTCAACATATTGAGATTGCATGGTGAGTTATCAAGCCCTGTTTTTAATGATTTTTATGTTTTTGAGTTCGTTTTAGCTTAATCTAGCTAGCCCGGGGATTAATTTGTAAAACTATTAAATTTTTAGGGTTATGCTATGAATTTTCTTGAATTATTTTTGATATTTAATGCTGGATTATGAATCTTTGTTTTAAAGTAAAGAAGTTTTGTAAAGTGATTTTGATGAAATTTGCATTTAGGGATCGATTTGTAAAAAATGGTAAAATTCATGTTAATTTTATGAATTAATGGTTTATTTGGGTTGATATAAACCCCTAATAATTTCAGTTAGCTTGAATAGGGGATTAAAATGCTTAGATTTTAATTTATGAGATTAAGAACTAAATTATGAAAAATCAAAATTCTAGGGTAAAATGGTAATTTTGTATAAAAATAATTATGGATTAAATTGATGTTATTAATTACTCAATTGAATGAAACTATTGTTTTAAATCACGAATGGATTGACGATCACGAAAAGGGAAGATTTTGGAGTAATCATTGTGTTTTGCAATTACTACAATATAGTCTTTTAAGTTTGTTATATGCTTATTTTAGTTGTATTGAATTTTCATAATGTTTCCTTATTGGATAATCTTTGAATTCCATTTAAATATGTTTAAAGCAATAGAAGCATAATGTTATTTGGGCTCGTGCTCAGCGACTTTGTGCTCTGTGCCTTGTAGACTTTGTGTCGGTGTTATTCGAGCTCTATGCCTAGCAGGTTTTGTGCCGGTGTTATTCGGGCTCTATGCCTAGCAGGCTTTGTGCCGATGTTATTTGGGCTTTTTGCCTAACAAAATTGTACCAGTGTATTGAAAGTTAACATCAAATTGAACATTTGTAGTTGATAACAAATGAATCTATTTTCAAACTTATTAAGCCCTCTTGTGCTTATTAGTTTAATTTATTTTTGTATGACTTCTGGAATCGTTGCTTTGATTGGATCAACTCGGAAGCTCACATACTATCATCATCATTTCGATAGTCATTTTGGTTCTTGCTATAGTTGGTTAAAGTGACATGTATTAGGAAAGGTCTTATAGTATTATAATATTTTTGTGAAGATGTAAATATTAAAAGTTGATATGTTTATGCTTGTTGCTAGTGAATGCCATTTGAACTTGTGTGCATAACTAGGTAAACCTTTTGGACCACATATATGTAGTTGATGTACAAATCTTTTTGGTGCAAAGTGTTGGTGCTTGAATACTTCAACTATGTGGTGTGTAGTAGCTTAGTATATAATGATTTATGATGCTTGATTGTGATAGGTTTTGACATGTTTAGATAATATTTGGTTGAATGAAATTAAGGTGCCTTGTGGGCATGGTTGGATGAATTTATGGTCTATTGAATTGATTTTTTTCATGCATGGTTTAGAAAATTTTGAGGTCTTGAATGTGGGAACAAAAATGCTTGTAGGTACATATTTGAGTTGGAGATGGAAATGGCCTGAATTGGCCAATTTCATGTCCATACGGCTTGAGACACGGGCGTGTGTCTTAGCCGTGTGTGAAACATGGCCACGTGACACGACTATGTGTCCCCTGTAGGTTTTAAAGGCATTCAAGTCAAGCAGTTACACGGCCTAGCACACGGTCTGGCACACGGGCATGTGAGGCAATTTCGAGTGTTACACGGCCTGGCACATGGGCGTGTGGCTTGGCCGTGTGATAAACCATAAAAGTAACATATTTTAGGCCCACATTTAGTATGCTTTTGGATGATTTAGCGCTTGATTTATGTAAAAAGGTGCTCTTAATCCTTTTTTTCCATATTTTATATTTGGGAAAGCACTCGAGGACGAAAAGAACGAGAAACGGGCTTAAAACGGGCCAATTTGGGCTAAAGTTGGAATCGACATGGCCTAGACTTCAAGCCACATATCCCTGCTTCGACAATTAACTAAGACACGGCCATGCCACAATTTACACGGTCGTGCCCCAATCGACAGAATCGAGACATGGCCCAACCACGATTTACACGGGCGTGTGCCATGGCCGTGCCCCTGTTACAGGAGAGAGCAATTTCACTCGGATTTGGATACTTAGAGCCAAAGAAACACTTTCCAAAGCTTATTCAAATACCGAGTAAGAAGCAGACTTAAATTAGGACACTTAGAGGCCAAGTAAAGCATTCCAAGAGCCTATATAAACACCCTAAGTGTATCCTGAAAGGCGCGGTGAGCTAGGCCAAGGAGCCGAGCCAGAAGGATCACATTTGTGGGAATCACTTGTAACACCCCTACCCGTATCCTGTGCCGGAACCAAGTACGAGGCATTACCAGACTTAACAATACATTTGGTCAAATTAATTAACACATATACAAAATGACTTATTCAAGCCCCTATACATGCCATAACTTAAATCATTTATAAATAAAGATACCCATAGATAGCTTGATAGTGTGAAGCGATCTCCGACGACCTCAAACCCGAGCTTGTTTAGTAGGACTCTGCAACATGGGAAAGAAAAGGGGGTAAGCTTATAAAGCTTAGTAAGTTCACATGTAATAATAATAAGCATTAGCAATGAATTTAGCTTACTACTAAGCTGTCATAACTTGCATAAATAATGCTAAGTTTTTACTTTCCCAAGTTACTCATTTATAGCCTTATCAAAGCCTTAACATGATAAATCCTCACAACAAGTTCTCAAAGTGATACAATCATTAAATCACATGCTTATACCTTATTACTCATGTTCACATTAATTTGTCTACTTGAATCACTGTCACTAAATTAATTATTTCTTGAGCTACAGAGCTCCAAATTTTAAACTGCTAATTTTCTCTGAAACTAGACTCATATATCTTCATACCATAAAATTTCCAGAATTTTTGGCTTAGCCAATTAGTACAGTTTATTCATTAAAATTTCCTCTATTTCACTGTTCATCTATTCTGACCACTTTTAACTACGAATCAATTTTCTCCTTGTGCAGAATTTAAATGATGTTATAATTTGTTTCATTTGAAACTAAACTCATTAAGGAATATAACCATATAAATTATGTCCCAAAATTATTTTTGTACAATTTTAATGATTTTTCTAAGTCGAGCAGGGGATCTCAAAATTACTCGAACTAGTCTCACAAAATCTAAATATCTCAAAATACAGAATTTCTTTGCATTTTATATTTATTTCATATGAAAATAGACTCAATAATCTTTAATTTAATATCTCGCTCAACTACTAATTCCATTTCTACCATTTTGGTGATTTTCCAAAGTTTCTCTCATTTCTTTGTCCAAAAGCTGTTTTATTTCTAAATTTCACTCTTTCATGTTTTCTTTATAGTAACTTTCATTGGAACACTTACTCCGTATCAATCTTACCAAAATTGATCACATATCGAGCACATCGCTCATAATTTTACACGCATATACTTGCACTTATTCATCACATAATCATATTCAATTACACTTAGTCGTTACATAGCCACATTGTATTTTCACTTAGTCAATTTCCGTTGAACTCATTGGAATATTAACGGATACATCGAATATTGCACATAGTGCCACACTTGTAGCCAAAGCTACTTCATATCGATTATCACACATAGGCTCGTTCTCGAGCTATTCATATTCATGGTCTGCTCACACAAGTCATCGGTCATACGTAACTACTCAGTCTTTGCTCACACAAGCCGTCAGTATCCGCAACACATGCGGGATTACCCGACCCATTGGTAGAACTTATAAGACCGATGCAGTTTCACATAATCACAATCTAAGATTCCGCTCACACAAGTCGTCGGTCAATATGTAACTTGTAACACCCCAAACCCGCCCATGAGTCTGATCGGATCCGGTATGTCACGGAGTAGAATAGTTTGAGTCATTTTGAAAGTTTGAGAAAACTAGGTAAAATTGGGCTAAGGTATGAAGCGGGTGCGAAAACTCAATTGGGCCTTTTTATAAATACAGTTGGGTTGATAGACCCTTTTTAAAACATTGATCATGTATCATTGTGAAATCATCAAAGTGATAGTTGACTTAGTGAATATTGTTACCGGTGGTAACTTCTTTGAAAACCCGTTAAATTTTATTAAGTTTGGAAAGGTTACTTTTAACCGGTTCAATTAATATTTATAAATTTCCATTTGTAACATAACATAAGTAAAATAAAATACATCCACATAATAAATAGCACCTTATTACAATCCCAAAATAAAATACTTGAAAATAAAATAATTAAACTTGACGAAAATAAATTTAACTCCAACAATAAGCATGGCAGCCTCGAGTCCTCTCGGCTCTATCTCCATGATCTATTCACGCAAAATGTTAAGGAAAGGGGTGAGTCACCAAGACTCGTGTGTAAATCCCCACCCGGTAAAGCACTCATACACAAGTCATTAATAAACATGCACATGCAACCCAACCTAACCATCCATACTCCTTAACTACCCGTGTGGTCAAAACCACCGGTGGTCAAAACCATGATGACTTAGAGTCACAAATCAAATGATGGGGCCAACCCATCGTGTGGTCAAAACCAATGATGACCATAGGTCACAAATAATCAAGTGTGGTCAAAACCATGGTGGTACCAAACCCTTTGGGACTTAGTCGCAAATAATCAATCGTTGTGGTCAAAACCATCGATGACCATAGGTCACAAATAATCGATGGGGCCAACCCATCTTGTGGTCAAAACCACTGACGACAGTCCATAATTCATCCCCCTCCTCTCATCAATCCCACCATCACATGCTTTTACATCATTTATCATATATCACGTCATAGCATTTAATTACCATGTGATGGCATGCATACATATATCAAAAATTACAAGTTAGGGGACTTACCCGAAATCCATGATTATGCCACAAGCTAATCACAACCAAAAGATTTAAAGTAAACAAGAGCGTCATGTTAATTAATAAAGTGTGTAGAGAGATCTTACACACCTGTTTCTACCGGAACTCCTAGATCCCGAAAAGCCGATCTATAATGTTAGATCTCTTAACCTATAATTAGCCATTAACATAATTAGGGACATTAGGCCTATTCGGCCAAACCAAGTAGTATCAAAGGGACTTACCTACACGTCCTTTGAACACTAACCACTTCACGATATGTAAATCCGTTTCACTTCCCAACAATCGGCAACCATACATATTAGTAGCCTTCGACTTTTCGATCACTAAAAATATTGTCTATTAAAATCGATCCTTACCACCACTTACCTTAGGGGAATAAATCCCGAAAGCTTTCCTTAATGGCTATGTCTTCCCACACTTATTGAAAATTGGCAGCACCCTTTTCCTCAAGGGAGATTCGGCCTAAGCACAATTGGAAGGCTGAAATTTTAGAGAAGAGGAGAAGGGTAGGTTGGCTAGTGGAGGAAGAAAAGAAAAGAAAAGACTTAGGGAGAGGGGGTGGTTTCGACTTGCAAAAGGAGAAGAGAAGCTGGAATTTTTTGATAATTTGGGCAATGCACAAAGGGTTTTAATGAAGACAAATTTTGGAGAAAAGAAAAGAAAATTGGTTCAACTTTGGCACATCTTTGCTGCACAAAACAGATATGGACAGCCCCCCCAAGGTCTCCAATTTTCGGCAAACACTCTCTTAATTTGTGATAATTCCCAGCCTTGATTTAACAAAGATAAATCTAACTTTATCATACTTTTAATCTCCTAATCCCCTCAACAATTTTATAGCAAATAAAACACTAAAACTCCCCCTCTTCCAGTAGATTATTAGCAAAAAAATAAGCTCAAACTCTATCACGTCGAAGAGTCCAAAATCATGCCAATTCTTTCTCTCCTTCACGCCAGCAGCAAAGAGGAAAAAATAAAAATCCAAATGCTATTTCTTGGACTCGAACCAGCGACCTCAAGCAGCAGCAGCAGCCCCCTTTAAGCGCCCCAAACCAACTCTTCCCTTTGGACTTTCATGTTAAATATTCCCACCATTTATTTATAAAGCCTTATACCTGAGCCCTTTTCTCTTTTAGCGCCAAAGCTCAAAAATAACACTCCTTGCGTTTCGGACCCGAGACCTTCGTGCCAACACCCTTAAGTGGCACCCCAAGCCACTCCGCCCACGCCTTTCATGTCAATAAGCCCCGATTTAATTATAAGGCCTTCCTAGGCCTAACGCCCAAAAGGAAAAACATTTCTCCTTGCCACGGTAGAGACTCGAACCTCCCCTCCCTAGCAAACCTCTTAGACGCACCACGCCACTTATACCAAGCTCATTCTTTGTGCCATAACTCGCCTAAAATTTTATTAAAGCCCTAACTAACCTAGCTCCTTCCTTTTACACACTTAATAATAAATTTTTAATCTTTGGGTCGAGCCTAGCTCGAGTTATTTTTATACCTAAATCATGCCAAATAAAATCATATTTATTTATTTCTTGAAGCCCACATGGAATTTATTTAAATTAAAAATAACCCTAAATCAAGGTGTTACATAACTACTCAGTCTTTGCTCACACAAGTCGTCGAGTATCCGTAACACATATCGATAACTTCGACCACTTAGGTAGAACATACGGACCAGCACCGGATCACTTATTCCACTTAGATTTCACATAAGTTCCAAGTGAACATGTCACTCGTATCCATTTATATTCCTAAGGTTCAGCAGGAAATTTCTCACTTGTCGATATTTTGTCAATTACATCAAATATTCAACCACGTTCATACCATTTATCAAAATATGAAAACGTAAGTAAAAGCGATGATTTATTTACATACAAACTTACATAATTACATTATCAATCTCATCACATCATCAATTTAACTTATCCTCCCCAAATTATTCTATTCAATACTTTCTTGATATTACACAAAGCCATCTTTCTAATTTGATCTTACATGTAATTTATACCAATTTTTATTAAAATGTCGAGTCAATATCGAACATTATAATTATATTAGAAAATCAATACTAAAGTATTAATAACTAAAATTTCAATCTAACATTCAAACTTGCATCATTAAATGCTTATTAAACATATGAACTTACATCGATACCAAAACGGCCATTTTACCAACTTTCCCGATTTTCAATTTTCCTCCCGTTCTAGGTCCAAATCTCATTTTTTGGAGTCTAAAACATCACATTTCACTTATTTAATTAATGTACTGTTCAAAACAATCCTTAACTCAACTTTTCAAAATTACATTTTTGCCCCTAAACTTTTACATATTTGTAGTTTTGCCCCAATACTCGAAAATTAAACTTTAGCCCTTATTCTTATGTTTTATAACATGCTGATCATTTTTCTCTTCTATGGCAACATCAAATTCTCACTAATTCACACACTTATGACCAATTTATAACTTTTACAATTTAACCCCTTTTATACGATTTCATCAAAAATCATCTAATAAAACTTGTTTCTCTAATCATAGACATGCATAATCTACCATAATTCATCAAAATTCACAATTATTCAACATGGGTCAATTTTTAAAATTAAACTCTAGCTCAAAATAATGGTAGAAATAGCTAGACTAAGTTACCGGAATTTCAAAAATACGATGAACATTAAAAACGGGCTCAAAAACACTTACTATTGAGCTTTGAAAAAGCTTGAAACCCTATCCATGGCTTCTTGAGAAATGTGGCAGCATGGAGAAGAGAATGAGCAGATTTTTTTCTTGTATTTTGTCTTTTTATTCATTTAAAACACTAAAGGACTAAAATACCCTTAAGACTTTTCTTTCACTTTTGTCCTATTCATGCCCATTTTTGTCCATCAAGTTATTAAATGGTCTAATTACCTTTTAAGGGCCTCCAATTTAAAACTCATAGCAATTTGACACCTCTAATATATAGAACTCAACTTTTGCACTTTTTACAATTTAGTCCTTTTGACTAAATTGAGTGCTCAAACGTCAAAATTTTTGAACGAAATTTTTACGAAATCTTTCCGTAAAATTGTAGACCATAAAAATATAATAAAAATAGAATTTTACTCGTCAAATTTGTGATCTCGAAAATACTTTTCCGACTAGACCCAAATTTGGGCTGTTTCAACTCTCCCCCCTTTTAGGATTTTCGTCCCCGAAAATCTTACCGGAATGAAGTTTAATATCTTTCTCATGATTTCCAACATCACTAAATAACCCCTCTTTAAGACGATACTTTTAGAAACACTCTGTCATCGATCTAAATCCCAATATAATTCAGTCAATTTTGTCAAATAAAGAATCGATACATATTGAAATTATTATACTAATTCCAGTCAAGCGTTCAAAAACAACCCACTAGCATATCTTTTGATCGCACATTGAAGGAAACGATACTGAAATTCACAATAGTCCGCCTTATTATCATTTTAATATTATCACTGATATCGTGAATCTTGAATACACTTAACATTCAACTTAATTACGCCGACATATCAACATCTGAATACAGAATCAGTAAGTATCAGGTTCATATTCATATGCCCAAAACATTTACTTTAACTCTTTTGGGCCCTTTTTTTTTCACTTACCATCCTTAATCAAATTAGGGAACGGTTACGGAAAATTGAGTACTTCACTTCCACTTTGCCATAGTATAACTATGGTCTTACGTATGATCACTTATCACTTTCCAAAGCCATAGCCCTGCCACGGTCTTACGCAGATCACATTTATCACTTGTCACTTATCACTGATCAGATAAGTGTAGCTAAAGCTACCACTTATCACTTGTCACTTAATCAACGATCGAAGTACTCAATCCGACGTTCGCTCAATTTGATCATTTAATCACTTTTCGCATTGTCATTTTATTCTCAATTCATCAACAATTATATCTCATCATACATGATATAATTCATGAAATTAACATTTAATCATTAATTTTTAGCCATATGAACTTACTACCACTTATCCAGATGAAAAATTCTCTGTTAATGAAATACTTTCAGAAGCACTTGACACTCATCTAAGTTCAATACTCTTACCCATTAAAAATTTAAACATCAGGTTCAAAGTCCGGTACATAATATTTCATACTCTTACTAGTGTAACTGCCTCGGAGTATCATCCATCTCTGTACTTCTCAAATAAACAAATAATTATCATTGTGCTAGACATCATAACATTCTGTCTTTAACTCGCTGATATATATATATATATATATATATATATCAAGATCATTTGAAAAGTGAAAACCAATACACAGGTCTAAATTGAACTTCCTATCATTCACACTTTGCCAACTTCAATTTCTTCTCAAATTTAGAGAAAGATTAAACTTATAGTAGAATTTACTTCAACTATTACTCATCGAAGCACTTAACTATATTGATGCCACAATACTCATACGACTTAAAAATCATAGTGCCATAATAAGACTAACTTCTCAATTACTTTAGTAGATAATGTCCCACTGAAAAGAAAACATCTCAATCATGATTGCACTATCTAATTACATCATTACTAATCGATATTATTCCAATTGCAAGCAGATAAAAATTAGAATAAATTCCAGCAATTACATACTTTAGGTCTCATACGGATGAGTTAATTAACGAGCGACCTTTCTTTAACTATAACATTTTGAAATCGAATGATCTTCATATTAATCGACATCTTTTTCGCAACTATGTTCATTTACTAAACCATTCTCAACTCTGATCACATTGTCAGTTAATATACAACTCAACTATTTAGTCTTCCACTTGTAAACCCATTCGATCTGAATTTCATAAATTTTCTTTATAACATACCTTATTGGAAGGGGGTGAAGTTGTAACGCCTCTGACTTGCCTCTTATATATTCATGCATATAACTTAACACTCATCAATATATATTTTGTTTCAAGTAACTTAACATGCATACTCATTTTACACAACCTTCCTATCATCTTATACAAACAAGTGTACTTATACTTTCATTCATAAATCTCAAGTAAAATTACTCATAACATTCACTTAATTTCACGGGTTATATTCATAGCATCATACAAATGCCAATCAAACATGAACACTTATCATAGTATAAACTTTCCTTTCATCTCATCTTTCATATTTCAAAAGAAATTCCTATCCACAATTTATACATCATCACATAAACATCATAAACTATTATTCTTATATTTTTTTACGAGTCTCAACTCATCATAAACATCTTGTTTGTACTATCAAATTTAGCTTTCGGTTGAAGTGCGATCATCTAATAAAATAATTTACATCGATTTGGAGTCGTCACACTATCATAGCTCATTATGGTATGTATGGCTAGACTCTCACACTCACTATGGTAGTCGAGAATCGACTAAACCATAGCTCTAATACCACTAAATGTAACACCCCTACCCGTATCCTGTGCCGGAACCAAGTACGAGGCATTACCAGACTTAACAATACATTTGGTCAAATTAATTAACACATATACAAAATGACTTATTCAAGCCTCTATACATGCAATAACTTAAATCATTTATAAATAAATATACCCATAGATAGCTTGATAGTGTGAAGCGATCTCCGACGACCTCAAACCCGAGCTTGTTTAGTAGGACTCTGTAACATGGGAAAGAAAAGGGGGTAAGCTTATAAAGCTTAGTAAGTTCACATGTAATAATAATAAGCATTAGCAATGAATTTAGCTTACTACTAAGCTGTCATAACTTGCATAAATAATGCTAAGTTTTTACTTTCCCAAGTTACTCATTTGTAGCCTTATCAAAGCCTTAACCTGATAAATCCTCACAACAAGTTCTCAAAGTGATACAATCATTAAATCACATGCTTATACCTTATTACTCATGTTCATATTAATTTGTCTACTTGAATCACTGTCACTAAATTATTTATTTCTTGAGCTACAGAGCTCCAAATTTTAAACTGCTAATTTTTCCTGAAACTAGACTCATATATCTTCATACCATAAAATTTTCAGAATTTTTGGCTTAGCCAATTAGTACAGTTTATTCATTAAAATTTCCTCTGTTTCACTGTTCATCTATTCTGACCACGTTTCACTACGAATCAATTTTCTCCTTGTGCAAAATTCAAATGATGTTATAATTTATTTCATTTGAAACTACACTAATTAAGGAATATAACCATATAAATTATGTCCCAAAATTATTTTTGTACAATTTTTAATGATTTTTCCAAGTCAGAACAGGGGATCTCAAAATTACTCTGAACTAGTCTCACAAAAATCTAAATATCTCAAAATACAGAATTTCTTTGCATTATCTATTTATTTCATATGAAAATATACTCAATAAGCTTTAATTTAATATCTCGCTCAACTACTAATTCCATTTCTACCATTTTTGGTGATTTTCCAAAATTTCTCTACTGTTGCTGTCCAAAACTGTTTTATTTCTAAATTTCACTCTTTCATGTTTTCTTTATAGTAACTTTCATTGGAACACTTACTCCGTATCAATCTTACCAAAATTCGATCACATATCGAGCACATTGCTCATAATTTTACACGCATATACTTGCACTTATTCATCACATAATCATATTCAATTACACTTAGTCGTTACATAGCCACATTGTATTTTCACTTAGTCAATTTCCGTTGAACTCATTGGAATATTAACGGATACATCGGAATATTGCACATAGTGCCACACTTGTAGCCAAAGCTACTTCATATCGATTATCACACATAGGCTCGTTCTCGAGCTATTCATATTCACGTGCGCTCACACAAGTCATCGGTCATACGTAACTACTCGGTCTTTGCTCACACAAGTCGTCGGTATCGCAACACATGCAGATTACCCGACCATCGGTAGAACTTATAAGACCAGCACCGTTTCACATAATCACAATCTGAGATCCGCTCACACAAGTTGTCGGTCAATACGTAACTACTCGGTCTTGCTCACACAAGCTATCAGTATCAGTAACACATATCGAGATAACTTCGACCACCGATAGAACGTACGGACCAAACACGGATAACTTATTCCACTTAGATTTCACATAAGTTTCAAGTGAACATGTCACTCGTATCCATTTATATTCCTAAGGTTCAACAGGAAATTTCTCACTTGTCGATATTTTGTCAATTACATCAAATATTCAACCACAGTTCATACCATTTATCAAAATATGAAAACGTAAGTAAAAGCGATGATTTATTTACATACAAACTTACATAATTACATTATCAATCTCATCACATCATCAATTTAACTTATCCTCCCCAAATTATTCTATTCAATACTTTCTTGATATTACACAAAGCCATCTTTTAATTTGATCTTACATGTAATTTATACCAATTTTCATTAAAATGTCGAGTCAATATCGAACATTATAATTATATTAGAAAATCAATACTAAAGTATTAATAACTAAAATTTCAATCTAACATTCAAACTTGCATCATTAAATGCTTATTAAACATATGAACTTACCTCGATACCAAAGCTACCATTTTACCAACTTTCCAGATTTTCAATTTTCCTCCCGTTCTAGGTCCAAATCTCATTTTTGGCGTCTAAAACATCAAATTTCACTTATTTAATTAATTTACTGTTCAAAACAATCCTTAACTCCACTTTTTTAAAATTACATTTTTGCCCCTAAAATTTTACATATTTGCACTTTTGCCCCAATACTCGAAAATTAAACTTCAGCCCTTATTCTTATGTTTTATAACACGCTGATCATTTTTCTCTTCTATGGCAACATCAAATTCTCACTAATTCACACACTTCTGACCAATTTATAACTTTTACAATTTAACCCCTTTTATACGATTTCATCAAAAATTATCTAATAAAACTTGTTTCTCTAATCATAGACATGCATAATCTACCATAATTCATCAAAATTCACAATTACTCAACATGGGTCAATTTTTAAACTTAAACTCTAGCTCAAAATAATGGTAGAAATAGCTAGACTAAGTTCTAGGAATTTCAAAATACGATAAACATTAAAAGCAGGCTCAAAAACACTTACTATTGAGCTTTGAAAAAGCTTGAAACCCTATCCATGGCTTCTTGAGAAATTCGGCAGCATGGAGAAGAGAATGAGCAGATTTTTTTCTTGTATTTTGTCTTTTTATTCATTTAAATCACTAAATGACTAAAATACCCTTAAGACTTTTCTTTCACTTTTGTCCTATTCATGCCCATTTTTGTCCATAAAGTTATTAAATGGTCTAATTACCTTTTAAGGGCCTCCAATTTAAAACTCATAGCAATTTGATACCTCTAATATATAGAACTCAACTTTTGGACTTTTTATAATTTAGTCCTTTTGACTAAATTGAGTGCTCAACGTCAAAATTTTTAACGAAATTTTTACGAAATCTTTCAAATAAAATTGTAGACCATAAAAATATAATAAAAATAGAATTTTACTCGTCGAATTTGTGATCTCAAAACTACTGTTCCGACTAGACCCAAATTTGGGCTGTTACATCACTCGAAGATAGCCAGAAGATCCATCTCGAAGAGCCAGAAATCTACTCAAGATGGCGGATTTCTCCTTCAATTCCTCTAGGGGTTTTTAGGGATTTCTTATGTTTTGTTTTATCTTTTCTCTTGAGATGTTTTTATTCGTTATGAACTAAACCCTTCAGATGCCTGAAGGGGATGAAACCTTGATGAACTTTGTTATTATTTTCTGAATTATATGAAAAATACTTAGTTTGTTCTTAATTATGTTGCTTAATCCAAATCTGATGTGCTTAGGTGGAGGAGGAATAGACCCTGCTTAAGAGTAGATCTAGCATAATTAAGCGGAGTTGATCGAACGCCTAGAGATAGGGTTACAGATTTTACCTAGGAATAGGGAAACCTAATATGGGAATCCATTGATCGATTCTTGCTATTCTAGGGAGTTATTATAATGACGAGACTTCCACTAATTAACCTAGGGTTAGACATTATTAGCCTCAAGAGAGGGTTTAATACTGAGTTAGGGAGTCCTATGGATCAAGCTAAGTAAAGAAATCAAATGATTGACAATAAGTAACAAGTGAAGTCTAGGTGGATTCTTTACGAGGGTATCGTAAGTAATCAATTGAGTTCCTTCAAGTTATTTTCCAATTCGTTCTTTTGTCTTTGCATCTTTAGCTTAGTAGTCATTAAACTAGATTAAATCAACCAATCACTCCATATTTTAGGCTAAATAATAAAAGAAAGTGAGTATTAGTACTTTTAGTTCCTTTGGGTTCGATAATCCGGTCTTGCCTAAGCTATACTATTGTTGAAAGGTACACTTGCCTTTAAGTCGTTGTTAGAGTTAGTTTCGGGTTTGATCATTCTATTTATAAATTTTAAAGTTACGATTTTGATCAAGGTTTTGGGTATTGTTGAGAACTAAAATATTAAGAAAACTCTATTTTATTACTTTTGCCATTATTTTATTTTGCAATTTATTTTATTCCATTACTTTTTCTAAATTTATTTTTCTTTTTTATCCTAGCAGGTACCTTTAGTTTATGACTAGACGGAACTGACGGGACCTCTAGTATCTGATAGTGAAATTGAAGCTACCGTCGAAGAAATTGCGAGAGAAATTAGGCGAGTTCTAAATTACACGAAGAAGAGCGAGAAGCAGATCCAATCCTCTTGAAGGATGGGCGAGAATAATCCACCACGAGATGTGGCGGATGATCCGCGCACCATGCATGATTATGCTAAACCCAATTTGACGGGAGCAGAATCTAGTATTGTTAGGCCTGCTATAGCTACTAATAATTTTGAATTAAAGCCTAATACAATATAAATGATTCAACAATTTGTTTAATTTGATGGTTTGCAGGACGAAGACCTGAACACTCATATAGCAAATTTTTTAGAGTTCTGTGATACTTTCAAAATAAATGGTGTTTCTGATGATGCCATTCATCTTCGATTATTTCCCTTTTCATTAAGGAATAAAGCCAAGCAGTGGTTGAACTCGTTACCACGAGGGTTAATCACTACATGGGAACAAATGACCAAAAAATTTTTATTAAAATATTTTCCACCAGCGAAAACGACTAAATTACGGAATGATATTTCTTCTTTAGTGCAGATGGATTTAGAGACATTATACGATGCATGGGAGAGATACAAAGATCTCTTGAGGAGATGTCCACACCACGAATTACCATTATGGCTTCAAGTCCAAACCTTCTACAATGGTGTAAATCCCTCAACGAGACAACTAATTGATTCAGCCGCCGGTGGAACCATGAATAATAAAACTCCTGAAGCAGCCTACGAATTCATTGAAGAGATGTCTTTAAATAATTATCAGTGGCATGTTACAAGGACAAAATCGATAAAATCAGCCGGAGTCTACAACATTGATGCAGTAATAATGCTATCAAATCAGGTAGAGATGATGAATAAAAAGCTTGACAGTTTATGTTCTTCGCAGGTACACCCAATCATGTAATGCAACGCAAGTGGAACTGTGGCGAATCCTGAGTATCCACCCTACCAACCGGACGCAGAGAGCGAACATACAAACTATATAGGTAATAATTTCAGATCCAATAATAATCCTTATAGTAACACTTACAATCTAGGTTGGAGGAATCACCCAAATTTTTCATGGGGAGACCAAGAAATTGAAGGAAATCAAAGACAACAACCTCCTTCAAATTTCCAAAATCAGCCTTATCCGCAAGAAAAGAAGCCAACCCTCGAAGAGATGCTGACAAAATTTACGTCAGACAAAAAAAAGCGCTTCCAAGAAACTAAGAAAACAATTAAGAGCAACGAGAATCGAATGGGGGAACTTGCGAAGTCAGTCAAAGAATCCACGAATACAGTCGAACAACTCGCAAAGCTAATGTCAGAAGGACCGCTAGGACGTCTACCAAGTAACAAGAGATTAACCCGGAGGAGCAAATTCAAGCCATCTCATTTCAAGGCGAAGGAGTTAGATGAACCAAAATCAATACAAGAAAACAAGGTGAGCGAAAGTAAGATAGAGGTAACACAAGAAAAGCCAAAATTGGTAATCAAGGAGTACCAAACTCGCATACCTTATCCCGAAGCGATAAAAAGAGACGATTCAGAGGAATAGTTCGGTAAGTTTCTTAAACTCCTAAAGAAAATACATATGAACTTACCTCTTCTTGAAGCTCTTTTTCAAATGCCAGTCGCGAGGAAATTCTTAAGACAGCTCACGACTAACAAACGCAAATTAGACGAAGAACACCACGTGGAATTAAACCAGCATGCTCAGCCATGTTACAAAATAGACTACCACGAAAGCTAAAAGATCTAGGGAGTTTTACAATTCCATGTTTAATTGGTAGTCTAACTATTAATAATGCGTTAGCTGATTTAGGAGCAAGCATAAATGTCATGCCTTATTCATTGTTTCAACGACTAGGTCTAGGGAAGCCCAAAAAAACTAGGATGAATATACAATTAGCTGATAAAACTGTTAGAATTCCTAGGGGCATTATTGAAGATGTTCTTGTCAAAATAGATAAATTTGTTTTCCCAATAGATTTTTTTGTTTTAGATATGGATGAGGATAATACCATCCCCTTAATTTTAGGAAGGCCTTTTCTACCAACTACCAAGATTAAAATTGATGTTGCCACAGGAGAACTCATACTTTGTGTAGGAGACAAATCAATCAGTCTTCAAGCTCTTGAATCGGCCAGAATAATAATCGATGAAAGTGAGAAAGTAAATACAGATGATAATCAAATTATTCAACTTTCATCGCAGGAAACTCCACATAACGACAACCCTGAGCCGACTCATAAGTCCCAAAACAACAAAAAAGAATCCTATAAGGGACAAGACCTTAGGATTGGCAAGTTTGAAGAGCAGAGGACACACGTTAAAGAAGAACCGAACGAAGTAAAACCAGAGGAATCACAAGAAGAGCTCGTAGGAACATCAAACCACTATAAAATAGGAGACCAGGTACTGTTAGTGTAACATCCTTAAGTAGGGGTTATTGTGTTTGAACTTCTTTGCATGCGTGTGGTTGTTGTGTTGTTGTTTGAGGTGTTCTAGAGGCTAGGTATAAGCTAAAGGTAGGCCCGAGCTGTAGGAAAAATTTTGTTTTCTTAAGTGTTAGTTAAAGGGAGCTGAAGGAGCTAGGGGTTAAGTATATTTCGTGGGGAAGTTAAGCATAAGAACTACCTTGGTGAAGGGACAAAGGAGGCGCCACTAAGGTGTCTAGAGAATAACGCCACAGGCAGGTGGAAGAACTCAGGTTCGAGCAGGAGAAATTCCATTTTCTTCTTACCATTTTGACGCTAAGGGGAAGAGTTGTGCTCAAAGACAAACTCATCGAGATAAGCATGGAATAAGTCAAATTAATTTAAATGGGTGGCAAGGAGAAAATTTAGGAACTTGTGGAATTCAAATTCATTTGAATTAGTGGCCGGAGGAGTTTGAGGAAGTGGTAGAATTTTAAACTCTTGTTGGCGGAGGATTCGGTTTGGGAAGCTAAGGAGAGAGAGTGTCGAATTTCCTTAGGCACCTAGTTGTGCATTTTCGGCTAGTGAAGGTCCTTGTGCATCTAGTGAATCAAAAGCCGAAATACCTTTTTATTTTTGCACCTGTCGAATCCTTTTGAGAGTACTTAGCTAAATGTTCCTCTAAATTTCTATAGGCTTATTTCTTTTTTTTCATCTCTAGTGTTTGGCCGAATCTTCCTCTTTCCCAACTTTCTTTTTCTTTCTTCCATTTTTGCTCAAAGCGAAAGCATCCTCTCCCATTCTATTTTCTTTTCTTCTCTCCATTCTCTTCTTTCTTCTATTCTTGAATCATCCTCTCCTATTTTCACTTTTCTTTTCCTTTCTCTTTCTCCACTTTGTAGAATCCTATTTGTTTGTTTCCATCAACCATAGCCAAATTTTCCCTTCTTTCTCCTAGTGTTATCTTAGCCGAATATCAAATAAGGGTGGATCTCTTTTGGTTTTTCTCTAATCAGTTTTGAAAAGGGGTAAGGGTTCTTGACCAAAACTTTATTCTCACTTTCTCTTTTTATCTGTCGACATGTGTAGATAAAAGCCGAACTTCGGCATTTGTGGGTGTTTTGCTAACCATCTATAGGAACCGATTTCTCCTAGGTTCTTTGGGATTTTGGAAACAGTCGATCTAAGCCCTCTATTCTCTGACAATCGAATTTGGTAGGTCAAGTGGTAAGGATATCTATGTTGGTTCATCATTCTTTAAGTTGTTGAAAAGCTGAAGGCTATTGAGACTAAGCTTTATTGTTGGCCGAATGTAGGGGGAGGATCAGTCTCGCATATTTTGGTGTTGTGATTTGTTTTCGTAAGGCAAAAAGTTAAGGGTGGTGTTGTTTATGCGTAATCTCACCCTTTGGGATTTATTGGTATAGCCGAATGGCCTATGTTATTAACCTTAATGTGGGCCGAATGTAGGACAAGGAGATCTAGTGCGGTAGATCGGGTTTTCAGGATTCAGCGTTTGCGTTAGTACAAGTGTGTAACTTACACACTTCATAACTTAGTAAATATGCTAATAACCTGAATATGTTAAAAGCCGAAAAACTGTGTAGATCTTGATATGATACCTTAATGGGTATGAGCAAGGATTCGGGTAAGTTTGTTTCGATATGATTTTGCTATGTGGTGTTTAATACTATAATCTAGATATAATTGCTGTATGTTTCATATTAAAGCATGATGGCATGATTTGCATAAATATTGCATTGTCATGGGTGATATGAGAGGAGGGGGAAGGTTTGATATCCGTGTCTTTCGGACACCAAAGGTTTGGCACCTCCAGTAGTTTGATACCACGATTGATTTCGTGACTTTGGGTCACGGAGGTTTGGCACCTCATAGCGACTCGTCGATTGGCTTAACACCACGATGGGTTGGCCCACATTTGATATTACTGGGATTGCCACGGTGATTTGGTATCACTGGCGTGGGTTGGCCCCAGATGGATTAATCGTGACTTTGGGTCACCAAAGTGGTTTGGCACCACATTATTATTGGATATCGTGACTTTGGGTCGCCAGTGGTTTGGCACCACCAGTGGTTTGGTGCCACACGGGGTAGAAACGGAGTTATGGATGACTAGGTTTGGGTGCATGATATATTGCTCGGTTATGACTTGTGTGTAAGCATGTTGCATTAACTGGGAGGGGGATTATGCACTGAGTCTTGGTGACTCACCTTCTCCCTTATCTTTTCAGGTGATTTTTAGATCGCGGATGAGGAGCCGGATAGACTCGAGGTGGCCATGCATTACACACATTCGATTTTACATGGACTTTACTTTGGGTATTATTTTAAATTTCGAATTTTATTTGGGTTTGTAATAAGGCCTTTAAACTATGTTTTTGGATTATTTTGCATGCTTTAGATATATCTTCAAACATGACAACGTAAATTACTTGTTTTGTTTTAACAACCTGATAACCAAAGTTTTCAAAATTTACCTCGTTTCGAGTTTTCTAATCGTTACCATTTGGGTAACAACATTCATGAAATGATAACAAAGACATTTTAATTGATTTACAAACTCAGGGTTCTTCTCGATTTCAACTACACACGATTTTTAAATAATTAAGAATAATTCATTCGGGTTCTAACAAACATGGACGTTTTCTATCAAATTGAACAGCAAATGAGTTTTCAATAATTTCCTTAAAACGTTTTCCCCTGTAACATGCCAGATTCGATCGTGGTGAGTTGACCGGGTTTAAGGTGTTATAATTTTGGTATTAGAGCCAAGTTCAAAGGCTCGACTGTGGGCCCGAGGCCTAAAATGTTTTAAAGTGTGGTTCTAAAATGTTCTTGTTTGGAAATATATGGTTTGAGAAGCATGCACCGAGTCTCCGCACCAATCCGCCTGTAAGTACTTACATTGTTGTGTGAATTATATGTGGGAAATGGGTATTTCGGGGTCGTAAATTAGTAGAATAGGAATTATTGAACCCTAGGAATAGTTTACTCCAACAAAAATTGCATAAGACTTAATGATCCACTAAACAAACCTGTGAGTACATCACTGAGCTAACGATGTGGCAATGGTTGTGCGCATGTCTAGGAGTGGATTAGGGGAGCACGGTATTTAAGCGATCTAGTGACTCACCTCCTCTTCACCGAATCCTACAGTGCGTAGTGACGGTTCATCCTAATTGAGACGACTTATTCATAGGCTAAATTTAATAACTAAAACCCGAAAGGACCGACCATTTATTTTGAAATACTTTAAACCTTAGTTTTAAAATTTACCACAGTACCCCTGATTTAGAAAAAGACCAAATTACCCTTGATTTGCGAAATGACCAAATTATCCCTGACTTGTAAAATTACTAAATTACCCCTGATTTGTGAAATGACCAAAATACCCCCGGATTGCAAAATTACCAAAACACCCTTATTTCACAAAATCACCAAGGAACCATATTTTGAAATTTTTTTACAAAAATACCCCTGGATTATGAAAATTTCAAAAATACCCCTAGTTTATGAAATTACCAAAACACCCCCGATTTCTGGAATTTTTGAAATATCTACGATTTGTAAAGGTTTTCGAATTAACACTGTGTTATTACTAAAATACCCCGATAGGTTAAATTACGAAAATACCTCCGGGTAATGAAATGACGAGAATACCCCTACACGTGGAATGAGGATAGGAAATTGAACTGAAAACTCTGTAATGATCGAAAGAACCACTACCAAATTTCTCTATATAAAACTTATTCGTGGGTAATCAGTCAAACAGAAGCTAATTCATAAAATTTCTTAAGCAGATAAATCACAACTATAGACATGAGTACTAGGGGACGTGGGCGTAATGTGCGAGGACGCGGTAGAGGTAGAATGGCCCGATCGAAGCCGGTCGAGTCCGGTCAAGGGTTTGAGAATGAGATACCACCACCACCAGTTCCGGTGTGGAGTACCAGATCATCTAGGGGATGATCACGATGTCGCAGCGTGTTGTTAGTCTTTGGAAAGAGTGGTCAAGCAAGTGGGGTACGGAGCCCAGGAATCAGATCTGGCGACTCGAGCCAATAAATGAGGTATTTCGAGGTGTTTCGTGTAGCTCCCAATATGGTGAGTATTGGTTAGAGGCGATGGAGCGAATTATGGATGACTTGGATCATCACGAGAAAAAAGCGAAAGGGATAGTGTTGCTTCTCGGGATGAGTCATACCGGTGGTGGCTACGGTTTGGGATAGTGTAGCGTGGATGATCTCACTTGGGATTATTTTAAGGCAAGATATCGGAAGAAGTATGTAGGGACCAGTTATATTGATCTTGCAGAGGAAGGCGTTTCTAAAAATTTGGTTCGGGGGAGTAAGTCTCAGATGTCAGTCGAGGTGAAATTTTTAAAGTTGAGCCAGGTATGCTAGGGGCATCGTGGCTCTGAACATGAACGATGTGTCGAGGTTTGAGGATGGATTGAGAGATGAGTGAGATTGCGATCGCTCCACAATAGGAGCGAGTTTGTTGTCTTTGGTGGAAAAGGCTAAGGTAGTGAAGGGTAAAGGAGTCTCGTAAGATGAGAATCTGGATAGGAATAGACCAAGAGAGGTTTTAGATCATCGAGGTCGGTCGATAATCCGCAGAAAAGGGCTAGACAGTGGGCGAATCAATTTGGAAGGCTCATTGCTACTAATCGAGGACAGTAGCGAGGTAATCGATGTGGGAAATCTCATTGGGAAGGATGTTGAATTGGTGGAAAGGGATGTTTTGAGTGTGGTTCTTTGGATCATCGTGTGAGGATCGCCCACGTAAGTTCGCTAGGATTCACCGAGGGTCGTGGTCGTACTCGGATTCGAAATGAGAGACCACCATCGCAGGGGTCGTGGTAATCTTGGTAGAGGAGGTAATGGCTTGGTAGAGGCCGTGGAGCACCGAGTGGAGGTGCGAGCAACACTGAAGCAAGATAGCTGGATTGGTATATGCGTGAGACGTCGAGAGGAGGGCGACGACTTGGGACTCATAACAGTACATTCTTAATCTTTGGATTACCGTATATTGTTTTGATTGATGTGGGTTCGACGCATTCGTATGTTGCTAGTAGCATAATAGAGACCATGAACCTAGACTTTGAAACTACTTCAGGAGATGATGTAATTAGCCCTTTAGGTCACTCAGAAGTAAATAAGTCAGATAGGATGTACCCCTAGAACTTCAAGGGGTAGTATTTGTAGCTAATCGATGGAGCCGCCGTTTGGGGAGTTCGATCGATTCTTGGGATGGAATGGTGGTAAAGTACCAAGCAAGTTTGGATTATGACTAAGCGCATGGTTTTAAACGGTGAGGTGAAGAAGTGGTGATGATAGGTAATAGAAGAGATTATCTATCCAACGTGGTATCTGCTTTGAAAGCTGAGAAGATGGTCAGGAAGGGTTGTGAGGTAATTTTGGTTCGTGTATGTGCTCTGGAGGCTAAGGAGTCTGCTGTAGAGAATGTCCGAACAGTAAAATAATTCTTGACGTATTTCGGAGGGACCGCTTCGGTCCGCCTCCAGATCGAAAAGTTAAATTTGGTATAGATTTGTTACCCGGAACTGCGCCAGTGTCTATTACCCCGTATAGAATGGCGCCGAAGGAATTGGTAGAGCTGAAGGCTCAGATTCAAGAGTTGTTGGACCGAGGTTTTATCCGGCCAAGTGTTTCGCCTTGGAGAGTATCGATACTCTTTGTCAAAAATAAAGATGGTACAATGTGGATGTGTATAGACTCACTTGATTGAACAAGTCGACGATTAAAAACAAGTATCCGATTCTTGAGGATAGATGACTTGTTCGATCGACAAAGGGCATCAATTTTCTCAAAGATTGATTTAAGGTCAGGTATCATCATTTAAAGGTGAAGGAGGCGATATCCACAAGACGACGTTTCGTACTCGGTATGGGCATTACGAGTTTCTGGTGATGCCGTTCGGGTTAACCAATGCACCGGCAATATTCATAGACTTGATGAATCGGATGTTTCAATAGTACTTGGACCAATTTGTTGTAGTATTTATAGACGACATATTGGTGTACTTAAGGACGGAGGAGGACCATGATACGCATCTGCGAGTGGTTTTGCAAATTCGAGGAGAAGCGACTTTTTGCCAAGTTCAGTAAGTGCGAATTCTAGCTTAGGGAGGTGACTTTCTTAGGTCACGTAGTGTCCCTTGAAGGGATTAGTGGACCTCGCAAGATCGGCGGTGTTGGATTGGAAATCGCCTAGGTCGGTTGCGTAAATTGAGTTTTTAGGTGCAGCGGTATTATCGGAGATTTGTGGAAGGATTTTCTCCGATCAGCACCGCTGACCAAGCTATTGAGGAAGAGAGTTCCATTGTGTGGTGGAGAAACAAAGCAGGAAAGTTTCGACAAGTTGAGGAAGATTTTGACTAAGCTCGGTTACCTGTACGACTGAGGCGGGGAAGGTATTCACGGTCTATTGTGATGCATCACATCTTGGCTTGGGATGTTTCTTGATCTGAGAAGGAAAGTAGTGGCATATCGTCTCGGCGGTGAGACCGCATAAGGTTAACTACCCGACCTTACGACTTAGAGTTAGCTGCGATGGTTTTCACCACGAAAATTTGGAGACACTATTTATACGGAGAGAAGTTGATAGTCTACACGCGAGATCACAAAAGTCCAAGTATCTTGACTCGGAAGAATTGAACTTGAGACAACGGAGATGGATTAAACTATTAAAGGACTACGATCGCTCGATTGAGTATCATCCGGGCAAGGCTAACGTGGTGGTAGACACGTTGAGCCGTAAGGTGGTAGCGGACTTAAGAGCGATGTTTGCTCGTCTTAGCTTGTATGACGATAGGAGTCTTTTGGAGGAATTACAGGTTAAGCTGACTTGGGTTGAGCGGATCAAGGAGAAACAGTTAGGGGATGAGGGCGTGAATGCTCGGAGGTTGCAAGTTTAGAATGGTGGTTTAGAGGATTATAGCTTGTCCAGTAATGGAGTATTATGTTTCAAGGAGAGTATGTATGCCAAAGGACGTTGAGTTAAGGCGGAGGATTCTTGGGGCCATAGTAGCCCATACGCTTATGCATCCCGGAGGTAGCAAGATGTACCAAGATTCTAAGCGATTACGGTGGCGTAGTGAGCGGAAGTGATCGAGTTTGTGGGTAAGTGTCCGACGTGTCGGTAGTCAAAGCTAAGCATCATTTCACCGTCAGTTTACAGTAGGTAAAGATTCCTCAATGGAAGTGGGAAAGGATTACCATGGACTTTGTCATTGGGCTACCCTCACGCCTAGCAAGAGAGACTCGATCAGGTGATTATGGATCGTTTGACTAAGTCACTCATTTCATGCCGGTGAGGTTGATTATCCGCTTGAAGTTAGCTAAATTATGCGTGGCGAGATAGTAAGGTTGCATGGTGTGCCAAGATCAATTATCTCGGATAGGGATCCGAGGTTCACGTTGAGGTTACGGAGAGCTTTGCATCGGGCTTTGGGAGCGAGGTTGGATTCGGCCTGACTTTTCACCCATGATCTAACAGGCGATCGGAAAGGTTATACAAATTTTAGAAGACATCTTTGAGGGTTGTGTTCGGACTTGAGCGGTGAGAAGAATTTCTACCGTTAGCTGAGTTCGCATACAACAATAGTTATCGAGCAAGCATTAATATGGCACCATGAGGCGTTGTATGGGAGGAAGTGTCGACACCTACATGTTGACTGAGTTGGGTGGCGTCGATGTTGGGACGAGTTGGTGGCGTAGACCGAGGCTAAGGTTAGGTTGATTGAGCTCGTCGAAGGAAGCTTCTGACAGAAAAAGTCATATCTTGATCTTAAGCGAGAGATATAGAGTTAAATCATGGGTGATAAGATCTTTTAAAGGTCTGCATACGGAAGAAAGTGTTGAGATTTGGAAGGAAAGGCAAGTTAAGTCCAAGATTTATTGGGCCGTTTAAGGTGTTGAAACGAGTGGGACTAGTAGCTTATCAGCTCGAGTTGCCAGCAAAGCTGAGTCAGATTCACGATGTGTTCCATGTCTCCATGCTCAGGTACTATCGTTCAGATCCATCGCATGTCGTAGCAGTGGAGGAAATAGAGGTGAGTCTAGATTTGACTATGGAAGAGGAACCAGTGCAGATCTTGGATCGAGATGTGAAGGTTTTGCGCAAGAAGTCGGTTCCATTAGTGAAGGCGTTATGGCGGAACCATGGCGTGGAAGAAGCTACGTGGGAACCAGAGGATGTGATGAGACAACAATACCCTCAACTCTTTTGACCAGGTAATTTCAAGGCCGAAATTATTTTTAAGGGGGGTAGAACTATAACATCCTTAAGTAGGGGTTATTGTGTTTGAACTTCTTTGCATGTGCGTGGTTGTTGTGTTGTTGTTTGAGGTGTTCTAGAGGCTAGGTATAAGCCAAAGGTAGGCCTGAGCTGTAGGAAAAATTTTGTTTTCTTAAGTGTTAGTTAAAGGGAGCTGAAGGAGCTAGGGGTTAAGTATATTTCGTGGGGAAGTTAAGCATAAGAACTACCTTGGTGAAGTGGCAAAGGAGGCGCCACTAAGGTGTCTAGGGAATGACGCCACAGGCAGGTGGGAGAACTCAGGTTCGAGCAGCAGAAATTCTATTTTCTGCTTACCATTTTGACGCCAAGGGGGAAGAGTTATGCTCAGCACAAACTCTGTCAGATAAGCATGGAATAAGTCAAATTAATTGAAATGGGTGGCAAGGAGAAAATTTAGGAACTTGTGGAATTCAAATTCATTTGAATTAGTGGCCAGGAGGAGTTTGAGGAAGTGGCCGAATTTTGAATTCTTGTTGGCAGAGGAATGTTCGGTTTGAGAAGCTAAGGAGAGGAGAGTGTCGAATTTCCTTAGGCACCTAGTTGTACATTTTCGGCTAGTGAAGGTCCTTGTGCATCTAGTGAATCAAAAGCCGAAATATCTTTTTGTTTTTGCACCTGTCGAATCCTTTTGAGAGTACCTAGCTGAATGTTCCTCTAAATTTCTATAGGCTTATTTCTTTTTCTTCTTCTCTAGTGTTTGGCCGAATCTTCCTCTTTCCCAACTCTCTTTTTCTTTCTTCCATTTTTGCTCAAAGCCAAAATTATCCCTCTCCCATTCTATTTTCTTTTCTTCTCTCCATTCTCTTCTTTTTTCTATTGCCGAATCATCCCTCTCCTATTTTCACTTTTCTTTTCCTTTCTCTTTCTCCACTCTATCCGAATCCTATTTGTTTGTTTCCATCAACCATAGCCAAATTTTCCTTTCTTTCTCCTAGTGTTATCTTGGCCGAATATCAAACAAGGGTGGATCTCTTTTGGTTTTTCTCTAATCGATTTTGAAAAGGGGTAAGGGTTCTTGATCGAAACTTCATTCTCACTTTCTCTTTTTCTCTGTCAACATGTGTAGGCAAAACCCGAACTTTGGCATTTGTGGGTTTTTGCTAACCATCTATAGGAACCGATTTCTCCTAGGTTCTCCGGGATTTTGAAAACAGTCGATCTAAGCCCTCTATTCTCTAACAATCGAATTTGGTAGGCCAAGTGGTAAGGATATCTATGTTGGTTCATCATTCTTTAAGTTGTTGAAAAGCTGAAGGCTATTGAGACTAAGCTTTATTGTTGGCCGAATGTAGGGGGAGGATCAGTCTCGCATATTTTGGTGTTGTGATTTGTTTTCGTAAGGCAGAAAGGTAAAGGTGGTGTTGTTTATCGTAATCTCACCCTTCGGGATTTATTGGTATAGCCGAATGGCCTATGTTATTAACCTTAGTGTGGTAGAATGTAGGACAAGGAGATCTAGTCGTTAGATCGGGTTTTCTGGATTCAAATTTGCGTTAGTACATGTAACTTACACACTTCATAGCTTAGTAAATATGTTAATAACCGAATATGTTAAAAGTAGGAAGCGTGTAGATCTTGATATGATACCTTAATGGGTATGAGCAAGGATTGGTAAGTCCGTTTCGATATGATTTTGCTATATGGTGTTTAATACTATAATCTATGATATAATTGTTGTATGTTTCATATTAAAGCATGATGGCATGATTTGCATAAATATTACCAATCGTCATGGGTGATATGAGAGGAGGGAAGATTTGATATCGCGTCTTTGGGACACGGAGGTTTGGCACCTCCGGTGGTTTGATACCACATTTGATTTCGTGACTTTGGGTCACCAAAGGTTTGGCACCTCATAGCGACTCGTCCGGTGGCTTAGCACCACGGTGGGTTGGCCTATATTTGATATTACGGATTGTCGCCATTGATTTGGTATCTGGCGTGGGTTGGCCCCAGATGGATTAATCGTGACTTTGGGTCACCGGTGGTTTGGCACCACATTATTATTGGATATCGTGACTTTGAGTCGCCATGGTTTGGCACCACCAGTGGTTTGGTACCACACGGGGTAGAAACGGAGTTATGGATGGCTAGGTTTGGGTGCATGATATATTGCTCGGTTATGACTTGTGTGTAAGCATGTTGCATTAACCTAGGAGGGGATTATGCATTGAGTCTTGGTGACTCACCTTCTCCTTATCTTTTCGGTGATTAGTAGATCGCGGATGAGGCCGGATGGCTCGAGGTGGCCATGCATTACACACATTCGGTTTTACATGGACTTTACTTTGGGTATTATTTTAAATTTTGGATTTTATTTGGGTTTGTAATAAGGCTTTTAAATTATGTTTTGGATTATTTTCATGCTTTAGATATATCTTCAAATATGACAAAGTAAATTACTTGTTTTGTTTTAACAACTTTGATAACCAAAGTTTTCAAAATTTACCTCGTTTGAGTTTTCTAATCGTTACCATCGGGTAACAACATTCATGAAATGATAACAAAGACATTTTAATTGATTTCCAAACTCAGGGTTCTTCTCGATTTCAACTGCACACGGTTTTTAAATAATTAAGAATAATACATTCGGGTTCTAACAAACATGGACGTTTTCTATCAAATTGAACGACAAATGAGTTTTCAATAATTTCATCAAAACGTTTTCCCCTGTAACATGCTAGATTCGGTCGTGGTGAGTTGACCGGTTTTGGGGTGTTACAGTTAGACAAAACAGATCTACACATCGCCACAACAGACCTAAAGACAAAGGGAGAAATACTTCTTAAGGTACACGATATCTTCTCCCATGGAACAGTCGAGGTAAGCAATCTAACATTTGGCACTTTTAAGGTAAACGTTTCTCGACTTAAACCTCATCAAGAAAAAAATTTAAATAAGAGGGAAGATATTCAAACCTTTAAACCTCCCTAATTTTTCTAATTCGAGGAAAGTCCAGCTTAAGATTATAAACGAGAGCTTCTCGGGAGGCAACCCGAGTACTAATACTATTTAGTTTCAAATTTATTTTCAGTTTCTTTCCCTTTCCTTCTTTATTTCCTCTTAAACTAACCGGAAGTGCAGAACTTCAAAGCGACACGGCCTTATACGGCCATGTCTCGTGGAGTGTGGACTACTTAGAACCACCGTCTTGACACAACAGAGGCCGTCTTAATTAGCCCTAACCACCCCACGACGTCACAGATCCAACCACTCCCCCACGGGCACTAGTAAATTGCCATGGCCGTGCTCCACAATCGTGTGAAGCCACTGACCTATCAGACACGGGACAAACACGCTCATGCTATCTAACCGTGCCAACACACTACCTTTTTAGGCACGGGCGTGATGTCAAAGAAACGGGCGTGGGTGTGCAAACATACCTAGACACACAGCCGTGCAATGCGGCCGTGTCATCCAACACACCATTGGTCTACGGGTGTGGGAACGTGCCAAATTTGAGACCCTATTTAAACGCCACATCCCTCATCTTTCTCCCCTCATTTTTCTTCTTTCTTTTTTCTTTCCTTAGAAAAAGTGTCTAGACTCTTGAGCTACACTAGAATTATGCCGAAGAAGCGTAAGAAGGCAAGCATTGTCTCCTTAAAGGAGACCCTAACACATAAGTTTATGTCGACCGCTTCATTCAAAAATCGAGCCAATGGTCTTTTAGACCATTTAAATTCTTCTTTATGTTTATTTTCCCTTTTATCCTACTTATCTATAATTCTCTTGTACTTAATATATTTTAAATTCTTTTAGTTTCTTGGTTTTAGGTTCTAAAGGCTGCTTGGGAATCATGCACCACAACCTTAGAGGTCACACCCACCTCGCGAACCATCCAACAATAAAGACTCCTTAGTCCAATAGTCTTTTCTTTCAATTTCAATTTTCTTCTTAGTCTCCTTCTCTTTATTTCCTTTGTCTTTAATTATAGCGTAATAACCAAATTTTGCCCGGCGCCCATTGTACAGCCTAATAAAGGTCCAAAACCACCCAACCAATAATCCCAAAACCCAAAACAGACTTAGACCCAAACTAATCCTATAAACCCATTAACCTAGCCCACTAACCAATCAGCCTAAAACAGAAAGACATAAAGAAAAAAAAAACCCTAATGCAAGTGGCACCGCAGCCTAGCCCCCACTTGCCCTGCCTTCTGACCTTGCCCACTTGCCTCTGACCACTGCCACCGCCACTGTTAGCACCGTCCAAGAGCACCTGCAGGCATTAAAATGGAGGTGACAAAAGTTGTAAAGAATCGACTATAACTGCCGAACTAAAAACCACTGTAAGAGGACCCTTTTTTTTGGATTCAATGCAAAAGAAACGGAGAAATTAAAAAAAAAACAAAGGTTATCAATACGAAAATAGAAATTTCAGTTACAAATACCAAAGAAATGAGATTAATACAAGCATACAACAGCAATCAAGAGAAAAGAAACAAAGTTTTAAGGTTTTATTCTATTTTTTTTTTGAAACTAGATTTATAAACCTATTTTCTTTATTTTCTTCTCAAAACAGTTTATATATATAATATGAAAACATTAAAAAAGGGGGGAAAAATACAATTTTTTACCTTTTTCGGCCACTGTACGCGGTGGCCGATGTGACGGCGGCGACGGAGAATGGCGGTCCGGTGGCTGGATGCCCGCCAGAGTTTGTTCCTGCACGAGAGAAAAGAAAGGGTCAGAAAGTTTTTTTAAAGAAAGCAGCAGAAATAAAAAAAAAAGAAGGAAATTTTACTTTTATAAAGGATCCAAAACGACGCCGTTTAGGGCCTGTTTCAGTGGCACCAAAATGACGTCGTTTTGAGCATGGCCCACGCACGACCCGAACCGGCCAGAGGATCCGCGTGTTTTTGTTAAATGGGATATTTTTGTATTTAGTCCTTTCGCCTTTCTTTGGTTCTGCAATCAAGTTCTCATTATTTTTAAATTTGGCCCCGCAACTTTGCTTTGAGTTCAATGGGCTCCCCCCTGATACTGCGCGTTTTGTTTGGGGGTTATTGCGCATTTCAGTCCTTCATGGCTATCTTCATGTGCAGTTTAGTCCCTCCATTATTTATTTTATGTAATTTGTCCCTAAGCTCTCGTTTTAAATTCAATTTGGCCCCCCTTTTTTTATTATTTTGTAATTTTTTTATTATTACTGTTATTTAATATTTTTATTTTCATTGCTATCAATTATTTTATATTATTATTATACTACTATTATTATTAAGTATTACTATTATTATTTTTATTATTACTATTATCATTATTATTTTTGTATATCATCAATCATTTTAACCTTATTATTACATTTAAAATTATATTATTATATTATGTTGCATTGTTTTCATCTTATTATCATTATTACTATGTATTATTATTACTATTATCATTTTAATTATTTTATATAAACATAATCATTCTTACTCGATTATTATTATTTCTTACTTTATTATTTTGTATTTTACTACCTTATTATTATTCTTATTATTTATTATACGTATCGTAAATATACTTTTTCTTTATCATTTTGTTTATCTATTGTTATTATTATCATATTATTATTATTAGTAGTAGTAGTAGTATTATTATTTTTATATTTACTATACTTACATCCATATTTGTTTTCTTAGTTTTGTACTATATTGTTAAACAAAATACATTTTGTAAAATTATCGTACGTCATTTAAAAGATTTTAAAATAAGGCAATGTTTTGTATTTAGAAATTCGGGAAATAGTACCCTAACGTGCTAGGTTGCGATTTTCCGTTTGACTAAATAACCTAACATTCTTTTCAACAAACTTCGTAAATCATGAGATGACTTTGACCACGAGGGTTTAAAATATTGTGTCCTAACGTGCTGGATGTGATGTTTATATCCTCTTGGAACAAAGAAATCTCAGTTTTTAACCCAAACATCTATATTTATTTTCCGAGTTTAACGTTATTTAACAAAAATACATCTTGCACAAGTATTATATTCCATTCAAAGATTTTTAAATAAGGCAATGTTTTGCGTTTAGAAATTCGAGAAATAGTGTCTAACGTGCTGGGTTGCGATTTTCCATTTGACTAAATAACTAAACATCCTTTTAATAAATTTCGTAAATCATGAGATAACTTTGATCGCGAAGGTTTAAAATATGGTGTCCTAACGTGCTGGATGTGATGTTTGTATCCTCTCGGGACAAAAAAATCTCAAATTTCAGCCCAAATTATCCAAACATTTTCTAAAGGATCCTTATTTTAAAATCTTTTCAAATTTTTGACATTAAGACACTAATTAATCAATTTGGTACCAATTTTGGGCGTATCGAGGGTGCTAAACCTTCCTCTTGCGTAATCGACTCCCGAACCCATTTTTGAGTTTCATAGATCAAAATCGTTGTTTTGATAAATCAAAATGTTTATTAAAAACAACTGTTTTATGAGGTGACCCGATCACACCTCATCGAAAAAGATTGGTGGTGACTCGTTTTATTTTCATTTTCAAAGCCAAAAGTCGATTTCGTTTTTCAAAAATGGTTACGACAATAGTATTAGTATATTATTAATGTTTCTTTAGATTTCTTGGTTATATCTTTGCAGGTTACCCAATTTCTTTATCTAGCACAAAGATCAACGGTAGACACCCCACCAGGCCCATAGAAAACGCCACCACCACCCTCCACCTACTTTCTACCACCAAAGACGACAACTCCCGGAATCATCCAAAATTCAGGAAGTGTTACTTCTTCCATTCTTTTTGATTATTTTATTACGTAATTGTTTATCTATCTTTGTACATTGAGCACAATGTACAACTTAAGTGTGGGGGGTAAAAGTACCTAACTTTTTGCATTATTTTCAAATCCTGAATTTTAGTCTTGTCCATAAGAAATCTTCTCATATTATTAATTAGGGTGAAATTTATGATGATATATGATTTTTATTGATAAGCTCTTGAATAAGTCATTGATAATTGTCCATTGATGATTTATACGTGAAGAATACTAGAGAATAAAGCATGATAAGTCTATTTTTCAAGAATAAAAAATTTCCTAGGTTGTTGAACTGAATTTGAATATTACCTTGAACTTTCAAATATACAGGATTGATGTCAAATACCCATAATTTTTGTGAGATTTGAGCCTTATAGAGCATATATTCTTTTTCATACTCACTTTATTAATTATGAGTGTGTCAACACTGATTTGTTATTCTAGAACTTGCCTTGATTATACATATCAAGACCACATCAATGATTTGATATACTGAGATGATAAAGGCACCTAGGTTTTAACCCATTCACTCCACTAAAAGCTTACCTACATAATTAACCCTTATTGAACCCATTTGATCCTAACAACCCTTTTATTGAATTACCCGCTTAATATTAACCTAAAACCCTTTGTATTTGTTATCACCATTCTTTTGACCACCCTTCTATCGAGAATTGAATTGATCAAGTTATCGAATTAGTTTATTTGATAAAGTTCTTTATTTATTTAATTATATACTTAGTTTGTTCTTAAAAAAAACCAAAGTATATTCAAGTATTAGTATATGATTAAAGGAGCTTATGCATTTAAATTCCAATTGTTGAAGAAGAGCTCGTATCAAAAGTATTATCAATAGTAGTATTATTAGTTTCAAATTTTCAATTGATGTAATCATTTATTATTTTTAGTTAAGTAATTGGTCAGGTCAATCTCGATTTTAAACCCTCTAATTCAGCTTTTATCCACACCTTTAACTCAAGCCCCGTTACAACCCTGTTAAAGACCTTTTGATTTGTGTATCATCTCATATTATAGTGGTGGAGATTTGATTTTCAAGTAAGCCTATGGGATTAACTTTTCAGGTTCAACTTATGAGTGCTTTTTCTTGAAACTTAAACACTTCGAGTGCTTTGAGTGAATCCTTAGTGAGGATGTTAATCCTTGTCGGTTTCAAATTAAAAGGTAATCGTTTAGATAAGGGGAGACACCTATGTTTTCGTACTACAAAATTCATGACTTATATTGTTTGAATCTTTAAGACTCTTTGAGTTAAATTATCCATGTATAAATTGTTTGTGAATTATGATGAAGCATTGTTGATAGGAATTGTGAATTACGGACAGTTCGTTTTAATTGTAAGTTGAGAATTTTGCTTGAGGATAAGCAAAAGCTTAAGTGTGGGGGTATTTGATAAACCATAAAAGTAACATATTTTAGGCCCACATTTAGTATGCTTTTGGATGATTTAGCCCTTGATTTATGTAAAAAGGTGCTATTAATCCTTTCTTTTCATATTTTATACTCAGGAAAGCACCCGAGGACGAAAAAAATGAGAAACGGGCTTAAAACGGGCCAATTTGGGCTAAAGTAGAAAGCGACAAGGCTTGGACTTCAAGCCACACGGCCATGCTTTGAAAATTAACTAAGACATAGCCATGCCACGATTTACACAGTCGTGCCCCAATCGACAGAATCGAGACACGACCTAACCACGATTTACACAGGCGTGTCTATGGCCGTGCCCCTGTTACGGGAGAGCAATTTCACTCAGATTTGGATACTTAGAGCCAAAGAAACACTTTTCAAAGCTTATTCAAATGCCGAGTAAGAAGCAGACTTAAATTAGGACACTTAGAGGCCAAGTAAAGTATTCCAAGAGCCTATATAAACACCCTAAGTGTATCTTGAAAGGTGCGATGAGCTAGGCTAAGGAGCCGAGCCAAAAGGATCACATTTGTGGAAATTACTCGAAGATAACCAGAAGATCCATCTCGAAGAGCGAGAAATCTACTCAAGACGGCGGATTTCTCCTTCAATTCCTCTAGGGGGTTTTAGGGATTTCTTATGTTTTGTTTTATCTTTTCTCTTGAGATGTTTTTATTCATTATGAACTAAACCCTTCAGATACCTGAAGGGGATGAAACCTAGATGAACTTTGTTATTATTTTCTAAATTATATGATAAATACTTAGTTTGTTTTTAATTATGTTTCTTAATCCAAATCTGATATGCTTAGGTGGAGGAGGAATAGACCTTGCTTAAGAGTAGATCTAGCATAATTAAGTGGAGTTGATCGAAGGCCTAGAGATAGGGTTACGAGATTTTACCGGATTAGAGTGAAACCTAATATGGGAATCCATTGATTGATTTACTACTATTCTAGGGGGTTATTATAAGCGAACGAGAGTTCCACTAATTAACTTAAGTTTAGACGTTATTCGCCTCGAGAGAGGGTTTAATATAAGTTAGAGAGTCCTACGGATCAAGCTAAGTAAAAAAATCATATGATTCAGCAATAAGTAACAAGTGAAGTCTAGGTGGATTCTTTTTGAGGGTATCGTCATAATCAATTGAGTTTCTTCAAGTTATTTCCCAATTCATTCTTTTTGTCTTTGCGTCTTTAGCTTAGTAGTGATTAAACTAGATTAAATCAACCAATCACTCCATATTTTAGGCTAAATAATAAAAAGAAAGTGAGTATTAGTACTTTTAGTTCCTTTGGGTTCGATAATCCGGTCTTGCCTAAGCTATACTACTGTTCGATAGGAACACTTGCCTTTAAGTCATTGTCAGAGTTAGTTTTCAGATTTGATCATTCTATTTATAAATTTTAAAGCTCTTATTTCAGCGATCACCGTGCGACCCAACTCATAGAGTTACACGGGCACAGAGATGGGCTAGGACACGGTGTGTGTCCCTATTTCAATTATTACACGACTTGAGACACGGCGTGTGTCTCAGCCGTGAGACCTTTACAATTCAAATTTTTTAAATTTTTCTTAAATGTTCCAAACATTTCTGATTTAGTCGTGAGTTGTTTCAAAAGTGTTTCTCAAGCCTCGAGGGCTTGATTTAAGGACATTATGCATGTACTTGAATGGTGATTAATATGTTTATGTTGTGAATTGAAATGTATGTTTTAAAGTTGCGTTTTTATGGTAATGATCCATAACCTTATTTCGGCGACGGATACGGGTTGGGGTGTTTCATTAACAACCATCCCATATGGACTAATACACATTACTAATAACTTCTAGCCAAAACTTCATTAGAGACTTCCAAATGAAAGAACATTGATAAACCATAAAAGTAACATATTTTAATCCCACATTTAGTATGCTTTTGGATGATATGTAAAAAGGTGCTCTTAATCCTTTCTTTTCATGTCTTATACTCAGGAAAGAACCCATGAACGAAAAGAATGAGAAACGGGATTAAAACGGACCAAATTGGGCCAACCCAAGAAATTGGCACGGCCAGGACTTCAAGTCACATGGTCGTGCCTCACCAATCATTCAAAGACACACCCCAAGCACGATTTGTATGGCTGTGTCCCAATAGACAGACCTGAAGCACGGCCTGAATCCCGACTTATGCGGTAGTGCCACGACCGTGCCTCAATCAATAGAATCGACACACGGTCTGAAGTCGACTTACACGGGCGTGTGCTATGGCCGTGCCCCTGCTACGGGAATGAGTAATTTCACTCGGATTTGGATGCTTGAAATTTAGATGTTTGAAGCTAAAGAAACGTACTCTAAGTTTACTTAAACACCTTAATAGTAATTCTACTTGAAAAAGGTACTTAAGAGCCAAGTAAAGCATATAAGGAGCATATATAAACAACCCAAGGCAACCATTCGAGGGGAGTTTTTGGGCAGAGTTTTCTGCCAGAGCTTTTATTCAGGGAATTACTCGAAGATAACCAGTTGATCCATCTCGAAGCGAGTTCTACTCAAGGCGGAGGATCTCCTCTTCAATTCCTTGAGGGGTTTGAGGATTTCTTATGTTTTGTTTTATCTTTTCTCTTGAGATGTTTCCTTATTTTATTAATGAACTAAACCCTTCAGATACTTGAAAGGATGAAACCTATGATTTGATTTTGTTATTTGATTTATAAATTATATGATACGTACTTAGTTTGTTCTTAATTATATTGCTTAATCCAAATCTGATGTGCTTAGGTGGAGGAGGAATAGACCCTGCCTAAGAGTAGATCTAACAAAATTAACCGAAGTTGATCGAGCGCCTAAAGATAGGGTTACAAGATTTTACCGAATTGGGGTGAAACCTAATATGGAATCCAATAATCGATTTACTGCTTCCTTAGAGGGTTATTATAAGAGAACGAGAGTTCCACTAATTAACCTAAGGTTAGACATTATTCGCCTCGAGAGAGGGTTTAATATAAGTTAGGGAGTCTCACGGATCAAGCTAAGTAGAGAAGTCATATGAATTAAAAGTTAGATAACAAGAGAAGTCATAGGTGGATTCTTCTGAGGTATCGTCGTAATCAACCGAGTTTTCCACGTCTTTTCCCAAAGTTTTGTTCTTTTGTCTTTGCATCTAGTTTAGTTTTTCATTAGTTTAATAAACTAATCACTCCATATTTTAGGCTAAATAATAGAAAGAAAGTGAGTAGTATTACTTTTAGGTTCCCTTGAGTTCGATAAGATACTTTTGCCTAAACTATACTCTTGTTCGATAGGTGCACTTGCCTCTATCGTTGTCATAGTTAGTCTCTGAGTTCGATCATTCTTTTATAAATATTAAAACTCAATTGCTTGACACGATCAAGTTTTTGGCGCCAATTCTGGGAACACTAAAATATTAAGAAAACTCTATTTCTATTATTTTAGCCATTATTTTATTATTTTTCTCATAATTTACTTTTATTTTTAGTTTAGATTTTATTTATACTAAATTTCTTTCTTTCTTCTCCTAGCAGTACCTATAGTTTATGACTAGAAGGAACCCGAGAGGACCTTTAGCGTACGAAAGTGACATTGAAGCTATCGCTCACAGAAATTGCAGAGAAATTAGACGAGCTCTAGACTACCAAAGAGAAGAACAATAAGATAGATCCATTCCTACTGAAGGGATGGACGAAAACAATCCATCGCCAAATGTGCAAGAACAGAATGCTCTGCGTACTATATATGATTATGCTAAACCTAATTTGACAGTAGCAGAATCTAGTATTGTTAGGCCCGCTATAGCTGCTAATAATTTTGAATTAAAGTCTAATACAATACAAATGATTCAACAGTTTGTTCAATTTGATAGTTTACAGGACGAAGATCCAAATACTCATATAGCTAATTTCTTAGAGTTCTGTGATACTTTCAAAATAAATGGCGTTTCTGATGATGTCATTCATCTTCGGTTATTTCCCTTTTCATTAAGGAATAAAGCAAAGCGGTGGTTGAACTCGTTACCACGAGGGTCAATCAGCATATGGGATCAAATGACCGAAAAATTTCTTTTATAATACTTTCCACCAGCCAAAACGGCCAAATTTAGGAATGACATATCTTCTTTTGTGCAGAATGATGCAGAAACATTATATGATGCATGAGAAAGATGTAAGGATCTCCTGAGAAGATGTCCACACCACGGATTACCTTTGTGGCTTCAAGTCTAAACTTATTACAACGATTTGAATTCTTCAACGAGGCAAATGATTGACTCATCAGCCGGTGGAACTTTGAATAACAAAACTCTTGAAGCGGCTTATGATTTTATTGAGAAAATATCGTTGAACACTTATCAATGGAAAATTACAAGGGCCAAACCGACAAAATAAGCCAGAGTTTTTAACATAGATGCAGTAACAATGCTGTCAACACAGGTGGAGATGATGAATAAAAAGCTTGATAATCTATTTTCTTTGCAGGTACACCCAGTAATGCAATGCGAAGCGAGTGGGAATGTGGCGAATCCGAGTACCCACCCTACTAACAAGAGCGGACATGAGCGGACAAACTATATAGGTAACAATTTGGATCTAATAATAATCCTTATAGTAACACTTATAACGCAGTTAGAGGAACCTCCCAAATTTTTCGTGGGAGGACAAGGAAATCAAGGAAATCAAAGGCGAGAACCTCCTCCAAATTATCAAAATCACCATATCCATAATAGAAGCAATCAAACCTCAAAGAGATCTTGAAGAAATTCATGGCGACCCACAGTTCTCGTTTTCAAAAGATCAAGCGAAGACTTGATGAACAACAAAAATCGATCAAAGGGATCGAAAATAAAGTTGGAGAACTTACTAAGTCAGTGGGACATCTCACGAAGCTGATTTTCGAACGTCAACAAAGACATCTACCAAGCAACATAGAAATAAACCCAAAAGAACAGATCCAAGCCATCACAGCTCAAGAGGGTACAAAAGTAGACGAGCACACAACGACACAATAAACCAAGGAAGAAAAAAGAAAATAGAGGTAGCACATGAAAAGCCAAAACCAATAATCAAAGAATACAAACCTCGCATACCTTATCCCGAAGCATTAAAAAGAGATGCTTCAGAGGAACAATTTGGTGAGTTTCTTAAACTTTTAAAGAAATTACATATTAACTTACCCCTTCTTGAAGCTCTTTTCCAGATGTCAGACTCGAGGAAATTTTTAAGATAACTCTTGAAAAATAAACGCAAAATAGACGAATAGCACCACATGGAACTAAACGCAACATGCTCGGCAATGGTACAAAATGGACTACCGCAGAAACAAAAAGATCCAGGGAACTTTACAGTTCCATGTTTAATTAGTAGTTTAACTATTGATAATGCGTTAGCTGATTTAGGGGCAAGTATAAATGTCATGCCTTATGCATTATTTAAACAACTAGGTCTAGGGAAGCCCAAACAAACTAGGATGAGTATTCAACTAGCTGATAAAACTATTAGAATTCCTAGGGGCATTATTGAAGATGTTCTTGTAAAAATCAATAAATTTATTTTCCTAGTAGATTTTATTGTTTTAGACATGGATGAAGATAATTCAATCCCCTTAATTCCAGGAAGACCTTTTCTAGCAACTGCCAAGACTAAAATTGATGTTGCCACAGGTGAGCTCATACTTCGCGTAGGAGATGAATCGATTAAGCTTTAAGCTCTGAACTCAGCCGAACAACAGATGATGAAGGTAAGAAAGTCACTTCAATAGATAATCAAATTGTTCAACTTTCATCATAGAAAACACCACATAAAGACAACCCTGAGCCGAGTCATAAGTCCCAAAACAACAAAGAAGAATCCTACAAGGGACAAGACCTTAGGCTTGAAAAGTTTGAAGAGTAGAAGATACAAGTCAAAGAAAAGTCGAATCCACACGAAGTAAAACTAAAGGAACCGCCAGAAAAGCTCGTATGGACATCAAATCACTTCAAAATAGGAGACCAGGTACTATTAGACAAAATCGATCCTCACATCTCTTCAACAGACCTGAGAGCGAAGGGAGAAGTCCCGTTTAAGGTACACGATATCTCCTCGCATGGAACAGTCGAGGTAAGTAAATCAACATTTGAAAATTTTAAGGTAAAAGCTTCTTGACCTAAACTTTGTCAAGAAACTAAAACTGTAAGTATGAGGGAAGATATTCAAACCTTTAAACCTCCCTAAAAATTTCAAATACGAGGAAAGTCTAGCTTAAGACTATAAATGAGCGCTTTCGGGAGGCAACCCGAATACTAACACTTTTTATTTTCAATTTTATTTTAGTTTCTTTCCCTTTCTTCTTTCTTTCTTTTTTTTTACTAAACCAAGAATGCAGAATTTCAAGGTCACACGACCTTACACACGGCCGTGTTCGTGACCGTGTGGACCATCAAAATCCCCATACTGACATAGCAGAGTCCGTGCAAATCAGGCCAACCACCCTCCGACGTCACGGATCCAACTACCCTCCTCCACGGGCACCGAAAAATTAACACGATCGTGCCCCATGACCGTGCGAGGCTACTGACTTATCGAGCACGGGCATAACATGCCCATGTGTCACTCTCGTGCCCATATATTGACTTCAAAAACAAGGGCATGATGGAAAACGGCGACAACCCGACACACCACAACGATCGATGCGATGCGTAGTGTAATTCAACACATCCTCGGTCCACGGGCGTGGGAACGAGCCAGATTTGAGCACCTATTTAAACCCCACATCCCTTTCCTTTCCTAACAATTTCTTCTCTAATTATTTCCACCTTCTTCTTTCAAATTTCTTTTATTTCTTTACGATAGTGCCCAAACTCTTGAGCTACACTTCAAAGAGACCCCAACACATAAGTACATGCCGACAGCTTCAGCTATTCAACACGCCAAGGGTCTCCGAAATCATTTCGGTTCTATTTTTCTTTTCTCTTCTCCTTTATTTTCCTTATCTATACTTCTCTTCTGCTTAATTTAATTCCCTTCATCCTAGTTTCTTGGTTTTAGGTTCTAAAAGCTGCTTGGGAATCACGCACCATAGCCTTAGAGGTCACACCCACCTCGCGAACCATCCAACAATAAGGACTCCTTAGTCCATTAGTCTTTTCTTTCAATTTCAATTTTTTTCTTAGTCTCCTTCTCTTTATTTCCTTTATCTTTAATTATAATATTAGTATATTATTAATGTTTCTTTAGATTTCTTGGCTATATCTTTGCAGGCTACCCAATTTCTTTATCTAGCATAAAGATCATTGGTAGACACCCCACCAGACCGGCCCCTCCAACTTATATTTCTCTGCCAAAAATCACCCAAAAATTCAGGAAGTAGCACTCTCTCCCTCTCTTTTGATCTTATATTAATTGTTATTACCTATCTTTGTACATTGAGGGCAATGTACATCTTAAGTATGGGGGATAAAAGTGCCTAACTTTTGCATAATTCTCAAATTAATGCCTAATTTTCATTGTTCTCAAAATCACGAATTTTAAACTTGTTCAAAAGTATTTTCTCATATTACTAATTAGGATGAAATTTCTAATGATTTATGATTATTATTGATATGTTTTAGAGTAAGTAATAGTTAATTGTGCATTGATGATTAAATTTGAAGAATACTAGAGAATCAAGCATGGTAAGCCTACTTTCTAAAAATTAAAATTGATAGGTTGTTGAACTGAATTTGAGAATTACCTTGAAATTTGGAATTTATAAGGATTGATGTCAAAAACACCTATAATTTTTGTGAGATTTTGAGCCTTATAGAGCATATATTTTTTTTGTGCTCACTTTATTAATTATGAGTATGTCAACTTTGAACTGTTATTCTAAAACTTGCCTCGTTTATACATGTCGAGACCACATTAATAATGTGATATACTGAGATTATAAAGGCACCTAGGTTTAACCCACTTACTCCATAAAACCCCTAGTGAACCCCGTTGAATCATAACAACCTTTTTATTGACTCACCCATTAATATTAACCCAAAATCCCTTTGAATTCGTTATCACCATTCTTTTGACTACTCTTTAATCGAGGTTTGATTTGATTAAATTACCGAATTATATTAGTTCAATAGTTACATTTATCATTTATGATGTAATATTTTAGTTTGTTCTTAAAAAAAAAACAAAAAAAAAACCCAAATATATTCAATACTAGTAGTATATAAAAGAGCTTAGAGCATTTAAATTCCAATTGTTGAAGAAAAATCTCGTATTAAAGTATTATCAAATTTTAAGTGATGAAAATACTCTTTATTATATAGTAATTATCAATAGTGGTATTATTAGTTTTGATGTAAATATTCATATTCAGTTCATTGTTTTTAGATTAGGTAATTAGTCAATTCGATCTCGATTCTAACCTTCTAATTCAGCCTGTATCCACATCCTTAACCTTAGCCCCATTACAACCCTGATAAAGACCTTTTGATCTGTGTATCATCTCATATACAGTGGTGAAGATTTGATCTTCAGGCAAGCCTATGGGATTAACTTTTTAGGTTCGACTTAGAGTGCTTATTCTTGAACCTTAAACACTTTGAGTGATTTGAGTGAATTTTTTGTGAAGATGTCAATCCTTGTTGGTTTTGAATTAAAGGTAATTACTTAGATAAGGGGAAACACCTATGTTTTCGTACTACAAAGGTATGACTTATCATGATTGAATCTTTAGGACTCTTTGAGTTGAATTATCCATGTATAAATTATCTATGAATTATGATGATACATTGTCGATAGGAATTATGAATTATGGAAAGTTCGTTTTAATTGTAAGTTGAGAATTTTGCTTGAGAACAAGCAAAAGCTTAAGTGTGAGGGTATTTGATAAACCGTAAAAGTAACATATTTTAATCCTATATTTAGTATGCTTTTGGATGATTTAACCCTCAATTTATGTAAAAAGGTGCTCTTAATCCTTTCTTTTCATGTCTTATACTCAGGAAAGCACCCGGGAACGAAAAGAATGAGAAATAGGCTTAAAACGGACCAAATTGGGCCAATCCAAGAAATTGACATGGCCTGGACTTCAAGTTACACGGTCGTGCCTCGCCAATCATTCAAAGACACGCCCCAAGCACAATTTGTATGGCTGTGCCCCAATAGACAGACCTGAAGCACGGCCTGAATCCCGACTTACACGACCATGCCACGATCGTGCTTTAATCAACAGAATCGACATATGGCCTAAAGTCGACTTACACGGGCGTGTGCTATAGCGTGCCCTTGCTACGGGAATGAGCAATTTCACTCGGATTTGGATGCTTGAAGCCAAAGAAACATACTCCTAAGTCTACTTAAACACCTTAATAGTAATTCTACTTGAAAGAGATACTTAGGAGCCAAGTAAAGCATCTAAGGAGCATATATAAACAACCCAAGGTAGTCATTCGAAGGGAGTTTTTGGGCAGAGTTTTCTGCCAGAGCTTTTATTCAAGGAATTACTCGAAGATAGTCAGTTGATCCATCTCAAGAAGCCAGAGTTCTACTCAAGACAGAGGATCTCCTCTTCAATTCTTTCAAGGGGTTTTAGGGATTTCTTATGTTTTGTTTTATCTTTTCTCTTTAGATGTTTTCTTATTTTGTTATGAACTAAACCCTTCAAATACCTGAAGGAGATGAAACCTATGACAGATTTTCTTATTTGATTTATAAATTATATGATAAGTACTTAGTTTGTTCTTAATTATGTTGCTTAATCCAAATCTGATGTGCTTAGGTGAAGGAGGAATAGACCCTGCCTAAGAGTAGATCTAACATAATTAAGCGGAGTTGATCGAGTGCCTAGAGATATGATTACGAGATTTTGCCGGATTAGGGTGAAACCTAATATGGGAGTCCAATGATTGATTTACTGCTTCCTTAGGGGGTTATTATAAGAGAACGAGAGTTCCACTAATTAACCTAAGGTTAGATGTTATTCGCCTCGAGAGAGGGTTTAATATAGGTTAGGGAGTCTCACGGATTAAGCTAAGTAAAGAAGTCATATAAATTAAAAGTTAGATAACAAGAGAAGTCATAGGTGGATTCTTTCTGAGGGTATCGTCATAATCAACTGAGTTTTTCCACAGTTTTTTTCCAAAGTTTCGTTCTTTTGTCTTTGCATCTAGTTTAGTTTTTCATTAGTTTAATAAACCAATCACTCCATATTTTAAGCTAAATAATAGAAAGAAAGTGAGTAGTAGTACTTTTAGGTTCCCTTCGGTTCGATAAGATACTCTTGCCTAAACTATACTACTGTTCGATAGGTGCACTTGCCTCTATCGTTGTCATAGTTAGTCTACAAGTTCAATCATTCTTTTTATAAATATTAAAACTCGACTGTTTGACACGATCAAACATCGACTCTTGAAATTGATTTCGGCAGCAACCTTGATACGTTATACTTATTTCTCAAGACACATACCCATAAGGCTATAGAATTATCAATTATATTGAACCCCAGCTTTAATAAGAAACCTTATTTTGATTAGCAGTATTTTTTATGCCAGGCCCTCCATTATTAGAGGTCGATAACAGTCATTCCAATTCAAAAGTGCAAGCTTCCTTGATTTTGTGGTAGATCCTTATAAAATTCGAACTACTTTCTGAATTTCATTACAAACAGAAACATGAATACAAGCAGTAGACATAAAGTAATTTGGAATGACTAAAAGAACTGACTTTTCCAAAGTAATTATGCTTGCCATCAAAAGTTTCTTTGCCTCCCAAACTTTAAGCTTATTCTAAACCTTAGTCACAAGAAAATCAAACGTGGTTGTCATAATTCTGTTATGAAAATAGGCAAGCTAAGATAATAACAAAGATCAACAACTTTTCTAACACCAAGATCATCATATATATCATTAGCTAAGTCCACAAGGGTATTATGAGAGAAAATACCCTTGTCTTACTTCTATTAACTTTCTAACTGGAGAAATAACAAAAAACATAAAGGACCTAATTGATAGTTGCCACTTGATCCTTATCCGCATTACAGAACAACATTAAATCATTAGCAAAGAAAAGATGCGAGAGGATCAGTCCCTTCCTTGATAACAACAAAGGATGCCATAACTTCTAATCAACAACCTAATCAATTAGATGGCCAAGCTGCTCCATGCATAAAAAAAAAAAGATATGGTGATAAAGGATGTCCTTGCGTTATTCCATATTTTGGATGAAAAGCATCTATAACTGCATCATTCCAAAGAATTTGTAACAGAGAGGAAGATACATAGTTTAAGATAACATTAAATTGCAAGGAAGGAAAACTAGCTTCCATCAATGTGTCCTCCAAAAAATCCCAACGAATCTTATCATACGCTTTCTCCAAGTCAACCTTCAGTGCCATCCAACACTTCTTTCCTTTGGTTGCCTTCATAGAATGAATTACCTCTTGATCAATAATAATGTTATCCAAGATATTTCTCCCCGCAATAAAGCTTGCTTGGTTCTATTTAACAAGATTAACCATCAGCGGCCTAAGACAATTTACAATAGTTTTCGTAATAATCTTGTACAAAACAATACACAAGCTAATAGGATGGAATTAAGAAATTGTTTTCGAGCCTTATACTGAGTTTTATTTAGCGAGGCATCCAAAGTATGCCCTCAAAGATATTTCAAACAAGATTACAAATGGAGCCACCAACTACTTCCCATTGTGACAAATAGAACTTGGTGCGGAACTTGTTAATCCTTGGAGCTTTATGGGGTGACATACTAAACAAGACCCCACGAATCTCTTCATTAAATACCACCATCAAAAGATGATCTCGTTCATATGCTGAGATCGAAGGGAATTGACCATTTATTCACCTTATAACCGGTCGAGTATAGTTTCCTAAAAAAATCCATGACATGTTGCTACAGAAGTTCATTATCAAAATACAGGGGAATCTACTATTCACCTTATAATCGGTCGAGTATAGTTTCCTAAAAAAGTCCATGACATGTTGCTACAGAACTTCATTATCAAAACACTAGCCTACTTTACCGATATTAAGCCCTTAGATCCTGCTTTTTTCCTCCTTAGTAAAGTACGACTGTAGAAGTAATTTGTATTCTTGTCACCATTCAAAAACCATGTAGATCGGGATTTCTGAAACCATAATAGCTCTTCATGCTTTAACATATCCTTAACTTCCTGGCGCAATCATAGCTCTCGAGCTTGAAGTCTATTTAAAGAGCGCAACTCCAAAATTTGTCGTATCCGTGCAAGCTCATCAACCAATTTCTTTTTACAAAAAAAATATTACCAAATACACACTTGTTCCAATTCTGAACGAAACTCTGAAATTGCTCCAGGTTCGAGCCAATCTCAATATCAATTTTCCAGTGATTTTAGATGAGGTTTTTGAATTCTGAGTGCAATAACCAACCCGCTAAAATATGAAAAGGTCAACACCCCCTATTATAAGAATAAGGCTTTAAAGATACAAGAATCGATCGGTGGTTTGATTTAAGTCTATAAAGGTGTCAGATGGAGTATTTTGATGAGAAAGATTCCCAACTTAAGTTGCAGATGGCATTGTCTAGACGTTGCAATAAATTACCTCGATTCTAGGTAAACTGAGTAATACAGAATCCCATGTTGCGAAGCCCATTCTTGAATAAAAAAGATCAGAACCAAACATAACCTATTTGAGAAAGAGGCGTACCCCCACCCTATCCAAGATGTCCAAGATCGAATTAAAATCCTTGGAAAGTACCCACAATTCCTCAACTATCTTTGCAATAGAATCCAAAAAATGCCACAACAAACGACACTGCATTGGCTGCGGGCTAGCATAAGTAGCTGAACACAAAAAATTGAAACATTCTTGTGTACTCCGAATTCACATATGGATCATCTGAGGGTGCAGTTCTAAAATCTAAACTTGAATATTATCATTCCAGCAGACCCATATACCCCTATAAAATTCAATAGCATCAACTTTAAAAGAATTCAAAAAACCAAGTTTTCCAATGATTTCATCAGCCCAAGCTCCACTTACTTGAGTATTAAAAAAGCAAAATAAGTTCGGTGCAAACTCATTTTTGTATTCTTTGACAAAATTATGGAATTGGGGATGACTCATTCCTTGGTAGTTCTAAGAAATCAAATTCATATTCATAGGTAAGAAATAAAGAAAAAGCAAGATAACTCTTATACCAAGAGGAAAAACAACAAAATCAGCACATATTCTCATCATTGCGACTAGAGTCAACATCAATTACCTCCACAAAGTCGTTGTCATCAATCCCGACATTTGCAGTCAGTGAATCTTGTTCAATTGCAGTAACAATTTTCTCCAACGCCGTTGCCACCTCCAAAACAGCCTGATAAGAGTTCCTAACTTCCTTATCCGGTGGTCGCGTTGGTTGAAACTCCTCCACGCCCATGGGTTGTTGGCTTGAATTTTCATTTGACTGACTCATCTCACCAAATCTGAAACTACCATTCTCCTTACCAGAAACCAAAATTGAAGTATTCTTGTCCATTATTTTCATTGCCTTATGTTTCATGGAATCCAACGGGGCCCGAACTTGTATTGGCTGAAAAGAAAATGGCTCATCCCTATCTGTTACTGTATTCTTGCCCATTTTCGACCCATCATAAAAACCAATGTCCACTAGTAGATGACGACCCAATAGTACCATTAACTAACTTTAGTATATTAAAGCCCGTTTTGAGCCCACTAACCATATGAATGCCCTTCCTTTTTGCCTTTGAATTATTCTTTTTTAGAAAATTATTATTCTTGGTACCTTTATCCTTCTACCTTTTAACCAGTCCCATGAAATTCTCTACATTTACAGGCTTTCCAATTTTCATCTTCTTATTGTAAGCAATCTCTTCTATCCCAATCTCTCCTTGAATCTCGTCTAAAACATTAAAACGAGATCCGCCAATATTCTTGCCTTGATTACTAGTTAGCTTGTCTCCCATACTTTTACCATTCCGCCGATTCCGGCATTCAATGATCATCCAAGGCTCTTAGTTTTCCTTCTCTACTCGTCGTTGGATACCATCGTTCTTCAACTTCGGGGAAACATGATCATGCGTATTCATCTCGATTTTTTTAACACACCTTCGAGCTATGTCCATAAAGTTCACAATTGAAACAAACATTGGGTAGCGACTCATACTCGATTCATTACATTCTACCATTTATCTTGACCTTCGACAATAAAGGTTTCCTTAGATCAACACAAATATCCATTCGAGCAAAACGACCCCTTTTTGTACTATCCGTGTGTTCATCTATATTCATCATCGGATTGATAGCTTGACCAATAGCTTTTAAGAGAAAATCCAATTAGTATCTTTTCGATAAACCTGTCGATCTTATCCAAACAACTTGAACATCAATATCGTTTTGAGAAGTTGCGAACGAAGGCGACCATGGACAAACATGCAAGTATTAACAAAAAATCACCCATGGGCCACCCGTCAAAACCTTATTATAGATTTTTTCATCATTGAAATGAACAAGGTAATAGTTGTTTTCCAAATCCATAAGTTGGAGAGGATGTTTGGGATTCCGTAATGTCGTGATCTTATTTAATAGGACATTAAAACCAATTTTTCATGTAACAGCTCGTTTTCAGTGGTGTCAAAAATAGTTGTTTCGGGACCATAATTCTGATGAGTGAATTATTATTTTATTATTTATTTAATGTCTACAAGATTATATTAAGGTCATATTAAAATTTTGTTAAGAAATTTTGATGATTAAATGGTTAATTTGGTGAAAAGGACTAAATCATAAAAGGTGTAAAAGTTGAATTCTATTAGTTAAAAGGGCTAAATGGCTATGAAATTTTAAACTAATGGACTAAGATAGTAATTATACCTTTTAAAGAGTTAGTGGATGTACATGGGCAAGGTTTTATTGAAAATTTTAATTAGTAATAAGGTTGATATGATAAATTAGTAAATAAAAGAAAATTCAAGTTAATTAAATACAAAAGAAAGATGTTGTCTTCTTCATTTTGTTTCAAAAACCTAAATTTGCCATTAAAGAAGGGAGCTAGGTTCGGCCAACATATTGTGATTGCATGGTGAGTTTTCAAGCCCCGTTTTTATTAATTTTTATGTTTTTGAATTTGTTTTAGCTTAATCTAGCTAGCTTGAGGATTAATTTGCAAAATTGTTAAAGGTTGAGGGACTTTCCATGGATGTTTTTAAATATGTTTTGATGTTAGTTGATAGATTATTAACTTTGGTTGTTAAATAAACATATTTTGTTAAATGATTTTGATGAATTTTGAAATAGGGATTAAATTGTTAAAAGTGTAAATCCATAGGTTTTATTATGAAATGTTGGTTTAAGTGGGTTGGTATAAGTCCTTATGAAATTTGACTAGCTAGTATGGAGGATACAAATGGTTAAATTTCAAGTTATGATCTTAAGGACTAAATTGTGAAAAGTTAAAATGTTAGGGGTAATTTTGTAATTTTGAATAAATATGAATTATGGATTAAATTGAATCCTAGAAGTACTTGATTGAATGAAATTATTTATTCAGATCAAGGTAAACCACAATTGGACTTAAATCGAGGAAAAGCTAAAGCTTTGGATTAGTTCGAATTCTACTTCTACGACCCTTGTTATTGAGGTAAGTTCATATGAACAATAATCATTTTAATGTTAGCTAAATTGATTATTTGCTATGTTATTTTAATATAAATGACTTTGAATATAAGCGTATCAATGCTATAATGAATTGACGGATAACGAGTCCCGTTTGAACTTTAAGAATTCTTATGATACAAATGAAATGTCATTAGGTATTTGATGTTTTCGGGTGCTAGTCCTAAATGTCCTACTGATGGCTAAGGTCCTGCATTTTTTGCGAATTCTCCACAACTCGTGTGAGCAGTATCGTGTAGCTTACATCCTGACCCATAACTCGTGTGAGCAAGCCTATTTCACATCTCGTGTTAGCATTAATGTAAAGGAAAGGTTATGATTATATGGAAAGACACACTATGTGTGAGCATTCCTGAGTATCCCATGTAATTCTAGATGGTTCAATGGGTAAGAAAAGGAAATGAAAATGTAAGTATGAAAATTGGATGAATCATGATCTTATGAAAACATTGATGAATTAAATGATGTGTTTTATGTATGGAAATCTACTTAACTTATGGTTGAATTCATTTGTACCATGGACAAGTGTACTAACTTGTGAGTTTGATGATGTTTTATAGGTTTATACTAATCTTATGACATTGATAATGAAGTTGTGCTTAAACTATGAATTGTGCTAATGAAATGGTAAGTTATATTTAAGTTTGTACGAGCTTACTAAACACTCATTGCTTACATAATTACTTTCCTTTGTTTTATAGATTATCAGAAGCTCGACCGATTGGAAGCTCGTCGGAGTCCTATCACACTATCCAGCAACCATTTCAGTAGTTTTGAGTATTTTGGCCAAGGTTAATAATGACATGTATAGGATCTTTTGTAATGGTAGTTTATGAATGTGTTAATGGTGATTTGGTATGTAAATGCTTTGAAGTTTATGTTTGGTATGATGAACCTTAATACCTTGCCAAGTTGTGTCATTTTGATCACTTTTATGTGCTTGTGTATAAGTTCCTTTTTGGTATGTTTGTGGTGATATGCAAATGGCCATATGGGATGTTAGTTGGTAGTTAAGGAACTAGGTTGGTATGCTTGGAATATGGCAATATTGACTTGTTTTGGTAAATGATGTTTTGATACAATTATGGTGCTTTTGAATGGCATATTGATTAGATGAATTAGGGTGTTTGAAATGGCATGATATGTGTGTTTGAATGATGTTTAAATCCCTTGTATCTGTGCCCAAATATAAATGGTTAGGTAGGAATTGGACTTGAAATGGCCTAATTTTAGGATCAAATTATGGATCACTGATCGTGTCAAACATTCGAGTTTTAATATTTATAAAGAATGATCGAACCTGTAGACTAACTATGACAACGATTGAGGCAAATGCACCTATCGAACAATAGAATAGTTAGGCAAGATTATTTTATCGAACCCAAAGGAACCTAAAAGTACTACTACTCACTTTCTTTCTATTATTTAGCCTAAAATATGGAGTGGTTGGTTTATTAATCTAAAACTAATGAAAAAAAACTAAACTAGATGCAAAGACAAAAGAATGAAACCTTGGGAAAAGACTGTGGAAAAACTCAGTTGATTACGACGACACCCTGAGGAAGAATCCACCTAGACTTCACTTATTACTTATTACTGAATCATATGATCTCTTTACTCAGCATGATCCATAGGACTCCTTAACCTATATTAAACCCTCTCTCGAGGTGAATAATGTTTAACCCTAGGTTAATTAGTGGAACTCTCATTCGCTTATAATAACCCTCTAAGGAAGCAGTAAATTGATCAATGGACTCCTATATTAGGTTTCACCCTAATCAGAAAAATCTCATTACCCTATCTCTAGGCATGCAATCAACTCCACTTAATTATGCTAGATCTACTCTTAAGCATGGTTTATTCCTCCTCCACCTAAGCACATCAGATTTGGATTAAGCAACATAATTGAGAACAAACTAAGTATTTATCATATAATTCAGAAAATAATAACAAAATTCATCTAGGTTTCATCCCCTTCAGGTATCTGAAGGGTTTAGTTCATAACAAAATAAGAAAACATCTCAAGAGAAAAGATAAAACAAAACATAAGAAAACCCTAAAACTCCTTGAAGGAATTGAAGGAGAGATCCTCCATCTTGAGTAGAACTCTGGCTTCTTGAGATGGATCAACTGCTATCTTCGAGTAATTCCCTAAATGAAAGCTCGCGAAGGCTCGCCAAATCTGTGACCCCTTTTGGCTTCAGAACTCCCTTTTAGTTGCTACCTTGGGTGTTTATATAGGCTTTGAGATGCTTTACTTGGCTCCTAAGTATCCTAATTCAAGTAGAATTCCTCCTAGGATGTTTAAGTAGACTTAGGAATGTGTTTTTTTGCCTCCAAGCATCCAAATCCGAGTGAAATTGCTCTTTCCATGGTAGGGCATGGCCATGGTACACACTGTAAATCCTCTTCAGTAGTGTCTCGATTACATCGATTAGGGCACGATAGTAAATCGTGGCATGGTCGTATGAAGTAATTTGACGAGGCACGATCGTGTGGCTTGAAGTCTAGGCCGTGTCGATTTCCTCTTTAGCCCAAATTGGCCCGTTTTAAGTCCGTTTCTCGTTTTTTCGTCCTCGGGTGCTTTCCTAAGTATAAACATGAAAAGAAAGGATTAAAAGCACCTTTTTACATAAATCAAGGGCTAAATCATCCAAAAGCATACTAAATATGAGGTTAAAATATGTTACTTTTACGGTTTATCAAATACCCCCACACTTAAGCTTTTGATTGTCCTCAAGCAAAATTCTCAACTTACAATTAAAACGAACTTTCCATAATTCATAATTCCTATCGAAAATGTCTCATCATAATTCATAGATAATTTATACATGGATAATGAACCCTAAAGATTCAATCAAGATAAGTTATACCTTTGTAGTACGAAAACATAGGTGTCTCCCCTTATCTAAGTAATTACCTTTAATTCAAAACCGAAAAGGATTGACATCCTCACAAAAGATTCACTCAAATCACTCGAAGTGTTTAAGGTTCAAGAATAAGCACTCTAAGTCGAACCTAAAAGTTAATCCCATAGGCTTGCTCGAAAATCAAATCTCCACCATCAGATATGAGATGATACACAAATCAAAAGGTCTTTAATCGAGGTTGTAACGGGGCTTGGGTTAAAAGGTGTGGATAAAGGCTGAATTAGAAGGTTAAAATCGAGATCGAATTGACAAGTTACCTAACTAAAAACAATGAACTAGAAAATAAATGATTACATCAATTGAAACTTTAAACTAATAATAATATGAGCTTTTTTCTTTGATAATTGAAATTTAAATGCACAAGCTCACTTTCTATACTACTAATCTGAATATACTTGATTTTTTTATGTTTTTTTTTCATAACAAACTAAAGTAAATACATAATAAAGAAAGACTTTATCAATTGAAATAAACTAATTAGGTAACTGATCAAATCAATTCTCGATGGAAGGGTAGTCAAAAGAATGATAACAAATTCAAAGGGTTTTTGGGTTAATATTAGTAGGTAAATCAATAAAAAGGGTTGTTAGGATTAAAAAGGGTTCACTAGGGGTTAATTATGTAGGTAGGCTTTTAGTGGTGTGAATGGGTTGAAACCTAGGTGCCTTTATTGTCTCAGTATATAAAATCATAGATGTCGTCTCAACATGTATAAATGAGGCAAGTTCTAGAATAACAGTTCAAAGTTGACACACTCATAATCAATAAAGTGAGCACGAAAAAGAATATATGCTCTATAAGGCTCAAAATCTCACAAAAATTATGGGTTTTTTGACATCAATCCCTGTAAATTTCAAACTTCAAAGTAATACTCTAATTCAGTTCAACGACCTATTAATTTTTAATTTTTAGAAAGTAGACTTATCATGCTCGATTCTCTAGTATCCTTCAAATTTAATCATCAATGCACAATTAACTATGACTTACTCTAAAACATATCAATACAAATCATAAATCAACAGAAATTGCATCCTAATTAGTAATATGAGAAAAATACTTGAAAACAAGACTAAATTCAAGATTTGAGAATAATGCAAAAAGTCAAGTACTTTTACCCCCCACACTTAAGATGTACATTGCCCTTAATATACAAAGATAGATAAACAATTATGTAATAATAAAATCAAAAAAGAAGGGGAGAAGTAACACCTCCTGAATTTTTGGATGAAGTTTATGAAAAGAAACCGGATAAGATTAGAGGTGAACATGGGGAAGCGTCTCGAACCGTTTGAAATTGAATTCTCAAGTAGCGGCTTGGTTTTATTGTATTCTAAGCTAAATCTAAATGCCATTGAGAAAAAGGAGAAAATAATAAAGGAAGTAAAAATAAAAATAAAAATAAAAATAAAAATATGAATAAAAGTAAATAATTAAATAGAGATAAGGTCCACGCTCATGTGCCTAGTCGTGGTGTCCACATGGCTAGGGCCACGGCCGTGTGCAAGGCCGTGTGGGTATAGAAACCTATGCCTAAATACGAAAAGAAATAAAACCAAACTAATTAGTACGGTTAGTACTCGAGTTGCCTCCCGAGAAGCGCTCGTTTAAAGTCTTGAGCTAGACTTACCTATTGTATGCACAATCATGGTGGTTTGAGGAGGTGGAAATCCTTTCTCATGCGATCAACTCGGTTATGGATATAAAGTTTAAGTTGAGTAATGTTTACCTTAAAAGTGTTGAATTTAGGATTGCTTACATCGACTGTGCCGTATAGGAAGACATTAAGTACCTCAAAAGTGATTTCTTCGTTTTCCTTGAATTCTGAATTGGTGATTCGAGGGTCTTTCTTATTCAACAATACCTGATCCTCTATTTTGATGTGATTTGTTGTTCCTATCAACTCGTTTGGGGTTTCTTCGATTTTACTTTGTGTGATTCTGGTTCTTCTTTAAATTGTGTTTTCCACTTTTCTAGTTTGTCGACCCTAAGGCTTCGTTCCTCATATAATTCTTCTTTATTGGCACGAGGCCTAAGATCTAGCTCAGCTAGGTGATTTCGTGATGTTTCCTGTAAAGAAGGTTGAACCAAATGGTTATTAACGTTCGTACCTTTATTACTCGATGTCCTAGCGAGTCAAGAGCTTGAAGAGTGACTATCTCGTTGCCTACATGAAGTATGAGTTCTCCTGCATAGATATCAATTTTAGCTCGGTAATTGCTAAAAGAGTCTTCCTAAAATTAAGGGGATTGTGTTGTCCTCATCCATGTCTAAAACGACAAAGTTCATCGAATACGAATTTATCAATTTCGATTAGAACATTTTCTATTATACCCCAGGAATTCTTATAGTTTTTCATTAATTGAATACTCATCCTAGTTTGTCCGGGTTTCCTAGACCTAGTTGTTTAAACATTTTGTAAGGCATAACATTGATGCTTGCCCCTAAATTTGCTAATGCATTATCAATAGATAAACTACCAATTAAACATGGAATTATAAAACTCCCTGGATCTTTTAATTTCCGTGGTAGTTCATTTTGTAGGATTGCTGAGCACATTTCGTTTAGCTCTACGTAATGCTCTTCGTTTAATTTACGTTTGTTGGTTAAGAGCTATCTTAAAAATTTCCTTGAGTTTGGTATCTAAAAAAGAGCTTCAAGAAGAGGTAAGTTAATATGTAATTTCTTTAAGAGTTTAAGAAACTTACCGAACTGTTCCTCTGAATCGTCTCTTTTCATTGATTTGGGATAAGGTATGCGTGGTTTGTACTCCTTGATTACCGGTTTCGACTTTTCTTGTGTTACCTCTACCTTACCTTCGTCTACCTTGGCTTTTTGTATTGGATTAGGTTCATCTAACCCCTTACTGGCATGGGCTGAGATGGCTTGAATTTGCTCTTTCGATTTAATCTCGGTGTTACTTGGTAGACGTCCTTGCGGTCGTTCTGACATTAGGTTTGCGAGTTGTTCGACTGCATTAGTGGCTGCCTTGACTGACTTAGTAAGTTCTTTGAATCGGTTCTCGTTGCTTTTAAGTGTTTTCTCAGTTTCTTGGAAACGATTTTCTGTATTTTCCATGAATTTTGTCAGCATCTCTTCAAGATTCGGCTCATCTTCTTGTTGGTGAGGTGGTTGATGAAAATCTGGAGGAAGTTCCAATCTTTGGCTATTTTGATCATCCCACGAGAAATTGGGATGGTACTTCCAACCTGCATTATAAGTGTCACTATAAAAATTATTTTGATATCTAGAATAGTTACTTGTATAGTGAGCTTGCTCGTTTTCCATGCTATATCCGTTAGGTGGGTACTCAGGATTCGCCACGTCTCTTAGATTCAAATCATATTGTATTTCTGGATGTACATGCGAGGGACTATAGTAATCATAAATCTTTTTATTCATCATCTCTAACTAATTAGATAACCTGGTGACCACGTCGAGGTTGAAGACACTAGCTGTTTTAATAGGAATTGTCCTCATGACTTGCCACTGATAATTATTCAGTGCCATCTTTTCCATAGACTAAAATTTTCTTCCAAAAGCAAAATAGAGGAAAAAATTAGCAAAGTAAAAAAAAAATAAAAATAAAAATTGTAATAAAAAATTGTAATAAAAAATTGGATAAAATAATAAAAATTAAGCTTTGTTAATATTTTAGTTTCCCGGCAACCGCGCCAAAAACTTGATCGTGTCAAACAGTCGAGTTTTAATATTTATAAAGAATGATCGAGCCTGTAGACTAACTATGACAACGATTGAGGCAAGTGCACCTATCGAACAATAGTATAGTTAGGCAAGATTATTTTATCGAGCCCAAAGGAACCTAAAAGTACTACTACTCACTTTCTTTCTATTATTTAGCCTAAAATATGGAGTGATTGGTTTATTAATCTAAAACTAATGGAAAAACAACTAAACTAGATGCAAAGACAAAAGAATGAAACTTTGGGAAAAGACTGTAGAAAAACTCAGTTGATTACGACGATACCCTCAGGAAGAATCCACCTAGACTTCACTTGTTACTTATTACTGAATCGTATGATCTCTTTACTCAGCTTGATCCATAGGACTCCCTAACCTATATTAAACCCTCTCGAGGCGAATAACGTCTAACCCTAGGTTAATTAGTGGAACTCTCGTTCGCTTATAATAACCCCCTAAGGAAGCAGTAAAGCGATCAATGGACTCCCATATTAGGTTTCACCCTAATTCAAAAAAATCTTGTCACCCTATCTCTAGGCATGCGATCAACTCCGCTTAATTATTCTAGATCTACTCTTAGGCAGGGTTTATTCCTCCTCCACCTAAGCACATCAAATTTGGATTAAGTAACATACTTAAGAACAAACTAAGTATTTATCATATAATTCAAAAAATAATAACAAAATTCATCTAGGTTTCAACCCCTTCAGGTATCTGAAGGGTTTAGTTCATAACAAAATAAGAAAACATCTCAAGAGAAAAAATAAAACAAAACATAAAAATCCTTAAAACTCCCTGAAGGAATTGAAGGAGAGATCCTCCGTCTTGAGTAGAACTCCAGCTTCTTGAGATGGACCAATTGGCTATCTTCGAGTAATTCTCTAAATGAAAGCTCTAGCAGAAGGCTTCCACCAAACTGCGACCCCTGTTTCGGCTTCTACCGAACTCCCCTTTTTAGTTGCTACCTTGGGTGTTTATATAGGCTTTGAGATGCTTTACTTGGCTCCTAAGTATCCTAATTCAAGTAGAATTCCTCCTAGGATGTTTAAGTAGACTTAGGAATGTGTTTCTTTGCCTCCAAGCATCCAAATCCGAGTGAAATTGCTCTTTTTCGTGACAGGGGCACGGCCATGGTACACGCCCGTGTAAATCGTCTTCAGGCCGTGTCTCGATTCTGTCGATTGGGGCAAGGCTGTGTAAATCGTGGCATGGCCGTGTGAAGTAATTTGACGAGGCATGGCCGTGTGGCTTGAAGTTCAAGCCGTGTCGATTTCTTCTTTGGCCGAAATTGGCCCGTTTTAAGCCCGTTTATCATTCTTTTCGTCCTCGGGTGCTTTCCTGATTATAAACATGAAAAGAAAGGATTAAAAGCACCTTTTTACATAAATCAAGGGCTAAATAATCCAAAAGCATACTAAATATGGGGTTAAAATATGTTACTTTTACGGTTTATCAATCACATAGGCTGCCACATGACTGTGTGACACACACCTAGCGACACATAAGACCTAGCGACACAGCCATGTGTCATTTGAAATTTCTTAGTGTTTCAAGTCAATGAGTTACACGACCTGGCATACAACTGTAACATGGCCATGTGACCTTACTTAGTGAGTTACATGGATGAAGACACGGGCTGGGACACGACCATGTGTCCTTTTTTTAGTGTCACATGGTCGTGTGACTCCTGTTTTCACATTTTTGCATATTTTTCTTAAAACTTCTAAATTCTTTCAATTTAGTCTCGAATTACTTCTAAGCTATTTTTAGGGCCTCAAAGGCTCGATTTAAGGACAAAATGCATATGATTGATTGGTTTATAATAAGTTTAATTTATTCAATGTTATAATGATAAATGCTTTCCAATTTATCGATAATGCTCCGTAATCATAATCTGGCGACGGAGATGGGTAAGGGGTGTTACATTTTGCCATAAAAGTTTTCACCATTTTTTGTTCAATAAACTTATAAACCCATTCTAAGAACGTAATCGATGGAATTCCATCCACCATCTTCGTCATAATGTCCCCCTCTTGGAATTCAAACTCATCCACTTTTAGCATATCATTGGAAAAAATGGACGATCCCATCAAAGCCGCCTTATAAGATGCCTTCCATAGTAGCCACTGGTATCTGCCTTCCATTCTCATCAGCAGTTGAGTCCTTAATATCCAGTGGCACATTCGATCTCTGGCGAACCTTCTTCTTAGCCCGACCAACACTACTATTCGACCCTGCGTGACTCACTCCTACCACAAAATTCGCCACAAACAACGTTTCATTTATTCAGACTTTCTCGTGTTCCACAATGATAGAGTATAGTGTGCCTTAGCTAATACGGTTAGTTGGTTAGTCAAGAGCAGTTAGTCCAACTCTTTGTATAAATATGACATGTACAAATGAATGTGGAAGGGTTTTTCATAATAAGTTCAGAATAAAGAAATTTAAAGAAGTTTTTCAGATCTAGTTTCTCTCAAATATTCTATCAAACATACTCTATAGCATGGTATCAGTCACCATTCGATCCTAGAACCTATGGTTGCCAATCATTCTCCTGAATCTGGCTTTGTTAATGGTGGCTATGCTTTGTTCACTGGTGAGAGAGTTATCACGTCGTTTCCCCCGCATGATATTGTGAAGCTTGACGACGGGACCTTTATCCAATGGCAACAACAGGTACGATTGATTCTTGGTGGCTATGATTTGTTAGGTTTTCTAGATGGCTCGTTATCTCCACCGGTGCAGTTTATACAATCGGTGGATAGCTCCTCGTTGTAAATTCAGTTGAGCAAGTCTTTTCTCATCAAGATTTGCTTCTTGTTTCGTGGTTGCTATCCACGATCAACAATAATTTTTTGTCATCCTTCACCGATGCTCGTTCGTCTTTGGACGTGTGGAACACTACAACTAGCCTCTTTGCCGCAGATACATGCGCTAAGTAGTCAAAGCTTTGCCATAAACTTCATTCTTTGAAGAAGGGGGCTATGTCCATTAAGGTGTATGTCGATCGGATCAAACATATCTGTGCTCTCCTTACGATGTCTGGCGCTCAAATTTCGGAGGCCGAAAAGACGGAGGTTCTACTTGCGGGCTTACCGTCTAACTTTGAGGCGGTTGTATCAACGGCATCTCTTTCATTGGAGTCGATCCCATCTAAGTGGTTAGTTGAGACGTTACTCGACTGTGAACAAAGGCAGATACGGGCCGTCCAGGAGATAGCTATGCATGCTAATCTTGTCGAGGCTGCACCATCGCAAGCTCATCCTGATTTTGGTCGTGGCGGTCGCCTTCCTTCTGGTGGTCGTGGCCGCGGTTTTTGCCGAGAATTCAATGTCAAATTTGTAATCATTTCGACCATGTTGCTCAAAGGTGTTTTTATCGGTTTGTAACCGTGAGTATGATGGTCCACATTCTGGTGCACCAAATGTTAATGGTTTTCGATCGTCACGGTGTCGGGCTACTCTATTGATCCTACCTATGTTGTGTCGAATGATGATTCTATGGATAGAAGGGAGTGGTCTTCTCAAAGGCTAAAATACACTTATCCTGCCAGTCAAAATTGGGAATATCTTGGTCAAAATCAAAATCTAAATTGGCTACCAGCTGGATACCATGGTCGGCCACATTTCTCCATGCATGAACGTGTAACTTATGTTGCGCCACCTAGCCCACTTGTGCATGCACTTGGGTTTGCTTCTAGCAGGCCAAATTATCACCCTAGGCCACCATGTGTGGGCCCTTGTGATGGACGTACTGGGCCTAGCCAAATTGAAGGAATTAAACCAACAACAAATTGTGTTTATGTTAGGCAAGAGTCAAATTCCCCCGTTCCTTGGCAAACTAAGCCGTGAGCCCGTGTTTATTCGGGTTCGACCCGTGCATCGATCTTCCTCGGGTGGGTGACTTGCATGCTTCTGATTATTCTGACTCCTCGGCCTCATATCAACACTACTTAATGTGGTTCAAATGATGGCGGTACAGACTCGTTTATACCTATGCCAGTTGGGTCAGCATTTTGGTACCCTGACTCGAGTGCGAGCAACCATGTTTGTCGCGATGCGTCGGCACTGCAGGATACCACTCCGTATCTAGGTATGTCTTCTATCTTGATGAGTGACGGGACACCTGTCCCGATCTCCTCAATTGGTAATGGCATTTTATCTACATGTTCTAAATTGCTTCAGTTGTCTGATGTCTTATGTGTACCGCGAATTCAGAAAAATTTGTTGTCTGTTTCACAATTTACTAACGATAACAATATGTTCTTTGAGTTTCACCCCACGTATTGTGTTATTAAGGATTTAAAGACCCGACAAACACTATTGAAGGGCCACATTCATGAAGGTCTATACCATTTATCTCTCTCGATTTTGTCTACACAGTTTGTAGACACTCTTGTTTCTTCAAATATACCCAGCAATAATACTAATTAGTGTAATGTTTTGTCATTGTGGCATAATCGTCTTGGTCATCCATCCATTACTACGGTTAAAAGTATTTTAGATAAGTGTAGATTGCCATTCAATCTAATGCTTGTCTTGATAGTGTTTGTACTGCTTGTCAAAAAGGGAAGGCTCATAAATTACCGTTTCCTACTTCTACTACTAATTACACGAGTGCATTTAATTTGGTGGTTTCTGATCTTTAGGGCTTGGCATTTGTTTCTTGTGGAAATAATTGGTATTATATTTCCTTTGTTGATATGTGTACTTGTTTTACGTGGGTATATCTTCTTCGTCAGAAGTCTCAGGCTGTTCAGTGCTTTATTCAGTTTCAACAATTAGTTAAAACTTAGTTCAGGAAGAGCATCAAACAATTTCAGAGTGATTGGGGCGGCGAATATAGAGCGTTTACGTCGATGTTAGCCTCGCAAGGGATTATTCATCGCTTGACCTGCCCACATACATCTGAACAGAATGGCGTTGTGGAATGAGAACATATTCACATTATTGACATGGGTCTTACATTGTTGGCTCAAGCAAATTTATCCATAGAGTCCTGGGGTTATGCGTTCTGTTGTGCTGTATATCTCATCAATCGGCTACTTACTACCGTTCTGAAGGGGCAATCCCCATTTAGGGCTCTTTATGGAACTGACCCATCTTATGATTATCTGAGGGTGTTCGGATGCTATTGTTATCCTTATTTACGTCTGTTTATGGAACATAAGCTAGATTTTCAGTCTCAACCATCCACTTTCTTGGGATATAGTGCTCAACATAAAGGGTATCTATATCTCTTATCGACAGGTCAGATTATTGTTTCGTGACATGTTGTGTTTGATGAAACAAAGTTTTTATCGTTCCATTCAGGCCCGAGAGATGTTTACCACTAGAAAATCAGCCTATCTCAACATTTATTCCGGTTGTTCGGTCTGGTTCATCTGCTTCTGCCGTGCATCTAGTTGTTCGTTCTCCGCTCTGTTCTCAACAACCTATTTGTTCTTTCCCGACTTCTTCTGTCCCTACTCAACCTGAGGTCAGTTCTGCTCTAGAGTTTCACAGCTCTTTGTCTGGTCCGTCTTCTGGTTCTGTTACTGGTCTTCAATGTGAAGAAAGTATTGCTTCGATTGCTGATACTCGGGAATCAGTTTTACCCGTAGTCAATGACCACCCAATGGTGATTAGGTCAAAGGCTAAAATTTTCAAACCCAATGTCCTGTCTGTTGAGGCTGTCGAACCTTCTACAATTGAAGAAGCCTTGACTTCTTTTGCTTGGCGAGCTGCTGCTCAGGAAGAATATGATGCGCTAATTCGTAATTCCACTTGGGAGCTTATCCACGCAACCACAAGGCCGTAAGGTTGTTGGGTGCAATTGGCTTTTCAAAATCAAAAGGAATCCGGATGGTTCCGTTGTTCGCCGAAAAGCTTGTTTGGTAGCTAAAGGTTGCTCTCAAATCCCTGGGTGTGATTTCAAAGAAACGTTTGGTCCTGTGGTTAAACATGCTACTGTGCGTGTTGTTTTGTCATTGCGGTTTCTCGAGGTGGCAGTTGAAGCAAGTCGACGTCAACAATGCCTTCTTAAATGGTGATCTTGATACTGAGGTGTTTATGCATCAGCCTCCAGGGTAAGAGCAGTATGGTTCTGATGTGTCATCTGAAGAAAGCTTTGTATAGCCTTCGACAGGCACCTCGTGCCTGGTTTGAGAAGCTAAAACAGTTCCTAAAATCGTTAGGATTTGTTGGTTCCAAATCTGATTCGTCTCTATTTGTGCGGGTGACAGGTGGTTCTACTCTTTATGTTCTTGTATATGTTGATGATATTATAGTCACTGGCAACATGTCTATGTCTATAGAGTGGTTTGTAGGTTGCTGAACAGTGAGTTCTCGCTTAAGGATATGGGTGATTTACACTATTTTCTTGGATTAGAGGTATCTCGTACCACTGGCTATCTTCATCTCTGTCAGCGAAAATATATTCGTGATATTCTTGGACGATGCTCGATGCTCATGGCAAAGGGTGTTCATACTCCAATGCTTAGCTCCTCTACAATGTCCAAGACTGATGGTGAACCGTTAGAGGATCCAACTGAGTACAGGAACCTGGCTGGTGCTCTCCAGTACATTGTTCTAACCAGGCCTGACATTGCTTATGCTGTGACTAGAATCTGCCAATTCATGCATAGCCCTACTACTGTTCATATGGTGGCTCTAAAGCGCATATTACAGTTTTTGAGTGGAACTCTTGATTTTGGATTAATTTTTTGTCCGTCTACTCGGTTATCGTTAGTTGGATATGCCAATGCGAACTGGGGACTTGACTTTGACGACTGCCAATCCACCTCAGGCTACTGCGTATATTTCGGACAGACTCATGTCTCATGGGGGTCTAAGAAGCAGCAAGTCATTTTTCTATCCATGGCTAAAGCTGAATATAGAAGTTTAGCTGTGGCAACGAGTGAGGTGACTTGGTTAGTTTCGTTACTTGAGAATTACGGGTTGTGTTTGATGATACTCCAGCTATCTGGTGTGATAGTTCAAGTGCAGTAGCAGTTGCGGCCAATCCTGTCTTGCACTCTAAGGTCAAACATGTTGAGCTAGACTTGTTTTTTGTTCGTGAAAAGGTTGCCGATGGGTCTCTTTTGGTAGGTGAAGTTCCCACTTGTGATCAAGTGGCGGATATATTTACGAAGCCTTTGTCCGCAACATGTTTTTTGCGGTTTCGAAATCTTCTTTGCGTCTCACAAGTTGGGAAGATGGATGCATAGTGTGCCTTAGCTAATACGATTAGTTGGTTAGTCAAGAACAGTTAGTCCAACTCTTTGTATAAATATGACATGTACAGATGTATGTGGAAGGGTTTTTCATAATAAGTTCAGAATAAAGAAATTCAAAGAAGTTTTTCAGATCTAGTTTCTCTCACTACAGCAAAACAGACTTTTAGCGACGTTTTTTTGACATTTAGCGGCGTTTATAAGCGCCATTAAAGTATTTATGCGCTTTTTCAAACGCCACAAAAACGCCGCTAATACTATCACGGAAATTTTATACGGCGTTTAAAAAAAACGCTAAAGATCTCGATCTTTAGCGGCGTTGTTATAAAAGCGCATTAAAAATCAGGTCATTAGCGCTTTCCAAAAACGCCGCTAAAGTCAGATTTTAGCGCGCTACAAAAACGCCGCTAAAGTAGTATTTTAGCGCTTTCCTAAAAACTCGCTAAAAGTCGGGGACCTTTAGCGGCTTTTTCTAAACGCCGCATAAAAGTCAGGTCTTTAATGGCGCTTTCCCAAAAACGCCATAAAAGTCGGGCCTTTAGCTACGCTTTTCCTAAAAACGCCAAAAATTTCTTGAGATTTTTGCTTTTCTACAAACGCCTAATTTGTATGATTTAAAAAATAAAATTTTTTCAATATTATACCCTCCGCACTAAAAACCAACCAATAACAGTATATAATTTCAACGCAAAACAGCAAATTTAACATAAAAATCACACAAATTACATTAAATATAAATGATACTTGAAATTTAATAAATTAAATGAATGATAACTGAAAATATTGTTTAAATGTAATAATGTCAAAACTTCTTACAACGAAAAACTAAATGTCTAAGATGGCGGTTTCTACGATCTTTGAAACATCTCGTGATCATATGTCAAGTCAGGCTTTGGAGCTCTTCAGATTTTCTGCTTTTGCTCGCTAGCATCGATGTCGCCTCTGCTTTCCTCGCAATAATTGCCTTCTCTCGCCGCTTCGCCGCCTCCCTTGTTTGTGCCGCTCAAGATCCGCTCTAAGTATTCTGTGGAGTTCTTCATATTTTCTTTGAACATCGGCAATTTGCTCCTCTCGCTTCAACCGTGCTCTCTTGCATCCGAGCTATCTGGTTTTGTAGCCTTTGAACTTCAAGACGAGATTGCCCGGAAGGCATGTATGCTGGGAGGCGGATCAAAATATTGGCCTGGGTAACTCTGCATCCTTTAATTCAACCCGACCATACCTTTCAAGACCAAAACATCGGTGATAATTCTATTAATAATACAAGAAAGATTAATGAACTATCATTGAAGCAAATCGTACTTTCAGACCCAAAACATCTCGTAATAATTTCATTATCAATCTCCTCAAGATTAACAGAACTATCATCAAGTACCGCCCATACTCCGCCTTTTTCTCCTTTAGTTTATCCTAATAAATCAATGAAAGAGTTAGAAACTAAATATATAAATAAGAAAGAATGCAACATAATTTAACATTATAAATTTAAAACTATAAACGATGAATTAAACTATTATAATTAAGCGGAGAAATATTTATAAAAATAAAATATTATTAAGTAAATATACCAAAATTTCGCAGACTTTGGATGTCATCTGAGATCCATCCTTCTTTCTATCGTACAGAATGTCAAAAGTCAACGCTATTCAACTTTTTTGACCACCAAAGTTTCCTACATTTTAGCGAAAAATATAATTTAATAGTATAAAGTAATTAATATTTGATGTAATTAATAAATTATATTACCTCGGCGCCACTACACAAGCAAAACTTCTAGAACTCCATGGTAAAGCGTGAATTTTTGTTTCGTCACGCTTATCCCAACTCGCCACTGGCCCTACATAATGCAATTTGAATTATATATATAGTAAATACTATAAACCAAATAATTTATACGATTTTAGATTTACGTAATACCTCTCCTTTTGTGAATTCCAAAATCTAACTTGATCTTCCCATTGGTACCTCAACATTCTTGTGGAACATTTCTTAATTTTTCGTCGAGGCTTATCTCTTTCTTGAAATATTGTTTTTGAGGGTGCTTTTATTGTCTCTCCATTTTTTACCCAATGTCTTCTTAACATAGTCATCGAGACCTCTAAATTAAATCTACCTCAAGAAAAAAAGTATAAAAATTAATATAAATGAAAATTAAATAAAAGTATTATAAATTACAATCACGCTTTTATTACCTTAATATTCTCGAGGCTCGATTTTTGTTGGCATCGTGCATTTGATGCCATGATTCAGTAGTTAATGGGCAACATATTGGAATTTCGTGCTAAAATGCCCAAATAGCCTCCTAACAATGAGCTTCAGATCCAACAGTGGCCATCATTGTTTCTCCTTACTTTAACATGATCGTTAGGCTCTAAGTCGTATAAATCTTGAAGTAATGTACGCCTCGACCTTTGCGCGTCCCACCACCTTCAAATTGAAAAATAATATATTATTATATTAAAATTAAAAATGAATCAATAATAAAATTCAACATGCATGTAAAATAAACTTAACATTACTTTGAAATTCTCCGTGCTCGTCATCTATGTCCCAGAGTAGAAGATCCAACAACCTGCTTCATTGCTCACTACTATTAGGTTCTTCCGGATTTGGAGTTTCGTGGACAATATTTAAACCTCGTAATCGCTTTCTAGGCATTTTTCCTGCAGTACACATGAAAATTATATAACATGACCAACATAAAATTATATTATTACATATAAATAATAAATCGTTAAATCTTACTACATCATATTTCGTAAATATCTTCGCCCACATCCCGACGAACCCATTGAAATTGTTGACTAATACTAGGATATTTTCGCTAAGTCTTGTTCGAAAAGGCAAAGTTTCGATCTTTCGACTATGTCATCTCTACTTCCACCGCCAACGTCAAGAAGTCTCTAGGGTGTTTCAAGTACAACGTATCAACCCTTATCGCTTGGATCTTCCGAGTAAAAACTTGTTTAACTTGAGAAGAAAACACATACGGCTCGTCCATCGCTTATTCTCCTGTGAATTAATCGAGAGAAATTTACCATTGTAAAACCATATTGATCGCTTTTTAATTCATGAGCCGTATTCACATCACCCAATCACCTCGAAATAGGACAACTTTGCATTTACCGTAATAATCCAACTCAATGATGTCAGAATAAGTCGAAATATTCCAAATTCCCTCGACCGGATTCATCGTCCCTAGCACTAGCATAACTTGTAATCAAGAATTAACAACAATTCCGCATTTTGAGTTCTCCTCAATCTCTCGCGATACCTTGTATGAAATCAGATCCGCTGATGAGGAAGCCACTATATCTTTTAACTATTCGCTTGGACCTTGTGAAAGCCATTTAACGTCGTCATTTACTTCATTCCGACTCCAAACCTATTCAGTCGAAAGTAAATCGAGTAATTATGAATATTATTAGAAAATATTGTTACTTGTCAATGAAAATTTAAATTGCATACCATTTGGCTTAACCATTCATGGAATGATTCTGCGAACAACTTATTAATTTCTCGTCGATTTAATCTTCGAGATCGTGAACGAGCTCTCAATATTTGTTTGTACTGACTACAGAAAAAAAAGGTTTGACTTTGTTAGAAGACAAACAAATCATAATTGATGAGTATGTATCAAATTGTAGAACGATTCAAATTGAGCCATTGAATCGTGATGAAAAAGAACGTATCGATGTGCTTGGACCCACGATCTATCGTCTAATTCTGTAATTTCGACTCTGCCGATCGGTTCTCCGAAACTTTGAAATAAATAAGTTTCAGCCAAATTATGATCCGTGAGCCCAAAGATTTCTACTTGGTCCATTCATTCTCGCTTCAACATCTTCCAAATACCTCTAATGTAAAGTCATACATTCCTCCGCCAAGTATCCTCGGCAATTGATCCTTCCGGATAACGCTTATTGCGGAAGATGACTTCAATTTGGAAAGGAACCTAAACACGATATACAACATTATCAAAAGTTGGAAATAAAGGCATTTAGCTGAATGAAGGAATATTTTGCAAATAAAGTAAGACCTTTCAATGGGATACATCCATCGATAGAAAACGGGTCCACCAAGAATTGCTTCACGCGGGAGATGAATTAACAAGTGCACCATGATAGTGAAGAAGGAAGGCGGGAATATCTTCTCCAGATTGCATAAAGTTAATACGGCTCGATCTTGCAGTCTCTCAAGTTCTTCAACATTCAAAACTTTACCACAAATGACTTTCATTATATTTGATAGGTTCAATTACAGAGAGTCACCTTTTTCGACATACAACACCGCAAAGCAACCGGCAAGAAGTCTTGCATCAATATGTGATAGTCATGCGATTTTAAGCCATATAATCTTCGATCCTTAAGACTCACACATCGCGATATATTTGATGCATACGCATCCGGACCTTTATATCCTTCAACACCGCATGTAATACTTCTTTCTCCGTCTTCGACATTGAAAAATAGCGGTGGCAATCGATATTTCATATTCTAAGTGCTCGGGATGAAGCTCACTTAAATTCCATGTGGACTAAATCAAGTCTACTCAAGATTATCTTCGATTTTCCATCGACATTCAAAATAGTCCCAATGATGTTCTCGCAGACATTTTCTCTATATGCATGACATCAAGGTTATGGCGTAAAGTTGATGCTCCCAATAAGGCAACTCGAAAAAATACTTTTTTTTCCACAAGTCACCTCATTAGGATCATCCTCTTCATCGATTCATCATCGATTCATCCCTAAATCCTCTTTTTCTATGCGGGTTTGCGGTTGATTCATCTTCCCATAAATGAAATTCATATCTTTCAACATTAACAATATTTCGGATCCATCGGCCTGCGAAGGAGTCTTCTAAACTCTTCAAGACCATCAAATTGAGCACTCTGAAATCTAAATGTATGATTTTCAGAACCACCGACGATGCCCCATGTAAGAAAACTTCTTCCCATTATATAACCATTGTAACATGTTCGCTGAAGACAACACGGACAAGCATAACGTCCTTGGTACTCCAACCAGATAAATTAGCATAAGCCGGAAAGTCGTTAATAGTCCACATTAATGCCGCACGTAAATTAAAGTTCTCTTTTCTCATTGCATCGAATGTCTGAACACCAACCCATAGTTGTTTTAACTCGTCAACAAGTGGCTGCAAATAGACGTCAATATCATTCCCCGGCCCTTTCTCTCCATGTATAATCATAGACAATATAAAAGAAGATTGTTTCATGCAAACCCATGGAGGCAAATTGTAGGAACAAGCACCACAAAGCCAAGGCATCGACGTTGTGCTCATAAGTTTGTAAGGGTTAAATCCATCGGATGCTAGCCCAAGCCTCACACTGCGAGGATCGCTTGCAAAGCTTGGAAATTTAGAGTCAAAACATTTCCAAGCTAAAGAATCTGCAGGATGCCTTAACAACCCATCATCGGTTCGTCCATCACGGTGCCCGTCATTGATTCTATTTGTCTTGGACGACATGAAAAGCCGTTGAAGCCTCGGTATTAGGGAAAATATCGCAAAATCTTAATCTGGCCGCTTTTGATTGTGTACCATGTTCGCCCTCGTTCATTCCTCTCAGATTTCTATGAATCCAACAGATTGGCGATACATGACAAAGATGTTGGTTTATGCGTCGCCTAATACAACATGCAATCATTTGGGCAACTGTGAATTTTATTGTATCCAAGGCCCAAATCCTTTATCAATTTCTTCATGTCTTTGGAAGATCGAGGATTTTTGCAAACGGAACATTTCTTGCAATAACTCTAACAAAGATTGTGAACGAGTTTTCGGTCCACCCACCCAAACATTTCAAGTGAAAAGACGAATACGTAATGACGGTTTGGAAAATTTTGATCCTTCATACGCTTCTTCATTCATTTCATCAAGTAACGTAGAACCTCGCAGCCTTCTTCATTTGGTCGTTCATCCAGACACTTCTTTCCCTTCGGTGAAAGTATTTCTCCAAAATTGTGATCATCTGTTGCACCCAAGTCGTGGAAATGACCAAACCATCATCATGCATATTAAAAGCATCCCGCAACATGTTTTGCATGTTATCGCCACTAACATTCGGTTGAAAGCGGATGAGAATACCCAGATTCATCGATGAAGATGCTCCCTAGATGTAGACTCGCCATGAAAAACCATATTTTGTACCCCGACAAAACCATCAACAACTAGATGTTCAGAGACCACTTCACGATAATGCCGATTAATATTGCAACACTTCTTACGGGCAAAGAATCATATTCTCTTGGCTTGCATTTTGAAATGCGAAATTCGTAAAAGTTTCTACTCCATTTCGATAGCAGTTGCTTACCCTTGACAATTTCATCCAACTCCTATCCATTTCGTAGTTGTTGAAGTCTAAAGTTGACAATAAATTATACTACTAACTTGTTAATTAATAATTTATATAAGTAATTTATGCAATTTGATATTAAAATTAGGTAAGTTATATTCTTTAAGATCCATCGACGTGGCATTGTTACACCTAGGAGGATCCGTTATATCCGACATGAGATATAAGGCAACCCGTCGTGTTTCAAATTTATATACTTTGAATCTTTTTCTTAAGTTTTATGTAAGTTATGAAGTTTGATATTAAGGAAATTTATGTAAGTTATTAAATTTAATCATCAACTTATGTATTTTATGAAATTTGATATTAAAATTAGGTAAGTTATGCATTCTTTAAGATCCATCGTGACGTGGCATTGTTACACCTAGGAGGATCCGTTATATCGACAATGAGATATAAGGCAACCCGTCAAAGTTTCAAATTTATATACTTTGAATCTTTTCTTAAGTTTTATGTAAGTTATGAAGTTTGATACTAAGGAAAATTATGTAAGTTATTAAATTTAATCGTCAACTTATGTATTTTATGCAATTTGATATTAAAATTAGGTAAGTTATATTCTTTAAGATCCATCGACGTGGCATTGTTACACCTAGGAGGATCCGTTATATCGACAATGAGATATAAGGCAACCCGTCAGTTTCCAAACCTATATACTTTGAATCTTTTCTTAAGTTTTATGTAAGTTATGAAGTTTGATATTAAGGAAATTTATGTAAGTTATTAAATTTAATCGTCAACTTATGTATTTTATGAAATTTGATATTAAAATTAGGTAAGTTATGCATTCTTTAAGATCCATCGACGTGGCATTGTTACACCTGGGAGGATCCGTTATATCCGACAATGAGATATAAGGCAACCCGTCAAAGTTTCAAATTTATATACTTTGAATCTTTTTCTTAAGTTTTATGTAAGTTATGAAGTTTGATATTAAGGAAATTTATGTAAGTTATTAAATTTAATCGTCAACTTATGTATTTTATGAAATTTGATATTAAAATTAGGTAAGTTATGCATTCTTTAAGATCCATCGACGTGGCATTGTTACACCTAGGAGGATCCGTTATGTCGACAATGAGATATAAGGCAACCCGTCAAGTTTCAAATTTATATACTTTGAATCTTTTCTTAAGTTTTATGTAAGTTATGAAGTTTGATATTAAGGAAATTTATGTAAGTTATTAAATTTAATCGTCAACTTATGTATTTTATGAAATTTGATATTAAAATTAGGTAAGTTAGTATTCTTTAAGATCCATCGACGTGGCATTGTTACACCTAGGGAGGATCCGTTATATCGACAAGTGAGATATAAGGCAACCCGTCAAAGTTTCCAAATTTATATACTTTGAATCTTTTTCTTAAAATTATACAGATTTGATATTAACTTAAAATTTTAGTGGTTAAATGTTATAGGTTAGTGGTTAAGGGTTGGGGTTGGGGTTTAGGGTTTAGGTTTCAATGGTGTAGAGTTTCGATATTTAATTTGGTGTTTCGTTAAGATCCATCGTGACGTGGCATTGTTACACCTAGGGAGGATCCGTTATATCGATAATGAGATATAAGGCAACCCGTCAAAGTTTCCAAACCTATATACTTTGAATCTTTTTCTTAAAATTATACTGATTTGATATTAACTTAAAATTTTAGTGGTTAAATGTTATAGGTTAGTGGTTAAGGGTTGGGGTTGGGGTTTAGGGTTTAGGGTTTCAATGGTGTAGAGTTTCGATATTTAATTTAGTGTTTCGTTAAGATCCATCGTGACGTGGCATTGTTACACCTAGGAGGATCCGTTATATCTAATAATGAGATATAAGGTAACCCGTCAAAGTTTCAAACTTATATACTTTGAATCTTTTTCAAAGTTATGAAGTTTGATATTAACTTAAAATTTTAGTGGTTAAGGGTTGGGGTTGGGGTTTAGGGTTTAAGGTTTATGGGTTTAAAGTTAAGGGTTAGGGGTTTAAAGTTTAGGGGTTTATGGTTATGGGTTAAAGGTTTAAGGTTTAGTGGTTTAGGGTTAGAGGTTGGGGTTGAAGTTTGGGGTTTTGGGTTTGGGGTTAAGGGTTTAGGGTTTAAAGGTTTAAGGTTTGGGGTTTAAGGGTTAGGGGTTGGGGTTTAGAGGTTTAAGGTTTATGGGTTTAAAGTTAAGGGTTAGGGGTTTAAGGTTTAAGGGTTTATGGTTATGGGATAAGGGTTTAAGGTTTATTGGTTTAGGGTTAGAGGTTAGGGGTTAGAGGTTTGGGGTTTTGGGTTTGGGGTTAAGGGTTTAAGGTTTAGGGGTTTAAGGTAGTGGTTAATGGTTAAGGGTTGGGGTTTAGGGTTTAGGGTTTATGGGTTTAAAGTTAAGGGTTAGGGTTTAAAGTTTAGGGGTTTAGGGTTATGGGTTAAGGGTTTAAGGTTTATTGGTTTAGGTTAGAGGTTGGGGTTAGAGGTTTGGGGTTTTAGGTTTGGGGTTAAGTGTTTAAGGTTTAGGGGTTTAAGGTTAGTGGTTAATGGTTAAGGGTTGGGGTTTAGGGGTTTAGAGTTTATGGGTTTAAAGTTAAGGGTTAGGGGTTTAAAGTTTAGGGTTTAGGGTTATGGGTTAAGGGTTTAAGGTTTATTGGTTTAGGGTTAGAGGTTGGGGTTGAGGTTTGGGGTTTTAGGTTTGGGGTTAAGTGTTTAAGGTTTAGGGGTTTAAGGTTAGTGGTTAATGGTTAAGGGTTAGGGGTTTAAGGGTTTAGAGTTTATGGGTTTAAAGTTAAGGGTTAGGGGTTTAAGGTTTGGGGTTTAGGGTTATGGGTTAAGGGTTTAAGGTTTAGAGGTTGGGGTTTGAGGTTTAGGGTTTTGGGTTTAGAGGTTTAGGGTTTAGGGTTTGGGGTTTAAGGTTTGGGGTTTAAGGTTTAAGGGTTATGGATTTAGGGTTTAAGGGTTTAAAGGTTTAGAGTTTATGGGTTTAGGGTTTGAGGGTTTAGGGTTTAAGGATTATGATTTTAGGGTTTAGAGTTTAGGTCTGATTTAGGTAATCGGTTGCAATGTTTGATAATAGTTATATAATATATTACTATATTATTATTAAAGCTTAATTTTATATATTTTAATAATTATTATTTTATATAATTTTATACATATATAATTATAGTATTCAAATTATTTGTATTAACTTGATGTTTTAAAAATTATTTCACTTTATAATTTAATATAATAAAATTATTTCACTTCCAACAAAAACTTTCAAAGAAAATACCTCTTAATTTGATGTTTTTAAAAATTATTTCACTTTATAATTTAAGATCGAATCGGTTCTTAAATTATTAAGTTCGTAAAAAGCATATGTTTGACATATTCAAGTAGGATTAGTATTGAATTTCATAAACAACCTTAAAGGAATTAGATATTCGTAATCCGAAACCATTTTTAATTTCAACGAACATTGGCACATGTTATGAATTGATTAACTTTAGCAACATCAGAAACGAAAATTTAAACCAATCAAAACGCTTAAACAAAGATATACGCACTCTAAGAAACGTTTAGAGAACACGAAATGTCGAAATGGGTCGCCAACTTCGTGAGATCAAATACCGTAATCAAACAAAATTTCAAATATACTAGAAAAATAAAATAGGAAGGATGATTTAGTAAACAATATAATCATTTACTGTTGCAGATAAAATTCTAAACCAGTCAAGCATATTGAGTAAACTTTAAGGAAAATAAGTACACAGAAAAAAGCAAACCTTATCTTAAAAGAACTGTAAATCCTTCTTAATCAAATATGGGATTTTTGCCATTTAGTGAAATTTTGTACTTTAGTATGAGAAAAGCAACTAAAATTTTTCAAATGATTACGTTTGTGTACACATCTTACTTATCTCTTCAATATACAACATCAAGCTTACCATAAACCAACAAATCATTGAATCATGAGACCAATATTATTGGAACTCTGACCAATATTGAAAAGAAAAGACTCTAATTCACTAATGTTCTATGCAATCAAAACCTTGGATCTAACATAGTTATTTTCAATTTTGACATTGTAATCAATACAAGATTATTTAATTCATCAATTCTAGAATTATGTGATACAAACTTAATGTTCAGTGTTGCATACATATTTTTCCAAGATGATATACAAAATGAAGAGTCCGGTTGAATTTATTGGCAAGACTAATCCGTAATCTTCCGGCAAGAGTAAAAACTATGAGAGGAAAAATTTTGAGATCATGGAATCAGAATCGAAATTGTTAAATTTTCAGGTAAATGTCATGAGTAAATAGATTATGAACTACACATGTTTAATCCATGAGCCACTCTATAACATTTAACTTAAGCAACTAATGATTAAAGGTGGTTAATAGGACAAGTGTTGATGTTGGCCCGCATGTAGCCAAGAAGCAGAGAAAGTTGCAGCTAATGTTCAAGCTGCTGTTTCATTTTGTTACTTCAACTATTGGTTTTGTTTCTTAGTTGAAAATGAACTTAGTTGGTATTGTTTTGATGTAAATAGATTGATAAATCAGCTTACCTATGTGTGCAAGTCATGTTTTATAAGTTTTAAGGTTACTTAGTTGTTTTATTCAAGTTCTTCGAAAATCGATATTCACAACGTAAGTCTCAACTATATAATTCAAAAGGAATCATTTTATTCAAGTTCCAGATAAACCCAAGTAAATCAAAGCAAAATACACAAAGAAGAAAAAGAAACGATCAAGAAAGAAACATGAAACGCAAAAAGAAGTTGTAACCTAATAAAAACAAACCCATGTCCAAAACTTGTGTCTAATACAAGGATACAGGGTACAACTTCCAAGGATCCTCCAAATACATGGAGAAATCTAGAAAATCTGATCATACTTAAGTCGGGTACATACTCATATTTGACATTCACACACAAGGCCGAGTAACTTAGGTAACCAAAGACGACTTACGCAAAGGGCAAAAGAAATTAAAAAACTACGAGTGTTGTGCGGCAGAAGAAGTTAGAAATGATGCTAACGAAGTATTAAATACTGGTCGACTTTGTTATTGTTTAAGCAAAGTGACTTTAAGTGAACAAGATTGCAAACAGATGCAGGAAGTTCTTCAATACGATTATCTGCAAATTTACACAAAGTCAATTAAACAAAACAAACGCAGCAGCAGCATCAATCAAAATACACAGTGATTAAGACTTACCCAAATGATGTAGCAGATTGTCGAAGGAGATGGGACACGGGAAGGTCAACGGAGATGCGGCAAAGGAGATGAGACGGTGGAAGGATGTTCACCAAGTTTTTAAAATCAAAGAGGATTTAGGGTTTTCAATTAGAGGCAAAAACAACAAGGACTTAGGGTTTTTCGGGTTGGATTGGGGATAAACTCGATACTAAGGAAAAACGCTACTGCTTTTGCTCAATAATAAATACATTTTGCGGCGTTTGCAACCTAGCGCCACTAATGTCCGAGTTTTAGCGTTTATTCACTAGCGCCACTAAAATTTTTTTCAATTTTGTCAAAACGACGTCGTCAATAAGGGGCTCGGAATGGATAAAACAAAACGACATCGTATAACTTTACACTTTATGCGCTTTACAAAACGCCGCTAATTATCGATCTTTAGTGGCGTTTTATCAAAAACGCCGCTAATGCCATAAGCACATCGGAAACGACACCGCTTTTGGCTAAAGTAGTGCGTTTTGCGGCGTTTTTGTAAAAACGCCACTAATGTTTTAATTATTTCTTAAGTTCCATAAATTATAAAATAATATCTATAATTACATTGAAATTTTTATTTTGATTTAATCATACACATTATTTTAAATTATAAAATACATCAATTTAGTTTTATACGAGTAAATATAAATTTTATGCATGCAATAATAAAAATGATGTTAATAATATCTATAATTATGTTTATATTTTACAAGATTTGGATCAAATTAAAGTTCATGTATACTTTTAGGATTTAACACGTTTTGATGTGTATAAACCCTAAACTAACCCTAAAATATAAACTATAAACCCTAATTAACCCATAAACCCTAATTAACCCTTAAACCCTAAACCCTAAATCATACATGCACCCTTAAACCCTAAACTATAAACTATAAACTATAAACCAATATGCATAGTATCCCTAAACCCTAAAACCCTAAACTTTAAACCCTTAAACCATAAAACAATAACCCCTAAAGGTTAACCGGCCCCAAACCATATTCCCATAACCCTTAACCTATTCCCTTAAACCCCAACACTTAAACAGTAATCCATAAAGTACATTATCCAAAAACCCATGATCTATAAACCTTTAAATAAATAATAAAACATAAACCCTAAACGAGAAAACACTAAACCTTAAACTAAAAACTCTAAACCCTAAACTTAATTTAGATACCTATGCATAAACCCTAAACTATAAAACATAATCCATTAACCCAAAATAATGAACATTATATCATAAACCCTAAAACTATAAACTATAGACAATATTAAACCTTAATTAAGTCCTAAATCATTAATCCTAAAATAAAATATTCTTTTTTGCGTTTTATAAAAACGCCACTAAAGTTAAAAAATTTAACTTTAAGCGGCGTTTTCCCAAAAGCGCCGCTAATATTGAGACTTTTAGCGCGTTTTCCCAAAAGCGCCGCTAATGTTCGAATTTTAGCGCTGTTTTACAAAAGCGCTAATGTTCAGATTTTTAGCGGCGTTTTCAAAAGCGCCGCTAATGTTCGATTTTTAGCGGCTTTTTACAAAAGCGCCGCTAATGTTCGATTTTTTAGCGTTTTCCAAAAGCGCCGCTAATGTTCGACTTTTAGCGCGTTTTCTTACAAGCGCGCTAATGATCGACTTTTAACGCGTTTTACCAAAACCGCTAATGTTCAGATTTAGCGGCGTTTTACAAATAAACGCCGCAATATATCCTTTTAGCGGCGTTTTACTAATAAACGCCGCTATTGATCTTTTTTGCGTTTTCCTTAAAACGCCGCTAATGTATAATATTTTGGCGTTTTCTTTAAAACGCCACTAAAACGCCGCTAAAGGTATGTTTTGGTGTAGTGTCTCAAATATTCTATCAAACGTATTTCTAGCACGCAAATATTTAATTTCTAGACGAGAGTGATTATCATAATACTTTAAATGAATAATAATTAAATATGAACATTTTTGAAGATGAGATACCAATATTTTTTATGCAATACTAAATTTTTCTAAGGGTACCAATATTTCTGAATGGATAAGATTATTTAAAGGAGTACCAAAATTTCCTTTATTATATGCTTATACCAAAATACTTAAAGGAAATACTTTAAAAAATTGTGGTACAAATTGATTGTTTTGGTTTTTTTTTTTTTTTTTTTGTGTGTGTGTGTGGAAGCTTACAGCAGAACCACGACATCCATAAACAAATAAAAATTAGCATTTAGACTTAACACTTTCCCCATATTTTTCTTCAAAATTAGAGGACCTTCTATTGTATGTTCATCTTTCTCCTTAATTATTTATCTTAATCTTATTTATATTAGCATGAAAATTGATCGATTTAAGTATTAAATCGGTTTTATCGTTGTTTATTGACACATTTCTCATGGTGAGAGTGATTGTTAAGTTTCTCTATAACAAATTTATTCAAATAAATTCCTCTACAATTATATAAATTAATTTAATTTCATACTATTAAAAAATTAAATAAAATCAAATTTAAAATTTGATAATATAAGATTAAATTACTTCATTTAATAGTATAAATTCAATTTTAAATAATTTTGGATGTACCAACTACTTTCACCTTTTCCTTAGCATGAAATGATGTCCAACTTAACATTCATCCCCACTTTACATAAATAATTTTTTGTTTATCAATGTGGTTCTCTTTTAATTGGATACACAAGAATTCAATAATTTGAAAGACAACATTCGGATTTTATTTATATTTTCCTAATGTTCATGCAGCTAAGTCCTTCAAACCCAAATAACATAACGATGCATTCATTTATGAAGTTGAAATATTCTGATTGTTACCACTTAAGGAAAATCACATTTCACAACGAATCAGTCCATAAATCCATGTCTAACATCAAATCATCCCAATCCCATTTGCTGCATCCTTCATCAGTACTACTCAATACATTAACTTCATCAAGCTGCCCAAACTGATGATCTTCCGTTGCCAAATCACCAAAAAACACACCACCTACAGCCTCCTCTCTGATGTCTTCTTCTTCTTTCACAATTTCCTGGCCTTGTTGTTTATCAACTTCAGCGAAGTTGAAAGGTGTGGGCATGGTGCTTTCTTGTATTGTTGGCTGGTTCTTAGGAGCAAAATGATCTTGGGTTCTTGGTTTAATTGAGCCCGTCATTGCAATGCATTGTGGCTGGGGTCTTAGGGTTTCCATTTTCATGCCATTTTGATATTCCTCTTCGGTTTCTTGAGCATTGTTGAGCTTTTTGCTCAGGTGGCAGTTCCAATAATTCTTTACATCATTTGCTGTTCTTCCTGGGAGTCTCCCAGCTATCAATGACCATCTGAGATCAGCAACATATATATAAACCACACATATGAATGTATAATGTAACAGTGTGCTAATTATTCACCTATTAGCTAGTATATAAAACACAAACCAGCAGTTTATAAGTTTTCTTGATCAAAGAAACAATTACATATACAAATTTATATTCGATGCATTGAATACACGTGAATCAAATGATTATACGCCATCTAAAATAAAATTAAGAAAACAGTTAAATAAAAAGGACTAAAAAACTTGCTTGTTTCCGAGGAGCTTGTGAAGCTTAATGATGAGCTGAACTTCATCTTCTGCAAAGGTTCCTCTTTTGATGTTTGGGCGTAGGTAGTTTAGCCATCTCAGTCTACAGCTTTTACGACACCTGTTTAGACCTAAACAGACACCAAATTATGTACACCGTGCATTAATTAATGTAAAATCAACTAAGGTACACAAGTTAAATTCATTCATACATTCAAGCCTTATTTTTCCTTGATTTCTTCTTTGAAAACTCGACAACCATTTACAAAATATATACATATATTTCCATGCATCTATCCATTGAAAGTACAAAAGTTAAAAGAGACTTCATTTACGATTTGAAAGTGACTATACTCCAAAATTAACTCATCAACAAAGAAAAAGAAAGGCCAATAACGACCCTGAAACATGCATGTGGTAACCTGATTGTCTGCAACTATAACAGAATGTGGCACACATTGAAGGGTTTGTATGTGAATTTTAAAACAAGCATTCAGTTGAAATTTGTTGAGCTTAATTTTGTGTTAGTAATAATAGAGACCTTTGTAGTTCATATGCCAATTTTCTCAAAAGAAAATTCATAGTAATCATTGAGGGTCTTGAAATCTTAAGCATAATATATGATTTAGCATTCAAATTAATTTAAAAAAAATCAAATGCAGATTTGTGCCGAGGTCAAGTTCAATTGGTATTTTGCAAGCTCAAGATTTCACTCATTTGGTTCATTTAACAAATTTTAAAATGCTACATCCAACAAGTTTAGAGTTAGAAATTATAGTAATTTTTTATACCAAAAAATGCTGATGATTTGAGCCACGATGAAGATTGAAGAGGAAAGATGAAAGCCACCTTCAAACTATGAAAACTTTCAACTATGATGAGACTATAGTGAGAAAAAACTGTTTTAAATTACCCAATAATTGGTAACAAAATACAAAATTATCTAATAATTTCATCAAATTTGCCTAACACAATGAACCAAACCCATTATTTTGCTCATCTTCATTCAACAGAAACTTTTTTTTTTTATTTAAAAAAAGAGAGGGTAAAATGAGACTTGTGATAGTTACCAGCCAAAAGAGGTACCCTATGCCACTTCCCTTCTCCATAACGCTCTATACATTTCTTGAGCAACTGATCTTCTTCTTCGGTCCAAGCAACGCCTCCCATACTTTCTAATTCTTTCCCTCCTTTACCTATTCATCATACACTCCTTGCTCAACTTATACCCCGTAATTGCTCATGGACCATGTTGTATTCCTGTGTTTTGTTTAATAATAGCATTTAAAGTGTATATATATATATATATTATTTATATAAATATTGGTCAATTAATTGTTCATAATATTATAAATTTTCATACATTCTGTTTACTTTTTTAAATATTTTAATTTATTTTCCTGTATCCTATTAAATATTGCGAGTTCTAAGCAATACCCCATTATTTCAGCCTAAAAACATTTGGAAAACTGTCCCTTCCCCTTTCTAGCATTGTCCTATTGTTTCTACATGTTTATGACGAGGCATTATGATTATATCTGTGGGCTCCATATCTCAAATTATTCGTTTTCTTTCTCATATTTACTTCCGTTCGATTTTTAGACTAAAAGTTTACATGTTCTTAAAGAAGTAAAAGAACAATTTGTGCTTTATGCAATGTCGTATAAAATGTTTGGTTTTTTCCCCTTTTCCTTTAACCATCCATTCATATTTATGTGTACGTAGTTCACCCCAACGTCTTTTTCCCTACTGCCTGTTCTAAAAGTCCAAGCCATTAAACTAAAACTCTGTCTAATATCAACTTTGTCGCTCTATTTAAATATGCTATTATACTTTTTAAATACCACTCAGATAAGCTCCTAAAATTTAAATACCATCACTCCGTATAAGATTATTAATACTTATTAGGAGAAACAATGTTATTTGAATCGGATTGAACCAACCGGCTAAAGTATCTGTCTAGAAGGTACTTTTGAATTAGTTAAGTCGGAGATTAATATAAATAGACTAAAAAATCGATTGAATTGACAGTCAAACCGCTTAAACTGATGTTCTTTAAAATTTTAATAATTTTTAATTGGACAGATAGCTTAATTAATTCAATTACGGATCTTATATAAAAAACATTGAGAAAAAAAGATATTCAAACCCGTTGAATGTCCCCCAAAAAATTCAAACCCCTTTCGAATTTGATAATAATCTAACCTTTATAAGGTATGAAAAATGCCCATCTATCCCTATAAGGTCCGACGGAAAGTACATTAACCTACTAAAGTTTATTTATTAAAGAATTTTAAATAAAAAGAAATATTTACCCTTTATTAATTAATCATTATTCTATTTGTTTTGTTATATTTTATTTTATATTCAATATTTTAATTATAAATAATAAATATCTAGTTAGTTATAAAATATTTTAATTATTATTAAATTAAATTATTAAATTAATTGCATTATATTTAATATAATCATTTGTTAAACGTAATATATTTTTCAATTAATATATGTAAGTTTTATTTGGAAGTTACATGTACATTACGCAATTGCAATTACAAAAATACATCAAAAAGTATAATCAAATTAAATCATTACAAAGTGTGATTAGATTGATAAACAAAATAAATTTAAATCTATATCAAAATAAATCTATATAGGTCCACATAATGTGAGACATAAACCAAAATAAATATCAACTAAGAATTCACATAATTTACAGAGTGAGACTCAATCGTGGGATCTTAAAGTTGTTAGGGCCTTAATCTTGTCATTAAATTAATGCCTCATTGTAAGTATATTTTAAAATTTGTTATTAATGATAATATTTTACTTTTACTTATTCTTTTTATGAAAATATATGTTAAATATTTAAATTTTAATCCAATTATAATATTAACTTTGAGATGGTTTTATTCTTTATCTTAATTGATCTCTTTTTCTATTTAGAACCTTCTAAATAATGATAATTAATTAATTTTATATAAATAAATTAATGAATTCATCTCAAACTCATTATACAACTAAAATAGATCTAAATTTAAAATATTTAATTTTAATTGAAGTCAAATATTTTATAGCACTTCAATATGCAATTAAATTTTCATTAATTTATAATTTAAAATAGGAAAATGAGTTAACGAAATGAAAATTACATAAATAATAATAACAAGCGTATAATTGTCTTTTTATTTAAAATTTGCTTGGCAATAGATTTCAAGGGTTTATGCGATTATCTTTAAACTTGAGGGTCAGGGGGCAAATGGGAATTCTTGAAATCATTAGGTAAGTGTATATTATACTAAACTTGAGGGTAAGTGTCTTTTATCTTAAGTATTTTACTATTAAACTAATTTATAATTTTAAAAACTTAAAAGGACTAAAATGAAATTTATAATTTTAGGACGCCAAAGCTTCTGCTTACCCTATGCATCGTCCCTAGCCTCAAGTTTGAAGAAAATACCATAAATCCCCTTGATATCTATACCAAGCAAAATTTAAATAAATAATAATAATTATACCATTGTTATTATTTATCTATGCATTTTATTTAGTTAATTCATTTCCATTTTTAAATTACAAAATAATAAAAGTTAATTACATATTTAAGTGCTATAAAATTAATTATATTTCACTTCTTTCATAAAAAAATATTTTGACTTCAATTAAAATTAAATATTTTAAATTTATATTTAATTCAATATGATCTTGAAATGAATTCTTTAAATGTTTTATTTACCATTATTTAAAATCTTTTAATGGAAAATAAATTGATTAAAATATAAAAGTCAAAAATAAAGAAAAGAATTATCTCAAAATATTATAATTAAATTAAAATTTAAATATTCATAAGAAAATTATTAAAAAGAAATACAATATAAAAGAGAAGATAAAGACAAAACATAATTATCATTTATATTAATTTTTTAAAATATATTTACAACTAATGAGGTCTTAATTTAGTGGAAAGGTAAAGGCTCAAGTAACTTTAAGATTTCATATTTGAGGCTCACTTTATGTAAACTCATGTGTGGGTTCTCAATCTATATTTATTATGATTTATATCCCACCATATGCAAACCTTGTATAGATTTATTATGATATATGTTTGGTTATATTATAGTTATTAGTCTGATCTATTTTTTATAATGATTATATCTAATTGTAGTTTTTTGAGCGTATGCTTTGTAATTGCAATTGCAATTGTGACTGTATATGTAACTTCTGAAAAAATTCCTTATATTAATTGAAAAATACATTAGGTTTAATGTATGATCATATTAGAATATACTTCCATCTATAATTTACTTTAATAACAATTAAAATATTTTTATAACCAATTTTAGTATACCAAAATCATGTTATCCAAAACTTTACCAAGATTTTAACGAAATACCAAAAATTTTAAGTGCATATCTTAAGATATTTTGATATATACCATAATTTCTATGGAATCTCGTTAGAAATTTTAGTATACCAAAATCATGTTATCCAAGCCTTTACCATTATTTCTAATGAAATATCAAAATTTCTAAGTACATATCCTAAGATATTTTAGTATATACTACAATATTTAAGGAATCTCGTTAAAATTTTGGCATACCAAAATCCAAATTTACAAGCCTATACCAATATTTCTAACAAAATGCTAATTATCTAATAGCACATCCTCATATATTTTAGTATTTACCAACATTTATAAAGGCAAATATCCCAAAAATACCAAAAAAATAAAAATTACGGAAAGGACGGGTTTCAAAAATATTGAGGAAGGGCAATTTCCCCAAAAATCGCGTCACGTCGGTGCGCTTTTGAGAAAGCGGCCTAAAGGCGTCTATGAGGGGGCGCTTTTGCCACCTCAAGCAGCAGCTCCGGTAGGCGCTTTTGAGGTAATAAGCGCTCCCAGGACGCGCTTTTAGGCCATTTTCCTAAGCGGCGCTCACGTGGGCGTGATTTTGAGGAATCTTCCGTCCACTTGCAGCGTGAAAAATGAAATAAGTTTTTAGGTAGCGGTCTCGATAAAATAATTTTGAGAGCGTTTGAGAACAAAGCCGTGGCGAAAACGCTTCACGTGGGCGCTTTTGCTATAGTGGTCTCGGGCACAATTATTTTGAGGCGTTGCGAGAACAAACCGTGGCAAAAGCATACGTGGACTCTCTTTTTGCTCTGATGGTCTCGGCAAAATTATTTTGAGAGGCGTTTACGAACAAGCGATGGCCAAAAGCTTCCAAAGAGGGTGCACTATTACCGAAGTCTTGAAAAGCGCTCCCACGTGGGCGTGCTTTTGCTCTGATGCTATCCGGCAAAATTAGGCTATAAATTGGCCAAATTTCATTCTCGGTTAGCGAAAGCAAATTCAAGCAAAGGAAAAAAAATTGAAAATGAGTGAGCGTATTAATCTTTGCTATTTACTACGATGGTGAAGTCGTGACAAGAAGATGGTGTTGTTTTCTTATCGGAGAACACGGTAGCGATTGAGTTTTAATCGAGCGTCGATTTGGTAGAACTTAAAAGAATTAGGCGTAAAATATTGAACAACGCTAATGAAAGTTCGATCTATTAAGTATAGATTTTGCGCTTGGTTGATCCGGTGAGATATGACTCATTCGACATCAAAGGTCCTCGGAGCCTTGAGGCAATGGTGGAGACTCATCTTGCCGGTGGATCGCCTATCTCGAGTTATATGTGGAATTTTCATCTCCAAGTGATCCATTGCGACCTCAACATCTCTGCGTTCGAATATATAAAATTAAACTCAAATTTTATTACATATAAAAAATAAAATACAAAAAAAACCATTTCTAACTTATCAAATATATTAAAATTAAAATAAAAAATTAAATTACAAAAGAAATAAAATTAAACTCAATTTTTAATAGTGTGAAAAAATTAAATTAAAAAAATTAAATCATTTCTATCTTATCAAAGATATTAAAATTAAAATAAAAAATTAAATTACAAAAGAAATAAAATTAAACTCAAATTTTATTACATATAAAAAATTAAATTACAAAAAAAAACCATTTCTATCTTATCAAAGATATTAAAATTAAAATAAAAAATTAAATTACAAAAGAAATAAAATTAAACTCAAATTTTATTACATATAAAAATATAAATTACAAAAAAAACCATTTCTATCTTATCAAATATATTAAAATTAAAATAAAAAATTAAATTACAAAAGAAATAAAATTAAACTCAATTTTTAATAGTGTGAAAAAATTAAATTAAAAAATTAAATCATTTCTTCTTATCAAAGATATTAAAATTAAAATAAAAAATTAAATTACAAAAGAAATAAAATTAAACTCAAATTTTATTACATATAAAAAATTAAATTACAATAAAAAAATAAACCATTTCTATCTTATCAAAGATATTAAAATTAAATTAAAAAATTAAATTACAAAAGAAATAAAATTAAACTCAAATTTTATTACATATAAAAAATAAATTACAAAAAAAAACCATTTCTATCTTATCAAAGATATTAAAATTAAATTAAAAATTTAAATTACAAAAGAAATAAAATTAAACTCAAATTTTATTACATATAAAAAATTAAATTACAAAAAATAAAATAACAAAACTAAATTAGGGTTTAGAGGGTCTTGGGGTGGGAACCAGTGCCACATGGGGGCGTCGGCGGTTACGTCTTGGATTCCTCCTTCTTCTAGCTTAAGCCGGGTCGTGGAACCTCGGTGAGGAATCGGGTTCCTCGGCGGTGGAGTGCAGTTACAGGTGTTGCGGTGATGACCCACCTTGATAAAATAATGACCGGAGGTGTTTGCATAAACCACGGCGGGGTGGCGCATCCGTCGGTGAAGGAGCTGGTAGAAAGAGCTGCTCTCCCCGGCGCCTCCTCTAATCTCACACCCGGCGTCGGCCTCACGATCGGCTAGCTAAAAGGTTGTCGAGAGCGGACTCGAACCCGGCCATGCATTCCAACACTGGGGGGACTAGAAAAGGAAACATATATTGGTTAGGAGGATACATATAAGGGCGTGGTACGCTTTGGCATAAGCTATGGACGTGTGTTGTCGGTGTTGTCAATTTGGTGATGGGCTCGATGATTGTGTAGGTATTTGTTGATGGGCATTGACTATGTAGGCGCCTCTTGGGCCAATCTCATCACCCTTCTCCTTGAATGTAAAGGGGCCGACGTTCCCTTCGCTTCGTGAATTTACTGTCGCCTCTCTTCATCGACAACAGATCGACTTGCCATGGATTCTAAACCATGGCATGTACTCCGCACGCACGCTAACTCAGAACTACGATCGGTTCCGGTTAGGTAAAAAGTCATATCGATTCTCCCACGTCTCGATATGTTCGACCAAAATATTGGCCAATCCGTGTCTTTGCCGCCAGTAAGTCCACCTTGTGCTCATCATCGAGCACCTCAGAACCACGGAATCGGTTGTCGGCATCAAATTACCGCGAGAACCCGATCGATGGTGCATCTCCACGTCGCGTAGGTGATTAGCGGGACCTTAACGTGCCAACTGTTCGGATTTTAGAGGAACTCCCGAAATTCTTGCCCAATTTGGGATCCTCATCGGTGTCCATTGAAACTATATTAACATTACCAAAATATTAGTTATATACATAAATACTAAATTATAATAACGAAATTCGACACTTACTTGTGATTCGAGACTGTTTTTCCAATAGGAGTCAGTATATCCTCAAGCGAGTCGGTATTCCAACATGACTCGTCGGATGGTTCCTCTAATTAAATAAACTTTTAGCATGCAATTATACTATAAATCTACGACATTATTGTAAAATATAATATTAAATTTACCTCGTTATCGGTGGGAATGAATATGGTCGGTCGAGTCGAGGGGCGTAAAAATGGAAATCGAAACCATGCCCATGCTGCAGTTAGTGATAGGCAACCTCCGATTTTTGCTTTACTAAGACTTCGTCGCCTCGCACATCTCCGGCACAACCTCGATATGCAGCGGACCCCAACTCAATTCACCGGCTACTCGAAATCAACAAGTTTGAGAGCCATCTCGAGTGGGAGAGGTTTCTAGAGAGGTCCGGCATCAGATAGCCTCCAATTATCTGAAGCATGTATGCCCGCGCATACCGTATTCTTTCTTCTTCAGTCGAACCTTCATTCGGCTGCGGGAATGCGTCTCGTAACCAAACCATATCGATCCGACCTCCTTGCAATTTATCCGGAATGGCACCCAGGAGCTCGTAGCATACGACCATCCAATCGAGAGATGTTACGGACGGTGACTAGGCGATCACCGGTAATCCCAAGCGTAGCGCACATCTTCTAAGGTGATGGTACACTTTCCGCATGGCAGATGGAAAGTGTGCGTCTCGGGTCTCCACCTCTCTATCAACGCGCTGATCAAAGTCGGGTCCAACTTGAACCCCGCCTATCGTGGTACGTGCCAAAAACACCTTCCCGCGGTAATTCTCGATCAATGGCGATGGGGACCGGGCATGTTGCGAATATAACATTGCAACACCGATCTACAATTGTTTAAAAATTATAAAATTCAAAATTAATTAAAATTGCATAATTAAAAAATTTAATAATATTGAAAATTAACATTCAAACTTACCATTTTCAATTGCTCGACGCCAATGTTATTCTTTGTCTAAGCGACGTAATTCCCGACCATTGTACTCAGATAAATAATTTTAAATTTTCCAAAAAATAAATATATTAAAAAAATTATAAAGGGCTTTTTCAGAAGACTATTTTGAAATTTAAGCGTAAATTTCAGGGACTTTGAGAGAAACTTGAGAGAAAATTGAGAGCAAATTGAGAGAAAATTGGGAGAAAAATTGAGAGAAAAATGAGAAAGGATTGAAGTGTGAAAAAAATGAAGGGTTGGGGGGTATTTATAGTTTTTTTTAAACCGTTGGTTTTGACCGTTGGGGGTCCAACGGTCAAAAAAAATTTGACCGTTGCACGGCCTAAAGCGCGTCCATGGGGGAGCGCTTTAGGCCACCTCAGCAAAAGCGCGCCCTCGTGGGAGCGTTTTTGCTGAGGTGGCCAAAGCGCTCCCCCATGGACGCGCTTTAAACTTCTAAAAATGCAATCGACGTGGACGCGATTTTTGGGGACATTGCCCTTCCAGGTCAATATTTTGAAACTGTCCTTCCGGTAATTTTTATTTTTTGGTATTTTTGGGATATTTGCCCTTTATAAAGGACATCGAAATTTCTATGAAATCTCCTTAAAATTTTGGTATACACAAATCGAGATTTATAAACTTTTATCTAAATTTTAACAAAATAACAAAATTTGTAATATGGGAAATATTGGTATAGGTTAGTTAAAATTTGTAAAAAAAACACCAAATTTCGAAACTTCTAAAACATTATTCATTAATTAGATAATTTTTATATTTTAAAATATTAATTTTTTTTGCATTTACAACAAAACAAAGAAAATTATATGGTTTTCGTTAAATTATTATTATCAAGGAAAATGATAATTTAATTAAAAGTTAGATATAAATATAAAGAAATATCATATTATGAAAAGAAATTAATATTACCAAAATATGACATAAAAATTTTATAATTAATATTTTTGTAGATTGTGAAATTTTACATGAATGTCCATAGATATTTTAGTATATATCACAAATTTTAAGGTGATAGCAAAATTTTTAAGGTACTGTGTAACATCCCATACTCAACTTAGACGTTAAGACTAAGTTTGGAGAGTTACATTAAAACATTTCAGAAAAGTCTAACCTTTAACTATTTGAAGTTTAATAGTCGGGAATCATTTAAAGAGTTAAACCAAATGTGGAAATCCAAGCTTAAAACTCGTAATTCGAAATGAAACACAAAATAATATAAGTCTAAATAAAACAGTAAAATAATTAAAAAAGAGATGACTGAGCTCCTACTCCGCCACCCTGCCTAAGTCTGTGAGTTACTTGTAACAGCCCAATTTCAATGGTGTCGAAAAAAGTGGTTTTGGGACCATAATTCTGACAAGTGAATTATTATTTTATTATTTATTTAGTGTCTTCGGGCTTACATTAAGGTCGTATTAAAATTTCGTTAAGAAATTTTGATGTTTAAATGGTTAATTAGGTAAAAAGGACTAAATAGTAAAAGGTGTAAAAGTTGAATTCTATTAGTTAAAAGGGCTAAATGGCTATGGAAAGGAAAGCTAATGGGCTAAGATAGACATTATACCATTTAAAGTTACTGGAAAAATATGGATAGGTTTTATTGAATTTTTTTATTAATGATGAGGGTAAAGTAGTAAATTAGTAATTAAAAGAAAAATTAAGTAAAGAAAAGATGAAACAAAGTTATCATCTTCTTTCTTACTTCATTTTTTAACCAAAATTAGCCATCGAAGGGGAGAGAGCTTTGGTTTTGAGTTCTTCATGCATGGTAGGTTTTCTAGTCCGTTTTTAATGATTTTTATGTTTTATAGTTCGTTTTAACTTAGTCTTATTAGCCTAGGGTTTATTTGTAAAACTATTAAATGTTGAGGGACTTGTCATGGTTGTTTTGAATAGATTTTAAAGTTATTTGATAAATTATTTATCTTGTTTGTAAAATAAACATGTTTTGTTAAGTGATTTTTGATGAAATTGCAAATAGGGATTAAATTGTTGAAAATGTAAATTTATAGGTTTTATTGTGAAATTTTGGTAATAATGGGTTGTTTCAAGGTCCCTTGTAATATTGGTTAACATGGATTTATGTTAATATGAGTAATATTCAAGATATGAGTTTAAGGACTAAATTGTAAAGTTAAAGTATTAGGGGTAATTTTGTAATTTTACATAAATATGAACTATGGATTAAATTGAATACTAGAAGTACCTAATTGAATGAAATTATTTATTTAGATCAAGATAAACCACAATCGAGCTTAAATTTAAATTATTTATTTAGATCAAGATAAACCACAATCGGCTTAAATCGCAGAAAGGCTAAAGCTTCGGATTAGTTTAAACTCTACTTCTATGACCCTAGTTATTGAGGTAAGTTCGTATGAATTATGATCGTATTAATGTTAGTTAAATTGATTATTTACTATGTTATATTAATATAAACATATTTGAAATTGCATAATATATCAATGATTGAGTAATTGACGGATAATGAATCCTGTTTGAACCTTAAGAATTCTTAGGATACAAATGACATGTCATTAGAGATTTCATGTTTCAAGTGCTAGTCTTGAATGTCCTACCGATGGTTGAGGTCCTACATTTGTTGTGGATTCTCCACAGCTTGTGTGAGCAGCATCGTGTAGCTAACATTCTGACCCACAGCTCGTGTGAGCAGGCCCATTCCACAGGTTGTGTGAGAATTATTGAAAAGGAAATGTTACGGTTATATGGAAAGGCACACTATGTGTGTGAGTACTCCCAAGTATCCAATGTAATTCTAGATAGTTCAACGGGTAAGAAAAGGAAATGGCATGGTAAATATACAAATGAAACAATTTGTAATAATATGAAAAGGCTGATGAGTTAAATGATGGGTATGTTAAACTTACTTATTATGTGATTGAATTCATTTGTATCATGGATAAGTATACTAACTTGTGAGTTGATGGTGATTGCATAGGTTCATGCTAAGCTTAAGGTCTTGGTTATGATATAATGCTTATTCTATAAATTGTGCTAATGAAATGGTGAGTTATGTTTAAGTTTATACGATCTTACTAAGCACTCATTGCTTATGTAGTTATTTTCCTTTGTTTTTATAGATTATTAAAAGCTTGATTGGTTGAAAGCTTATCGTGGATCAATCACACTATCCAGCAATCATTTCGGTAGTTTTTGTGTATTTTGGCCAAGGTTATAAATGACATGTATAGGACCTTTTGTAATGGTAGATCATGGATGTGTAAATGGTTGATTTAGTATGTTTATGCCTTTGAAGTTTATGTTTAGCTTGATGGACTTGTAATGTCTTGTTAAGTTAGGTCATTTTGACGACTTTTAGGTAATTGAAATGCATGGTGTTTTGGTATGTTTGTGATGGCATGGAAATGGTCAATTGTGATATGATTTGATAGATAATTGAACTAGGTTTTATGCTTGAAGTATGGTCATATTGATTTGTTGATTAATAATGTTTTGGTATATATACATGTTGTGCCTTTGAATGGCATATTAGTTAGATGAATTAGAATGTTTGAACTGGTATGTTTAGGTGTATTGGAATGATATTTAAATCCCTTGAATGTGTGCCCAAATGGAATTGAATGGTTGGTTAGGTATGATTTGGTCTTGAAATGGTTTGATTTCAATTTTTAGATCACATGGCCTGGGACACGGGTTATCGCACGACCGAGTGACACGGCCTGGCTACATGACAGTGAGTCATTCGTAAAATCTTATTATTTTAAATCAGTGAGTTACATGACCTAGCACATGACCTGCGACATGGCCGTGTGTGGCAACTTAGAAAGTTACACGTTCTGGCACATGGCCTACGACACGACCGTGTGACCCAACTCAGTGAGTTACACGGGTGAGAACACGAGCTGGGACATGGCCATGTGTCCCTTTGTTCAATTGTTACACGGCCTGGGCTATGTCACACGGGCATGGGACCCCTATTTTCAAATTTTGCATCTTTTTCCCAAATTTTCTATTTTGCTTCAAATTAGTCCCGAATTACTTCTAAGCTATTTTTAGGGCCTCAAAGGCTCGATTTGGGGACCAAATGTAAATGTTTGATTTCTTTTTAATAAGTTTAATTTATTTAATGTTATTATGATAAGTTTTCTGATTGTTCAGTAATGCTTCGTAACCCTAATCTGGTGACAGAGATGGGTTTTTGGGTGTTACATTACCTGTAATTCAAAAAATAGACTAAATGAGTTTAAAACTCAGTGTGTAACTTACATTTTCAATTAATCAGTAATAGAACTGATATGATCTCAGTTTTCCATTAATCAGTAAGTTTTCAAAATCGGATAAATAAATAGAAACAAAAGGTATTAGATACAATTGCAGGAAATTTCAGGCACATATGCAAATTCCTACCCCCAATTGCTGCACACCATCTCTGTCCATCCCATACACACCACACAGGGTATCAAGTACCCATCCATCCTTACACACTGCATAATGATTATGTGTCACATTTCAAAATAATTGCAGTCTAGCTGCCAGATTAAAATGTGATAAATCGCCAGAGTTAGATATATATTTGTGGCTTAGCCACCAAGTTCAATAGATTATTAAACTGCCCACACTTCCTCCTTTTCACAATCCCAGCCTAATGTAGATGCAGAAATGTCAAATATCAGAGAATGCGCATACCGTTATACAGATTCAGATTAAACAGATTATATTCAGATTAACATATATTATCACAGTGAAAACAAACACAGATAACATTTATTTATCATTAGATCATCACATGTCGAGTTAGAGAGTCTAATTCAGATCATACGAACCCTACAGTATGCCCATGTCCAATTAAAACAACGTTTACATCCCTAGGGAAAAATCCTATTTTTTGGCCTACACGTCTATGTGGATTTACACAGCCTAAATGGCTTGCTCGTGTGGTCCAAACGGTATAGCACACTCCCGTGCGACCACCTTATGTCACACACGGCCTAGCACACGGCCATATGACCCAAAACAGTGACTTACACGATCTGTCACACTACCTAACACATGCCCGTGTGAGTCAAAACTCAAAATATCCCTCACACGACTTGGACACATGCTCGTGTCTCTAGCTCGTGTGACTTTAAATCCAAAATAGTGAGTTAACGACCTGGACACACGCTCGTATCCCTGGCCCATGTGACTTTAACTTCAAAATAATGAGTTACACGGCTTGACACACAGCTGTGTGACTCACACGGCCTACCACATGGCCTAGCACACGGCCGTGTGGCGTCGACAACCATGGTTTTTGACCTTTTTGTTCTTAAAACTTCGAGATTTCGTTACACACCTAATACGAATTTGATGTATGAGCAACCCAGATAATTCTGGAACCTAAAATTGCCCAATAAAATGATTTATTCACCAACACAACACTAAATTCACATCAAAAATTGAAATGAGTCGAAAATTTCATGTAACATCCCGATTTTGGGTCTAGTCAAAATAGTGGTTTCGGAACCACAAATCCGACGCAGTAAAATTTATTTTTATTATATTTTTATGTTCTACATTTTTATGGAATGTTTTCATGAAAATTTCGTTTGAAAATTTTGACGTTTGGGCACTCAATTTAGTTAAAAGGGAGTGAATTGAATAAATGCAAAATTTGAGTTCTACATGTTATAGGTGTCCAATTACTATGATATCTTAAATTAGAGGTCCTTAGATGATAATTAGACCATTATACTTTTAGTGTGGACAAAAATGGACATGGTTAGGGAAAAATTTTAGGGGTATTTAGGTAATTTTGAAAAATAGGGTACTTTGGGAATTTTGTAAATCATGGATATTTTGGTAATTCTGCAAATCAGGGGTATTTTGCTAATTTTACGAATCAGGGGTATTTTAGTAATTTTACAAATTTAGTGATATTTTGGTAATTTCTAAATTGGGGGTGTTTTAATAATTTTACAAATCTAAAGATATTTTGGTAATTTCCAAATCAAGGGTGTTTTAGTAATTTTACAAATCTAAGGATATTTTGGTAATTTCTAATTCAAGGTATTTAGTCTCTCTCGGGTTTTAGTTATGAACTTTGGCCCATTAACAAGTCCTTGTGGCTAAAGTGAACAGACACTATGAACTTAAGTACCAAGCTCTCCCTAGATCCAATCCTAGACATGCATATGCCCGTTGCCACACTCTAACCCAGCGACTTGTCCACGGACATGTTTAATTATTAGATTAAGTCTTATGTGGTTTAAGAGTTGTTCAGAACTAGGCCTAAAGTCCATTAAACCTTAACATACTTTTCTACATCCCCATAACTGAATACTTACCGAATCCACTTTTGATCCTGCGGCCTAGATAACTACTAAACGAGATTCAGCTTTTAACCTTGCTGATAGTAGGTAACAATCGATTTGTGATGGAGGAAAACAACAAAGATTCGGCACTAATTGTAACAGTCCGAATTTGACCCTAATCGGAACGGTGATTTCGAGACCACGAATTTGAGTCAAAAAATTTTAAATATTATTTTCGGTGTTTATTATATGTGAATTATTATGTGTGAAAGTTTCGTATAAAAATTTGATCATTTGTGTGCTCAATTAAGTAAAAAGGACTTAATCGCGTAAAGTATAAAAGTTGTAAACTATAGTGAAAAGTGCTCTTTTGATAGTGGCTTCTTAATATGGAGTCCTTAAAGGGCAAAAAGCCCATTTTCTAAGTTAGTGGCCGACTATGGACATAAGTAACCTTATGTTATAATGAATGATTATTTTATAATAAAGGTTAATTTGGTAAATTATTAATAATCATAATATATGTAATAATAAAACAAAACATAGCCATTATCATCTTTTTGTTCTCTTGGCAGATTGTAAGAAAAGACAAAAGAATGGAGAAAGCATAGGTTCGGCTATTGTTAAAGCTAAAATTCAAGGTTAATTTGATTTCGATTTTTGTTAATTTTTATGTTTTTGAGATCATTGTTTCGAGAGCTTTAAAACCCATGTTTCAATTTCATGAATTGATGATGTTTGTGTAAAATGTCATGAATGCTATGTTGAGTTTCATAAGGTTTTATGGTGTTAAATGATGGATAGATAATTGATGAACATAATTTGTTCTTGAATTTTTGATGAATTTAGCTAAATAGGGCTAAATTGAGAAAATAAATTTTTGAGGGGTTAAAATACAAAATCAACGAAATGTAGGGACTTATATGACTATAGGGAAGATTCGACCCTTAAGGATTGCATCTAAATTATGAATATTTTGTGTTTTGTGCAATAGGGATTAAATTGTAAAAGTTGTAAATGTCAGGGGTAAAATGGTAATTTTCCCATTTAAGTGTTTTTGGATTAAATTGAAATGAAATGTGTTTGAATGATCTCAAATTGAATGTGTTTAGATCAAGAACAAAGAAAAACGAACTTGGATCGGGGAAAGGCAAAACTTATTGAATAGCCGATTTTTGCTGTCTGTCGATTTTCGAGGTAAGTCTATAAGCAATTTAATATCATTAATAGTATTTATAACATTGATTATATGCTGAATTATCAAATTATGATTCTAAAATTTGTTATAGCCAAATATGGATAGTGAATTTGAAATGAAATGTCGTTACATGTTTAATCGGGTTGGTATTTTAAAGTGATTTGAATAATGTGTGACTTATGTTAATTTGGGCAGCATGACTGTAATGTGTATGAGATGATAATAATATTGTATCGGGCTATGAGTCTAACAGGCTTGGTGCCGGTGAATTGTATCGGGCTTCGAGCCTAGCAAGCCTTGTGCTGGTGAAGTGTTTCAGGCTTATTGCCTAGCAAGCTAAATGCCGGTGATCAAGTTTCAGGCCTCGGGTCTAGCAGGCTTAATGCCAGTGTGTATTTCAGGCTTGATACCTAGCAGGCTCAATGCTGGTGATGTGTTATAAATAGAGAATTCATAAATCATTTACAAGGTGGAACGTATTTACTACAATAAGCTAAATGCTCGGGTAAGTACAAGTATTTCATATTTGCAAGGAATAAGGTAAGTTAGTATATTACTATTTGAATTAAGTAAGATGTGATATAGTTGAAGCTTCGGTAAGAATTTTAATATGTGCAATTGATCTTACCATTGATGAGTATGATTTATATTATAATGGAATTTAAGCTTGAATATACTTTTGGAGAATCGACCATATGTGAAAATGCTAAATGTGAAAGAGGTTGGATATGTTTGCATATGTGTATAAATGAGTATATATGATTGATATGTATGTTATATTTATTTGATTTGGAATATTCGAATACATATTGTATTTAGGCGTTTCGATGAGTTTACATGCTTATGGTAAGAAAATGATAATAGTTAGGTTAAGTGAAATGATAGCATTCGGCCATGATGAATTTACAAGTTGAATTGTTTATATTCAATGCCATAAACCAAATTGTTTAAAATGCTTGAATGTTTGAATGTTATATTATAATTGCTTAAGACTTACTAAGCTAGTAAGCTTACTCTGTGTATGTTAAATGAAGCTTAGTCTGTGTGTGTTAAATGTTCTGTTTTATAGATTTTGGTCAAGCTACGAGCTCAGAGGATCGTCAGAGAAGTCAACCACACTATCATCCCTTTTGGTACTTATAAGCTTAGTTTTTGAATCAAAGGCATGTATAGGCTAGACTAAGTTTTAAAACCAATGAATTTTTGTCTTGTATGTAAGTAAAGCCTTGCGAAAATAGCTTATTTCTTTTGGTTAAGTTTATTTTCTATGCTTTTGATATAATGGATTGATTATAATGCTAATGGTTGTGTAAATTCGGTCATGGTTTAATCATATATGGAAAGTAATCATATGATAAATATGTTAGGGTGTTTGGTCATGTGTTTTGGCAATGAGATAAATGATGGATGCTTGATGAGTTATAGTATGAATATATTAGCTAAGTAATATGATTGTCATTTATATGTGGTGTGCTTGGTATAAGATTGACATATTAGTATGTTTTGCATTTTTTTTTAGGATTTGGTTCGAATGAAGTAAACATGGTTGAGAGATGTATATATTTCGGTTGTGGCTTAATTTAGCTTATTTGGAAAACACGATTTGTATTATGAATTAGTTTAAGTTATTAAGGTTAATATTGAATGGTAAAATTTTCTGTGCTACTTTTGAACCTAAATTTGATAGACGAAATGGGTGAGAAAGGAATTGGTTATGTAAGTGTAATTTATGCATGATAATTAACATGCGAATGGGGTATGCTATGGTTTGTATTTTGTGCTCTTATAATGGATCATAGTGATAGGCTAAAATGCGTATTATATATGTTGCATTAATGTTATGTTCGGCCATAGGGTAATGATATTAAGGTTGCATATGTGTTTGGACAATAAATTGGTATGATTTGGTTGACCATATAAGTATGGTATGAGTATTTATATATTTGTATATGGGCAGTTGCTAGTAATTGAGTAAAGCATGGTTATAAAAAGAAATTTGTATGGTAATTTACTTGCTAGCCGAATTGGATATGAAACATATGGCTAAGTGTATACATGTTGTGAAAGAATGGTTAATTCGAAATAGTCAAAAACGCATAGAATTTTTGTGACTGTTTTAATTTGCTTAATTATACTATGAATTTGAAAATGCAGTTTTTGCTTGTGATTATTAATCCATACATCGGCAGGCATAAAATTTATAAAGCAAAGTGTTTAAATTTTGATAAGTAACACCTTGTGACCCCAATCCAGTGACGGATACGGGTTAGGGGTGTTACACTAATAGGGATTTCAACAAGAGAAGATGATGATACTTCGACAATAAAAGAGTTTGGCTATGAGAGAATTTGACAAAAAGGGATTCAACTATAGGAGATTTCAGCAACAAGGAAAGGTATTTTTGGAAGTGGAAAAATAAGGTTTCGACAAGGAAAAGAAAAAGAATGAAAAATTTGGCATTACCTAGCCCCCAGATTCGGCGCACACACATTTATATAGCCTATAGCCGAAACTGAGCCACCCCTAAAGTCTAATTCGGCACCACTTCATCCACTGCTCATCTCCTAATTTTTTTCCATGATATCTCTCTTATCCTTCTCCTAAATTCTCTCTACTGATATCTAGTAAATAAAGACAAAATTTACTAATAAAAGATGTTCAGCTTCATCAAATTAGTCCTTTAGCCGAAAATTAGAAGGAGGACATAGCTAGGGTTTGGACAAGCTTCCAAGCTCGTTGTAAGTCCATATTTGTCTCATTTTTAATGATTTTTACGTTTTTGTGAATGTTGTAACTTGATTTAGCTATTTCAAGGACTAATTTGAAAGAAAATCAATGTCTAAAGTTTTACCCATGATATATATTTGTGTATTTTGATGTCTAATGGTAGAAAATGAATGTTTGGTGTTAGATAAACAACTTTTACTAAGTGATTTTTGATGAAAATGCTTAAAAAGGACCTATTTGTAAAAGTTATAAAATGAGTAATAAAAGTGTGATTTAATGAAAAATGTGGGCTTGTATGAGTATAAAAATAGTTCGGCTAGGCTTGTGTATTAAAGAAATTGAATATATTTCATTTTACGATCCTAAGGACTAAAGTGTAAAATGTTGAAAAGTTGGGGCAAAAGATTATTTTTCCATAATGTGATTTTGGACTAAATTTGATAATGCGATGATTAAATGAGGTGAATTTGTTATTATAAATCAAGAAAAACGAGGTTTGGACCTAGATCGGGAGAAAAATAAAGTTTTGACGATTAGGTCCTATTCTACTATTTTTGTACCGAGGTAAGTTCATATGTAAATAATTCATTGTTATATTTATGTTTTAAATGCTTTAATATTGTATGAATTGTGATTGACTCTTTGGACGTATTCGACAAAGTTTCGACAAGTGAGAAATCCCGGTTGAACCTTAGGAATAGAATAGGATACGAATGACATGTCACTAGGAACCCATGTGTATATGCGATTATGTGATCCGGGTGCTGGTCTTGTACGTCCTACCAGTGGCTGGGTAGTCCGGCATGTGTTGCGGATACCTGATAGCTTATGTGAGCTACACTGCGTAGCTACAGCCTGACTGATAGCTTGTGTGAGCAGGCCCGTGAATAGCTCGAGAGCGAGCCTATATGTATTATGAGATATGACGTAGCTTTGGCTACATATATGGCACTTATGTGCAAGATTTCTAGTATTTTTTAATATTCGAGTGTTCAACGGGAATGTCAAAGTTGTGAAAGGGTATGGTTATGTTGCGAGTTGGTAAAGGTATGTACGTAAAACTCATAAATAATGAGCTCGATTTGTGATGAACCCTTGGTAAGGTTATGATTGAGTAAGTTATGATTATAAGATTTTAATAATATTTATGCTAATTTTCATCATGATAATTGTATGTTAAATGTGTAGTTATGATGCTTATTATTTGCATAGGAACTTACTAAGCTATATATCTTACTCTTCTTCCTTTCCTTTTTCTTATAGTGTCACCAAGCTAGCTTGGGGTTCGAAGATTGTCGAAGATCCACTTACACTATCAACAATTATTTGGTATCAATGAATTCAACGTTTTAAGTTATGGCATGTATAGGGGACTTGGTTATTTTGTTATGTGTCATAATTGATTTGGCCAAATGTGTTGGCTTATATTGGTTGAAATTTTATTTTGTATATGGCCATGTAAATTGGCTAATGTTGGTATAAGTATATTCATATGATGGTACCTTTCATAAAAGTGGAACTTTGCATGATTTGAGTTGATAAGTGGGTGATGATTATGTATGATAGAGGTTAACATGTGAATGATGTATTGATGTTTTGATTGTGGATGGTTTGGTTGTATGTATATGCTTGAATTGGTGCTATGTTATGTTGTGTAGGTGAGTGCATTAAAGGGTGGCAAATGGCTTGGTAAATAGCCTTATTTTTGTCCACATGAGTAGACACACAGGCGCGTGTCTAGGTCGTGTGTGACACACGGTCTGCCCTACGGGCATGTGTTTCGGCCGTGTGTCCCCTGCACCTTAACTTGGCAAAACAGAATGTCCAGTATTAAACATACGGGTAGAGACACAACCGTGTGTCTCAGCCATGTGAAGGATACGGCCTTGGGACATGGACATGTGTCCAGGGCGTGTGAAGTCTGCACCTATTTTATGAAAAATTATGAAAATTAAATCGACCACACGGCCTAACACATGAACGTGTGGCACGACCGTGTGGTATAAGTCAGAGAGCTCCCTAAATTGAACACGGCCTCTAGCACGGGCGTGTCTTAGGGTCACACGGGCGTGTGACCTCGGTAACATGAAAATTTTTCTAAGGTTTGTAAAATTTTCTAAAGTTCTCAGTTTAGTCTCGAACGACTTCCAAAGCATGTTTGGGGCCTAGTAGGCTTGTATTAGGAACTTTATGATTGAACATGAATGGTTTTAATTTGGACACAAATTTACGACTCGAAATTGTGCGAATGCTTGTGTTATAAGTTCGATAATGCCTCGAGCCCTGTTCCGGCATTGAATACGGGTAAGAGGTGTTACATTTCAACACAAAGCTGCAACTTGAAAACCAAACACTCACCCTCAAGTGAAACAACAATATCCGAGCTTAATCTATTGGAAGAATGTCCCCCCCGATCTTCGCCTAAAAAGGAAGCCCATCGAACATTCAAACTGAGAATTTGAACTATTTAAGCAAAACCCAATTTCAACAAATTTAGAAAATGAAAGCAAACATTAACTGAATTCAACAACGAACTTACGCGGTTACTTTTCAGTCGAAACAATGAAGTACGCAATTCGCCCAAAAAATAACAATAACGGTAAAAGATAAAGCAAAGGTCAATAAAGAAGAAAAATATGACAGAAAGAAAAATGAAAAAAAAAAGAGATGGAAGAAGGAACGAAAAGAAAAGAGGAAGAACATAGAGAAAACTAAACAATTTAATTAAGAGAAAACTAAACAATTTAATTAAGTAAAAAAAATCACCAATTTTACGAAATGACATAAAAAAACGAAATACTCCTTAACGCACGTTCACAAATAAAGATTAAATGAAAAGAATAGTAAAGTTTTTCACAAGTGAAACTTGAACCCCATATCTCAAACACACACTTAAAGCACTAAATTATTGGGCCAAACACATTTAATGACAAAATTTACCAGGTAAAAGTTTAAATTTTTAGGGAGTTACATAATGGTTAAAAATTGTGGTATGCCAAAATTTTAAGCAAATATTCTTAATTTTTTGGTATATACCACAATTTTTAAGGGAATATCAATATTTATATGGAACTAAAATCATGTTACCCAAGCCTGAACCAAAATTTCTAAAGCAATGGTATACTAAAATTTATAAATACAGCTCCTTAAATATTTTGGTACATACCACAACTTCTAAAGTTTGATATTTTATAATTGTGTCATACCATTTTTCTTTCATATTAAGAAATTTTATATTGTAAAATTACCATTTATCTTAATAACATTTATTAATTAAAATATATTTAAAAATGTTAAGAATTAACCAATATAAGAAAATTGATTGAAAAGAGTTTTGATTAGAAAATATTGATATAGGCTTGTATAATCAATTTTTGATATATCAAATTATCATTAAAAAAAGTTAAAAAAATATAGAAATTTGGTAAGTCGTTTAGCTAGTGCCAGCTCTCGGAAAAGAAAAAGTGGGCAGGAGTAGTGATTGGTCACAAGGTTGGACCAAAGTTTTAAAGTAGAAGTTATGTAATTGCGTGGACCGCAACGCAACGTCAACGACAGTTTTTATGACCTTATAATATGTGACAATCTTAAATAACGAGTTGCCATCATTTGGTTGCTTGCTTGGTCAGATTGAAATCTGCGGTCCTGATTGTTAATAGAGACACCTCACGCCCTTGTCGGGCAAGCTCGTGATAATTTTTTATAATATATAAAAAAAGAAATATTTATATCAATTTTATTATTTATATTAGATATTAAATTGGTGTCACTTATCATTCAAGTTTCAATTCAGTTCGAAAATTATTAAATAAATTTTTATTTCCAAAGTAAGTTAAATGATTTTGAAATTGTTTTCGGTTTTCATATTTTTATAAATCAATAAAATTTATCCATAATAAAATTAGAATTAGAGGCACCATGCATATAAAATTTTTCATTTACCATTTGAATTAAAGCATATTTTTAGTTTTCATTTGAAACTTTTATATATTTACGTATAAATAAATAATATTTTCGATTGAATTAGTGTCACAAATAATTTTATATGTATCGTGATAAGATTTCTATTATTTTTAAGTTGTTATTTCAATTTCAATTTATAAGATTAATTTTATAGGTAGATTATTGTTTTTTATTATAAAGCACTTTGTTGTAATTATTATTATTATTATTATTATTATTATTATTATTATTATTATTATTTCTCATTTGTGCCAAATTTTTATTCTAAAAATATTAGTTAGAATATTTTATTTTGACATATGTTATTGCTAATAGTTAGTTAATAAAGATTTGATTTGATAAAAATATTTTAAAAAATAAAATAATTGGTTTAACCGCCTGATTTCTAGGTCAACCGGTCTAATGGCTTTACCCAAACTAGTACCCTTTCTTATTTCAGGCTAACTAGTCCAGTTCGAGTTTTTATGATTTTTTAAAATAATTTTTATAAAATTATATCTTTTTAATATTTTTAATATTTTTTACAATTTTTTATTTTTAAGAATTCTAATCCGTTCTTTAATTTTATATAAGTTTTAGTAATTTTATAATTTTTTTTACAATTTATTAGATTTTTATAGTTTTACGATATTTATAAATTCTTTTATAATTTTAATAAGTTTATATCAATTTTAATCATTTTAATAATATTTAATATTTTTATTTTTTATAATTTTTATGGAAAAATATTAAGATTAAAGCGAAAGTCATCACATGTCTTCATCGATTAGTTCGTCAATTTATTTTAACAATCAACGTGATCAATGATAAAAACTTTAACGGAAAAACTTAATTGATTATTTTAATTCAAAAGGATTTGATTATATGTAAATTTAATACATGACTTAATTAAGTATGAATTTAATACAAGGCTTAATTAATTCTTTTACATATAAATTCTTTTTAAAACCAATTCAATCAATTAATAAATAGAAAGGCATTTAAAATGGTGGGAAGAAACTAGTTGACAAAAATAACTTTGATTAGTTTTGTTACCAAGGCCTCGTCAATCACTTAGGTTAGTGTAACAGATCGAATTAGACCCTAGTCGGAACGGTGGTTTCGGGACCACGAATCCGAGTCTGAGAAACATTTTAATATTTTATTTTTGTGTTTATGATGTGTGAATTAAAAGATGTGAAAGTTTCGTAGAAAAATTTTATTGTTTAAGTGCTCAATTTGATAAAAAGGACTTAATCGCATAAAGAGTAAAAGTGGCATGCTAAAGTGAAATGTACCTTTTTGATTGTGGCTTTTAAAGTGGATGTCCTAAAAGGACAATTAGCCCATTCCTTTAGATAGTGGACGGCATATATGAGAAATAAGAACAAAATTTTGTTTTATAATTATATGTTTTATTTTAGGTAATGAATAAATAATATTACCTTTAATTTTAAGGCATAAAATAATGAAAGAAAGTGGAAAGAAAGAGAACATACCTTGTTCTTCTTCTCTTGGCCGAATGTGGAGGGTGAAAAACTCCATTGTTGGAGCTTAATTTCGGCAACTTGGGGGCTTCAATTAGGGTATGTACTTTGCTTAGTATTTTATAATTTTTACATTTTTGAAATTGTTACTTTGAATACTATATAACCCATGTATCAATTTTTGAGATTTTGGCACATCAAGATTCGGCTATGGTGGTATATTCATGGCATGTAATGTTTGATAGTAGATTATGAATTGTATGTGTTAGATCATCATTTTTTGAATTAGAAGTTTTGGTGAAATTAAATGTTAGGGACTAATTTGAGAAGAATAAATTCTTAAAGGACTAAAACATGAAATAAATGAAAAATATAGACTTGTATAATCTCTATAAACATTCGGCCCTTGAGTGTTGTAGGGAAATTTTGTGTATTTTGCATTTTATGTAATTTGGACTAAATTGTAAAAAGGTGAAACCCTAGGGGTAAAATGGTAATTTGCCTATTTATGTGCTTAGGGACCAAATTGAGATGAAATGTACTTGAATGAGCTAAATTTTAATGTGTTTTAGATCAAGAGCAAAGAAAAACGGATTTAGATCGGGGAAAGACGAAGGTTCTCGAATAGCTGATTTGCACGGCCTATCGACAACCGAGGTAAGTCCTTAAGCTGAAATATGTTTAAGAATTATTTATGAATCTATTAAATGATGATGTTCGATAAATTTGAAGGTAAATTATGGTAGTAGCCGAATGTATATGGTTGAATTGGTTTGAATGCATAAAATGATAATGTGATATGAATATGTGTCTTTGATATATTATTTGTGAAAAATGTGAAGTATGTGATTGGTTTATGAATTATTTCGGGCTTATTGCCTAGCAGGCCTTGTCTTGGTGATTTAATTCGGCTTCGTGCCTAGCGTGCTTAGTCTTGGTGATATATTTAAGCCGTGCCTAGTGTGCTTAGTCTTGGTGACATATTCGGGCTTTAAGCCTAGCAGGCCTAGTGCCAGTGACTACTTTCGGGCTCCGAGCCTAGCAGGCCTCGTGCCGGTGTTACTTATCGGGCTTTATCGCCTAGCAGGCTTGATGCCGGTGATGTGTTTTATAAAGGAGAGACCGAATATTATTTAAGGCAAATCATTACTAATGTCTCTAGCTAACGGTTCAGGTAAGCACGTAAGGTATGCTATGTTTTATATCACTTGAGTCAAGTTAATATTATGGGAATTGTGATATATATGTTTGAGGCTAACATTGATGTGTATGAGTATTATATGATTGGATTCGAGTTTGAAGGTACTATTATGGAAATTCGGCCTTCAAGTAGAAATATTAAGAATAAAGGAGATTTTAGTGCAATAACATGGTTGATATGAATGCTATATTTATACGAGTTGGAGCATGTGATTTTTTTGTAATATACCTATCGAGCTTCAAGGATATCTAGGTTGAAGGAAATGAAGTACAATTACTTAAGTTAATGAATTATTAGTATTCGGCTTTGTATAAATAAATGTACTTAAATGTTTATGTGAAATGTTATAAGTTGAATGTTTTAATTGCTTAAATATTTAAATGTTATATTATTATGTGCTTAGGACTTACTAAGCTAGTAAGCTTATTTGTGTGAAATGTTCTCCTCTGTTTTATAGATTTTGGTTACGTTCACGGGCTCGAGAGGGATCGTCAAGAAAGTCGCCCACACTATCAATCTATCTTTGGTACTCTTTATTTTGGGTTTTCGGTTAAAGGCATGTATAGAAAAGACGTGATTTTGTTAAGATGATAACTTTTGTCTATGTATATATTAGCCGAATGTAATGTGGCTTATATTTGATGTTAGTTGAAGTAGAATATTCGCTTACTTTAAATGGTCAAGTGATGTGCATAAATGTATATTATAGAAATAGTTAAATTATGAATGTTGTATTGTATGCATGATTTGGTTCATGGGCTATACATGCATTCTTCACTAAAATCTGGTGAAATTGAGATTATGGAATTCGTCTAGTCTTATTAAATTGAGGAAATGGTAGGCTAATTATAATAATCTTTGTGATTATTAAATCGTTCAATTTGGCTTTGGCTAAGTAAATTAAAAATGAGAATTACATTATGGATTGTATATATATATATATATATATAAGTGTCCTATTTATTATTTATTTTATTTTATATATTACAATGTTTAGAACTGTTGCATGCATGGTTTTATAAATGGTAAAGAAGTAGGTTTATTCTTTATTTATTGTAATAAGTTATTTGTTCATATTATCCATTTTCAATACCGTATGTGATATTGGCTATAAAATTTTGTGAAATGTTTTGTCTGTCTAGTATATATATATATATATATATATATATATATAATTTTAAGAATAGTTGATTTATAGTTATAGTATATTCGCCAAGGGGTATACTAATATGTTGTTATATGTATAATTGATTATTAAATGGTGAAATGGTTCAATTGTTTTAATATATGCATTTATAGTATAGTATTATAAATGAAAACTCAGTTTATGTTACATGAATGTTGGTTGATACTCGATATAAGCTATAATTTGGCATAAATTGAGATATGATTTATACAAATATATATATATATATATATATATCATGAATATTTAAGTTATGTGATTCGGACATTGTGTGTTTAAGTACGGGTAATAAAACTCATTATACATTTATTTTATTTTATGTCATACAATATGAAAATGGTTGCATTGCTTATACTTGAATCTAATTGAAGTCCTTTTTCAAATTGAGTATTGTGTAGTAATGCCTCTTAACCCCAATTAATGACGGATATGGGTTAGGGGGTTCTGATTAGGGTTAAACAAAATTAGTACTTTAAATAGAAAGAAAATAACTTATAATAAAAATTTTATCACACACATGTAGAAATCAAGTATTTAGAATATAGATTTATGTTTAAAAATAACATATAATAAATAATGAAATGCATAATTTGAAGCTAATTAATGACATTTGAAATATGTACAATATTAAAATAAAAAATAAATTAAATTATAAGTAAAACAAAATTTAAATTGTAACCTCTCAATCTGGCCTAGACGTTAGACCTGAATTCAGGAGATTATATTAGTCGCTAAAGTGACCTGGAGAACTATCGGGGTTTTGAAAATGGTTATTTTAAAACATTTGTTAGTTTTAGTAGAAAACTTAGTTACAAACCGTTTTATCATTCCTCAAAATCTTAATTCTAATTTAGTAGTGGGAAAGTATTATCTAATTCATTTTTAATAAAAATCGGGTTCATGCATACTAATTAATAATCACAAAATGATGTTCTAAGGAATTATATTAAGTGTCATGCAATATAAAAGCAAACTAAAATCCTAAATTCCCATGCCACAGTTCAAAAGTAAATCCATACAATCTTTGAATAATAAATTATCAAGTAATAAATATAAAATATTTATATAGAAAAATAGATCCAAGTCGAGCCCCACAGAATGTTGTGTCCACATCCTAATTTGGTGGGTTATCTAAAAAGATGGAAATTAAAAAGCGAGTGAGCTATAAAGCTTAGTGTGAGTTCAGTCACAAGAAAACCGGAACAAAACAACAAACAAGGCACATGAATTAGCAATTCTGTGATTAAACACAACTATAAGCCACCTTAGATTAATGGTTTTTTCATGTAACATGCTTCACTTTACTATCTCAGTATTCACAATTTTATATGCACATGATTATGAATGCAATGCAATTTCAAATTAATAGTAAAGTCCTACCCAACTGCGTTACACAACTCACTTATGAGTTCTTCAGAACTCATATATCAATATCACACCAAATAGTGGACGAGCCACATATTTGCAGTTACTACTACCTGTTGTGAATGCACAACATATTCACAGATTAAACAAACTACCACTAGGTTTTGTGGAAGAGCCACCACTTGTTTGTAGATTTAATAAACAACCACTCTTCCTTTGTACAATGTCTTGACCCATGCAATGCACTATGTCATGCTTTGTATTATAACAAATCAACACTAGTATTACACATGTAACATTTACTCAATTCATCACTAACACTTAACATGCTTATCATGTTCTTCGCAAGCGGTAACAATATTGTGACTTTCAATTTAACATTTTCACTTTATTAGAAAACACATAACATTCACATATCATGCGATGTAATAAGTGCACTTAAGGTGTTAAACAAAAATTTCAGAATTCACACAATATCAGGGACTTAATTAAGCAACCAAAAACTCTAAAAAGAATTCAAGGAATGTATAGGGATTAAACTAAACATTTCACACTTTTACATAATATTAATAATTAAATCAATCAGATCATGGATTTTAACATTACTTGTATTGTCAGGAACTTAATTGAATAAAATAAAACATTAAAAATAGTTTGGTAATAAATTAGGGACTAATTTGAACAAAACAAAAAAATTGGACTAAATTATAAAATATGAAAAATAGAGACAAAACTATAAAATCTAAAAATTAAAGGGCAAAACTATAAAATCTAAAAAATAGGGGACATACTCCTGTGTGACCGGACTGTATGAGAAGCCTTGGACCGTGTGGAGGGGTGTAAACAGTCATGTGGCTAGGCTGTGTGACTGACTATGCCTATGTGGTATTTGTGAAATCGATCTACAAGGGAGACACGACCATGTCGCATGCCGTGTGGAGGGTCCTATACTGTGTAAGAAGTAAAAACCTAGAGTTTCAGGGGGACATGACCATGTGAGGGGGTTGTGTGGTCCACACGGGTAGCCCACATGCCTGTGTGGCCCTAATCTTAGGCATAGCTTGCCTTGATTCGCTTGTAAAAGAACATACACTTGGCTCCGAGATCTTGAACATTGTTCCTTGTGCTTAGATATGGTCCGGGGCACCTAATTCAAGTCCTTCAAACGACATTTATGGAAGAATTAGTGACCAATTTCAAGATTCATCAAGATTATCGAAAGATTCGATGAAAAATTGAGAAAGATCATTTAATTGATTGCAAGATTATTGTTAGATAGAAAGTCTATAAAGATTCAATATCAAACTTCGGGATTGGAGGCATACTTATCACTTCTTGGCAAAAATTAAGAATGTTTCTAGTGGTGATTATGAATCTAGTTGAAAAACGACTTGAATCAAGGATAGATTTTGATTCAGGAAGTAAATATAATTTTCAACAATGGAATAAAATAATGATGTAAAGGGGGAAAAAAGCAAAAGGGATTAAATAGAAAGGATGGAAGCAAAATTCTAAGGGAATTTGAAAATGGTAAATTGAAATTCTAATTGGAATGAAAGAAATAAATCAAAATCCTAATATAATTAGGAAATGTGACAACATAGCTAGGTTTTCAAATTTTTAAGGGGCTGTAAGGTAATTTACCCTTTTTGGTGAAAATAAAAAGAAAATGACGTGAGGTTGGCATGACTTGAATTTGAGAATCCTATGTTTTTATCCTAGGTTGCTGAATAAAAAAGATTGGGAGTGAGAAAAATAGGATTTGAACCTAAGATCTCCAATGTGTGTCCTAACTACTTAACCATCAAGCCTAAGGCATATTCTTAATTATTTATTTTATCTAACTCCCTAAAATTTGGGGAGTTACATAAACACATGAATATATCATGTTAAGATTATTAAATGAACAAAATTATTTATCATGGTGTTGTCATCAATCAAGCCTATGTCAAGTTAATTTATGACATCATCTCAATCAACAACATTATTGATATAAACAATTAATGAAGGTAAAAAAATGTGCATAATAAAATTGAAATGTATAAAAATATTAAATTAAGACTTTAGTTGAATAGTAAAATTAATGTTTTGCTAACCCAGTTGGTATGAATTCAAATTCAATCATACTCATATTTTTATTGTTTATAAAAATAAAGAAAAAGATAAAATATCCTCAAATAATATAATTTACTTTAAATGTGAAGGGATATTAGGTCGTGTATGCTTAGAATTCATTTTATTGTTGAGAGTGTTATTTTAGAAAAACCGTTTGCTTTTCGCTCTTCTTTAAAAAAAAAAAACTCAAAGTTAAACTAATGCAGCGGAAAAACTATTTTTCAAGTCATTTGGGAAAATTAGTTGCCTTATCAATTTGTTTTTCAAAAACAGTTCCTTTGCAATGTAGTGGAAACTAGGGAATAGTATCAAATTTTACTTAAGTCCGATATCATGCATTATCCGGTTATTATGCTTGAGTAATTCATGCATATAAAAATCTCCAAAAGAAAAGTTACCAAGCCACAGACTAGAAATAATTAAAAATTACAGGCCAAAACCAATAAAGACATAATAATACTTAATAAATAATAATAATCTGAGGTCCAAGTTCATTCTCCAAATACCGAGTCTGGTCTTACTTTTGAGGTTTACCTGAAAAGTTAAACACTATTGGGGGTGAGCTTATGGAAAGCTCAGTGTGAGTCGAATAATTATTTAAACAGACAAAAACATAATATCGAATACATTGAAACATATTAGCATTAACAGAAGAACACAAAACCATCATTGGAATTTCATATCATTACATAGCCATTATCAAATTGATGTCAAACGGTGTATGAGCATGAGACATCATTTATTCGAGTAACAATCACCATTTAGTATAACAAAATACAATACATAGCATAAACCAATAACATTCGAATATGTCGTGCACATGATGCAACGCAAAAAGGTTCCTACCCATACCATCCACTACACACCACGAGTTCCCCAGAACCCATCTGCCAGACTCCAAAACATTATGAGCATAGTTCGATGTGGTAAAACCACCAAATAATCAATAATGTAGAAAATCTACTGGATATCAAATGGTGAAATACAATTGCCAATAACATAAAATATGCGATAAAATCGCTAATCCCCTCAGTACTCCAGGTATAGTGCATTGACTATGAATAATGCAGACTTAATATGCCGCCGGTACTCCACGGAACTCCTTTGTCAACCACAAAATCCCAACCCAATGCATATGCAATATGTCACACAATCTCATACATAATAATATCTCAATACTTTTCACATTCATTTAACATACTCATCATCTCCTCAATAATCACATACTTTTAGTAAATGGGAACAGTGTTCCAATCTTTCAAATTACCATTGTATTGGTATCAATCAATATAGTTCAATTTTACATACTTTACTGATTTTCATTGTGCATAAATAGCACCTTTTTTAGTACAAAATATAACAAATATCTCACTTGTTTAAATCATACATAAGCTTAATATCTAAACACATTATATTATTCATTCAAACATTATCATATCTCATAACTCATATATGTAATTACAAATTCAATCAAATATTCATACTATCAAACATGTCAATCTTTTAAGGCTCGAAACATACCTGGTTCGGCCACTCACAAAATCAATAGTTTGGATATTGAGACAATCCAATCAGCAAGCTAATTTATCAAATATAACATGATATTTAACATTTTTAAACAATTTTATGAATTTAGGACCCACACCTTATTTTTTCGCTTCCTCGCAGGACACTAGCGAATCTTCCAATTTTCCTTAATAATTACTTAATCGAATCTAAACCAAAATTCAGTATAAATTCTATCCGCTTACCATTAAACCAGCCCCAAAAAACCCACTTATGAGTTCAAACCAATCATTTAAATTATAACTATTTTATGAATCCAAACTAGTTAGATTCCTTACACTGTATCGATACAAACTGTACGTACAATCGTTCTTTGCCTTTACGAATGATTTGAGGCGTTTGGGTCAGCACCTAATTCAAAAATATACTGTAAAATAAGTATCTAATTAATGATTAAATTCATTCATTTAATCAATTCATAACCTTTACCCAACGACTATGTCGAAATAACAAACTAATTACCCTTAATTGCACTTATGCTTCACGATTTGTGTGATCCAAATGGCTAATCAATCAAGAACGTTTTCCATAATTTAATTGGGTTTACAAGCTGATTAGGAGTATTCAAGAACTCAAATTAATTCTGGAAAAATATAGGCAAGAACCAAAAAAACAAAACAACCCCCTTTCTTGCACATAGGCGCACGTACCACCACCTATGGTGGCCAAAGTTGGGGCTGAATTTTAAAATGGTTTGAGATCTCATTAAATTATGGAAAAATACCTTTGAAATCATTTAAAATCCCACAAATTCCAAATCTAGAAATTTATATTTTTAATGGATAAGATTTATTAAGAAATTGAAGAGTGAAGAGACCTTACCCAAGCTAGTCGAGAGAAACGGCAATGACACTTTCTTGGCAATGTTCGGGACCGATATTGGAGTTCAATATTTCAGATTTGGGGCTGATTTTAATGACGAAAAATGACGGAAATATGTTGGAAAATATGTTAACAAATCTTGTGGCAAAAATAAAAATAAAAGGAAAAGAAAGAGATGGTAAAACTAGGTGTAGGCGATGACAAGAGTGGAGGAAAGGAAAAAAATTCAAATCAAAGAGAAGGAGAGGAGAGGAACGGATAGGGCAATGTGGAGGAGGATTAAAAGCTGATTATCAGTGAAAAATTAAATTATTTGCATAGGGAAGGAATTGAAATTAGGACCTCAAGGATAAATTCACTAATGTTTAACCATCAAACTAATAACTCATTCTTGATATAATTTGAAATATTTATTTTTAAAAACAAGACATGTCACATACTAGGGTTTAAGATAAAATTTGCAAAATAATAAAAATGATGCGAGAGAAAGGATTTGAACTTGGGTTTCAAGAAATGTTACACTAACACTTAACCAACAAACCAATACCTCATTTATGTCTTAAAATGTATAGACAATTCAAAAAATTAAGGTATGATCACTCTCTCTCGATTCACAAACCCAATTCTACTTACCCCGATTTTTGGGATGTTACAAGTGATGTTGCTAAGGATGGGTTTGGATGGGCAGTGAGATGCGATGTGGTGTGTTTAGCTTATTTTTTGTCTCACGCTATAGTATCGCTACACTAACTGTAGGTAAACGCAGCGCCCATCCAAACCCACCCTAAGATTGGAAATATTTTTTTAGAATAATAAATGTTTTCTCAACCACATTTTGAAGCATTGAATGTCTTAAATTAAAGAGTTTGCAAGTTGTCTATGGTGCTTGTGTCTAACACAATTCTTTCAAAGGGTATCATACCCCAGGATATGTTAAAAGAAACTATTTTCTATTTGCATAATTAGCATCATCTTTATATATTGGGTTCACAACCTAAATAATTTGTAGCTTTAATTATAAAACCTTATATAAATTTAATTTAGAGAAAAACTTATGTTAGGCTATATCCATTTTTATAATATGTCAATTAAGTAAAACAAAACAATAATATAAAATTTATAATATATAATATATAATCTTTATAAAAAATTTTATAAATTGTCCAAAACTTTCATTAAACTTCTTACAAATAATATATATATTTTCCATAACTTTAGAATGTTATATATTTTTATAAATAAGTTATCATTAAAAACAATAATTGTAACCTCCACAACCCTACCTAAACGTTAGAACCATATTCGGAAGATTATATTAGCCATCGAAGTGACCGATAAAGCTTATCGGACTTTTAAAAACAACCACTTCAAAACATTTGTTTTAATTTAGTAGAAACTTAGCTAAATATCGATTTATTATTCACCAAAATTTTTAATTATAATTTAGCAGCGAAAAAGAACGATAGTTTCTTATGTTTTTAATAAAAACCGGAGTTCATGCATAACTAATTCATTATCATAACTCCATATCCTAAGTCTCATACCACAATTTGTAGTAAAATAATATAATATAATCTTTAAATAATAATTAAAATAAATCAATTAATGAGCCTAAAAGAATTTTATAAAATAAAAATCAAGCTGAGGCTTGTCCAATGTTGTGCCCGCGTCCTAACCTGGTGGGTTCTGTGAAAAGATGGAAATTAAAAAAGAGTAAACTATGAAGCTTAGTGTGAGTTCCATTACAAGATAATCAGTGCAACCAATTAACATACAAAATCACACCACATATAATAACTCGCAATAGCAATATCAGAATATCGAATTAACAGATCAACAACGTACACATATATACATATACACATATATATCATATTAGAAATCTCAGAATCTAAAACCTCCCCAACCCGGTCTAAACATTAGACCCGAATTCGAGAGATTATATCGGCCATTGAGATGACCTAGTACGATCGGAGTTTATAAAACTATCATTTTTAAAATATTTATTTACTTTAGAGGAAAACTTAGTCTATTTTTAGCAAAACTTGCAAGTTATCAAAAACCAATTTAGTTTAACTTTCCTATGTATCGGTGACTATTTTGAAAACTTAGTTAATTTCTAGTTTATTTACTAGCCAATATTTAATTATAACCTAGCAGCAGAAAAGTGATATTCAACTTACCTATAATTTAATGACAAACAGATTTTATGCATAAGAAATTAAAATCCATAATTCAATATTTAGGAAAAGAAAAAAAATTTAAATGTCATGCATGCTATATAAACCCAAAATCCAAACCTAAGCCTCATACCACAGTTCAAAAGAAAATAATACAGTCTTTGAATAATAAAAAGATATCAAATAATAACTTAAAAATATTTTGGAAAATAAATTTGATCCAAGCCAAGCCCTCCGTATGCCGAGTCCACATCATAACTTGGTGGGTTATCTGTAAACATGAAAATAAAAAGAGAGTGAGCTATCAAGCTCTATGTGAGTTCGGTCACAAGAAAACTGAAACAAAACAATAGACAAATTATATAAGTTAACAATTCTAAGAATAATCACAATCATAAAGCACTTTAGATTAACGATTTTTCATGTCATCACTTCACTACACTATTTTAGGAATCACAATTTTATATGCACATGCTAATGAATGCAATGCAATTTAAAATTAACAGAAAAGTCCTACCTAACTCTGCTATTCACCTCATCTATGAGTTCCCCAGAACTTATCAACCATATCACTTCAGATTGCAGACGAGCTGTCGAAAAAATCTCGGTTTCAAAATGGTATTCTTACCCAACAAAAAATTAAAAATTTGAAAATTGGCCCAATTTTTGATATTTATAGCAATAAGCCTTAATTAAATTTGTACTTGTGTTTTCGACTTAGCAGACGTTCGTTGTTCTCATTTTTCAACCAAACGATTTTCTCTGTTATTCTTGTACCACGAACTGCTTCGAGTGTAGGCTTGAACCAATTAAATCAAAACATAGAACTAGAAAAAGTTTTCTCTCATTTTGGGGTGAAAATGAAAATTCTCTCTTCTTTATTGAAATCGGTAGAATTGTTTGTAACGCCCCAAATTTTGGGCCTAGAAGAAATAGGTTTTGAACAAGGGAACAGTTAGGAGACTGCACATAAATATTTAGTTGTGCAAGAAAGTGACATAAATGAATGTTTGCTTCAGTGGTTAAGTGATTTAGGAGTGTTTGGAAGTGTCTGAGAAGTCAAGAGTTCAAGCCTTGGCTTATGCAAAATTTTTATTTTAAGTGAATATAATCCTTGGATCTAGATAGTAGGTTCTTAAATTATTGTGGTTAAAATATGATACAAAGGAGTTGTTGGTCTAGTGGTAAGGGGCGTGTGGAGTGTACATGGGGTCTAAGGTTCGAGTGGTGGCACATTAAAAAGGGTATATTTATTTTGCTATCTAATTCGTGTGGGTGGTAGAGTTGGATTGAAATACTGCTGAATAGAGTTTGAACTGGTCATAGAGAGAATTAATGAGGGATATTTGGAAGATTTGAGGAGAAAATATTGGGATTTGGGGAGGCTGTTGTTGTGGAGAGATGATAGGAGAAAATTAAGGGATAGGAAGTTGACGGAGAGTGTGTAGCCGAATTAGAGGAGGGATTTTTAGGATTTGGGGTTGTTGCTGATTTGGTGAGAGTTAGAATTCGGGTTTCATTCATTTTCTTTCATTTTTTGGTAGCTAAGTGAAACTTGGAGAGTTCTCTTCATTTCGATTTTGGCCATAATTGTGTTTGTCATTATCCTTTGTCGATTTTTGGTTTTCCTTAGTACTGAATTTTTCTAGTGTTGTCAGGTACCTTTCGGTTTTGGTGGCCTTCGATTTTCGTTTTGTTTGTTGATCCTCTTTTCACTTTTTGGAATCTTTTCTGCTCTCTTCCAATTCTTGAGTTTTGGTTTTACACTTTTCTTTCAACCTTGGCCGAATACAGCTTCTCTCCCCCTTACCATTTTTCTTTTCGATTTTCTCTCCTAGCCGATTCTCCCTTCTTCTTTTTAAGCTCCGCCGAATACTCTCCCCTTTTTTCTTTTTCTCTGTTCTTTTCCTTGTTACATTGTTACTTTGGCTGAACACCCATTGCACCTTTCTATTTTTGCTCTCGACTTTAGCAAGGGTTCGTTGATCAATTGGGAGCTCAATGTTTTTCTCTTCCTCTCCCTCAAGTGCTCTTCATTGGTCGAATATTGATAGATTAATCCCGTTTCTTGGTTCTTTGTACGCTACATCTCTGATCTGCAATCTATTTTATCATTGTTGGTAAGTGGTTATGGTATGATAAGGAGTCTTCTGTTACTTTTTGAGAAACAATATTGAGTGGTAAGTGGGGTGCAATTGAGATGGTTTGTCAAGTATGAGTTTAATATAGAGATTGTGACTTATGTGTAGGTGGTGGTCGAGGTTGATTGGCACATTGCCTGGGAACCAATGGTGCGATGATCATTGATTTTGAAATAAGAGTGTTTGGAACGAGGAGAAACTGCAAATTGCATCAAGTGTGTAACAGTACTTTGTAAACGGTAACTGGCAAAAAAGTCAAAAAAGTGTGTACTCACACTGTTTTAATCGTAGGTCGACAAAATCTAAAAAGCTAGAAAATATGGCATTTGATGCCACATAGGCATGCGATCGCACATGTGGCAATCCGAGCCCATGAAACAGGGGCATTTGTCTGTAGAGGCCACCATGAGCGATCTCATGGGCTTAGGCCGTTTTGGGCCATGTTGGGTCGAAATGATGACTGAAATACCCTCATAGGGTAAAATGACCGAAATACCCCCATAAGGTAAAATGATCGAAATACCTCCATAGGGTAAAATGACCGAAATACCCTCATAGGGTAAAATGACTGAAATACCCTCATAGGGTAAAATAACTATTATACCCCTAGGAGATGAAATGATTGTTATGGCCTTATGTTATGTATGACCAATTTGCTCTATGATATGTATGACTATGATTGAGCATGACATTTTGTATTCACGTATGATATTATGTCACGACATATTGCATGGGGATGGGTTGTTATATTTGGAGGAAGTGTACTGTACTGATAGGGTCTCACAGGTCACCCAAGATGACTGTGGACCTACTGATGGCTATATGCCATTTATTTTACTGGCAGCTTTGCTGTAATACTGTTTAATGCCGCAATCGGAGCTAATTTTGGTGTGTTTGTCTGGTGGGTCAATTTTATCCCCACATGGTGTGTTAGATGGGACGAAGTGGTGTGTAGAGGCAAGATTGGGTAGGATTTCTGACTGCATATCTGCACTGATTAATGATACTATACTGTTACTGCATTAATTAATGATATTACATACTGTTCACTGCATGACTGATATTTGTTATTGTCATGGGCCAAGGCCCTATTGATACTATTACTGAAATTGGGAAAAGGCCCTATTGATTACTGGCATTGTAATGGGCTTAAGCCCAATCGCTTACTGCTACAGGAAAGGGCTTAGGCCCACACTGAACTGGACTATTATTGTAATGGGCTCAGGCCCAAACTGCATTTATCTACTGTGTAATTGACTATTTGCTTGTTAGGGGATTACACACTAAGTTTTCGTAAACTCACCCCTTTGTTTAACTGTAAAGGTAATCCCAAGTCGTAGGCGTGTCGGTGCTGCGAGGGACTCAATGATGGCCACACAACCGCATTAGCTTTCATTTTTAGCTTTTGATTTATAAGTAACTGAATTTGAGTATTTTTATGTAATAAGGCCTCTTTAAAGTTATAAACTTTAAATTGGGGTTTTTATTTATTTAGTTTGATATAAATTGCTAGTTGTAGAAAAAGACAGGTTTTTGAAAGGTACTATTTTCAAAGACACTACGTTTTCACAACATTTCCTAAAAAAAAAAAAACTTCCGCAATAAATGAGATTTTGAAAATTAATAACGTTTTAAAAGTGATTAGCTTTTAATGATGCACGATTTGGAAATGAACAATCCGTTTTGGAATCACCATTTAATAACAAAATGATTAATCAATTTTGAGGATTTCAACGACAATAAGTTTTACACTAAATACTTCAATGTGACACCGCCAGATTCAGCCATAACGTCTAGGCCGGGTATGAGGTGTTACATTATTATTCTAAAAATATATATGTAATAGTCGAGAATAAATTCTCTCTATTTTTTGGTAGAGCAACAACCTCTCAAAAATTGTGTTAATAGCTTTACCATGTAAACTATTTATAGGAAGAGAAGGTAAAACCCTTGTTGAGTTGTAGTAATTTATTTCAAATAGAAAAACAACATCCTATTTAGAATAGGAATAGGATGGACGGCACACCTTAGTATTCCTACTAGGTTGCTGGCCATTTCATGTCCATGAAGGTTTTTGGGCCTCTTTCACATCGGGTTCAATTACGAGTACTTCATGGGCCATTTTGACCAAGTACTTTGTAATGTGATCTAACCCGATTCAGTTTTTCTATTTTCCAAAATAAAACTTTAATGTTTTATATATAAAACAATTTTCTCATCCCTATTTTACCCTCAGTAAAATTTTGACGAATTTATCCCTAGTAAAATTTTGAGAAAATATATTCAATATTTCACAACTCAACATTTTCACTATGACTGAATGATTTATTTTCATTTTCGGGCTTCAAAATAGTCTAAAAGCATAAACTCATTCTTCCGATCTTTTTTTAAGTAATCCATATAGAATTGCAAATGGATCAATTCCATTTCCATTTTTGGAAACCTACATTCATTTCCAAATGATTCCATTTCTCCATTTGGGAGAAAATCATAATCATTTTTGAATGTTTTCCATTTCTCTTTTCCTATTCATTCCGTTCATTTCTATTGGACATATGTAGTTGAGGCTTAAATGATTTATAATTACATTCTGGCTTTTCACCTATTAATTATAAACTCATTTAGTCACAAATTCATCCCACTATAGTATCGTGACTGAGCTCTCCCTAACAACATGCCATTACGAAAGCAACTACTTAGTGCTCATCCAATGACATTGTCATAAATGTCTTACCCTTATAGGATATCCTTTATCTCTTTGGGATAATATCCGCTCTCCCAATATAATCCTATTTTGTCCCATGGTAACCGTTACATCTTCCTTCATGAAAAGTCAATCCCCATCAAATAGTGATCAAGTCATCCATCACAAAGACGAACGACTTGTGACCACATTTACTTATCATAAACCATGTAAAGCCTATGAGAGTATATCATTTACCCATGTCTCGGGCTATGAATTCTACTATTGTCAATGATGCTACATATTGCTGAAGTCATATGCCCAATGCACTAGCTTTTGGTTCCTTACCTATTTGAAATCAAGCTTTTACATACATCAAAGTGTATCAGTTCCGCATACATAGTCCGCCATTCACTCAGGATTTAGGTATGCCACACTATGAACTTCACAAGTGAATAAATCCATAAATAGATTCATGATTTATTCTATCTAGGTTTAGTCTGATGTACTGTTAGTCCAGTCAATCTCATCTATATCTTTATATTCTAGGAGTCATTTGCTCGATACCTAAGACAAGACATCTCCCCAATTGGACTTGATAGATGACATATTAGTCTTTCAATCGGTTTGCTTATTTCCAATTAGACTAAGGACATTTTTAGGTTTGTCTACTAATACAAGCTATTTTTTCATACTACGATCCGATCACGTATGTATCACCCCAAACCTTATAACACCACTTACTTGGATTCTATGCCGGAACCGGGCACGAGTCACTACCAGACTTGAATTGCTTAATCATTCCACTTTAGGCTATAAAAATTCTTTCCAATTTAAAACTTTTCATTCACCATCGTAACATCCCTATCATGGGTCAACGAGACCCTATACACCCACTCGGGATGTCGAGGAACCAAACCGGAACTTTTCAAACTTTTAGAAAAGTTTCACCTAAATAAGGGCCACACGCCCATGTGAAATGGGACACGCCCATGTAGGCAAGTCGTGTGGTCACACACGCCCATGTCCTTAGCCCATGTGGGATTTATTTTCATTTCGAACCTACAGGGGTTTTTACATAGCCGGACACACGCCCGTGTGCTTGGCCGTGTGCTCTACATGACCTAGACATGCCCGTGTATAAAAACTTGGGTATTCTGTTTGTGACGTCAGCAGCCTCATAAGGGTCACACGGTCTAAGCACATGCCCGTGTGGCTAGCCCGTGGTCGACACTGACTTACAAAAATAACATGCAGGGGACACACGGCCAAGTCACACACCCATGGGGCTGACCGTGTGTCACACACGGCCTAGACACACGCCCGTGTGTCTACCCGTGTGGATCGATTCAAGGCTATTTCCAAGCCATTTAGCCACCCTTACTTGCATATATTCATACACCATCACATAAACTTCACATATCATCAATTATAACTCTTGAATTATCATATTTAAACCATAAAATGAAGTATTCATCCCATACAAGAGGGAGAACTATTTCTGGTATAATTACAAACTACTTAAGCCATCATCTATGGCTATACACAACCGAACCATAAACTCTCTTAGGCCAACACATTTGGCCATCTCAACTATGACTTAATCAACTTTAAAAAGATCCCTATACATGCAATAACTCATAAGGACTTGAAACCTCATACCAAGTGTCTTCTCGATAGTGTGAAAACATCTCCGGCCGTCTCCAACCCGAGCTAGTTAAGCTAACCTATAAGAGATGGAAAAAGAAAAGGGAGTAAGCAATAATGCTTAGTAAGTTCATATGAAAATAATAATCAATTATTGATATTCATTGATTATACTCAATCACAAGGTATTATAATGAGTTTTACTCTTAAACTCATGGTTACCTATTCAATCACTCATAACGCTTACTAATTCCGTCTCTTACCATATTCTAACCATATCTCAAGCTTATGCTCACATTCATTAACATACATTCCCTGCACTTATCACCACAATTTCTCATGATACAACACATCATAATTTATCACTAAGCCAACTTCAATGCCAAATCACTCGGCAATTTTGTACTTAGCTCACCATCAATCTTTAATAGGGGGTAGCGCACATAGCCCACCAAATAGATAGTTAACATGGTATCGCATATAGCCCACCAAATAATAATCTAAACAATGCTATCACACTTAGCCCATCGTAGATAAGTAACAAGGTGGCATCGCACTTAGCCCACCGTCATGTGTTGTTATTACACATTTACATCAATATTTCGTCATTCATACGAAATTATACAATAACTATCAAATTTATTCCACTTGAATCATACATGTTCTCAATCATGCCACGCACCAATCAATAACAAAAATGTGTATATAAAATGCATTGTTTACACTTAAACCACTATGGGTTCCACATATACCGAATTCACTTTAATTTAATTCTAACACATACCTGTACCTCTCGTGGTACAACCACGTACTTTCTCATTTTCAACATACCTGTTGAATCACTCAAATTGTTAAATAACACTCTTGAGTCTCATACACATAACATCTCATCGACATCATGCCCCCTATAGGGTCTTACATGAAATATCATATCGATGTCATGTCCCTGACATAGTCTTATTCAATATCTCACACCGAGGCCATATTCCAATATGGTCTTATATGAGACCTTAACTATCATCATATCATGCTATTTGCATTTCCCACTATTCTTAGATTCAATTCTCTTGACATATTGCCAAAACATATTTAATACATTTCTAGAGTAAATATACATTCCATACAACACTGGAATATTGAATAACCTGTACGTAATTGCAACATTTGGACACGAACTTACCTCAATATCGAAAGGGTAGAAAGGGACTTATTTGTCCATGTGTCTCTTTTCTCCCATTCGAGGTCTGAATCTCATTTTCTTTGATCTAGAACAATAGAATTTACTCATTTAATCACTTATAAATCATAATACATCATAATCTACACTTAGGCAAAAATGACTATTTTGCCCTTATTCTTTGGTAAAATTATAATTTTGCCCCTAGGCTCGTAAATCATTTTCATCACATTTTCTTATTAAACAAGCCTAGTTGAACATTTAATCCTCTTACAACTATCCACAATTCCAATTATTTCATGCATTAATGAATAAACTACAACATTTGCATCTTAGTCCCAATTAGGTGTTTTCATGACAACACCTTTCACAAAAGTTGTTTCTCATCTTCCTAACATTCATTTTCTTCCATAAAAATCAACAACCAACATAAAATGTCTCATGTCAAGTTCCTATACTTTCAACCATATCACAAATTAGTCTCCTTATTAGCTAGCTTAAGCTTTGGGGACTCTAAAAACACAAAAATCATAAAAAATTATGATCAAAAGGACTTACTTGCAAGGATGAGATGTAGCTGAAATTTTCAAGCTTTCCAACCTTTAAGCTTGCTGATATTTTCGGTTGGAGAAGAAAAAAAATGTAAAGATGATAGCCTTGGCTTATTTCATCTTATTTTATTCATTTTTGTCAACTAATATCACCAACTATTGACCAAAATAAATAATCTTGTTCCCTTTGCATACTATGGCCGGCCAACTCACTTAAAACAAGTCCAAATTGCACATTTGGGACCTCCAATTAATATTCTATAGCTATTTGGCACCTTTAACAATTAAAAGAACTTTTGCACTTTATGCGATTTAGTCCTTTTTCGCAATTACACATGAAATCGCTAAAATTAAAGCACTAAAATTTTCATGCACCTTTATAAACATGTTATAATCCATAAAATAACATGAAAATAATTTTCTCTAACCTCGGATTAGTGATCCGAGATCACTATTCACTAGCCCCTAAATTGGGCTATTACAAACCTAGCCTAAACGTTATGGCCAAATTTAGCAACGTCACATTGAATGGATTTTAAAAACGGGGTTGTCTCGATAGAAACCAATTTTGATTATTTAAATCCTATTTGTTATATTTATTCCAAAACGTTTATTTAATTAGTCGAAATGTCTTAAGTCGTCCCTCTTTTTAGTGGAAGCTAACAAAACCGTTAAGTTTAGGAAAAATCGTTCGATATTTTTAGGAAGCCTTTTTTTTTGGTAAAATTCGAGCTTTTGTCAAGTTTAGGTAAAATCATTCGATAATACGCAGTCAAACCCAAATTAAAACAACAGTTAGAAAAGTCCAAATTTTACAAAAAAAAAAAATACCCATAAAGGAATAAAATTTTTTAAGTGAAACCAAATCGAAATTAGTACGTAACATGTGGTCACGTCGAGTCCCCCACTTCATCGATCCGCCTAACTCTGTGGATTACCTGTACATATCAAACAGAAAAGAGTGAGTTTATGTAAACTCAGTGTGTAACCCCACATAGTTAAGCATACACACACATATAGTAGAAAAGAATCGATTAGATACAGATTCGGGTCTAAGCCTATTACAGATACAGATACACAAATTAGAATCAGAATCAGAATCCTACCCATCCTCTACACACAATCTCCGACCCATCCCTATACACCATGTGGGGTTAAAACACCCATCCATCCCTACACACCATGTAGTACTGATGCGACACATAACAGATATAATGCAACAATGCTACCAGATAATAGGAGTAAATTGCCTTTCCAAACACTTCCTCCAATATAGATCATCCCAACCTTAATGTCAGATACATAAATATACAAGTACAGAAAAATAATCTAACATGCTCACATGCTTATGATTGTATACATATAGTAGATAATAGTGCAAGTATACATACATTATAATTCTAATCAAATCAGAATATCAAATAGATAGTTCATACAGTTTAGGGTTTAATTAGCCCTTACCGACCCTACAGTAGGCCTACATTCGTTTAGGACAACCCATGCAACCCTAGGGAAAAAATAAGATAAATGGGCCCACACGTTGTGTGGCCTACATGCCTAGATTGGCCTTGGCCGTGTGGATCACATGGCCTGGACAATATACCACACGCTCGTGTGGACCACACACCAATTTGGCCTAGCCATTGTGGCTCACATGGCCATACTCCTACCATCACACAGTTGTGTCTTGCGCATGGCCTGGCCTTTGTTAATCACATGGCTGTGTCGTCGCACAAGGCCTACCACACGGCCGTGTGGCGTCGACAGTGGATTTTTTCAACTTTCATTGAAACTCAATTTTTTGCGTTTTGGGTACACACCGGGTATCGTTTCAATGCAAAAACTATCCCGAGCCTTTCAAAACCTAAAATCAGAGTATCCAACAATGATTTAGCAGATTGATTAATGAAATCGACATAAGAATTTGCCAAAACCCAACTTACCACAGACTACAAATCACTTCTAACACGAACTGAACGGTTGAAGTACAATTCCTTGCTTCACAATCTGCTCCTAAACACGAATTACCACTATCAAATGCAACAAATCGACATTGCCAAAACCAAACAAAAGTTAAATACACACAACGCCTACTTACCCAACAATTAGAGGACTTCACCAATAAAAGGCAATTACACTATTGGACCACCAACAATAATGAATAAAGAGTATGGATTAATGGCTTAAGCAAGAGAGGAAAAACGGCAGCAACCACCAAGAAAAATTGGAAAAAAAAACGTCAAAGGAAAAATTTGGGAAAAGAGAGAGAAATTTGAAAAACAAGATATGACACAATCCCTTTGATTTTTTCCCACTTCCCACATGATCTCAACTTACCCAGAATTTCAGTTCAACCAAAATTCTATCTGTCAACCAAGCAAAAATCAATTCCCATGCTCGCGCTGGGATTCGAACACAGGAACTCAAACACACCAACACCCTTACCACTTGAACCAGCAGGCTCATTCTGATATGAAATTACAGACAATTAAATATAAGTCCATTGAATAAGGATAAGGCTTAATTCCAAAAATACCCAAAATTGTTAAAGGTAAGGCTTGAACTCAAGACCTCTCAGACACACCCAAAACACTTAACCACTGAAGAAGATACACAATTGTGTCAAACAATTACAAAAACATAAACAATTATTTTAGGGCGTTACAACTCTACCCCCTAAAAGAAATTTTGATCTCGAAATTTACCTAATCGAATAAATAAGGATATTGCTGACGCATCGAGTCCTCAGGTTCTCACGTGGCCTCCTCAATGCTATGATTTCGCCATAACACCTTCACTAATGGAATGGACTTTTTCAGCAGAACATTAGCATTGCGATCCAGAATCTAAATTGGCTCCTCCTCAAAGGTCAAGTCCGCCTAACCTCGATCTCTTCAACTGAGACAAAATGGGATGGATCAGAACGGTACTGCCTCAATAGTGAAACGTGAAACACATCATAAATACGGTCTAGTTCAGGAGGTAGCTCCAACTAATAAGCAACTGGTCCCACCCATTTTAGAATCTGGTATGGCTCAATGAACCTAGGGCTCAACTTGCCCTTACGATCGAACCTCAGAACCTTCTTCTACGGAGAAACCTTAAGAAAGACGAAGTCCCCCATCGAGTACTCAATATCTCCCCTCTTCAGATCTACATAACACTTCTATCTATCAAAAGCTGCTTTCAAACGATCCCGAATCAGTCGAACCTTATCCTCAGTCTCAGAAACCAACTCAGGACCCAAAACTCGATGTTCACCCACCTCAGTCTAACATAGCGGGTATGACACTTACGACCATACAAAGCCTTGTGAGGTGTCATCTAAATGCTAGACTGAAAGTTATTATTATAGGTGAACTCATCTAACCCAACTACCTTGGAAATCAATCACACAGCTCTGAAGCATATCCTCCAGTATCTGAATCACCCTCTTAGATTGACCATCGATCTGAGGATGGAACGCAGTACTGAAGTCCAATCTCAACCCCAGAGCTTTATATAACTTCTTCCAGATCCAAGATGTAAAACGAGGATCTCTGTTAGAAATAATCAACACTAGAACCTTATGCAGTCTAACTATATCGAAAATGTTCAACTTCGCCAACTTCTAAAGAGAAAAGTTTGTTTGAACCGGAATGAGGTGAACAAACTTGGTCAATTAATCCATGATGACCCAAAAATAATCCTTCTTAGTGGGTGTCAAGGGCAACCCACTAACGAAGTCCATCATTACACGTTTCCATTTCCATAAGGGAATCTTGATTGGCTGCAACAAACCCGTAGGAAACTAGTGCTCAGCCTTAACCTGCTGGTACATCAAACATCGAGCCACAAAATCTGTAACCTCTTGCTTCAAACCCGACCACCAGTATAACTCATGAAGACCGTGATACATCTTATTACTGCCTGGATGCATAACATAAAGGCTACTATGTGCCTCCCTCAGAATAGACTACCTCATATCAGAATCATTTGGCACACAAATTCAGCCTCGAAAACACAAAACACCATCATTATTCAACCCAAAGTCAAAAGTAGTTCCACTCTCAATCTGTTGAAAACCCAGTGAATCATCTCCTAACTGCTTATCCTGAATCTAATCAATCCAAGTTGGATTAACTTGTAACTCGGCCATCAAACTCCCATCATCAAATAGATTAAGGCGAGCAAACATCGCCCTCAGATCAAACATCGCTCTATTACTTAGAGCATCGGCTACCACATTAGCCTTACAAGGATGATACTCAATAGTGCAGTCATAATCTTTGAGGAGCTCAATCCAATGATGCTGCCTAAGGTTCAGCTCATTCTGAGTAAGGAGGTACTTGAGGCTCTTATGATCAGTGTAGATAATACACCTCTCACCGTACAGATAATGCCTCTAAATTTTTAATGTAAAGACTACTACAGCCAACTCGAGATCATGCGTCGAATAATTTACCTCATACGTATTAAGCTAACGGGATGTGTAGGCCACAACTTTCCCATCTTGCATCAACACACATCCCAAACCAACATGCGATGCATCACTGTATACCACAAACTCCTTGTCGGGTTCAGGCTGTATCATAACAGGAGCCAGAGTCAAAATAATTTTAAGCTTCTCGAAGCTCGACTGCTGCGCATCAGTCCAAATAAATGGAATAACTTTAAGTAGAAGCTTAGTCAATGGCGCAGTAATCAATGAGAACCCCTCAATGAAACACCGATAATATCCCACCAGACCCAGAAAACTAAGGATTTTAGACACATTCTTGGGTGTTTCCAGTCCAACATAGCCTTAATCTTTTTAGGATCGACTCGGATCCCCTCAGCAGAAACTATGTGCCCCAGAAAAGTCACTTCACGTAGCCAGACACACTTACTTAGCTTAGCATAAAGCTGCTTCTCACAAAAAATCTGAAGCACTACTCTAAGATGCTCATCATGCTCATCCCCAGTCTTAGAGTATAACAAAATGTCGTCGATGAAGAAAATGACAAATAGATCCAAATAAGGCTGAAACACTCGATTATTCGGATCCATAAATGCAGTCGAAACATTTTTCAAACCAAAAGGCATAACTAGGAACTCGTAGTGTCCATAACGAGTCCTAAATACAGTCTTATGAACATCAGTTTCTTTAACCCTCAACTGATGATACCCAGATCGAAGATCAATCTTGGAGAATATAGAATCCCCTCTGAACTGATCAAACAAGTTGTCAATCCTCGAAAGCGAATACTTATTCTTCATGGTCAACTTATTTAGCTGCCTATAATCAATACACATCCTCATGGTCCCATCCTTCTTCTTAAAAAGCAAAATAGGTTCTCCCCACGAAGACACACTAGGATGAGTGAAACCACGGTCCAGGAGCTCTTGCAGTTGAGCCTTAAGCTCAGTAAGCTCTTTCGCTGCCATACGGTAGGGAGTAATGGACCCCGGAGCCATACCCGGAAGAAGCTCAATCCTAAACTCCACTTTCTAATTAGGAGGTAATCTCGGTAACTCCTCAGGAAAGACGTCTAAAAAATCTCTCACGATTCTTATATCTCTGATAGTAGAGTCCCTGAAGCAGAAACACTGACGTACGCCAAATATACCTTACACCCTTTCTAAACCAGTTTCTCAGCCACAAGAGTAGAGATTACATTATATAGATACTCTAGACACTCACCGATTACTATCTCCTCATCATCCATAGTCCTTAGAGCGACCCTCTTAGTCGCTCAATCCAGATTGACTCGGTGTCGACCAACTAGTCTATACCCAAGATTAAATCAAACTCCTCAAATGGAAGCTCCATCAATTTATCCAAGAAAACAATCCCTTGCACCACTATGGAACATCTCTATATAGCTTACTAACCCAAACAGATTCCCTAATGGACTTGGTACAGTAACCTCACTCGAAGTGCTCTCAACAAAATCCCTGGTTTTTAAAAACAGAACTGGCTATATATAAGTGCGTAGACCCTATATCTATAAAAGCGGTGAATGGTACATCAAAAATAAAGAACGTACCGGTGATGATGTCAGGAGCATCTCTATCCTCTCGGCGTCATGAAGCATAAACCAGTACCGATTGCCTCACCTCTGTCTGACCAGCACTTTAGTTTGGTGCTCTTTACCCTCGGCCTATACCATTACCACCCCTAGCTTGACCACTGCCCCAAGGTGGCTACTGAACTACCCTCTGAGGTTGCACAAAACCCAGAGCTTGCATCTGATCTGTCCGCTGTGTACAATCTCTAATACGGTGCTCTAAAGATCCACACCTCAAACAAGCCCCAATACTTCTTTAACACTCGCCTGGATGGTGCCTACCACAATTACTACATGCTGCAACCCAATTGAAGCAACATGAGCTCCCACTCTAACTGGCCCATCAGATCTGGCCTTTTCCTTAGGCCTCTGCACAAAACTTGAGGGCTCCGAATCCCCCTTGTTCTTACCTCTCTCCCTATCTCTATTCTAGCGCTCCGTGCACTTAACATCTTCGGCGATCTTCACCTTCTCGACAAGAACAAAAACTTGCGCTCCCTCTACGAAGCTATCAAAACTCTCATATTATCTCTCAACCCATCCTCAAAACAAACACACCTCTCATATTCCAATGCCACCATACCTCGAGCATAGCGGCTCAGCCTCAAGAGTTCGGTCTTATTCTCGGCAATAGATAGGCTACCTTGTGTGAGGTTCAAGAACTCACGCCTGCGAGGATCAACGTAGCTAGCTCCCACATACATGCTCTGAATTGTAGTATTAAAGAATTCTCGAATCAGACAATCCGGCTGAGTGCCCTCCTTAACCGTCAACCACCACTGGTAAGTCTCATCGTGAAGTAAGGAGACTGCACCCTTCAATTTTTACTCGGGGGTGCAGTCCAGATTATCCATCATTCTTTCAATGGTCTATAACCAATACTCAGCCATATTAGGGGCGACTCCTGTGACACTTTTAAACAACTCAACTTCCATTAGATCAGAGTCATTTAGTTATCGACCTTCGGCCCTAGATCAAAATTAGGTCTAGCAAGCCTCTCTAATATCCTCAGCATGGCTTGGGACATTGCGTCGTCCCCAACCGAATGGCTCTGAGACCCAGTCTTAGTAGCAGGTGACACAGGTGTCTCACTAGTGTCCAGATTTGGCATACTGCACAGAGATGATGAACTAGCTCGAGCCCTCTACGGCTTTTACCTCGGCCTCGAGTATTACGTCCACGAATGCCTCATGCGCTCATTGTAGTTTCAAAGTTTTATCTACATTAAAAGTTTTACGCATTAGTTTAATATTTATTAACAGGTGTTTTATGTAATAAATATCAGAAGTTTAGTAATGTTTCCGAAAGTTTCAGTCTCTATTCGTTTCACTATAGTTTCCAGAGAGTTCTAACTATAGTGCTTTCAGAGTATGCTATATATAGTATTTCAAAATAAACTATCGGATCGATGCCGGAGACTCGGTGTACCATATTCTCAATCAAAATATTTTTTAAACCATTTGAAAACCAATTCTTTAAACATATTTTGGAACCCAAAATTCAAGCCGAGTTTTGTAACTTGGCTCTGATACCACTAAATATAACACCTAAAACTCGGCCTAGACGTTATAGCAAATCTGGCAATGTCACATAGAATGGATTTTAAAAATGAGGTTATCTCTGTAAAAACCAATTTTGATTATTTAACTCCTATTTGTTTATATTTATTCCAAAACATTTATTTAATTAGTCGAAATGTCTTAAGTTGTACTTCTTTTTAACGAAAGCTAATAAAATGGTTAAGTTTAGGAAAAATTGCTCGATATTTTTAGGAAGCCTTTATTTTGGTAAAATCCAAGCTTTTGTCAAGTTTGGAAACATTAAAAGCATAATACTCAGTCAAACCCAAATTAAAACAACAATCCGAAAAGTCCACATTTTACAAAATACCCAGAAAGGAATAAAAAATTTAAAGTAAAACCAAATCAGAAATAGTACGTAACAGGTGGTCACCGTCAAGTCTTCTGCTGCATCGATCTGCCTAACTATATGGATTACTTGTACAGATCAAACATAAAAGAGTGAGTTTATGTAAACTCAGTGTGTAACCCCACAGAGTTAAGCATGCACACATACAATAAAACAAAATCGGTCAGATATAGATTCGGGTCTAAGCCCATTATAGATACAAATACATAAATTAGAATCAGAATCCTACCCCCATCCTCTACACACCATCTCGACCATCCCTACACACCATGTGGGGTTAAAAACACCTACCCATCCCTACACACCATGTAGTACCAATGCAACACATAACAGATATAATGTAGCCTTGCTGCCAGATAATAGGCGTAAATTGCCTTTCCAAACACTTCTTCCAATATACATCATCCCAACACTAATGTCAGAAACAGAAATATACAAGTACAGAAAATAATCTAACATGCTTACATGCTTATGATCGTATACATATAGCAGATAATAGCACAAGTATACGTACATCAGAATTCTAATTAGATCAAAATATCAAACAGACAGTTCATATAGTTTAGGGTTTCCTTAGCCCTCACTGACCCTACAGTAGGCCCACAGTCATTTGGGACGACTTGTGCAAGGAAAAATTCAGATAAATAGGCCGACACGCCCGTGTGGATCACACGGCCTGGCCCAAATACCACACATCCGTGTGGCATGCCCGTGTGGGCCCACACCTTCAATTTGGCCTAGCCCGTGTGGCTTACATGGCCACATTCCGCCATCACATGGTCGTGTCTTGCATGTGGCCTGGCCATCGTTGATTACACGGCCTTGTCGTCGCACACGGCCTACCACACGGCCTACCACACTGCCGTGGCATCGACAGTGGGGTTTTTGCTTTGCCAAAACTCATTTTTCTGTGTTTCGGGTTCATACCTGGTATCGTTTCAATTCAAAAACTATCCGAGCCTTTCAAAACCTAAAATTAGAGTATCCAACAATGATTTAGCAGATTGATTAACCAAATTGACACAAGAATTGACCAAAACCCAACTTACCGCCGACTACAAATCGCTTCTAACGTGAACTGAACGGTTGAAGTACAATTCCTTGCTTCACAATCTGCTCCTAAACATGAATTACCACTATCAAATGTTACAAATCGACATCACCAAAACCAAATAAAAGTTAAATACACACAATGTCCACTTACCCAATGATTAGATGACTCTACCAACAAAAGGGCAATTACACGATAAGACCACCAATAGCAATGAAGAAAGAGTACAAATTAATGGCTTAACCGAGGTGAGGAAAAACATCAGCAACCACCAAGAAAAATTGGAAAAAAAAATCAAAGGGAAAAGTTTGGGAAAAGAGAGAGAAATTTGAAAAATAAGGTATGACACAATCCCCTTGATTTTCTCCCACTTCCCACATGATCTCAACTTACTCAGAAGTTCAGTTCAACCAAAATTTTATCTGTCAACCGAGCAAAAATCAATTCCCATGCTTGTGCTGGGATTTGAACACAAGACCTCCAATACAACAACACCCTTACAACTTGAACCAGCAGGCGATTTCTAATATGAAATTACAGACAAATAAATATATGTCCACTGAACAAGGATAAGACTTAATTCCAAAAATACCCAAAATTGCTAAAGGTATGGCTTGAACTCAAGACCTCTCAGACATATCCAGAACACTTAACCACTGAAGCAGATGCACAGTTGTGTTAAACAATTACAGAAACATAAACAATTATTTTGGGGCGTTACACCGTAATACTACTTAGTATTAGTTAAACATTTAGACAACCAATGAGTAACATTTGCTTCCATTTTGCTTTGTGTAAAAAAATGTGAGGCAAATTATACAAAGTATATTAATGTAACAAATGAATTTGTTTTCCTAACCAATCTATTAAAAAAAATACAAGTTTACAAAAGAATATACTACACTTAGGCACCAGATCCAATACGTGCCACCACTGATTTGTAGATAAATTGCCACTTTGTAGAGAAAAACGTTGGTAAACCACTAGTATTTTAAATAAAACATTTGTAGTTACTGCCACTTGTTGTGAGTGCACAACACCACTAGGTTTTTGGAGGAGCCACACATTTGTAGTTATTGTTACTTGTTGTGAGTGCACAACATATTCGCAGATTAAACAAACTGCTACTAGGTTTTATGGACGAGACACCACTTGTTTACTAATTTAATAAATTTCCCCTCTTCCTCCGTACAATGTCCCGCCCCATGCAATGCACTATGTCATGTTATGCAACAAATCAACACTAGTAGTAGACATGTAACATGTACTCAATTCATCACTAACACTTAACGTGTTTATCATATTCTTCATAGAGCGGTAACAACATTATCACTTTCAATTTAACAATTTCACTTTATCAGAAAACACATAACGTTCACGTATCATCTGATGTAATAAGGGCACTTAAAGCATTAAGCATAAATTTTAGAATTCACCCATTAATAAGGACTTAATTGAAGAAGGATAAACTCACATGTACAGGGAATGTACAGGGATTAAACTGAACATATCCTACTAATAGATAATATTAAAAAGAAAAATCAATTAGTCATGGATTCTAGCCTAAATCATTTTGTTAGGGACTTAATTGAACAAAATAAAACACTGAAAATAGTTCAGGAATTAATCTGGGACTAAATTGTAAAATTTGGAAAATAAGGGTAAAATTGTAAAATCTAAAAAATAAGGCAATATTGTAACATTTAAAAAATAAGGAAAAATTTTTAAAGTTTAAAAAATAGGGGCAAAACTATAAAATCTGAAAAATAAAGGACACATGACTGTGTGGAAAACCCTAAACTATGTGGTTGGGCCTTATAACAGACTAAAGTCGTGTGAGAATAAAAAAACCTAATGTTTCAGGGGGACATGGTCGTGTGGTCCACACAGGTGACCCACACATCCGTGTGGCTAGCCATTTGGCCCTATTCTAGGCTCTTTTTTGCCTGATTTTCTCGTAAAAGAACACATCTTTTTCCAAGATCTCAAGCAGCGCCTCTCTTTCAAACCTGGTTCAAGGTACCTAAATTGGGTCCTTCAAATGATATTTACATAATAATTAATAATGGATTCCAAGATTTAAACAAGATTATCAAGAGTTTTGACAAAATTCGCACTGAACCGTAGTCGAATTGAATGATTAGTGAGATCCAACGCTCTTTCAGAATTTATGAGTTCTTACAAATCGAAACGAGAGTACTTACCTAACTTTTGATGAAAATATGGGATGCAATTGTCAAAAATTATGAAACCGATAAAGAAAATGAGTTAATGGAAATCGATTTTGAGTTGGGATAGCAAAATAATTCTCAGCAATAAGATTTAAAATTTGATAAAAGAAATGAGAAAAAGAGAAATATAAAGAGAAGAGAAGAAAAATCCTACTTAGGGTTGGAAAGAAAATAAAATCCATGTCTAATTAGGAGAGACTGGAGTAAATAATTAGAGTATGGAAATTCTAGTGGGTTGCATGGTAATTTCCCCTTTTTTTGTCAAAATTAAAAGAATATGGAGGGAGGGTGTCGTGACTTGAACTTGGGATTCAAGGGGGAAATGAATGGTGCTTAACCATTATGCTTCTGACCACACTTTGTAACATCCCAAACTTGGCCTAGAACTTATGGTCAAATCTAGAGAAATTACATAAACTCATTTGAAAACTAAAATCTAGCTTAGAAATTTTGTGATCTGAAATATTAATTTAACGAAGCTCATACGAGTTTCGGAAATTCTCAAGGTTGAAAACACCTATTTCACAACATGATATCTTAAACATTTCCTTATAAAAACAGCGAGAACTTTCAGAAATATCACTATAACTTTAGTAATCTTGTGATTTGAAAATAATAATTTTTGGCAAAACTCTTACATTGTTATTTAGAAAAACTCATACGCAGAACTTACTAATTTTACAGAAAAGCATTTAGTTTGATACTTAATTTTTGCAGGGGATATTTTCAGAGTTTTTAAGTTTTGAAAACTGAATTCTAATTTGTAAAATTTGAATGATTTTGTAGTTTTACGTTTAAGAACACCCAAAACCAACAAACATATCAAAATCCCAAAAACAAAACCAAAATCGAAAACTTAGTCCAAAAATCAAAAGTCCAGAAATCTTAGTTAAAATAATTCGAACCATCTTATGTGGAAAACCAATCCGAGCTCCCACTCGACTTCCAGTCCTAAACTTGTTAGTTACCTAAGAGGATAACAAACAAAGAATGGGATCTACGAGCTTAGTGTATAACACATCCCGAGCAACAAATCAGATATACATAAATAAACATATACGTTTTTTGATACAAATTCAAGCATATTCTCATATACAAATTCAGATGTATTTTCATAGTTAGATACGAATGCGTATTTAGATTTAGATACAAATTCAAACACAAATTCAGGTACAGATGCAGTCACATATCCTACCCCCATCTGCTACACACCAACTTCATCCAACTAATCACAGCAATTAAGACTACAAGAGTCCATCCATCCAACCATTTCAGGTTGTGGTGGTATGCCACGCATAAAGGTGCAATTGAGCTGCCAGACAGATATTGCGGTTTAGCCGCCAAAATTATAGTAATATTACTGTAACACCCCAAACTTGGCCAAGACGTTATGGTCGAATCTGAATGTGTCACATGAAAAGGGTTGAAAAACCATTGTCGTTAAGTTAAAACCTTCCCAGTTCATTAGCCTTTAGAGATATTATTATTCCCAAAGCTTTTAAACATTTAGAGATAAAACGTGTTTGTTTGAAGCTTGTAAAACATTAAGTTTAGGAAAACAAACGTTCGATATTTTTTAGAAATCATGTTTTTAGATAAAACTGTTATAGTGGAAAAAGTAAGTAAATCCAAAACCCAAACCAAAACCAAATAGTTTAAAATAGTCCATACAGTCCCAAAAAATACAACTTCAATGCCAAAACTTAATAACCTAAAAACAAAATGAACCAGTAAAATAGGTGGTCACCGTTGAGTCCTCTACTACATCGATCTGCCTAAGACTATAGGTTACCTATACAGACAGAGAGAAAAGGGGTGAGTTTATGTAAACTCAGTGTGTAACCCAATAGAGTTAAGCATGTATACATGCAGAATATCACAAATCAGACAGATTCACAATCGAGCCTGAGCCCATGTCGAATCTGATCTGATTCGGGCTGAGCCCATTTGAATCTGAGATATAATTACAGAGATATACCGTCGATAGTAGATTCCTACTCCCATCCTTTGCACACCATCTCTGACCATCCCTACACACCATTTGGGGTTTAAAATACCCGTCTAGCCCTACACACCACGTTGTACCGATACGGCAATATCAGATATAATGCAGCCGTGCTACCAGATATTAGACATAATCTACCTTTTAGAATACTGCCTCCATATATATATATATATCATCCCAACCTCAATATCAAATACAGAATATTTAGTTTTAACATACAAATTAACCATGCTCACATGCTTACATACAAATATAACATGCATATACTATCATGCTCAGTATAGAATATCAGTCAAATAGATCATACAGTTTAGGATTTATTAGCCCTTACCAACCCTACAGTAGGCCCACAGTCATTTGGGATGACCCTACAACCCTAGGTAAAAATTTAGGTAAATGGGCCTACACGCTCGTTTCGGGTTAGAATCACACACCTGATGATATTTCTTATTGACCACACTTAGAACACTATTGAATCCTACATACGGCACAAAAACACATCGATTACAAACACAATTTAACCCAAAATTTCACTGAAACACACCCCTTTCCTAAAGGAAAATAGTCCTTAAAAACAACGTACGGGCACTTACTTCATGGAAATAGCAACTACTCCTCTGGAGGGTTTCGATTCTCACACCCTTCGCCTAATCAAACACCTTGAAAATACTTAACACAATGTAAAATGGAAACTAAGCATTAACAACTCAAACCTTAATCAAGAATGAACTAAAAATTAATAATAGAAAATAAAATGACATTACTGACACAAATCTTGGACTATGATCGAAAATGAAGAGTAAAAAATGTAGTCTCAAAATGACCTAAAGACAATAAAAAAATTAACAGAAAAAGAAAAGAAAAGAAAGGGAAGAAGGGAAGAAATAAAAGAAAGAAGAAAAATTAGAGAAAAGGGAAGTGGGAGAGAGGAACGTGAGAGAGATATTTTGGGTTAATTTCAAAACAACCCATATCCCAATAAACCCCATTAACTAACCACCTATTAGATTTCCCTCAGAGTTCAAAACAAAAATAATTTCCACTTTGCAAACACGAAGTTTTGAACACAAGACCTCTTGTAAGTTAAAACCTTACCACTAAACCAGCAAACTCTTCTTGTCAACAATTGAGTGAAATAATTTATTAAACAGATGTTCAAATATGAGAGTTGGGAAAAAAGTAGAAAAAATTCAATGAAAATGATTCAAACCCAAAACCTCACGCACACAAGCACAACACTTAACCAGTACAACAAATCAATTCATTTGACAAAATTCCTACAACTTGAATTAAAAAATAAAACGTGACCACTCTTGGTTTCACTAACCCATTCTAACCCGATTTTTGAGATGTGACATACTTGGTTATTTTATGGGCCATTTAATATATATGCAAGTATGGTTTTGATCATAGGTTGTTCAAAAATAAATAAAAGAATTTGGAAAAGTGTGCCTTAAACCTAAGACCTCTAGGAAGTACACTAAACACTTAACCATCAAGCCTAATCATTTACTTGGTCATTCTTTACAATTAACCCCATATATTTTAGAGTGTTACAGTTCTCGCCATTTAAAAAATTTCGTCCCTAAAATTTCCCTACTAACACATCAGCCGCTTAGTCACAAAATAAATCATTCCTCCTTTTAAACCAACATCTACGCTTTCATTGTGCAACTCTGATTTCTATGCAATTCAGCAATACTTTTCTTTAAATCTCCAATGGACTTCTTTTGAAAATCCTATTCACTATAACGGACTATTCTAAAGGATTAACTATAGTAATTTCACTAACAGTCTAAGGTTTATCTATGTTTTTGAAGTAAAACTTCAAGCATTGGCTATTTCCTGAGTATTTACAGTCCAACAATCACAGTTTATTTAGGATTCATAAATAACAGTATCTAAGGTGAATCACTATCGGAGTCTCGAATTTAAAATTCCTATTGAAAATTAAGTTTTCAAAAATCTTATGGCATGGTTTTTCCCAAAATACCCCTTTAATGCATTCATCAGACTCATTCAAATTTTCATTGCCCTAGATTTGTAAAATTGGCTCTAATACCACCAAATGTAAACTCCTCAACTCGGCCTAGACATTAGACTCGAATTTGGGAGATTTCATCGACCACCGAGATAGCCTAGTATGATCAAAGTTTATAAAACATTTATTTACTTTAGAGGAAAACTTAGTCTATTTTCAATAAAACTTACAAGTTATCAAAAATCGATTTAGTTTAACTTTCCTATATATCGGTGACTATTTTGAGAACTTAGTTAATTTCTAGTTTATTTACTAGCCAATATTTAATTATAACCTAGCAGTAGAAAAGTGATATTAAACATACCTATAATTTAATGAAAACATATTTTATGCATAAGAAACTAAAATCCAAATTTCAATATTTAGGAAAAATAAAAAATAAAAGACAACTTAAATGCTATGCTTGGTATATAAACCTGAAAGTGAGACCTAAGTCCCATGCCACAATTCAAAATCAAATAATACAGTCTTCGAATAATAATAGGATATCAAAAAATAACTTAAAAAATATTTTGGAAAATTAAATCAATCCGAGCCGAACCGTATGTATGTTGAGTTCATATCCTAACCTAGTGGGTTATCTGTAAAGATGGAAATAAAAGATGAGTGAGATATGTAGCTCAGTGTGAGTTTGGTCACAAGAAAATCGAAACAAAATAGTAGACAAAGCACATGAGTTAAAAATTCTAAGAATAATCACAATCATAAAACACTTCAGATTAACAGTTTTTCATGTCATCACGTCCCTGCACTGTTTCAGAAATCACAATTTTATATGCACATGCTAATGAATGCAATGCAGTTTCAAATTAACAGAAAAGTCCTACCCAACTCTGCCACACACCTCACTTATGAGTTCCCCAGAACTCATCTACCATATCACTCTGGATTTTGGAAAAGCCACCACTGGTTTGCAGATACACTGTCATTTTGTAGAGAAAAATGTAGGTAAACCACTTGTATTTTAGATGAAACATTTGCAATTACTGCCACTTGTTGTGAGTGCACAATATGGTTGCAGATTAAGAAAACTTCCACTAAATTTGTGGACGAGGAACTTATTTGCAGTTATTGCCACTTGTTGTGAGTGCACAACATATTCATAGATGAAACAAACTACCATTGAGTTTTGTGGACGAGCCACCACTTGTTTGCAGATTTAATAAACTACCACTCTTCCTCCGTACAATGCCCCACCCCATGCAATGCACTATTTCATGCTATGTAAAAAATCGACACTAGTAGTAGACATGTAACATGTACTCAATTCATCACTAACACTTAACAAGTTTATCATGTTCTTCATAGGGTGGAAATAATATTATCACTTTTAATTTAATAGTTTCACTATATTAGCAAACACATAACGTTCACGTATGATACAATGTAATAAGGGCACTTAAAGCATTAAACAAATTTGAAATTCACCCAATATCAGGAACCTAACTGAACAAGGATAAACTCAAAAAACAATTCAAGTAATATTCAGGGATTAAATTGAACATATCCTACTTTTACATAATATTAATAATTTCAATCAATCAATCATGGATTCTAGCCTAAATAATTATGTTAGGAACTTAATTGAACAAAATAAAACAATAAAAATGGTTTGGGAATCAATTAGGGGAAAAATTATAAAATCTAAAAAATAGGGGCAAAACTATAAATTCTAAAAAATAAGAGAAAAACTATAAAATCTAGAAAATAGGGGACATATGTCTATGTGGAAAGCCTTGGACCATGTGGAGAGGGTACACAATCGAGTGCTTGGGCCGTGTAATAGACTAAGGCTGTGTGAAAATCGAAAACCTAAGGTTTCAAGGGAACATGGTTTTGTGAGGGTCATGTGGTCCACAAGGTCAGCCCACACGTCCGTATGGCTGGCTATGTGGTCCTACTTTAGGCTCTATTTTTCCTGATTTTTTTCGTAAAAGAACACACCTTTTTATAGGATCTCGAGTGACGTCTTTCTCATTTAGATCCAGTTTGAGTACCTAACTCGGGTCATTCAAACAATATTTACTTAAGAACTAATAACGAGTTCTAGGATTTAAACAAGATTATCAAGAGTTTTGGCAAAATTCTCAATTGATTGTTATCGAATTGAAAGATTAGTGAGATTCAACGCTCTTTCTAAATTTTTGAGTTCTTACAAATTGATATTGGAATTACGATATGCGATTATCAGAAATTACAAAATTGGTGAAGAAAATGAGTTAATGGAAATCAATTTTGAGTCAGGATTGAAAAATAATTTTCAGCAAAAATATGTAAATTTGTTAAAAGAAAAGAGAAAAAGAAGAATATAAAGAGAAGAGAGGAAAAATCCTACTTAAGGTTGGAAAAAATTAAATTCCATGTCTAATTAAGAAAGATTCGAGTAAATACTTATAGTTTGGAAATCTTAGCAGGCTGCATGGTAATTTCCCCTTTCTACCGAAATTAAAAGAACATTGAGGGAGGGTGGCGTGACTTGGACTTCGGATTCAAGGGAGAAAGGAATGGTGCTTAACCATTGGGTTGTTGCCCACAATTGGTTATTTTCTACTCCATGTAATATATATTCAAGTATTTGAGCATAGGTATCTGAAAAAAAATTGGGAGAAGTGTGGCTTGAACCTAGGACCTCTAGGTAGTACACTAAACACTTAACTATCAAGCCTAATCCTTTACTTAGTCATTCTTTACAATTAACCCCCTATATATTGGTATTACAAAATCATTTGCACATACTATGTGAAAGCAATATAGTTTCAAATTTAACAAAACTTGTCCATCCCTACACACCGAGTTGTGGTTAAACGACAAAAGTTGCTGGTAAATATGCTACCAAATGGTTGTGAATGCACAACATAAGTGCATATTAGAGTTGCTAGATAATGGGTGGCTGAACCACCTATTTTGCAGGTTGATACATTGCTATATGGTTGTGAATAGACAACTTAATTTTAGACAAAAGCTGCCAGATAATATGTGGATGAACCATCAAAATTGTAGATTAATATTTTGCCAAAACTTCCTCATTTCAAAATGTCTCATCCCATGCAATAAAATATGACATGCTTATAATAGAGCAAAATGGAAATGTATAACATGCTTGTAGCAATTCGAGAATATCAGCAATACATATACTCTCAACTAATTGATACAACAACCAAAACATGTGCTTTTCAAGGGTTTAATTTGACGGTATCAAAAGGCATATTGTACTAACAATTCACAAATACATATACAATAGGATACTAATCACAATTCATGCGATCATATAAATATAATATTAATTCAATATATTAGTTCATGGATTTTAGCATTATTCATATTAGTTGGGACTCAATTGAATAAAATAAAACACTAAAAACAATTTGGGATCCATTTAGGGACTAATTTGGATAAAACATAAAATTCTTGACAAAACTATAAATTTTGAAAAATAAGGGCCACATGATTGTGTGACCGAACTATGTTGAAAGCCTTGGACTGTGTGGAGGGGTTACATGGTTGTGTGGCTAAGCCATGTGGAGGGTCTTATGCCATATGAGAATTCAATTTCTAAGGTTTCAAGGGAACATGGCCATGTGAGGGGGTTGTGAGGCTAGCCATGTAACCCTATTCTAAGGCATGATTTATCCTGACTCGCTTTTAAAAGAACACACACCTGTTATCAGGAGACTGAGCGAAGTCCTTCTCATTCAAATCTGATTTGGGGTACCTAAATTGGGTCCTACAAACGATATTTACACAAGAATTAGTAACTGATCTCAAGAAAATCAAGATTTCGGGAGATTTTTGGAAAGATTCTTAAAATATCATTTAATCGTTCGTAAAATTAATGTGGATAGAAATTCTACATGAATTTAAGATTTAAACATTGGGTTTGGAATGTTCTTATCTATTCTTGGCAAGATTAAAGATGAATTTGATGACGATTTGCTAAATCGATAATAATACAATGGAAAATGAGATGATTTAATTTTGGAAAAAAAATTTCACAGAAATGGAGAGAAAATGTTTGCAAATAAGAGAATGGAAAAGAAGAAAAGAAAGAAGAAATAAAGAAAAAAATATAATTTTGTTTTGGTTTGGAAAAAACAAGAATGCAAATATAATTAGGAAAAGGCTAACTACCTAGGGTTTTCAAAATTTAAGGGGGTTGGATAGCAATTTTCCCTTTTTGCATAAAATAGAAAGGAAATGAGTGAGTTGGCGTTACTTGAACTTGGTATTTCAAGGAAGCAAGGAAAATTCTTAACCATTGGTCTACTGCCCGCACTTGTTTTCACTCTTAATATTATTTATTTTGGTATCATTTTTGTCATGGTTTGCTGAAATTAAAAGAGAAAAGAAATGGAAGAGGTATGGATACTACCTAAACCTTCTAGGATATGGGAGTGGTACCTAATAACCATCAAGCCTATATATTTTGGGGTGTTATAGTTTTCCCCTCCTAAAAGAAATTTTGTCCTTGAAATTTACCTGGTTCGAATAGATGAGAATAGTGTTGACGGAACCTATCTTTCGGTTCCCATATAGCATCCTCCGTGTTATGGTTACGCCACAGTACATTCACAAGAGGGATCCATTCCCTTCTCAGAACCTATACATTACGATCCAAAATTTACACAAGTTTCTCCTCAAAGGACAAATCTAGTCGCACCTCAATCTTTTTTATTGGAATAATGTGGGACAAGTGGGATCAATATCATTTCAACATGGAGACATGAAAGACGTCATGAATTCGATCCAATTTAGGAGGTAATTCTAACGGATAAGCAACTAGACCTACTTTCTTAAGGATTCAGTAGGGTCTTATGAATCTCAAACTTAACTTACCCCTTTGACCAAACCTTAACACCTTTCACTATGGGGACACTTTCAGTAATACCTTATCTCAGGCACTATATTCAATGTCCTTTATTTAAATCTGCATGCGACTTTTATCTATCAGTCACCATTTTCAGTATATCTTGTATTATTAATATTTTCCCTTCAAATTCTTGCACTAATTTGACATTTACAACCAAATAAGGCCTCATAATGAGCTATTTCGATACTAGATTGGAAGCTATTTATGTATGAAAATTCGGCTAGAGGCAAATGTTCCTCCCAACTGCCTTGGAATTCAATAATGCAGCCTCTTGACATATCTTCCAATATTTGTATAACTCGTTCGAATTGCCTATCAGATTGTGGATGGAAGGCAGTGCTAAAATCCAAATGAGTTTCTAATGACTCTTGGAGCTTCTTCTAAAATTGATGTGTAAAACGGGGATCTCAATCGGAAAAAATCAATATAGCCACCCCATGCAACCTTATAACCTCCAAAATGAATAAATTAGCTAGCTTCTGCAATGAATAATCCTTTCAGACGGGTAAAATTTGTGTTGACTTCATTAATTAGCCTACTATCAGCCAAATTGAATATTTCTTAGTAGGTGGTAAAGATAACCCACTAGCAAAGCCTGTCGTTATTTGTTCCCACTTTCAGAAGGGTACTCTAATGGGTTGTAGCAATCCGGAAGAGAATTAGTGTTCAACTTTCCCTTGCTCACATGTTAGCCATTTAGCCATTAATTCTGTTACGTCTTGTTTTATTTTAGGCCACCAGTATAACTCCATTACATCCCCATAAATCTTATTCCCTTTGAGATGCATGGTATAAGGGCTGACATGTGCTTCCCAAAGTATGGTTTGTCTTAATTCATTATCATTCGACATAGACAACCTTCCTCGACAGCACAATATTCTATCACTATTAAACCCAAAATATTTATTTTTCCCTCTTCCATCTGCTTAATTTGTGGTAACATTTACACGTATAAGGTTGTTTAGTTTTAAACTCACTTACTAGGGTGGATTTCAATGTAGCTAAGCTAACAAGCCTCCACCGTCCATTACACTTATCCTAGCAAACATTGCTCTTAGATCGATCATCTATTTTGTACTTAGAGCATCTACGAATACATTGACTTTTTGGGGTGGTATTCAATTATACAATCATAATCTTTTAACAGTTCTAACCACCTTATTTGCCTCAGATTCAGTTCTTTTTGGGTGAAAAGGTATTTGTGACTCATATAATCAGTATAGATATAACACTTCTCCCCATATAAGTAGTGCCTCCAAATTTTCAATACAAAAACTACTACAGCCAACCCTAGGTCATGGTTTGGCTGGTTGCACTCATGCTATTTCAATTGCCTTGATGCATAGGCCACTACCTTACCGCATTGCATCAATACATATCCAAGACCGATATAGGATTTATCACTGTACACCATATATTCTTTCCCCGATTTAGGTTGAATCAATATGGGAGCTTGTATTAACACCGCCTTAAGCTTTTCAAAGCTAAATTGTTGCTCATCCATCCACTTAAATGGAACCTTCTTTCTCAACAATTTAGTTAGAGGGCAGCTATTAAAGAAAATCCTTTGACAAATCTACGATAATACCTGGCTAAACCAAGCAAACTTCAAATTTTGGAAACATTTTTGGGTTGTTTCCATTCAATGATTGCTTCTATCTTCTTTGGATCTACTCAAATACCCTTTGCAGATACCACATGACCCAAAAACATAACCTCCTTAAGCCAAAATACACATTTACTTAATTTGGAAAATAACTTTTTTCTCTTAGAGGATTTATAGAGCCTTCCTAAGGTGCTCATCATGTTCTCGTTTGATTTTGGACTTAACTAAGATATCATCAACAAACACAACAATGAAGTGGTCAAGGAAGGGTTGAAACACCCGATTCATTAGATTCATGAAAGTGGCAGGAGAGTTGGATAAATCGAATGACATTACAATGAATTCATAGTGGCCATATCGAGTTCTAAATATGGTTTAAGTACATGCGCCTCCTTCACCTTAATTTGATAATACCTCCACCTTAGTCTATCTTTGAAAACATCATTGCACCTCAGAATTGATCAAATAGGTCATCAATTCTGGGCAGAGGATATTTATTCTTGATGGTTAGCTTATTTAACTGACAACAATCAATACACGGTCTTAAGGAACCATCTTTCTTTTTGACGAATAGAACCAGAGCTCCTTATGGAGAAACAATGGGTCTAATAAACCCACTATCCAAAAGCTCCTATAGTTGGATTTTCAATTCTTGTAGCTCCTTGGGCACCATGTGGTAGGGAGAAATGGATACTAGAGCGGTTCCTAGCAACAGTTCAATCCTAAATTCTACCATACAATCTAGAGGTAATCTTGGAAACTATATGGGAAACATATCTGAGAATTTTTTAACGGATCAAATGCTACCTAAAGTGGTACTATTGATAGTCTCATCCATCACATAAGCTTGATAAGCTTCACACCCTATATGAACTAACTTATCGATCATCATAGTAGAAAGATCATAGTAGAAATTACATTTGACAAATAATCTCGTTGCTCCCCAACCATAAAAATTTCTCCACCTTCGGTTGTTTTCAAAGTTACCCTCTTAAAGGCACAATCTAGGCTAAGTTGGTGTTCTACTAACCAATCCATACTCAGAATTAAGTCAAACTCCTTAAAAGCAACTCCATAAGATCTGCGAAAAACACTACCCCTTGAACCTCCAATAGATATCCCATAAAGATTTTGTTTACAAGAACGGATTTTCCTAAGGAACTTACTACAGGTTTTTATTCTTGCCCAAGTTCATAGCTCCTCCATATATTAAAGACTGGAGAATACAAATTTAGGTTCCCAGCTCTTGCATATGTTGAGGACTGGAGAATACGGAATCTTAAGCCTTGGCTAGGCAATTATTCATGGAGGTTGCCCTATTGGGTAACTAGGCATTGCTGTTTCCATCTATATACTGAGGTATTTTTACGAAATTTTAGTAGGAAGGTCCACTATTAAAGTTTTGGAGACTTATATGTGAAGTTGGTTATAGAACTCTTATGAATTGGTTTTGGGATTATAGTTGGTTTATTTGGTAATGAAAATACTTATGAATATTCATATGGTTGAGCTCAAGCATGTTGTCTATAGTAATGATATGGATTGGATTTTATAGGTTTAATTCTAACACCCCAAACCCGACCCAAACATTACGACCGGATCTGGTATGTCACAGGGTGAATTGGAAACGATCTTTCAGTGATTTTGGGAAAAACCATAAATTTAAAAAAAATTCTTTCCGATTAAAGCAACGACTTTGTGTTTAAATAATCAGTCTCAAGCGACTTTCAAGAAAAGGTTACTTCGACAAGAGTTATCATTGTTAAGAAAATCCAGAGTTTTATCAAAATAACTTGTAAACCATTCGTTACTATTTTTGAAAGGTAGTTGTTTAGTCGTTTTAGAAAAAATCCCGATCTGAGCATTTATTAATCACAAGTAACCAAAGTAAATACTAAAACCAAATTAAAAATCACCAAAGGCCTTATTACAAGGAAATCCCTGAATAAAAACCAACTTTAAGCAGTGGAAAGTTCATAAAATAAAAATAACGTCTTTTAGGGCTTCCACGAGTCCGCCTTGGCTCCCACATCCACGATCTACTGATTACCTGAAAAATTAATGAAAGGGGGTGAGTCACGGGACTCAGTGTGTAAATTCTCCCACATTATTCTAACGGCTCGTGGCCTACAATCACACATTGGGCCTTGGCCATATATATATAAAATACAAACACATGAATGCAATAAGCCCAACCCAAACCTAGCTTTTCCATCCTCTACGCACCAACCCGTACCAGCCCATCACACCGTGGGGATTTCTACAATCAACCCTCCATCCGCTACACTCTATTTCGACAGTCATGCTGCCAGTCATAAATCGATCACTAAGTGACCAAATAATACATCGTGGCTTAACCACCGATCACAATGTGACCAAATAAAAAAAATATATATATATATCGTGGCTTAACCACCGATCACTATGTGACCCATTTAATGCATGTACATATATATATCGCGGCATAGCCACCGATCACTACGTGACCAAATAATCATGCTCTTCCCTTTCATATCATAACCATACCCCATGAACTACATACATATCCTAACGAATGCAACATGCTATCCATAACACAGTAGATCACCATACATATATTCGTCCATGCAAAGAAAACGATAAGGTAACGTACCTGGCATTCCTAGCCTTACCCCTAAGGGCATCACGACTGTCTACATAGCCTTTTCCGGCTTTTTAGCCCACACAATTGTTATCACAAATAAAATAAAGTGTGTGAAGGTTTACACACCTGATAACACGCAATACCACTCTTTCTATGTCGACACTATAATAGGAACCATTACTATCTGTCTACTATTCTACTCAGAAGCAATCCCACAACCCAGTGGCCAATCTAGAATAGCAGACACCGCACGCTTCTTGAACTTTGGGGTTGGGTTCACGAGTCCAACCCTCTCTTTGCCTGATCGATATTAGATTTCATCAAAGATCTTGTCAGATGCTACTATAATGAAATATGGTGGTCAAACCACAAGGTAGGGTTAAGGTACCGATTATGATAGTGACCTAAATACAATCCAAAGAGAGCACCCTTACCTTGTAATCCCGAAAGAAGAGATATGGTTCAAAGATTAACGATTTTTGGCTTAGGAACCTAGACGATCAGATCTCCTTTAATTCCCAAAATAGCACCCCAAAGAGAACACAAGAAATAGTGAGAAACATCAATCTAACGATGGCCTTACCAAGACAATTGGCCACTCGGTTTTGGCCTCCAAAAACTGAAAGAGAACATAGAGGATTAACATGAGTCGACACAACACAAGAAATTTGGCTACCACTTAAGAGAAGATTCGGCAATGACAAGGAAGAAGATTGAAAGGTCGAAAGAAATAAACTAAAACCACATATGAGATCTAGGGGTTTTTGATTTTAGAAAAGATCAGAAGAGAAGATGAACAAGAGAAAGGCTATGAAGATTCGGCTTGTGGAAGAAACAGAGAAGAGAACTGTGGGCAAGGGACATTCAGCTATAGCATGGAAGTGGAGATGAGAATGGAGTTAGGGGTTTCGGCTTCTGAGAAGGAAACAATTGGGAGAAGAGAAATAGAACAAGATAGAAATAAGTGTTAGGAAAGGTAAAGAAGAAGAGTTTTCGGTAGGACCTACGTGGTTTCGGTTTTGGCAGAAAAAGAAGAGGAGAAAGAAAACTTCAAATGCCAAAAATAAGAAGAGAACTCTCACCTTACTAAACTCAATTTTGGCACCTACTAACCCAAAAGCCGAAAATGCACTATTTTTGAGAACAAAAACCTACGCTCCAAAGTAAAAATTCGGCACACCCTGGCCACACCAAAATCGATTTCTCCCCCTTGCTCCTAGTGTCCAACATTCGGCCACCATCTACACTCATACATTTTCCTCTTATCCTCATCTTCATATCTCTTTACTTAATCCACACTCACCCATGCAAAGTCCCAGCTGAAACCATCTCTCAGGATCCTTAGGCGCATAAAATTAAAAAAAAAACACTCCCATTTGCTGTCAACGCAACTCGAACCTGCTTCCTCACATCTTCCTTGTGGCGTCACCTACCTATACCCTTATTGGAACCTCCTTGCCACTTTACCAATTAGATTCTTATGTCAACTACCCCACTTAAGTACCCTTAAGGCCCACTTCAACTAGCTCTTCCTTGTAGTGCCTAAAAACAAAATTTCTACCAAGGCTCAGGCTTAACCTTGAACCTTCCCAAAACCTCTAAACACACCAGAATAACACACATAGCACAGTATACACACATAACACAGTACAAATGCAGAGCCCCCTATTTGGGATGTTACAGTTCTATCCCTTAAAAAATTTTAGCCTCGAAATTACTTGGTCAAAAGAGATGAGGGTATTGCTGTTGCAGAACATCCTCTGGCTCCCATGTAGCTTCCTCTGACCCGTGATTCAGCCACAAAACCTTAACCAAAGGAATCGATTTCCATTGCAAAACTTTAACATCCCGCTCCAAGATCTAAACTGGTTCCTCTTCAAAGGATAAATTAGGCCTTACTTCGAATTTCTCCAACAGTATTACATGGGATGGATTTGAGTGGTAACGTCTCAACATTGAAATATGAAACACATCATGAATCTTACTTAACTCCAAAGGTAGCTCGAGCTGATAAGCAACTGGTCCCACACGCTTCAACACATGATAAGGCCCGATGAACCTGGGGCTTAGCTTACCCTTCCGTCCAAACCTTAGAATTTTCTTCCACGTGACACCTTTAGGAAAACCTGGTCACCTACGCAAATTCTATGTCCCTTCGCTTTAGGTCAGCTAAGATTTTTACCTATCAGAAGCTTCCTTCAACCTAGCCCTGAATCAACTCAACCTTATTCTCAGTTTCCAACACTAATTCTGGACCCAATAGCTGATGCTCACCCAACTTTGTCCAACACGTAAGAGTACGACACTTTCACCCATACAACGCCTCATATGGCGCCATTCGAATACTGGACTGATACTTGTTGTTATATACGAATTTCACCAACGGTAAAAATTCTTCTCAACTACCATTGAAATCGAGGATGCAACCTCTCAACATGTCTTCCAAGATCTGAATCACCCTTTTTGACTGTCCGTTTCTGCGGATGAAACGTCGTACTAAAATCTAACTTTGTACCCAATGCTTGTTGCAATGCCTTCCAAAATCTTGATGTAAAGCTAGGATCTCTGCTCGAGATGATGGACACAGGTACTCCATGCAACCTCACAATCTTCGATATATACAACTTAGCCAACTTCTGGGGAGAGTAATCAACCTGAACCGGTATAAAATGAGCGGACTTCGTTAATCGATCAACGACTACCCATATCGAATCCTTCTTAGTAGGCGTAAGGGGTAGCCCACTAACAAAATCTATAGTGATCCCCTCCCATTTCCATTGCGGGATCTTTACCGGCTGCAATAACCTCGAAGGCAACTGATGCTCCGCTTTTACCTATTGACATGTCAAACATCTACCCACAAATTCGGTTACCTCTTGCTTTGACCCGGCCACCAAAATTATTCTCGTAAATCTCGATACATTTTATTTCCTCCCAGATGCATAGCGTATGGGCTACTATGCACTTCCTGAAGAATCATCCACCTCAATTCCACGTCCCTCGGTACGCAAACTTTCTTTCAGAAACATAGGACCCCATCATCGTTCAGACTATAATCCCCTACTTCACCATGTTGCATTTGGGATAGTCGAGCACTTAAGTTATCATTCTGCAACTGCTTCTCTTTAATCTGATCTACCCACGTCAGCTTCACTTAAAGCTCAGCTAATAAAATCCCATCTTCATATAGGCTCAGATGGGCAAACATCGCCCTCAGATCCGAGATACCTTCTGACTTAGCGCATCTGCCACCACGTTAGCTTTACCCGGATGGTATTCAATCGAACAATCGTAATCTTTTAATAACTCAATCCACTTCCTCTGCCTCAAGTTCAACTCCTTCTAGGTAAGGAGATATTTCAAACTCTTATGATCTGTATAAATGACGAATTTCTCTCCATACTGATAATGTCTCCAGATCTTCAAGGTAAAAACCACCGCTGCCAACTCCAAATCGTGTGTGGGATAATTTAGCTCATGCGGTCTTAACTGTCGAGACGCATAAGCAACAACTTTTCCACCTTGCATCAACATACATCCTAATCCTGTGTGTGAGGCATCACAATAAACCACGAACTCCTTTCTAGCCTCTGGTTGAATCAAAATCGGAGCTTCCATCAACACCCTCTTCAGCTTCTCAAAACTTTCCTGCTGCTTATCACCCCACACAAAAGGTACTCCCTTCCTCAACAACTTGGTTAAAGGTGCTGCAATCATGGAGAATCCCTCAACGAAACTCTTGTAATACCCAGCAAGACCAAGGAAACTCCAAATTTCTGTCATAGACCTGGGTGATTTCCAATCCATGATAGCTTCAACTTTTCGGGGATCAACTCTAACCCCTTCCACCGACACAACGTGTCCCACAAAAGTAACCTCACTTAGCCAAAATTTGCACTTATTAAATTTTGCGTACAATTGTTTCTCCCTCAGGATTCATAGAACCACTCGAAGATGCGAATCGTGCTTCTCCTTCGACCTTGAATATATCAGGATATCGTCTATAGATACTATGACAAATTGGTCCAAATAGGGTTGCAATACTGGTTCATCATATCCATAAACGCTGCTGGTGCGTTGGTCAACCCAAACGGCATCACCAAGAATTTGTAATGGCCATAACAGGTCCTAAAAGCTATCTTATGAATGTTTGATTCCTTGACCTTAAGCTGATGATATCCTGATCTCAAATCTATCTTTGAAAAACTGACGCCCCTTTCAATTGATCGAACAAGTCATCAATCCTTGGCAACGGATACTTGTTCTTGATAGTCAACTTGTTCAGCTGACGGTAGTCAATGCACATACGCATTGACCCATCCTTCTTAACAAATAGCACTGGCGCTCCCTAAGGTGTTACACTTGGTCGGATGAAGCCCCGATCCAACAGTTCCTGAATCTGAGCTTTCAGTTCCACCAACTCCTTCGGCACCATTCTATATGGTGAAATGGACACTAGGGCTGTCCTTGTAAGAAGATCAATTCTGAACTCCACCTTGCGATTCGGGGGTAGTCTTGGAAGTTCTTCTTAGAAAACGTCAGAAAATTCCCTCACCGTTCTAACATTCCCCACAGTTGAATCTTAGATCTCCAGAGCACAAACAAAGATTACGAATACCCTACATCCTTTTCTCACCATTCTTTCAGCCTTTAGAGCGGACACTACGTTAGACAAGTAGTTTCTCCTTTCCCCTATTATCACCACTTCATCATCTTGAAGGGTCCTTAGTACCATACGCTTGGCTACACAGTCCAAATTTGCTCGATATCTCACTAACCAGTCCATAACTAAGATCAGGTCTAACTCCCCAAATGGTAGTTCCATTAAATCGGCCAAAAAAACTACCCCTTGCACTTCTAGAGGTACATCCTTATACAGTCTGTTCACCACTACCGATTGACCTAGCGAGCTAATTACCATCATCTCCCGAATATAATCTCAGAGTCTATAATTAAAGTTTCAGATACTACACTAGTAACATAAGAATGCATCGATCCAATGTCAATTAATATAGAAAAAGGCAAACCAAAAATATAAACGTACCGGTTATGACATTCGGTGCATCCCCCTCCTCTCGACGTCTAGCCACATAGACCAACCCCAACTGTCTCGTATCGGTGTTCCCTGCACCTATGCCTGGTGCTCCACGGCCCTGGCCATAACCATTACCCCCTCTGGCTGGACCATGACCTCTCTGCGGTTGTTGACCTCCTCTACCTGGCTGAGTGTTAGTCTGTCCTATCGGCCTTGCGCCACCCCGATCCTGAAGACAGTCCCTAACCTGATGATCAGTAGACCCACACCTGAAACATCTTCTGTCACCCATCCAACATTCGCCTGAATGAAATCTATTACACTGGCCACACCTCTGAGGCTGACTATTACCCACGGATCTCGCACCTCAACTCAGCCCATCCATCTTAGGTCTTTTCTAGAAACGCCCCGTTGACCCTGACGATCCAAAACTCCTCTTATTCCTATCCCTGTCTCTATCCTAATTCCACTTCTTGGACCGTTTAACTTCCTCAGCTATCTTAGAATTTTCCACTAAGACCGCAAACTCCCTTTCTCGTTAAGGAGCTATCAGTACACGCAAATCATCCCTCAAACAATCCTTAAACCAAACACAACGCTCATGGTCTGTGACCACTATTCCCCGGGCATAATGACTCAAGCGCAGGAATTTCGCTTCATATTCAGCCACCGATTTATTTCCTGGACCAGATTCAGAAATGTCCTACACTGCACATCCACATAACTCGATCCGATGTACTTACTCTAAAATGTCGACTTGAAGAAATTCTAGGTAATGCGGTCAGCCACTGATCCATTCTAACTGTAAGCCACCATTGGTACGCCTCATCCCGGAGAAGAGACATTACTCCTTTCAGCTTTTCCTCTTCCGTGAAGTCGAGATCATCCATTATACGCTCCACTGCCTCCAACCAATACTCAGCTGTATTAGGAGCTACACCGAAAATACCCCTGAACATTTCCACTCCATTAGCCGGAGTCACTCCGACATAGATTTTTGAGCCCTTGTACCCACGCCTGCCCCAGCAACTCTCTCCAGTACCCGTAGCATCGCATGAGACACCACATCGTCTCCGCCCGTTTGGTCCTAATATTTTGCTTCCACAGCTGGCGGTATTGGCCTCTCATTTCCTAACTCATGACCAGACCCTATCGGTTCCAACATAGCAATCCTGCCTCTACTGCGGCCACGCACACCATACCCCCTAGTGCTCATAACTAACGTTTGCGACTTAATCTGATTAAAAGTTTTATGAGTTAGTGTCTTCTGCTGTCTTAATACCGAGCAATTTTATGTAACTTAGCTTTAAAGAGTAGTTTTCGCAAAACATGTCACAAGCTAGAGGTTTTAGTCCCTAAAGCTTAAGTTTCCCCATGCTAACAACATATCCATCCAGTCAAATAAGTATTTCATGCATACATTACCAGGAATTAGAACACTTACCTGCATGGATTGGTTGTCGGTGGACTCCGATGCCATATTTCAATCAAAACCTTAATATTCACTTCGATTTTATGCCACCTTTTCAAACCCATTTCACAGCCCAAGTTTTGTAACATAGGCTCTGATACCAAAATGTAACACCCGAAACCCGACCCAAACGTTACGACCAGATCTGATATGTCACAGGTGAATTGGAAACGATCTTTCTATAATTTTGGGAAAAACCATAAATTTTTTTAAAAAATATTTCCGATTAAAGCAACGACTTTGTGTTTAAACAATCAGTCTCAAGCGACTTTCAAGAAAAGCTTACTTCGAATAGAGTTATCATTGTTAAAAAAATTCAGAGTTTTATCAAAATAACTTGTAAACCATTCGTTACTATTTTTGAAAGGTAGTTGTTTAGTCGTTTTAGAAAAAATCCAGATCTGAGCATTTATTTATCACAAGTAACCAAAGTAAATACTAAAACCAAATTAAAAATCACCAAAGGCTTTATTACAAGAAAATCCCCGAATAAAAACCAACTTTAAGCAGTGAAAAGTTCATAAAATAAAAATAATGTCTTTTATGGCCTCCACGAGTCCGCCTCGACTCCCACATCCACGATCTACTGATTACCTGAAAAATTAATGAAAGGAGGTGAGTCACCGAGACTCAGTGTGTAAATTCTCCCACATTATTCAAACGGCTCGTGGCCCACAATCACACATTGGGCCTTGGCCCATATATATATATAATATACAAACACATGAATGCAATAAGCCCAACCCAAACCTAGCTTTTCCATCCTCTACACACCAACCCGTACTAGCCCATCACACCGTGGGGATTTCTACAATCAACCCTCCATCCGCTACACTCCATTTTGACAGTCATGCTGCCAGTCATAAACTGATCAATAAGTGACCAAATAATACATCGTGGCTTAACCACCGATCACAATGTGACCAAATAATATATATATATATATATATCGTGGCTTAACCATCGATCACTATGTGACCCATTTAATGCATGTACATATATATATATCACGACATAGCCACCGATCACTACGTGATAAAATAATCATGCTCTTCCCCTTCCTATCATACCCATACCCCATGAACTACATACATATCCTAAAAAATGCAACATGCTATCCATAACACAGTAGATCACCATACATATATTCATCCATGCAAAGAAAACGATACGGTAACGTACCTGGCATTCCTAGCCTTACCCCTAAGGGTATCACGACTATCTACACAGCCTTTTTCGGCTTTTTAGCCTACACAATTGTTAGCACAAATAAAATAAAGTGTGTGAAGGTTTACACACCTGATAACACGTAATACCACGCTTTCTATATTAACACTATCGCTAATAGGAACCACTATTAGCTGTCTACTATTCTGCTCAGAAGCCGGCCCACAACTCGGTGGCTAATCTCAAACAGCAGACACTGCACGCTTCTTAAACTTTGGAGTTAGGTTCACGAGTCCAACCCCCTCCTTTGCCTGATTGATATTGGATTCCATCAAAGATCTTGTCAGATGCTACTATAATGAAATATGGTGGTCAAACCACATGGTAGGGTTAAGGTATCGATTATGATAATGACCTAAAGACAATCCAAAGAGAGCACCCTTACCTTGTAATCCCAAAAGAAGAGATATGATTTAGAGATTAACGGTTTCTGGCTTAGGAACCTAGACGATCAAATCTCCTTCAATTCCCGAAATAACGCCCCAAAGAGAACACAAAAAATAGTGAGAAACATCAATCTAACGATGGCCTTACCAAGACAATTGGTCACTCGATTTTGGCCTCCGAAAATTGAAAGAGAACATAGAGGATTAATAGGAGTCGACACTTACCTCAACACAGGAAATTTGGCTACCACTTAAGAGAAGATTCGACATTGACAAGGAAGAAGATTGAAAGGCCGAAAGAAATAAAATAAAACCATATATGAGATCTAGGGGTTTTAGGTTTTAGAAGAGATCAGAAGAGAAGATGAACAAGAGAAAGGATATGAAGATTTGGCTTGTAGAAAAAACAGAGAAGAGAACTGTGGGCAAGGGACATTTGGCTATAACATGGAAGTGGAGATGAGAATGGAGTTAGGGTTTCAGCTTCTGAGAAGGAAACAATTGGGAGAAGAGAAATAGAACAAGATAGAAAAAATGTTAGGAAGGGTAAAGAAGAAGAGTTTTTGGCAAGACCTAGGTGGTTTCAATTTTGGCAGAAAAAGAAGAGGAGAAAGAAAACCTCAAATGCCGAAAATAAGAAGAGAACCTAATTTACTAAAGCATCTACTAACCCAAAATCTGAAAATGCACTATTTCTAAGAACAAAAACCTATGCTCCAAGGTAAAAATTTGGCAGACCCTGGCCACATCAAAATCGATTTCTCCCCCTTGCTCCTAGTGTCCAACATTCAGCCACCACCTACACTCATATCCTATCCCACATTTTCCTCTTATCCTCATCTTCATATCTCTTGACTTAATCCACACTCACCCATGCAGAGTCCCAGCCGAAACCATCTCTCAGGCTTCTTAAGCGCATAAAATTAAAAAAACACTCTCATTTGCTGTCAACGCAACTCGAACCTACTTCCTCACATCTTCCATGTGGCGTCACCTACCTATACCCTTACTGGCGCCTCCTTGCCACTTTACCAATTAGATTCTTGTGTCAACTACCCCACTTAAGTACCCTTAAGGCCCACTTCAACTAGCTTTCCCTTGCAGTGCCCAAAAAAAAAATTCTACCAAGGCTCAGGCTTAACTTCGAACCTTCCCAAACCTCTAAACACACCAGAGTAACACACATAACATAGTACAAATGCATAGCCCCCTATCTAGGATGTTACATTAATTGTATCTTAAATTAAATTTTTATATGATAGAACTTTGAGGTAAGCGAAGTTTAAATTGTATGAGTTTACTAAGTATTTGATATACTTATCTATATTCTTATTTTTCTATAAATCATGGAAATTTGGGACATGTCGATCGGATCAACAAGAAGCTCACACCTACTGTCACTTGACTCATTCGATTTTTGTAGTTTTGTTGTTGGGTTACTTGTGGCATGTATATAGAATGTTTATGTGTAAGCTAAAATTCATGTTTTGGTATTTTGGTTGTAATGAGATTGTATGAAACTTAGATTTTAGAACCTATTTGATATATGGTAATGAGGTGAATTTGGACAAGTTTTGGTTAGCTTATTATGTGTTTAGGTAAATATATGTTATGGTAATTGTTGGTGTTTGAATGAATGACATGAATGGTGATAAACCGTAAAAGTAACATATTTTAACCCCATATTTAATAGGCTTTTGGATGATTTAGCCCTTGATTTATGTAAAAGGGTGCTTTTAATCCTTTCTTTTCATGTTTATACTCAGGAAAGCACCCGAGGATAAAAAGAACAAAAATAGGCTTAAACGGAGTAATTGGGCCTTAGCAAGCAATCAACACGGCTACCGCCCAAAGCCCACACGACTGTGCCTCGCCAATTACCAAGAGCACAGCCTCAACTACGTAACACACGGCCATGCAACATCCATTTATCACACGGACGTGCCTGGTGATCTACATGGCCGTGCCCAAATCGACAGACCTGAAGCACGGCCTGAATCTTGACTCACACGGCCGTGCCCAAAACAACAGAATCGAGACATGGCCCAACCACGATTTATACGGACATGTGCCATGGCCGTGCCCCTACCACAGGAGAGAGCAATTTCACTTGGATTTGGATGCTTGAAGCCAAAGAAACATACTCCTAAGTCTACTCCAACACCCTAATAGTAATTCTACTTGAAGGAGATACTTAGGAGCCAAGTATAGCATCCCAAAGCCTATATAAACAACCCAAGGCAAACATTAAAAGGGAGCTTTTGGCAGAGGCTTTTGCCGAAGCGTTCATCTTTTAGGGAATCAGTTGAAGATAGCTAGTTGATTCATCTCAAGAAGCCAAAACTCCATTCAAGACGGAGGATCTCTCCTTTAATTCCTTCAGGGGGTTTTAGGGATTTCTTATGTTTTGTTTATTCTTTACTCTTGAGATGTTTTCGTATTTAGTTATGCACTAAACCCCTCAGATACCTGAAGGGGATGAAACCTTTAATGGATTTTGTTATTTGATTTCTAAATTATATGATAAGTACTTGGTTTGTTCTTAATTATGTTGCTTAATTTAATCTGATATGCTTAGGTGGAGGAGGAATAGACCCTACCTAAGAGTAGATTTAGCATAATTGAGCGGAGTTGATCGGGCGCCTAGAGATAGGGTTACGAGATTTTGTCGAATTAGGGTGAAACCTAATATGGGAATCCATTGATTGATTTACTGCTTCCTTAGGGGGTTATTATAAGAGAACGAGAGTTCCACTAATTAACCTAAGGTTAGACGTTATTCACCTTGAGAGAGGGTTTAATATAGGTTAGGGAGTCTCACGGATCAAGCTAAGTAAAGAAATCATATGGTTTGGGGAATAAATAATAAGTGAAGTCATAGGTGGATTCTTCCTGAGGGTATCGTCTTTATCAATTGAGTTTTCCTAAAGTCTTTCTCCAATTCAATCTTTTTTCTTTGCATTTAGTCTAAGTATTTCGTTAGTTTAATAATTCAATCACTCCAAATTTCAGGCTAAATAATAGAAAGAAAGTGAGTAGTAGTACTTTCAAGTTCCCTTGGGTTCGATAAGATATTCTTGCCTGAGCTATACTACTATTCGATAGGTGCACTTGCCTCTATCATTGTCACAGTTAGTCTACATGTTCGACCACTCTTTTATAAATATTAAAACTCGATTGTTTGACCCGATCAAGTTTTTGGCGTCGTTGCCGGGGAATCCTAAAATATTGAGAAAGTTTTATTTCTATTACTTCAGCCATTATCTTTATTTTTAAATTTCTCTTTTTTTTTTTATAATTATATTTTTGTTTTTTTAAATTTATTTCTTTTTACCTCTAGTTTATGACTAGAAGGAATCTGAGAGGACCATTAGAATACGAGAGTGACATTGAAGCTACCGCTCACAGAAATCACAAAGAAATTAGACGAGCCCTAGACTATCAAAGAGAAGAACATCAAAGACCCAATCCTACTGAAGGGATAGACGAGAACAACCCACCAAATGTGCAAGAATAGAATGCTCTGCGTACTATGTATGATTATGCTAAACCTAATTTGACAGGAGCAAAATCTAGTATTGTTAGGCCCGCTATAGCTGCTAATAATTTTGAATTAAAGCCTAACATAATACACATGATTCAACAATTTGTTCAATTTGATGGTTTGCAGGATGAGGATCCAAACACTCATATATCTAATTTTTTAGAATTCTGTGATACCTTCAAAAATAAATGGCATTTCTGAGATGCCATACGTCTTCAGTTATTTCCTTTTTCATTAAGGGATAAAGCAAAGTAGTGGTTGAACTCGTTACCACGAGGGTCAATCACCTCATGGGATCAAATGGCTGAAAAATTTCTTTTAAAATATTTTCCACCAGCAAAAATGGATAAATTTAGGAATGACATATCTTCTTTTATGCAGAATGACGCAGAAACATTATATGATGCATGGGAAAGATACAAGGATCTCCTAAGGAGATGCCCACACCACGGATTACCTTTGTGGCTTCAAGTCCAAACTTTCTACAATGGTGTAAATTCTCCAACTAGGCAAATGATTGATTCAGCAGCTGGTGGAACATTGAATAATAAAACTCCTAAAGCGGCGTCGTTGAACACCTATCAATGGCAAATTACAAGAGCTAAAGCGGCAAAATCAGTCGGAGTTTTTAACATATACGCAGTGACAGTGCTGTCAACAAAGGTGGAGTTAATGAATAAAAAGCTTGATAATTTATGTTCTTCACAGGTACATCCAGTCATGCAATGCGAAGCAAGCGGGAATGTGTTGAATTTTGAGTACCCACCTTACCAACCAGGAGCAGAAAACTAGCAGACCAACTATATAGGTAACAATTTTCGATCTAATAATAACCCTTATAGTAACACTTATAATGTAGGTTGGAGGAACCACCCAAATTTTTCATGGGAAGGACAAGGAAATCAAGGAAATCAAAGGCAACAACCTACTCCAAATTACCAAAACCAGCCCTATCCACAGGAAAAGAAATCAACCCTTGAAGAGATGTTGACAAAATTCATGGCAGCGACAGATTCTCGTCTCCAAAAGACTGAAGCAATACGTGATGAACAACAAAAATCGATCAAAGGAATTGAGCATCAACTTGGAGAACTTGCTAGGTTCGTGGGACATCTCACAAAGGTGATTTCTGAATGTCAACAAGAACATCTACCAAGCAACACAGAAATAAACCCAAAAGAGCAAATCCAAGCCATTACAACTCAAGAGGATACAAAAGTAGACGAGCCCACCTCAGTAAAAGAAACTAAGGAAGAAAAAGGTAAAACAGAGGTAGCACAAGATAAACAAAAACCGGTAATCAAAGAATACCTGAAACACCCCAAACCCAGCCCACGAGCCTGAACCGAATCTGGTATGTTCCTCAAGTAAACCGATTCAAAATTCTTTTGTTACTTAGGAAAAACTTGTGTGATTTTTTTAAAAAAATATTGTTTGGGTTGGGCTTGAGTTGAAAACAAATTTATCTTATGTTAAAACCCATTTATTTAAGGTGACAAAACATTTAGAGTTAATTTTAAAAGGAATTTACTTAAACTTTAATTGATAAAAATCCATAAACATAATAAATAAAAGAAAAATAAAGTAAACCACAATGGCCTTATTATATCAATGATCCCAAAGTAAAACTTAAAATACTTAAAATAAATTGAAAGTCCAAATCATAAATTTCTTGCTATGCATGGCCACCTTTAAGCTCTTGCCGACCCGGTCCATTACTGCTCATCACCTGAAAAATATTCCCCAACGGGGTGAGTCAACAAACTCAATGTGTACACAACACTAAGTCATAATAGAATCAGGCATACAAATGATACACATTCAAATCATAGAATACAATTAGTGATGCATTCCCAAACCCAAACCTAATTGTCCATCCGCTACACACCACCCGTACCTGCCAGTCACACCGTGGGGACTACTAAGTCAACCCTCCATCCGCTACACACCATCGAAGGCAGTCGCTGCAGTCGACGTGCTCATCGCCCATATAATTTGTGTCATTAGACACCATATTCAAATAATGTAACCGAAGTTACCAAATTCAGATAATGTAACCGGAGTTACCATATTCAAATTTTGTGACCGTAGTCACCATATTCCGTTGGTGAGACCGAAGTCAACACCTTCTTCCCCTTTCACATAGATCCCGTATGCCCCATAAATTTTATATCATGCATAACATACTAAATTCTCATTCATGCTACTATTCATATGTTCGAATATATCATATTAAGTAATCCTATCAAGTAGGAAATGTACAGGTACTCTTACACATCGTGGTACTTAGCCACATTCACATTCTTATGCATATTCATATATTAAAATAATTGCCATATGATATATAAAAAATTAATGTGAGTACACACATTCTTAATAATACATTTAATTTAAACATAGCTATGAACCTATCAAAACTTAGGGTATGGTACACACCTGATTTGCTTAACGAATTCCTTGAAATCCCGAAATCTGATCTACTGCCTTAGATCTCAAATTCCTACATTTGATTAATCACTTACTATTTTAATAAAAAGCCATTCGCCATAAATCCAAATCCTAGTAGGATTAGTATTCTTAAAACTTACCTTGAAATTCTCAAATCCCGATATTCACCGAATAACTAGGGAACACGTAGCCTATGGTGTACCTTCGGGAAAAGAACTTCTCCTTCCTTGTAGTCTACACTTAGTAAATCCCGAAAGATCCTTCCAAATTTTGGCAAACAAGATTTTAATGGGATTAATCCTAGATTTCAGGAAATCTAAAAGAAAAGACTAGAAATCAAGCTTGTTCTTACCTTTGAAGAAATCGACAGCACCTAAGCTTGAAGCCTTTCCAAGATTCGGCTTTTGAATGGATTGGTAAGGAGAAATAGGAAGAAAAAAAAGATGAAGAGATTGGTTTGCTTTACTAGGGTTTTTGGTTTTAACAAAATAGCAGAGAAAAGAGAGAATTGGCTAGGAAAATTTTGGCAGAGAGAGGGGAATGTCTTAGGGAATTTTCGGCAGAGAGAAGAGAATTTGCTTAAGAAATTCGGCAAAGGAAAAGTGAATGAATGAAGGGCCTCTCTTTTCCTTTTATAGCCAAATTTACTAGGCTAGAGTCCCTTACTTGGCCACCACTCTTCTTTATTTGATAGCTTTATCTCTTTAATTTAAGATAATTAAAGAAATATCCTTTGTTATCTCTTATCTCTTAATAAAAATAATACTAATAATAATCCTCTTTTATCTCTTCCTTATCTATATAAAAAAAGAAATAAATCCATATTTATCCATCTATTATCTCTTCAAAAAAATAATCCAATTTAAAATCCTTTATTATTACCTTATTAATCACATATTTATGAAAATAAAACACCTCCTTTTCTAGAAGCATGTGCCGTCCACCTCAATATTCGGAAGCCAAAATAAAACCTTATTTATTTGCTTCCCAAGTGACTCGAACCAGGCCCATTCCTCTTGCACATGGCGCCATTTCCATAGGCCCTAAGTGACACCTTCAGCCACTTTTCCAAGCCTGTTTGTGTGTCAAATCTTACCAACTTTTTCTTTTAAGGCCCTTTAGCCCTTATTTCCTATTTTCAACTTTAAAATTTGACATTTCGGCATCATTTCTAAGTTTCCTAAAATTTTCGATCGGCTCTATTTAATGACCATTTTCTTACATTTCCAGGTTTCCAGAAATGTTTACTTTCCATTTCTGAATCATTTCCAAAAATGTTCAGGTTTCCAAAAATGTTCAAGTTTCCAAAATGTTCAAGTTTCCAAAATGTTCACTTTCCTCTTTCAAACTTAACGTTTCCAAAGCATTTCCTTACATTGCCTTACATTTCCATACATTTCCATACATTTCCACACATTTCCATACATTTCCATACATTTCCATACATTTCCTTACATTTCCATACTTTTCCATACATTTCCATTCGTTTTCAAAAGTATCAAAAATTTATTCTTACTACTTGAGACTTGACATTTCGTACAATTAAACTGAAAATGCATAGGCCCTTTTCTGGATGTTACAATACCAACCTCGCATACCTTATCCTGAAGTATTGAAAAAAGATGATTCAGAGGAACAATTCGATAAGTTCCTAAAACTTTTAAAGAAATTACATATTAACTTACCTCTTCTTGAAGCTCTTTTTCAGATGCCCGACTCAAGGAGATTTTTAAGACGGCTCTTGACAAATAAACGCAAAATAGATGAAGAGCACCACGTAAAACTTAACACAACATGCTTAGCAATGCTACAGAATAGACTACCATAGAAACTAAAAGATCCAGGGAGTTTTACGATTCCATGTTTAATTGGTAGTTTAACTATTGATAATGCGTTAGCCGATTTAGGGGCAAGTATAAATGTCATGCCTTATGCACTGTTTAAACGACTAGGTCTAGGGAAGCCTAAACAAACTAGGATGAGTATTCAACTAGCTGATAAAATCGTTAGGATTCCTAGAGGCATTATTGAAGACGTTTTAGTAAAAATCGATAAATTTGTTTTCCCAGTAGATTTTGTTGTTTTAGACATGGATGAGGGAAATTCAATGCCTTTAATTTTAGGAAGACCTTTTCTTGCAACTGCCAAGACTAAAATTGACGTTGCCACAGGAGAACTTATACTTCGTGTAGGAGATGAATCGGTCAATCTTCAAGCTCTCGACTCAGCCAAAACAACATAAGATGAAGGTAAAAAAGCCGTTTCAATAGATAATCAAATTGTTCAAACTTCATCGCAGGAAACATCACAAAGCATCAAAGCTGAGCCAACTCATAGTCCTCAAGTCGTCACAAAAGAATCACACCAGAAACAAAACTGGAAGACCAACAAATTAGAAGAGCAGAAGATACACACCAAAAAAAAGCTGGATCCACACGAAGTAAAACCTAAGGAACCACTAGAAGAGCTCATAGGGACATCAAATCACTTTAAAATAGGAGACCAGGTGCTATTAGACAAAGCCGATCCTTACATCAGTTCAACAGAACTGAAGAAAAAGGAAGAAATACTCCTTTAGGTACACGATGTTTTCCCACACGAAATAGTCGAGGTAAGTAATCCAATGTTCGATAATTTCAAGGTAAACACTTCTCGACCTAAACTTTGTCATGAAAATAAAACAGTCAGTAAGAGGGAAAATATTCAAACCTTTAAACCTCCCTAAAATCTTCAAGGTATAGGACAGTCTAGCTTAAGACTATAAACGAGCGCTTCTCGGGAGGCAACCCAAGCACTAAAACTTTTTATTTTTTTTTAAAAATTATTTTTTCTTTTCTTTTCTTTTTTTCTCTTTTCTCTCTCTACATTTAAAATAAAGATATAGGTTTCCAAGCCACACGGTCTTGTGGAAGAACAACACACTCCACAACACGGCTGTGCGAAGCGGCCGTGTGAATCGACACACCCTCGATACACGGGCGTGGGAACATACCAGATTTGAAAATTTTATTTAAATCCCTACAGCCTTCCCTTCTCCCTTTTCTTTCTTGCAAATTTTTATCTCTGTTCATAGAAAAGGTCCAAAACTCTTGAGCAACACAAAGATCATGCCGGAGAAACGTAAGAAGGTCAGCATCGTCTCCTCAGAGGAGACCTCAACATGAGTTCATGTCGGCAGCTTCACTGAATTGACACGCCATGGGTCTCGAAAACCTTTTCGGTTATATTTTTCTTTTTTTGTCTCCTTTGTTTTCCTTATCTTTACTTATATCCTGCTTAATTTAATTTATTTCATATTAGTTTCTTGGTTTTAAGTTCTAAAGGCTGTTTGGGAATCACACACCACAGCCTTCGAGGTCACGTCCACCTCGTGAACCATCCAACAATAAGGACTCCTTAGTCCATTAATATTTTCTTTTAATTTCAGTTTTCCTCTTAGTCTCCTTCATTTTATTTCCTTAATCTTTAATTATATTATTAGTATAGTATTATTATTTCTCTAGATCTCTTGGCTATATCTTCACAGGCTACCCAATGTCTTCATCTAGCAAATTGCTTTCCGGTAGCCACTCCACCAGGCCCATAGAAAACACCATCACTGCCACCAAAGACGCTAATGGTCATCCAGATTTCAGGGAGTATTACTTTCCCCACTTATCTTTTTGATTTGGCACCTAATTATCATTATCCATCTTTGTACATTGAGGGCAATCTATATCTTAAGTGTGGGGGTAATAGTGCCTAACTTTTTGCATAATTCTCAAAACCCTGAAATTAGTCTTGATCTTAAGTATTTTTCTCATATTATTAATTAGGGTGAAATTTCTAATGATTTATAATTTTTATCGATATATTTTAGAATAAGTCTTAGTTAATTATGCATTGATGATTAAATTTGAAGAATACTAGAGAATCGAGCATGATAAGTCTACTTTCTAAAAATTAAAATTAATAGGCTGTTGAACCTAATTTGAGTATCATCTTGAAGTTCAAAATTTATAAGGATTGATGTCAAAAATACCCATAATTTTTGTGAGATTTTGAGCCTTATAGAGCATATATTCCTTTTCGTGCTCACTCTATTAATTATGAGTGTGTCAACTTTGAACTGTTATTCTAGAACTTGCCTCGTTTGTACATGTCGAGACCACATTAATGATTTGATATACTGAGATGATAAAGGCACCTAGATTTAACCCACTTACTCCATAAAAAGCTGACCTTCACAAATTAACCCCTAGTGAACCCCGTTGAATCTTAACAACCTTTTTATTGACTCACCCATTAATATTAAACAAAACCCCTTTGTATTTGTTATCACCCTTTCTTTTGACTACCCTTTAATCAAGGTTTGATTTGATTAAGTTATCAAGTATATTAGTTCAAGAGTTACATTTATCATTTATGATGTAATATTTTAGTTTGTTCTTAAAAAAATTCCAAGTATATCCAATATTAGTAGTATAATAAAGAGCTTAGAGCATTTAAACTCCAATTGTTGAAGAAAAGCTCGTATTAAAGTATTATAAAGTTTTAAGTAATGAAAATATTCGTTATTATATAGTAAGTATCTATAGTGGTATTATTAGTTTGCATTCGAAGTAAATATTCATATTTAGTTCATTGTTTCTAGTTAGGTATTTTGTCAAGTCAGTCTCGATTCTAACCTTCTAATTCAGCCTTTATCCACACCTTTTAACCCAAGCCCCATTACAACCCTGATTAAAGACCTTTTGATTAGTGTATCATCTTATATATAGTGGTGGAGATTTGATTTTTAGACAAGCCTATGGGATTAACTGTAACACCCCAAACCCGGTCTATGCGTTGAGACTTGATTTGGTTTGTTACATGAATCGAACTATTTTTAAATTTTGCAATAAGTTGAAAACTACAATATAAATTTTCAGATTTTAATAAAAATAGAAGAGTATTTGAATTTGATAAATATTAGAAAACATCGGTTGAAAAACATTATTTTATTATCAAAAACCTTTAGGTAATTTATTAAAGAGTTAACAATAATAAATATTATAAATGAATTTCATATACTTGAAAGCCCAAATTTATTTTAATAAAACATCATATAATCATAACCCATTTTTAAAAAATCCAAAGTATAGTTTAAAAGCAAACACACATAAAATCCATAAATTATTTATAGAGGCCATTATTACAACATCCCAAAATAGTAAAAATAATTATTAAAAGTTCGAGTTTAAATAACCCATATTTTGCAAGTATGGCCTCCACGAAGTCATCCTCGGCCCAAGTCCACATCAATTTCCATTACGAGATGGAAAAATTAAAAGGGGTGAGTTACTTAGAACTCAAAGTGTAACTCACTTACCACCATTATTGGGCGGATCGTCAAGATATTATCTTGGGCTTGAGCCCAATTACAGAATTCAATATATCATAAAATAAAATAATTTAAAGATGCATGTAAAATGAATTTCCCAACCAAACCTAATATCCATCCGCTAACACCCCCGTACCAACCATCACACCTGTGGGGATCAAGTCAACCCACCCCGCCAACACACCAATCGTAGGCATTAAGCCTTTTTATGATTGTGGCAAAGCCACCGAACTAGAGGCAGTAAGCCATATTTGTGGCAAAGCCACCGAACTAGAGGCAATAAGCCATTTGATTATTTGTGGCAAGGCCACCGAACTAGAGGCAATAAGCCATTTGATTATTTGTGGCAAGGCCACCGAACTAGAGGCAATAAGCCAAAATTGTGGCAGAGCCACCGAACTAGATTTTTGGCAACAGGCCATTCTTCTCTTCATATACCCCACCCCATGCAATTATGTGTATATAACAAAATATAATCATATAACAATTTCTATTTAATCCATAACATTAGTGGGTTTATCATTAAACATTTCATTTGGCCCAAAAATTAATTTAGCAATTTGCCCATTTAGCAGTTTAGTGGGCTTTGGCCCATTTATCAAACTAGAGTATTTTGGCCCAATTTATCGAACTAGAGTAACTTGGCCCAATTTATCGAACTAAAGTATTTTGGCCCAATTTATCGAACTAGAGTATTTTGGCCCAATTTATCGAACTAAAGTATTTTGGCCCAATTTATCGAACTAGAGTATTTTGGCCCAATTTATCGAACTAGAGTATTTTGGCCCAATTTATCGAACTAGTGTATTTTGGCCCAATTTATCGAAACATACAATTTACATAATAACAAGTAATTTCTCGAGGGTGTTTTCGTAATTTTCGCGATTTAGTCATTTTTTTACGTATTTTCGTCAAATTATCAATTTTTACGTTTTTACCGATCTAGTCGTTTTTACGATTTTTACTTCCATACCGAAATTGACATCCAACCGAGAAATAGTGTGAAGTTACACACCTCGATACCGAGAGTACTAATCCTTCTCGCTCCTCGGCACCTAAAACATATTTCGATCCGTTAGATTACTATTTCGTAAAAATATTCTTAATCGATAATAGATCCAAAATCTTACCCTCTTGATTTTGAATCACTTGATCTTGACTTCTCCTCGTTTATTGATTCGCTCGTCACGAGAATCCACCAACGATAATGGCTCGGAAGTTCGTACCACTTCAAATAATGGACTTCCTTCGGAAGATGGTCCGCAACCCGGTGGAAAATCCCGATTGCCAAACCGCTCTTCGTTTGAAAGGGATTTACGATCCGCCTCTTAACGTGACTAACCACCGCCCTTTTCTTCCCTATTTTGAAAGTCTTCACGATCAAAGGAATATTAGTTAGATCTAAAATAATATCAAACAGTACTAAAGGCTTTAAAGAATGGGATTTCCTTACCACAATAAAACGTTTCCAACGTTTCTACGATTCTCCCGATCACTTGAGTTCCGATCTTCCGTTATTGCACTAAATAATAACGAAAGAAACGTTATTAGAATGAACGTTATATCGATCCAAAAAGGTCCTCATAATACCAATGATATTCGGCCATGACACTAATAATAAATCGAAAATGAAAAAGAATTCCTTACCTATTTCCACGATTGAAAAGAAAGGATTGAGAGAGGTGTTTGTGAGAGTTGGAGAATTCGGCTATGCAACCAAAGAAAAGAGAAAATAAATTCGGTTATGACACTCTAGCATTCGGCCAAGAGAGTGTTTGATGGAGAAATTTTGATTGAAAGAATTAGAATATGAAAAAGAGATGGTGATGAGGTAGTTTGATTTCAAAGAGAAGAGAAGAAAAAGATGGATTTTAGGAGTTAGTGCATTCGGCCATGGCAAAAAAAAAAAGAAAGAGAATGGTTTTTTTGCTATGGTTGATTTCGCACAAGGAGAAATACAAAAGAAAATTCACAAGATGAATAAAAGTGACCAAATGGTCAAAAGACTTTGGCTTTACCAATTGCAAAATTCGCCAAGATGAAAGTTGAAAGGAGAGGAAATAAAATTTCGCACAAAGTGCAAGGAATGACCAAAGAGAGAAAAGAAATTCTTAGCCAAAACTAACTCAAAAATTAGGCTCCTCCCTATACCAAATTGCCGTCCAACACATGGTCAATTGGCCATGATTTGTTTCAAAATTTCCCTTGATATGTGCCTTATGTTCCCCTATCTTTCCTTAAGTATTTGATTCCATGCCATATATTTTCTATTTCCATAATCCTTTGATACACTAACCAAAAATAATATGGTCAACTCTTACCTTAATTGTCCTTGGTGACACTTGCTATGGATGTGCATAAAAATTAAAACAAAATTTACCTAAAACTAAACAAGGGATTCGAACCTCTTCCCTCTTGCTAAAACCCATGCGCCAACTCCACCATGCCATATACTCAACTTATGACACTCATTAACACTTAATTTAACTTAAGTCTTAATGACATTTGCTTCTCTTCAATAATTTCTTAATTAATAAATTTTATTCCTTATCCAAATTATGCTATACTCCTCTTTAGGACTTCAATAAGCACTTAAAAAATCTAAACACCAATTCATGCAATATAATAATACTCGGATTTTAGGGTGTTACAACTCTACCCTCCTTAAAAAGATTTCGTCCTCGAAATTTACAGTTGAAAGAGGCGAGGTATTGTTGCCGAATTGCATCCTCGGGCTCCCACGTAGCTTCCTCCACTCCATGATTACGCCATAGAATTTTGACCAACAGACGGTTTTCTTTCTTAGCACCTTGACATCTCGATCTAAGATTTCCATTGGTTCTTCTTGAAGATAAATCAATTCAGCCCAATTCTTCTACCGGTATAATGTGCGAAGGATCCGATCTATAACGCCTCAACATGGAAACATGAAAACATTATGGATTTGATCCAATTAGGAGGTAACTCAATCGATAAGCCCTTTGGACCAACACGTTTCAAAGACACGATAAGGTCCAATGTATCTAGGACTTAGCTTGCCCTTCCTTCCGAATCAAGATCTTTTCCAAGGAGATACCTTTAAGAAAACCCGATCTCCCACATCATACTCGATATCTCTTCGCTTCAGGTCTGCATACGACTTACATCTATCTGAGGCTTCTTTCAATCGTGCTCGAATAACTTTTACCTTATCCTCTGTCTCAGATATCACTCAGGACCTAACATCTGTCTTTTGCCCAACTCAGTCCAACAAATGGAAGAACGACACTTACGACCATACAATGCCTCGTAAGGTGCCATCTGAATGCTAGACTGATAGCTGTTGTTATACGCGAATTCTGCCAGTGGTAGATAATCCTCCAAACTACCCCTGAAGTCGATTATACATCCTCTTAACATATCTTCCAATATCTGAATTACTCTCTCCGACTGACCATCAGACTGAGGATGAAAAGCCGTACTGAAGTTCAACTTTGTCCCCAAGGCTTCATGCAGAGCTTTCCAGAATCGTGATGTAAACCTAGGGTCCCTATCCGATATAATAGATACAGGTACCCCATGCAACCTCACAATTTCGGATACGTACAATTTCGCCAACTTCTGTAATGAATAATCCGTACGAACAGGCAGGAAATGAGCAGTCTTAGTCAACCGATCAACAATTACCCACACAGAATTTTTCTTAGTAGGTGTTAAAGGTAACCCACTAACAAAATCCATAGTTATCCGCTCCCATTTCCAAAGAGGAATCTTTATCGGTTGTAACAATCCAGACGGTAATTGATGTTCTGCCTTCACTTGTTGACAAGTCAAGCATTTTCCCACAAACTCTGTAATCTCACGCTTCAACCCTGGCCACCAATACTGTTCACGGAGATCTCGATACATCTTATTTCCTCCGGGATGCATAGCATAAGGGCTACTATGTGCCTCCCGTAGAATCATTTGCCTCAGATCTGAATCCTTAGGCATACATACTCTTCCTCGAAAGCACAACACACCCTCCGTGTTTATTCCAAAATCCTCAATTTCACCATTTTCACTTGTCAAGTAAAGGTCCCAACTTCTCATCCGATGTACATTTTTCCTTGATTTGTTCCGACCACGGAGGCTTCACGAAGTTCGCTAACAAACCGCCATCCTCGCATGCACTCAAATGGGCAAACAATGCTCTCAAATCGACATCGTCTTACGACTTAACGCGTCACCGCCACGTTAGCCTTTCCGGGATGATATTCGATTGAGAAATCATAATCTTTTAATAATTCTACCCATCTTTTTGTCTCAAATTTAACTCCTTTTGGGTAAGGAGGTATTTAAGACTCTTGTGATCCGTGTAGATTATTGACTTCTCACCATAGAGATAGTGCCTCCAAATCTTTAGAGCAAAGACAACGGCATTTAACTCCAAATCATGAGTAGGGTAGTTTACTTGTGTAGTCTCAATTGACGAGAAGCATAGGCTACCACCTTTCCATTTTGCATCAACACACAACCTGCACTGTGTGAGACGATCACAATAAACAATGAATTCTTTTCACCTCCTTTGAATCAAATCGAGCTTCAGTCAGATTTTCTTCAATTTCTCGAAACTCTCTTGCTTCTTTTCGGTCCAAATATACTGAGCTCCCTTTCGCAATGCTTTAGTTAGGAAAAGAATCAACTAAAACCCTCTACAAAACGCCTATAGTATCCACCAAACCCAAGAAACTCCAATTTCACCACCGATGTTGGTGGTTTCCAATCCGAATAACCTCAATTTTCGAGGATCCACCCTTATTCCTTCGGCTGATACTACATGACCAAGGAAAGTTACTTCCTTTAGCCAAAATTCGTATTTACTAAATTTGGCATATAATTGCTTATCACGCAGTAGTTGCAATACTATTCGCAAATGCTGGTCATGTTCCTCCTCATTTCTCGAATAAACCAATATATCATCTATGAACACTACCACAAACCGGTCTAAATATGGTTGAAAGACTCGGTTCATCATGTCCATAAATGCAGCTGGTGCATTGGTTAGTCCAAACGGCATCACTTCAAACTCATAGTGTCCGTAACGTGTCCGAAATGTCGTCTTATAGATGTCCACTTCTTTCACCTTGAGTTGGTGATAACCCGACCTTAAATCAATTTTTGAGAAAACTGAAGCTCCTTTTAATTGATCAAACAGGTCGTCAATTCTTGGCGAAGATACCGATTCTTGATCGTCAATTTATTCAACTGTCGTAGTCAATGCACATACGCATCGATCCCTCCTTCTTTTGATTTAACAAAACCGGTGCTCCCACGGAGACACACTTGGTCGAATAAATCCCGATCCAAACAATTCTTGAATTTGAGCTTTGAGCTCACCAACTCCTTCGGTGCCATTCTATAAGGAGCAATGGACCTGAGCTGCCCGTGCAAAAGCTCAATGCCAAATTCCACTTCCGATCCGAGGTATACCAGAAGTTCTTCGAAATACATCGGAAATTCTTTCACCGTCCTCACATCATTCACAGATAACTCTTTGGCATCCAAAGCACGATAAAGGCTAGGAATGCACCATATCCTTTCCGCACCAACTTCTCGCGCTTTTAATGCAGATACCACATTTTCCGAGATAGTTCCTTCGCTCACCAATCATTATGACTTCCTTATCATCCCGGTTCTTATCGACATTCGTTTTCAGACAATCCAATTACGCCCGATGTTTGACCAGCCAATCCATGCCCAGAATGAGATCGAACTCGCCGAAAGGTAGTTCCATCAAGTTTGCTAAGAATACCTCCTCTTGGATTTTCAAGGGCACGTCTTTAAATATTTTATTAACAATTCCGATGTCCTAAAGGACTAGTTATCGTTATCTCACTATCGGTAATTTGATTCTAAATTGTGTTTCAGATATGGCACTAGCTACCTATGAATGGGTAGAGCCAATATCTATTAAGGCAATAACGGTACATCAAAATGAAGAATGTACCGGTTATCACATCTCGGTGCATTGCCGTCCTCATGGCGTCTAATCAGTATAGACCATCCAGCCGTCTTGCATCTCGTATTTCCTCTCGGACCATTGCCTCAACCGGTGCACCTTGACCACGACCAGCCCCATTACCACCACGACTGGTCCACGACCCTCGGTGGTCAGCTGATTACCCTGGCCATTGTGCATCATTATTACGGACTTCTTGAGTCGTATCCAAACGTCGAGGACAATTTTGTACCGATGATCCATTGAACTGCATTTGTAGCATACGCCCGCTTTTCCTCCAACATTCTCCAAAATGTCTTTTCCCACACTCGGTGCAATCTCGACTCGATTATTTGCTATGGGTTCTACCTTGAACTGATTCATCATTCCGAGGTTTCTTTCAAATCTCTTTGAAGAACCGGACTCATCGTGTCGCTCTCTTGTTTCGTAATCTTTCTTGGTTCTCGCTGCTCAATTCTTAGACTCTTGGCTATTTTGGCCTTCTCCACCGAGTGGAAAAATTTCTAACTTGTCATGAGCAATCGGAACCCTCAACTCATCATTAAGTCCATCTTCAAAGCATACAACGCTCATGATCTGTTGCTACAATTGTCCGGGCATAGCGGCTCGGACGTAAAAACTCGACTTCATATCTTGCCACTTGCCTTACTTCCTTGGACAAGATTCGAAATTCCTTCCTTCAAGCGCCTACATAACTCGCTCCAACGTATTTTCCTTGGAATGCGACTTTAAAGAATTCCCAATTAATCGATGCGACTCAGTGCCTTCTAACAGCAGTGAGCCACCACCGACACGCCTCATCTCTCAATAAGGATACAACTCCTCTCGCTTTTGCTCAGCGTGCATTCCATATCATCCATAATCCGCTCCACGCCTTGAGCCAAGATTGATTACATTTGAGCTACACCGAGACTCCTCTAAAATTTACGCATTATTTGACTTAAGTCGCTCGAGATTGACCCACGAGTTGTTGGCCCAATTCTAGCTCCATGACCCTTTCCAAGACTCGCAGCATTGCTTGAGTCAATGCATTATCTTCTTCTATGTGATCACGTGATCCGTCTCACTTTCAATTGACGCAGGTGCGTCTACTTCCGGCATATGATTTGGTGCTTCAGTCGTAGCACCTCGGCCTCTACCACGGCCACGTCTACCGCGTCCACGACCACGTCCTCTAGTGCTCATGATAGCTTGTTCGTTTTATCGATTACAAGTTTTATGGATCGTAAAATTTGTTCGGTGTTTATTAACGATATTTTATGAGATTTGAGATATAAAGTTGTTTTTCGCAACATGTCCTATAGTCTCAATCTCTACAGCTTTTTCACATCTAAAACTAGAAGTTCTAGAGTGTTCCTATGATCATATCATAGTAATCATTAAGTAGTAAATACTTACTTGACTTGTTGGGATGCTTGTGGTGCCATCGATCTTTAAAATATAATTGTACAATTTCATACGTAAATTATTTATTTAACCCAAACCACGGTAGAGTTTTTGAAACTGCTCGATACCACTAAATATAACACCCCAAACCCGGTCTATGCGTTGAGACTAAATTTGGTTTGTTACATGAATCGAACTATTTTTAAATTTTGCAATAAGTTGAAAACTACAATATAAATTTTCGATTTTAATAAAAATAGAAGAGTATTTGAATTTGATAAATATTAGAAAACATCGGTTGAAAAACATTATTTTATTATCAAAACCTTTAGGTAATTTATTAAAGAGTTAACAATAATAAATATTATAAATGAATTTCATATACTTGAAAGCCCAAATTTATTTTAATAAAACATCATATAATCATAACCCATTTTTAAAAAATCCAAAGTATAGTTTAAAAGTAAACACACATAAAATCCATAAATTATTTATAGAGGCCATTATTACAACATCCCAAAATAGTAAAAATAATTATTAAAAAGTTCAGAGTTTAAATAACCCATATTTTGCAGTATGGCCTCCACGAAGTCATCCTCGGCCCAAGTCCACATCAATTTCCATTACCTGAGATGGAAAAATTAAAAGGGGTGAGTTACTTAGAACTCAGTGTGTAACTCACTTACCACCATTATTGGGCCGATCGTCAAGATATTATCTTTGGGCTTGAGCCCAATTACAGAATTCAATATATCATAAAATAAAATAATTTAAAGATGCATGTAAAATGAATTTCCCAACCAAACCTAATATCCATCCGCTAACACCCCCGTACCAACCATCACACCTGTGGGGATCAAGTCAACCCACCCCGCCAACACACCAATCGTAGGCATTAAGCCTTTTTATGATTGTGGCAAAGCCACCGAACTAGAGGCAGTAAGCCATATTTGTGGCAGAGCCACCGAACTAGAGGCAATAAGCCATTTGATTATTTGTGGCAAGGCCACCGAACTAGAGGCAATAAGCCAAAATTGTGGTAGAGCCACCGAACTAGATTTTTGGCAACAGGCCATTCTTCTCTTCATATACCCCACCCCATGCAATTATGTGTATATAACAAAATATAATCATATAACAATTTCTATTTAATCCATAACATTGGTGGGTTTATCATTAAACATTTCATTTGGCCCAAAAATTAATTTAGCAATTTGCCCATTTAGCAGTTTAGTGGGCTTTGGCCCATTTATCAAACTAGAGTACTTTGGCCCAATTTATCGAACTAGAGTAACTTGGCCCAATTTATCGAACTAAAGTATTTTGGCCCAATTTATCGAACTAGAGTATTTTGGCCCAATTTATCGAACTAAAGTATTTTGGCCCAATTTATCGAACTAGAGTATTTTGGCCCAATTTATCGAACTAGAGTATTTTGGCCCAATTTATCGAAACATACAATTTACATAATAACAAGTAATTTCTAGAGGCGTTTTCGTAATTTTTCGTGATTTAGTCATTTTTTACGTATTTTCGTCAAAATATCAATTTTACGTTTTACCGATCTAGTCGTTTTACAATTTTACTTCCATACCGAAATTGACATCCAACCGAGAAATAGTGTGAAGTTACACACTCGATACCGAGAGTACTAATCCTTCTCGCTCCCAAGACCTAAAACATATTTCGATCCGTTAGATTACTATTTCGTAAAAATATTCTTAATCGATAATAAATCCAAAATCTTACCCTCTTGATTTTGAATCACTTGATTTTCGGCTTCTCCTCGCTTATTGATTCGCTCGTCACCGAGAATCCACCAACGATAATGGCTCTAAGTTCGTACCACTTCAAATAATGGACTTCCTTGGAAGATGGTCCAACCCGGTGGAAAATCCCTGACCGCCAAAAGCGCTCTTCGTTTGAATGGGGATTTACAGATCCGCCTCTTAACGTGACTAACCACCGCCTTTTCTTCCCTATTTTGAAAGTCTTCACGATCAAAGGAATATTAGTTAGATCTAAAATAATATCAAAAAGATACTAAAGGCTTTAAAGAATGGGATTTCCTTACCACAATAAATCGCTTCCAACGCTTCTACGATTCTCCGATCACTTGAGTTCCGATCTTCCGTTATTGCACTAAATAATAACGAAAGAAATGTTATTAGAATGAAAGTTATATCGATCCAAAAAGGTCCTCATAATACCAATGATATTCGGCCATGACACTAATAATAAATCAAAATGAAAAAGAATTCCTTACCTATTTCCACGATTGAAAAGAAAGGATTGAGAGAGGTGTTTGTGAGAGTTGGAGAATTCGGCTATGCAACCAAAGAAAAGAGAAAATAAATTCGGTTATGACACTCTAGCATTCAGCCAAGAGAGTGTTTGATGGAGAAACTTTGATTGAAAGAATTAGAATATGAAAAGAGATGGTGATGAGGTAGTTTGATTTCAAAGAGAAAGAAAAAGATGGATTTTAGGAGTTAGTGCATTCTACCATGGCAAAAAGAAAAAGAAAGAGAATGGTTTTTTGCTATGGTTGATTTCGGCACAAGGAGAAATACAAAAGAAAATTCACAAGATGAATAAAAGTGACCAAATGGTCAAAAGACTTTGGCTTTACCAATTGCAAAATTCGGCCAAGATGAAAGTTGAAAGGAGAGGAAATAAAAATTCTGCACAAAGTGCAAGGAATGACCAAAGAGAGAAAAGAAATTCTTAGCCAAAACTAACTCAAAAATTAGGCTCCTCCCTATACCAAATTGCAGTCCAACACATGGTCAATTGGCCATGATTTGTTTCAAAATTTCCCTTGATATGTGCCTTATGTTCCCTATCTTTCCTTAAGTATTTGATTCCATGCCATATATTTTCTATTTCCATAATCCTTTGATACACTAACCAAAATAATATGGTCAACTCTTACCTTAATTGTCCTTGGCCGACACTTGCTATGGATGTGCATAAAAATTAAAACAAAATTTACCTAAAAGCTAAACAAGGATTCGAACCTCTTCCTCTTGTTAAAACCCATGCGCCAACTCCATCATGCCATATACTCAACTTATGACACTCATTAACACTTAATTTAACTTAAGTCTTAATGACATTTGCTTCTCTTCAATAATTTCTTAATTAATAAATTTTTATTCCTTATCCAAATTATGCTATACTCCTCTTTAGGACTTCAATAAGCACTTAAAAAAAATCTAAACACCAATTCATGCAATATAATAATACTCAGATTTTTAGGGTGTTACATTAACTTTTCAGGTTCGACTTAGAGTGCTTATTCTTGAACCTTAAACACTTCGAGTGATTTGAGTGAATCTTTTGTGAGGATGTCAATCCTTGTTGGCTTTGAATTAAAGGTAATTACTTAGATAAGGGGAGACACTTATGTTTTTGTACTACAAAAGGTATGGCTTATCGTAATTGAATCTTTAGGGTTCTTTGAGTTGAATTTTCCATGTATAAATTATCTATGAATTATGATGAGACATTGTCAATAGGAATTATAAATTATGGAAAGTTTGTTTTAATTGTAAGTTGAGAATTTTGCTTAAGGACAATCAAAAGCCTAAGTGTGGGGGTATTTGATAAACCGTAAAAGTAACATATTTTAACCCCATATTTAATAGGCTTTTGGATGATTTAGCCCTTGATTTATGTAAAAAGGTGCTTTTAATCCTTTCTTTTTCATGTTTATACTCAGAAAAGCACCCGAGGATAAAAAGAACACAAACGAGCTTAAAACAGAGTAATTGGGCCTTAGCAAGCAACCAACACGGCCTGGCCTAAAGCCCACACGACCGTGCCTTGCCAATTACCAAGAGCACGGCCTCAACTACGTAACACACGGCCGTGCAGCATCCATTTATCACACGGATGTGCCTGGTGATCTACATGGCCGTGCCCAAATCGATAGACCTGAAGCACGGCCTGAATCCTGACTCACACGGTCGTGCCCAAAACGACAGAATCGAGACACGGCCCAACCACAATTTACATGGGTGTGTGCCATGGCCGTGCCCCTGCCGCGGGAGGGAGCAATTTCACTTGGATTTGGATGCTTAAAGCCAAAGAAACATACTCCTAAGTCTACTCCAACACCCTAATAGTAATTCTACTTGAAGGAGATACTTAAGAGCCAAGTATAGCATCCCAAAGCCTATATAAACAACCCAAGGCAAACATTAAAAGGGAGCTTTTGGTAGAGGCTTTTGCCGAAGCGTTCATATTTTAGGGAATCACTTGAAGATAGCTAGTTGATTCATCTCAAGAAGCTGAAACTTCATTAAAGACGGAGGATCTGCCCTTTAATTCCTTCAGGGGGTTTTAGGGATTTCTTATGTTTTGTTTATTCTTTACTCTTGAGATGTTTTTGTATTTAGTTATGCACTAAACCCCTCAGATACATGAAAGGGATGAAACCTATAATGGATTTTGTTATTTGATTTCTAAATTATATGATAAGTACTTGATTTGTTCTTAATTATGTTGCTTAATTTAATCTGATGTGCTTAGGTGGAGGAGGAATAGACCCTACCTAAGAGTAGATCTAGCATAATTGAGCGGAGCTGATCGGGCACCTAGAGATAGGGTTTCGAGATTTTGCCAGATTAGGGTGAAACCTAATATGGGAATCCATTGATCAATTTACTGCTTCCTTAGGGGGTTATTATAAGAGAACGAGAGTTCCACTAATTAACCTAAGGTTAGACGTTATTCACATCGAGAGAGGGTTTAATATAGGTTAGGGAGTCTCATAGATCAAGCTAAGTAAAGAAATCATATGGTTTGGGGAATAAATAATAAGTGAAGCCATAGGTGGATTCTTCCTGAGGGTATCATCTTTATCAACTGAGTTTTCCTAAAGTCTTTCTCGAATTCAATCTTTTTTTTTTTTTTGCATTTAGTCTAAGTATTTTGTTAGTTTAATAATTCAATCACTCCAAATTTCAGGCTAAATAATAGAGAGAAAGTGGGTAGTAGTACTTTCAGGTTCCCTTGGGTTCGATAAGATATTCTTGCTCGAGCTATACTCTTTGCTCGATAGGTGCACTTGCCTCTATCGTTGTCACGATTAGTCTACGTGTTCGATCACTCTTTATAAATATTAAAACTCGACTGTTTGACACGATCAAATGGTTTATGTTTCACATTGAATTGTGGTGTCAAATGTGGCATGTTGGTTAGGCACATAGGTTTTATGTGAAATGATATATTTTTGCATGTTTAAATGTGTTTTGAATAGGTTAAAATGGTTGGAAATGGTTTGGCTTGGGTCTTAAGGAATGGTTCCAAAAATGACTTGTTTTTGAAGTTATTTTAGGTGCACACGGTCGTGTGCCAGACACAGTCACTTCACATGGCTATGTGGCCTATTTGATTTTTGGTGCAGGATTGCTTACACGACCTAAGGGAGTTACATGGCCTAGTGACACGACTATGTGACCCTAAGTTACACGGACTCTAGGTTGTTACACATTTTGGCCACACAGTTTGGGCTCTATCAGACGATTGTGTAACCCTTTTTTTAGTTTTTTTTCATATATCTCTATTTTGTTTCAAATTAGTCCCTACTTATTTTCACACTGATTTTAAGGTTATGTAAACTCGATTTAAAGTTTTTGTTCGTATATATGCTATGAATAATGATTGTTTATGAATATTTGATATTTAAATTTATTTTTGAATTGTTTTATATTATTATTGATTTTGTTAACTTTTGCAATACTCGTAACCCTAATATGACAATGGAGATGGGTTAAGGGTGTTACACAAATCCTCCAAAATCCTTTGTCAACTCCATCCAATATTCAGCCATAGTGGAAGTCATACTAGCAATGTCTTTGAATGTTTCCACCCCATTCGACTGGATTCTCTCTGCAACAGATACGTGACTCCTCGATCCAATTTGGGCTCTAACCAATCCTTTGCAACACCCTCAGCATTGCCTGTATCACGACGTCATCATCATTCTCATAACCTCTACCACTATTGACAATCAAATTCTTGATGTACTCCTTCTCAAAAATCAAATTATTTCTCTAAACAGTGGGTGGATTTACAAGTGCAGCCATACTCGTCATACCCCTACCATGTCTACCTTGAGTGTTCATAGCTAATCTTTCAAAAATTTAGAATTTAGAGTATATCTATAGTTTTCATTCAAAAGTTAAAGCATTAATAATTATCCTAAATGTTCACAATCTAGAGTTTACAGTTTATCTAAAGGTTCAAAAATAAAAATAACTAAAGTAGGTCGGCATCAGAGTATCAGACTCAATTTCCTGTAGAAAATCAATTTTCAAAAATCTTGTGGCATGATTTTTCTCAAAATACCTCTTTAATGTATACATGCAAACATATTTTAAATTTTTACGATCATAGTTTAGAAAACCAAGACTCTGATACCACTAAATGTAACCTCATCAACCAGGCCTAGACGTTAGATTCGAATTCAAAAGATTACATTAGGCATCGAACTAACCTAGAAAGCTTATCAGAGTTTTTAAAATAGTCATTTTAAAACATTTATTTTAGTTTAGTAAAACTTATATAAATATTGATTTATTATTCACTAAAATTTTTATTACAATTTAGCAATGAAAAAGAATGATAATTACTTATGCTCTTAATAAAAGCGGGATGATAATTACTTATGCTTTTAATAAAAATAGGGTTTATACACATCTAATTCTTAATCATAACTCCATGTCCTACAAGTTAGATTAAATATTACATAAAATAAAAATAAATTCAAATCCTAAATCCTATGCCACAATTCATAGTAAAATAAATATAGTATTTGAATAATAATAATTAAAATAAATCAATTAATGAGCCTAAAAGAATTTTATAAAATAAAAATCGAGCCGAAACCCGCCAGATGTCATGTAACACCCCTCACCCGTATTCACGGTTAGAATAGGGTTACGAGGTATTACCAATCAATACATATCATTTAGTATACATAACTTATACATTTATACATCCATTCTCAAACACCATTCAATCATAATCACATTGTCCCTTATAAGGGCCTACGAGGCCTTAAACATGCTATAGAAGTGGTTTAGGACTAAACCGATAACATACGAAATTTTGGAAAACTTATAAGTGTGAATATGTAGTGTGCCTCACACGACTCCAGACACGCCCATGTCCCAGGCCGTGTGAAATCAGGGCATACATACTGACTTGGGTCACACGGCTGACCACACGCCCGTGTGTCTAGCCCGTGTGCCAGGCAGTGCCAATCCTATAGGGGATACTGACTTATGCAACACGGCCAAATCACATGCCCGTGTGCTAGGCTGTGTGCCATTTATGGGGTATACTAACTTGTGCCACACGGACTTCAATTCAATTTCAACACTAGGGGACACACGACCGTGTAGCATGACCGTGTGTCGCACACAATAGAGATACACGCCTGTGTCTTTGCCCATGTGGACAAAAATAAGCCATATGCAAGGCCAATTTGCCACCCCTTCTCATGCTCACCTAAGCAACCAAAATGGTACCATTTCATCATACAGTAGGCATCCCAAAATCATCAACCAAGTGCACTAATCATACCATATCCATTTCAATCAAATTCAATATCTAAAATAGTGTTACACTTATATCATCAAGCAATAACTCATAAGCACATAACTACTCAAACTAACAACTTAAATCACACCTTATAGATCAATTTCCAAATTCAAAATATAACCATAACCACATTATTGCCAAACATAACAAAATGAGCCATTACTCATGACTATATATACAAAACAAAATATATGAATTTACAAGCCAAATCCTATGGCTATATTCACAACCAAAGTACCATATCTAGCCTATACATGCCATATACAATATGTACAATTCAAAAGTACTAACTTAGATGTTTGATAGTACGATGATGTTCCCGACGACTCTCGAATTTAAGCTAGCCTTGATTCTTTATAAAACATTGGAAAATAACACAAAGTAAGCTTCATAGCTTAGTAAGCTCGTAAGTGAGTAATTCAATACATCATATAAATGTAATTCTACCAATTACATATAACAAAATCATAAAAACATTACTACAAAACTTTTTCATGTCTCAAAATATGACCAAATATAAACTCAACGACCTTTCTCTATTTCATACTCAAATAGGTTTCGTACATAACTGTAATGTCTCATACTAACCTCTTTCTCATTCACATCATTCTTTTACCCATTGAAACATTTGAAATAGAAGTCGGATAGTCAAAGATCTCAATCGATAAGTACCTATACCATATCCCGTAGCCAAATCAAGGTAACTTATCCAGGAGTACCTATACCATGGCCTGTAGCCAAATCAAGGTAACTCCTCTCCAAAATACCTATACCATGGCCCGTAGCCAAATCAAGGTATCACTCGCACCCGAAGTGCCGATATCCCCGTAGCCAACACAATAACCTAATGACATGTCACTAGCATCCTAAACTATTCCTAATGTTCAACTGGGAAATTTCACTTATAGATTTCATCGTTGAATACATCCGTAAAGTCTTATTCAAAATTCAAACATTATCCATAATATCGTAATCATAGTTTATGCAATATCAAAGCATTTAACATTCATTTATAATGAAATTATCACATACAAACTTACCACGTATTCGGATTTGACGGATCGAATCGACTATTTGACAACCTTGCTTTTCCCCCGATCTAAATCTGAATTCCTCTTTTTTTGATCTATATGCATTCAAAATTAACTGATTTAACCATTCATTCATTCAATTTAATCCTTAAACACATATTTAGGCATTTTTACACATTAACCCCTAAACTTTCACATTTATTCAATTTAGTCCCTATTTCACATAAAAACATAATTTACACAATTTCTTTCTAATTTCATGAGTGCCGAATTTCTATAGGGTCCTTAGCATCCCTAAACTTTCATTTATTTCACATTTTAACCCCTCAATTTACACTTTTCACAATTAAATCCCTAAAATGCATTTTTACCTAAAATCAATTTACAAAACATTTAAATCTATCAGCAAATAGTTATTTTCCATTATCAAACATTCAAAAGATCAAATATTCATCAATGGCACTTCATGAAATCATGAACAAATTCAAAAATTAAGGCACGGGTTAGCTAGAATGCGAAGCAATGATTACAAAAACATAGAAATCATCAAAAATCAAAACATACCTTAATCAAGCTAAATGTGTGTCAAACCCTAAATGTTCTCCCATGGCTTATTCTTCTTCTAATTTCATTTAAGGATGATGATATTTAGGCTTATTTTAACTTTGTTTTATTTATTATAACATAATAACTAATTTACCATGATATCCTTTAATATAAACTATTAAAAATCATTTATGCATGGCTATCCTTGTCCACTCACCCTTTTAATGGTCTATTTACAACATAAGGACCTTAACATTAATAAGCCATAGCAATTAAACACCTTTAGGAAGTAGAATGCAACTTTTGCATTTTACGTGATTAAGTCTTTTTCTCAAATTGAGCAATTAAACGATAAAATTAGCTCACAAAATTTTCACACATACATGCTGTCATGCTGTAAAAACATAAAATAATATTAAAATAATTTTTTGACATTGAATTTGTGGTTCCAAAACCACTGTTCTGATTTAGCTAAAACTAGGTTGTTACATGTCATGCCAGTGTCCTAATCTGGTGGGTCATCTGAAAAGATGAAAAATAAAAGGGAGTGAGCTATGAAGCTCAGTGTGAGTTCCATCAAAAGATAACCAGTGCAATAGATTAAGATACAAAATCACACCACATATAATAACTAAAAGTAGTAGTATCAAAATATCAAATTAACATATCAATCATCATATATACACATATACACATATACACATATACATATATATATCATCTCAGAAATCTTAGAATCGTTTGCACATACTCTGTGAATGGAACACAGTTTCAGAATTAACAAAAAAGATCATACCCCATCGTTACATACCATAATATGAGTTCCCTAGAACTTGCCCATCCTTACATATCGGGTTGTGGTTAAACCGCAAAAGTTGTAGGTTAATATGCTGTCAGATGGTTGTGAATACACAACATTATGTAGATCAGAACTGCCAAATAATAGGTTGGTGAACCACCAGATTTGCAGGTTAATCGCTACCAGATGGTTGTGAATACACAACTTAATTGTAGATAGAAGCTGCTAGATAATATATATGGATGAATCACTAAAATTGCAGATTAATATTCTGGCAAAACTTCCTCCTTTCAAAACGTATCTTCTCATGTAATAAAATATGGCACTAAGCCATAATCTAGCACACACAAACATAACACTAAGCCACTGAACCAAAACAAATCACTTGTCAAAATTTTCAAAATCTAGACTCAAATTCAAGAGATAACCACTTTTGGTTTCACAACTCAATTTCTTATACCCCGATTTTTGGGATGTTACAACTCTTCATTCCTTAAAAGAATTTCATCCTTGTAATTCTATAGTCTCACTAGTCCTTAAGCCATAGAATTTGAAAGTTCTCATTTATAGGGGCCACCATGCTATTACTCTGCAACTTAGAGTAAATACAAAACCAACCAATATTTCAACAACTTTCAATTCTTTAATGCAAGTATCACAGTAACACAACACAAAAAGAATCACTAAAGACTCTTAGGTTGTAGATTCAAATCAGTAGCACTCGCACTCTTTTTATGGTTTGGGGTTGCTCAAGTATAGACTTTTGACCCACAGTTTCAAATTGAGTCTCATCGACCCTTGTGAATCACTGGACACAACCTGGCACCTCTTGAATATTTCCCTTAGATTTGAGCGTCCTAACATATTCATAAATTTTCATATTGGGCTACTGCCTTGAGAAGAGGACTCGACTCGAGTCGCTCAACTATGTCCAACATACCCTCACACAACGAGGATACGTATGCTTATTATGCTAATCTATCATTTCAGAAATTTTATGAACTAATTTAGGTTTATTAGCAACCCTAAGTCTGAAGTTTTAACAAAGGTTTTCATAGAAATTCCATAGATTTAGCTAGGACAGAGTAACCAAAACACTACGATTTGTGTTAGTTCATTGAATAAAGCTAAACCAGAGATACTTACAAGATCGGCGTTAGAGTCTCAGATTCCCTATGTACATACTTAAAAATAATCAAAATTTGAACACACACTTTTCAAAAACCTCAACTTTCGAATTCAATCAAAAGTTCCACTTACTTAAAACATTTTTCAGGAAAAGTTTTGAACCTGAAAACCATTGCCCGAGTTTTGGAAACTTGGCTTTGATACCCCTAAATATAACACCCTAAACCCGACCTTGAAGTTTAAGTTGAATCTGGAAGAGTTACACCAATGTATTGAAAATTGATTCGAGATAGTTTTAGAAACCATTCAAATCATTGCTTGATTTTTTTTTCAAAGTTTAACTTTGAAATCCAAAAATCCATTTTAATCAATTTAAGTGATTTAAGTGATTTTATAGTTTCATTTTAGAAATTTTCAGATACTGATGAGATTATCAACAAGCAAGGCAAGTTCAGAAACAAATTACAAACCCAAAAGATCAAATCATAGATACATCAGTGCAAACACAATCTTAGCTCCCGTACATTGTCTAATCCTAATTTAGATGTTTACCTGAACAAATAAAGATTAGACAAGCGTGAGCTCCCAAATTTGGCGTTTAGCCAAACTCAAATACAAATAAGCAGGTCATAACATCTAAAACATAGTATCGTAGAAAATTTAATAACAGTTATATAACCAGTACAGAACAACCCTAGAGTATCAAAACATTCAACAATAGTAGCACTAAAAAATAGAACACAGCAGAACAGAATAGAACAAAATAGAACAAACTTAAACAAAACAAAGCAGAACAAAATAGAATAGAACAACAAATATATATCTACGTCGTTACATTATTTGTCAAAACCATTCAGAGTACATATTTATCAGAAAACATCCTACCCGACTCCACAACACACCAAAATAGAGTTCCCCAGAACTTGTCCTGCCAAATCTCACCAATAGATAACTATGGACAGTGCCACCTGTAACAACCCGTTTTTAGTCAAATTGAAACAGTGGTTTTGGGACCACAAATATAAAGTATAAATAATTATCTTATTAATATTTTAATGTCTACAGCATGATAATATGATTGTTTGAAAGTTTCGTTCAAAAATTTTATCGTTTGATTGTTTAATTTGATAAAAATGACTAAATCACGTAAAGCGTAAAACTTGTGTTCTAATAGCTAAAGGTGTCTAATAGCTATATAACTTTAAAGTGAAGGTCCTTATGTGGTAAATATCCCAAAAACATGTTAGTGGATGATAGTGGCTTGGTAATTTTGAAATTTTTAAGGTTTTTAAAGGTTAATTTTGGTATTTAGTAAATAATGTTAAATTAAATAAAAAAACCAAATTTTTGTCCCATTATCATCTCTTTCAACCGAACATAGGGCAAAAGAAGCCATTTTTTTCATCTTCTTCATTCGGCCATGCTATTCTTACCAAATTAGGTATGGTTTTTCTCCCGTTTTTAATGATATCTATGTTTTTGAGATAGTTGCAGCTTAATCTAGCTAGCCTATGGACTAATTTGCAAAATTGTTAAAGGTTTAGAATGTTTCCATTGATGAATATGTATGAGCATTAATGTTTGATGATAGATTATGAATGTTTGATGATAGTTATTGTAATATCCTGAAATTGGGCTTATGCATTATTGTTAAAATGTGTGAAATAGCATGCCATTGTGAGTTTGAATGTGTATTTATGAATGTTTGTGAACTTAAGAATAATAGGAAAATACTTAAGAAAATATTAAGTTTTAAGTTTTAAGAGGAAGCTAGGTTGATAGGGCCTTAAGAGAAAATGTAGGGAAAATATGACACACAAACGGGCTTGGAAAAGTGGCTTGGAGGTGCCACTTAGGGCCTCTGGAAATGACGCCATGGGCTATAGGAAGGACCTAGGATCGAGTCACAAGGGAAGCAAATAAAAGTTTTATTTTTGCTACAAGGTAGATAGTGTTGGACGGCATTAAGGCACTAAAGGGAGGAGTTTAATCCTTTTTAAAATTCGGCTAGATAAGGGGATAAATGATGGATTAATTGTATTAATTTTTAAAAAATGGATAAGGAGAAAACAAGGATTTGATGAGGAAAGGGGAGTTGGCCAAATAGGGGACTCTTGGGGGTAGTAATTTCAATTTGAAAGGGAAAATAAGGCCATTCATCATTCTTTCTTTCTTCTCTTACCTTTGCCAAATTCTTTAGTGCATCTCCTCTTCTCCTTTTATTTTTCCAAAGCCGAAATACCCTTGTGATAGCCAAAACTTTGACCATCTCCATTGCCGAAAGTGATCAACTTATTCTCTTCTTTTCATAATCTTCCAAAAGCCAAAAATAAGTCCCTTCTAGCCTTAGTCAAAATTCCTTTGAGGAGTTAAGCAAAGGTGTCATCAACTTGGTGACTAAGGGTAAGATCAAGTTTGATTTCCATTCTATTTCTTTTAGGCTATCGAAATTCAGGAACTAATCCCTCATATTATTTTATGGCCAAAACTATGAAGGGTCATTCGGGATTTTGGCCTATTGTCAATTTCTAGGAAGAAGATCTTCGGGATTTCAAGGATTTAAGTCAAGTGGTGTTTTTGGGATTTGAGAATCGTAAGGTAAGTGTACTTACACATTCGGCCAAGGCCTAGTTTGGTATCTAGATCTATTTCCTATTTGTTTAAAAAGCTGAAACTAACTAGTTCAATGGTTAAGGTATAGCCGATTGCAATAAAGAAGCATCATAAAGTTTCAGGATTTATTTGAGAAACAAATTGGCAACAAGGAATTGAGATCTAAATCAGTAGATCGGGTTTTCGGGATTTAAGTAAACTGCTAAGTGTATCAGGTGTGTACCCCACATTATCTTTTAATAAGATTTATGGCAATATTTAATATGAGCATGTTTATAAGAATGTGAATATGGCTAAAGTACCATGCTATGGTACAAAGTACTCAGGTATGTTTTCCTACTCTTACTAGGATTATGATAAATATCTGTTTTGACACACATATGAAACTATAAGAATGTGAATCAAGAATTTGGCATGTTTTGTATGACATGGGCATACGAGTCATTGTGAAAGGGGAAGTGAAAGTGGTGGTAATACCACGATATCTGAATGTGGTGACTTCGGTCACATTATCTAAATGTGGTAACTTCGGTCACAATTATTTAATCTGGTGGCTATGCCACGAATTTTATAAGGGTGATGAGCACGTCGACTGCAGCGACTGCCTTCGATGGTGTGTAGCGGATGCAGGGTTGACTTAGTAGTCCCCACGGTATGCTGGATGGTACGGGTGATGTGTAGCGGATGGCATATAGGTTTGGGTTCGGGTTGCATCATTATTTCCTATCTGTTACATGAATATGTATGTGATTTGAGAATGTATGCCTAAATTGTTAAAATTTAGTGTTGGTTACATATTGAGTCTGTTTGACTCACCCCGTTGGGGAACATTTTCTTCCAAGTGACGATCAGTGATGGGCCGGGTCGGTAGGAGCTTAGTGGAGGCCATGTGAAGTTCAGATTTTACTGCTTTTGGACTCTTTTTATTTTAAGTACTTTGAATTTATTTTTGGGAATTATTTGATGTAATAAGGCCATAGTTGAATTATTTTATTTTACTTCCATTTATCATGCTACAAAATATTTTTTTTAAAAGACTAAGTAAATTTATCATAAATTAAACTCTAAATGTTTTGTAACCTAAAATCAAGGGATTTCAAGTATAAAATTAACTTGTTTCCAACTCGAGCCCAACCCAAAAACAATCTTTCTTTCAAAACACATCGTTTTTCCAAAGTCACAAAAGAATTTTGAACCGGATTACAACGAGAAACATACCAGATCCGGTCAAGGCTCGTGGGTCGGGTTTAAGGTGTTTCAGCTTGGTGCCGAGCCCAGTTTTAAACTCTCGGCCTTGGGTTTAAGGCCCAAAATGTTTTCAAAGTTAAGCCCAAAAGGAATTTTGTTAATTAAACAGGTTTTTCTGGCATGGCACACTAAGTCTCCGACCCGAAGTCCACCAAGTAAGTACCCCTATCTCTTGCGTAATTTATGATATGAATTGTAGAAGGGTAGAAAGGGAACGTAGATTAGCATGATAAGTACTTGAACCCTAGGACTAGGTTACCCCAACAAAAATACATAAAACTTAAATGCCTAACTAAACAAACCTGTGGTTAAGTCGCCGAGTTAGGTGTGGCAATCATTGTGCGCATGTCTAGGATTGGTATTCGGTGGGAGCTTGGTATTTAAGCAGTCGCATGACTCACCTCCTCTCCACTTGAATCCTACCTGGTGTGTAGCTTTGGTTCACCCTAACCAAGAGGACTTATTCACGGGCTAAACCCCTAACTAAAACCCGAAAGGGACTAGCCATATTTTTATGGAAACCCTAGTTTAAAAATTACTAAATTACCCTTTTGATTTGTAAAGGCTGTTCTATAAAATTTTTCTGACATATTTTTTAAAAAAAATTACAAAAATACCCCTAGTGGTAAGATTACCAAAATGCCCTTGGTTTATAAAATACTCATATTACCCACAGTTCTTATCAAAATTTCATTACTTTGTTCAAAAACCCTAAATTTACAAAATATCAAAATACCTTGATTTTAGAAAAAATTACGAAATTACCCCTAACCTGCAAATTACCTAAATACCCCCGAGTTACAAAATTACCAGAATGACCCCCGATCTTCAAAAAAATTTCTACAACAACACTGATTTGGAAAACAAATTCTCAAAAAAAACCCCCAAGTTTTGTAAATTCCAAAATACCCTTGATTTATTAAGATTTACAAATTTACCCGGGTTAATTACCAAAATACCCTTAAATTTCAAAATTTCCAAAATACTTCCGGGAATGCAAAATTGCCAGAATACCCTTATTGACAAAATCACCAAGGAACCTTATTTTGACAAATTATGAAAATACCCCTGTAGGATAAATTACAAAAATACCTCTGGCATAGGAACGGACAAAAAAATGTTCAAAGAGTGGGAGATACTAAGAAATGGATGTGTTTTCTTTGAATTAGAGTAGAAGACTTGAAACTTTGAATGATCGAAAGAACCCCTATCAAACTTCCTGCCATAAAACTTCTTTGTGGATAATCAGTGGAATAAAGGCTAATTCATAAAATTTCTTAAACCAGATTAAAGCGTGATCGTAGAAATGAGCTCTAGGGGACGTGGTCACAATGTACGAGGGATGCGATCGAGGTAGAATGATCATGTCGAAACCCGTTAGATCGGGTCAAGGATCGAGAATGAGGTACCATCGCCACCACCACCACCATTTGTTGGTGTTGAGTAGAAGATCGACGGGAGAAGATGCTATATCGCAGGTTGTCTCTGCGAGTTCTTGAAATGGTGGCTAGTGTTGGAGGGGATATAAGAGCTCAAAATCAGATGAAGCGACTCGAGCCAACTGAGTGAAGTGTTCCGTGGAGTATCTAGTGTAGTACCCAAAGACAAATTGAATATTGGTTGGAGGCGATCGAGCGATTATGGATGAGCTCGATCGACCCCGAGGAGAAGTTGAAGGGAATAGTGGCACTGCTACGCAATGAAGCCTATCAATGGTGGTTAACAGTTCGGGATGGTGCCACTGCTGAGGATCTAACCTGGGAGTATGTTAAGACAGCGTATCAGAAGAAGTATGTGGGAACCAGATATATTGATGAGCAGAGGATGGCATTTTTGGGGCTGGTTCAAGGGAATAAGTCTATAATAGAGTACGAAGCTGAATTTCTGAGGCTGAGCCGGTATGCTCGAGGAGTGGTGGCAACAGACCATGAGCGATGTGTCCGGTTTGAGGATGGACTAAGGGATGACCTAAGGTTGTTGATAGCCCCACACCAGGAGTGGGAGTTTGTCGCATTAGTAGAAAAGGCTAAGGTGGCCGAGGGAATTAAGGACTCTGCAAGGTAGAACTCTGATTGGAATAGAAATAAGAGAGGATTTGGGTCGTCTGGATCATCTGGGAATGCTCAGAAAAGGCCTAGAGTTGATGGGTCGCGAGGTCAGCAAACTGGTACTGGAGGGCAATATCGTACTTGTGAGTAGTGTGGGAAGAAACACTTAGGCGAATACTAGAAGAAGACAGATGGATGTTTCAAATTTGGGTCAAAGGACCATATGATTAAGGACTGCCCGATGAGACTAGATGGGAATCGACCAATAGCTTAGAATGTTAATCAGACTGGTAGAGGTGGACAGCAGCCTCAGCGGGGCCGTGGTCTGAATAACAGAGGAAATGGTACTGGTAGAGGACGTGGAACACTAGATCGAGGTGCTGCTAATACCGAGGCAAGGCAGCTGGGTTTAGTTTATGCGGTTCATCGGAGAGAGGATGGAGACACGTCAGACGTCATAACTGGTACGTTTCTTGTATTTGGAAAGCCTTATTATGGTTTGATTGATATGGGCTCGACCCATTCTTATGTTCCATGTAGAGTAGTTGAAACTCTAGACATAGGATCTGAACTTTCGGATAGAGAGATGACTGTAGTAAGCCCACTAGGTCAAACTGAAGTGGTAAATAAGATCTTTCGGAGCGTACCTTTAGAAATTTAAGGCGTAGTATTTTCTGCCGACTTGATGGAACTTCCCTTCGGAGAATTCGATCTCATACTTGGAATGGGTGGCTAGTGGACCATTGGGTGTGTTGGATTTGCTTGACTAAGCGAATGGAGTTAAGGACCCGGAGGATGAGGTGGTCATTATGATAAGAGAAAGAAGAAACTACTTGTCTAATGTAGTTTTCGGTAGGCTAAAGGCTAAAAAGATGGTTCGTAAAGGGTGCAAGGAATTTTAACCTTTATTAGTGCGTTGGATGGAAAAGAAGGGGGAGTTAGTGGAGTAAGAATTGTAAGGGAATATGAGGATGTCTTTCCAGAGGAATTACCCGTAATACCCTCGGACAGGGAGGTGGAGTTTGGAATTGACTTGTCGCCAGTGCAGACTCCTCGTGTCCATTGCCCCATCTGAATGGCACCAAAGGAGTTGGTTGAGCTCAAGGCCCAAATCCAAGAATTACTAGACCGTGGGTTCATCTGACCCAGTGTGTCTCCATGGGGAGCACCGGTCCTGTTTGTGAGGAAGAAGGACGAAACTATGCGTATGTGTATAGACTATCGTCAGTTGAATAAGCTAACCATCAAGAACAAGTATCCTTTGCCAAGGATTGATGACTTGTTCAATCAACTTAAGGGGACGGTAGTGTTCTCAAAGATCGACTTAAGGTTAGGATATCATCAGTTGAATGTGAAGGAGGCGGATATCCATAAGACAGCCTTTAGGACAAGATACGGCCACTATGAGTTTGTGGTAATGCCGTTCGGGTTGACAAATGCTCCAGCCGTATTCATGGATATGATAAATCGGGTTTTTCAACCTTACTTGGATCGGTTCATCATTGTGTTCATCGATGACATCCTCGTATACTCCAAGACTGAGGAGGAGCATGATGAGCATCTCCGGATTGTGCTGCAAGTGTTAAGGGAGAAGAAGCTCTATGCCAAATTCAGCAAGTGTGAATTTTGGCTTAAGGAGGTTGCATTCTTAGGGCACGTGGTGTCTGCTGAAGGAATAAGGGTGGATCCTAGAAAGATTAAAGCAGTGTTGGATTGGAAACCACCTAAGTCGGTGGCGGAGATTCGTAGTTTCTTGGGATTGGTAGGCTATTACAGAAGGTTTGTAGAAGGGTTCTCATCAATAGCAGCGCCTTTGACAAAGTTGTTGAGGAAGGAAGTACCCTTTATATGGACGGATAAGCAACAGGAGAGTTTTGAAAAACTTAAGAGGGTATTGACGGAAGCTCCAGTGTTGATTCACTGAGGCGTAAAAGGATTTTATTGTATTGTGACGCTTCCCATATAGGTTTGGGTTATGTATTGATGCACGACGGGAAGGTAGTCGCATATGCGTCCCGACAGTTGAGGCCACATGAGGTGAACTACCCGACGCATGACTTGGAATTAGCAGCAGTGGTCTTCACTCTTAAGGTATAGAGGCACTATCTTTATGGCGAAAAGTCGACGATCTACACAGACCACAAGAGTTTCAAGTATCTATTGACTCAGAAGGAGTTGAATCTGAGGCAGCGAAGGTGGGTGGAATTATCAAGGATTATGGTATTCTATAGAGTATCACCCGCAAAGCAAATGTAGTGGCGGATGCCCTAAGCCAAAAGTTGTGTCGGATCTGAGGGCAATGTTCACACATTTGAGTTTGTATGATGATGGAGGCTGTTGGCAGAGTTACAAGTTAAGCCGACATGGTTGAATGAAGTGAAAGAGAGATAGTTGGCTGATTAGGACCTAAGTACTAAGCTACAGCAAGTACAGAATGGAGAGTTGGAAGATTATGGCATTAATGGCAAAGGAGTGTTGTGTTTCAAGAGCAAGGTCTATATGCCTAAGGATAAGGAACTTAGGTGAAGGATTCTTCAGGAATCGCATAGTAGCCCTTATGCTATGCATCCCGGAGGTACTAAGTTGTACATAGACTTAAGAGAACAATTTTGGTGGCCAGTGCGAAAAAGGAAGTTCTGAATTTGTAGGCAAGTGTTTGACGTGTCGACAAGTTAAAATTTGAACACCAAGTTCCGCCGAGGTTACTTCACCAATCAAGATTCCATAGTGGAAGTGGGGAGAATTACCATGGACTTTGTTAGTGGGCTTCCCTCACGCCTACTAAGAAGGACTCAGTATGGGTAATAGTGGACCGTTTGACCAAGTTCGCGACTTTATTACGGTGAGAGTCGATTATTCTTTGCAGAGGTTGGCAAAGTTGTATGTGATGAAGTCGTAAGGTTGCATAGAGTGCGGTGTTGATTATCTCAGATAGGGACCCAAGGTTTACTTCCGGTTCTAAAAGCGTTACATCGGGCTTTAGGCACTAAGTTGGATTTTACTACGGCTTTTCATCCACAAATGACAGGCGATCTGAACGGGTAATCCAAGTGTTGGAGGATATGTTGAGGGGCTGTGTGATGGATTTCAGAGGAAGTTGGGAGGAATATTTGCCTCTAGCGAATTTGCCTACAACAATGACTATCGTGCCAAGATTCGGATGGCACTGTATGAAGCATTGTATGGTCAGAAATGTCGAACTCCTACGTATTGGAAAGAGTTAGGAGAATGTTGAGTTTTGGGTCCAGAGATTATGGCAGAATCCGAAGAGAAGGTTGTGATAATTCGTGCACAGTTGAAAGAAGCATCGGATAGGCAGAAGTCATATGCAGATCTCAAACGAAAGGAAATAGAATTTGATGTGGGAGACCAAGTATTCCTTAAGGTTTCGCCTTGGAAGAAGGTGATGAGATTTGGTAGGAAAGGGAAGCTAAGCCCAAGGTTTATAGGACCCTATCGAGTGTTGAAGCGAGTTGGACCAGTGGCATATCAGTTGGAATTGCCACCTGAGTTGAAGCAGATAGACGACATATTTCATGTGTCCATGCTACGCCGTTACCGATCGGATCCATCTCATATAGTCTCGGTTGAAGAGGTGGAGCTAAGGCCAGATTTGTCCTATGAGGAGGAGCCGATTCAGATCTTGGAACGGGATGTGAAAGTGTTGCGAAGGAAATTAGTTCATTCGGTCAAAGTGTTGTGGCGCAACCATGGATCGGAAGAAGCTTCTTGGGATCCAGAAGAAGCAATCGACAAAGAATACCCCACCTATTCTAGCTGTGTAATTTCGAGGACGAAATTATTTTAAGGGGTAGAACCGTAATATCCCGAAATTGGGCTTATGCATTATTGTTAAAATGTGTGAAATAGCATGTCATTGTGAGTTTGAATGTGTATTTATGAATGTTTGAACTTAAGAATAATAGGAAAATACTTTAGAAAATATTATGTTTTAAGTTTTAAGACAGCTAGGTTGATAGGGCTTAAGAGAAAATGTGGAAAATATGGAGGCTTGAAAAGTGGCTTGGAGGTGCCACTTAGGGCCTTTGGAAATGACGCCATGGGCTATGAGGAAGAACCTAGGATCGAGTCACAAGGGAAGCAAATAAAAGTTTTATTTTTGCTACAAGGTAGATAGTGTTGGACGGCATTAAGGCACTAAAGGGAGGAGTTTAATCCTCTTTAAAATTCGGCTAGATAAGGGGATAAATGATGGATTAATTGTATTAATTTTTTAAAAAAAGGGATAAGGAGAAAAACAAGGGATTTGATGAGGAAAGGGGGAGTTGGCCGAATAGGGGACTCTTGGGGGTAGTAATTTCAGCTGAAAGGGGAAAATAAGGCCATTCATCATTCTTTCTTTCTTCTCTTACCTTTGTCGAATTCTCTAGTGCATCTCCTCTTCTCCTTTTATTTTTCCAAAGCCGAAATACCCTTGTGATAGCTGAAACTTTGACCATCTCCATTGCTGAAAGTGATCAACTTATTCTCTTCTTTTCATAATCTTCCAAAAGTCGAAAATAAGTCCCTTCTAGCCTTAGTCGAAATTCTTTTGAGGAGTTAAGAAAAGGTGCTGTCAACTTGGTGACTAAGGGTAAGATCAAGTTTGATTTCCATTCTATTTCTTTTAGGCCTGTCGAAATTCAGGAACTAATCCCTCATATTATTTTATGGTCAAAACTATGAAGGGTCATTCGGGATTTTAGCCTATTATCGATTTCTAGGAGGAAAATCTTCGTGATTTCAAGGATTTAAGTCAAGTGGTGTTTTCGGGATTTGAGAATCGTAAGGTAAGAGTACTTACACATTCGGCCAAGGCCTAGTTTGGTATCTAGATCTATTTCTTATTTGTTTAAAAAGCTGAAACTAACTAGTTCAATGGTTAAGGGTATAGTCGATTGCAATAAAGAAGCATCATAAAGTTTCGGGATTTATTTGAGAAACAAATCGACAGCAAGGAATTGAGATCTAAATTAGTAGATCGGGTTTTTGGGATTTAAGTAAACCGCTAAGTGTATCACGTGTGTACCCTACACTATCTTTTAATAAGATTTATGGTAATATTTAATATGAGCATGTTTATAAGAATGTGAATATGGCTAAAGTACCATGCTATGGTACAAAGTACTCAGGTACGTTTTCCTACTCTTACTAGGATTATGATAAATATCTGTTTTGCACACATATGAAACTATAAGAATGTGAATCAAGAATTTGGCATGTTTTGTATGACATGGGCATACGGGTCATTGTGAAAGGGAAGTGAAAGTGGTGGTAATACCACGATATCGAATGTGGTGACTTGGTCACATTATTCGAATGTGGTGACTTGGTCACAATTATTTAATCTGGTGGCTATGTCACGAATTTTATAAGGGCGATGAGCACGTCGATCGCGACTACCTTTGATGGTGTGTAGCGGATGGAGGGTTGACTTAGTAGTCCCCACGGTGTGCCGGATGGTACGGGTGATGTGTAGCGGATGGCATATAGGTTTGGGTTCGGGTTACATCATTATTTCTTATCTGTTACATGAATATATATGTGATATGAGAATATATGCCTGAATTGTTAAATTTTAGTGTTGGTTACACATTGAGTCTGTTTGACTCACCCCATTGGGGAACATTTTCTTCCAGGTGACGATCAGTGATGGGCTGGGTCGGCAGGAGCTTAGTGGAGGCCATGTAAAGTTCAGATTTTACTCTGTTTTGGACTCTTTTTATTTTAAGTACTTTGAATTTATTTTGGGAATTATTTGATGTAATAAGGCCATAGTTGAATTATTTTATTTTACTTCCATTTATCATGCTACAAAATATTTTTTTTAAAAGACTAAGTAAATTTATCATAAATTAAACTCTAAATGTTTTGTCACCTAAAATCAAGGGATTTCAAGTATAAAATTAACTTGTTTCCAACTCGAGCCCAACCCAAAAACAATCTTTCTTTCAAAACACATCGTTTTTCCAAAGTCACAAAAGAATTTTGAATCGGATTACAACGAGAAACATACCAGATCCGGTCAAGGCTCGTGGGCCGAGTTTGGGGTGTTTCAGTTATACAAGTTTTGTAAAGCGATTTTTAGTGAAAATGCAAATTAAGGATTAAATTTTAAAATGTGGAAAATTTGTGGTTAAAATATGAAATCAATGGAAAATTTGGGCGGCTAGGGACATAATTGTAATTTGGCTAGCATGGGTTGTGGTTAAATTGCATGAATTTGTGATTTTATGTTATAAGGACTAAATCGTAAAAGTTATAAAATATTGGGGCAAAAGTATAAATGGCTTTAATGTGTATTGTGGACTAAATTTAATAGAGAGATTAAATAAGCTAAATTTGATTACATACAGATCAAGAAATGTGAAATCCAGATCTAGATCGAGGGAAAAACAAAGTACTCGACTAATTGACCTATTTCACCGTCTTTGCTTTCGAGGTAAGTTCGTATGTAATAAGCATTGCTATATTTGGGTTTCAAATGCTTTGATATTGCATAAATTGTGAGTTACAAACTTGCAGATACATTCGATGAAGATTTGGTATTGGAAATCTCGGTTGAACTTTAGGAATAGATTAGGATACGAATGACATGTCATTAGGGGATACATTGATTTAGCTTCGGGCCATGATATTGGCACTTCGGGTATGAGTTACATTGATTTGGCTTCGGGCCACGATATTGGCACTTCAAGTGTGAGATACATTGAGTTGGCTTCGGGCCATGATATTAGCACTTAGGGTGTGCGACTCTCGAGTATCCGACTTTTATTGCAAATGGTTCAACGGGTATATTGAAGATATGAACTGGTGAGAATAGATACGTATCGGTACAGGCACTATAGCAAAATAGACTTTTAGCGGCATTTTTTGGCCTTTAGCAGCGTTTATAAGCGCTACTAAAAGTATTTGCGGCACTTTTAGAAAGGCCACAAAAAACGCCGCTAAATCAAACGCTGCAAACTTTAGCGGCGTTTATGAGAAAAAATGCCACTAAAGGTCATGACTTTTAGCGGTGCTTTCCCCACAAACACCGCTAAAAGTCATGACCTTAAAGGTCATGCGCGCTTTTCACAAACGCCGCTAAAAGTCATGATCTTCAGCGGCGCTTCTCCCACAAATGCCGCTAAAAGTCTTGACCTTTACCGGCGCTTCTCCCACAAATGCCGCTAAAGGTCATGACTTTTAGCGGCGCTTCTCCCACAAACGCCGCTAAAGGTCATGACTTTTAGCGGCGCTTTCCCCACAAACGCGGCTAAAGGTCGTGACTTTAGTGGCGGTTTCCCCCACAAACGCCGCTAATTTGTACAAATTTACAGTGTACAATTTGTTCAATATTATACCCCTCCTACACTAAAACCAACCAATAACAGTAAATATAACATATAATTCCAACCCAAAACAGCAAATTTAGCAAAAAAATCACACCAAATGCATTAATTCTAAATGATACTTGAAATTCAATAAATTAAATGAATTATAACTGCAAATATTGTTACAATAATGTTAAATGTAATAATGTTAAAATAATCTTACAACGAAACTAAATTTCTAAGATGGCGCTTTTTGCATCATTGAAACATCTGCATCATATGCTGAAGTTGTAGTTGGAGCTCATCGTACTTTTTGTTCTGCTCTGCTAGCATCGATGCTGCCTCTGCCTCCCTAAAGTTTTCGCTACCTCCCTCACTGCTGATGCTTCCATATTCGCTCTAAGCTATTGCTAGAGTTCTTCATATTTTCTTTGAACATCAGCAATTTGTTGCCTCTGCTCAACCGTGCTCTCTTGCATCTGAGCTATGTGGTCTTTTAGCCTCTAAACTTCAGCACGAGATTGACCCCCGGAAGGCATGTATTGTTGGGAGCCGGATCCAAAATATTGGGTCGGGGTAACACCAGATCCTTTAAATCGAACCCGACCATACCTTTCAAGGCCAAAAACATCAGTGATAATTTTATTATAAATATACTCAAAATTAACAGAACTTCAGTCGAAGCAGTCGTACCTTTTAGGACCCAAAACATCGGTAATAATTCTGTTATCAATATCCTCAAAATCAACAGAACTATCAGTCAAAGCAGCCGCTTCATACTATGCTTTCTTCTCCTTTAGTTTATCCTAATCAATCAATGAAAGAGTTAGAAACGAAATATATAATAAGAAGGAATGCAACATAACTTAACATTATAAATTTAAAACTACAAATGATGAATTAAACTATTATAATTAAACATTAGAAATATTTGTAATAAATCAACTTTTATTAAGTAAATATACCATAATTTCTGTAGCTTTGGATGTCATCGGAGATCCATCCTTCTTCCTATGCGTAATGCTGAAGGCGTCCAACTTTTTGACCAGACGAAGCTTCCTACATTGTAACGGAAAAAATATAATTTAATAGTATAAAGTCATTAATATTTGATGAATTAATAAATTATAATACCTCGGCCTCACCTACACAAGCAAAACTTCGAACTCCGCTGCATGCGTGAATTTTTGTTTCTGTATGCTGCTTGTTCCAACTCGCTCACGGTCCTACATAATGGAATTTGAATTATGTATATAGTAAATACTATAAACCAAAAACTTTATAAGACTTTAGAAGTACGTAATACCTCTCCTTTCTTTGAATTCCAGAATCTAACTTGATCTTCCCATTGGTGCATCAACATTCCCGGCGGGACATTTCTTAATTTTTCGTCGAAGCTTATGTATTTCTTAAAATATTATTTTTTCAGCGTGCTTTTATTGTCTCTCCATTTTTTTACCCAATGTCTTCTTGATATAGTCATCGGGGACCTCTAAAGCAAATCTCTCCTGAAAAAACATAAGTTAAAAAGTTAATATAAATGAAAGTTAAACCAAAGTATTATAAATTACATTCACGTTTTGTTACCTTAATATTATCGAGAGCCTGATTTTTGTTGGCAATAGGCATGTGATGCCATGATTCGTAGTTAATGGGAAACATATTGGAATTTCGTGCTATAATGCCCAAATAGCTTGCTAATAGTCGAGATTCAGATCCAACAGGCTTGCCATGATTTTTTCTCCTTACTTTAACACGCTCGACAGGATCTAGGTCGTATAAATCTTTAAGAAGTGTACGTCCCCGACCTGTTCGCATCCCACCACCTTCAGCTGAAAAATGATATATTATTATATTAAAATTGAAAAATGAATCAATAATAAAATTCAACATGCATGTAAGATAAACTTAACATTACTTTGAAATTCTACAGGCTCGTCATCTATGTCAGGCACATTCGAAGATCCAACAACTGTTTGCTATTCACTATTGCCCTCTTCCGAATTTACAGTATTTTGTAAAATATTTAAATCTCATATTCTTCTTCTACTCATTTTTCCTGCAATACACATAAAATAGTCCAAAATTTAGAAGATCATTATACCTGTATTTATGTGTCGGACAAGGGTACTTACGTGCTAACAGTAGAAGGCCTATAGAGTCGAAGACTAAATTGGTTTTAGCAACAATTCTGCCAACAAGTGGTATAGCATAGCCTGTGGGTAGCCATTAAAAGTCATGAGATAGTGGCGGGGAGAAACATAAGAAGAAAATTGGGTAATAAGTTGAAAAGCGAAACAATGTGTTGATATCAAGAAACCTTCAAGGCCAAGAATAAATGGTACAAGCTCACTAAGATTTAAAAGTAAAACAATACAAGAATGAGAAAAAATCAAAATTTCTATAAGTAATATATTTTAATAAAATATAAGTATTTTAAAATATCGACAAGATCCCAACTCCATGGCAAAAGATATCAAGAATTTTTCTATGTTGCCACAAAGTAAATAAGGTTTAGTCAAAATAAAACAGAGAGTAACATTTACTTTTTGCTAGGTCGAGACTGCTTTGTTGGAGTGTTGGCAATACAATTGGGTTTTATTTTCCTCTCAAAATGCCAAACTACTTCATATTTTCACTTACAAAGCTAAGATCCCGTGTTAATCGATGACATAAAGCCTAGATGTATACCAATAGGGTTATATCTCACCTATTTTCCTTTTTGTTCACATAATCCGGTATGCCCGCAAATGAAAATATCGAAAATGGAAAATTTATAGTTTCTTTATAAATGTTAACTTTAAGAGAATATTTAAAATTGACCATAACCAACGTTGGATAAATAGGTTCAAGATCTCGCAAGAAGAAAAATGACTAAAGAGGATCATGAAATTTTAACATGCCAAAGAAGGTTTAGGCCCATCATCATTACCATCAAGTCAGCATTTAGAATATGGTATTGTAATATGGATTCTCTCCATTACCAAAATGATAACTTGCAATAACATGCGAACAAGTAGCTATCCTTATTTATGACCTTAATTGACTCGTACTGCTTTAACATTTAAAATTTAAACTAAACAAATCTAATGCTTAAACATATTATTCAAGGAACTTACAAATTTGCAAGGGACCAAAAGCAAGAAAGATACCTAAAGAATCTAAACAACAGCAAACTTATCAACTACAGTTTTCGCTAGTACTGGATGCAAGCTCAAAGGCTTTATCAGCAATTCCACATTCTATTGCGAAGGCAAACTATGAGATTAGTTATTGCTTGCCATGAAATGTCGCAGTAGTGACCCTCTCAAAAGACATAGGCATAGGCATAGGCACAGAAATCAGTCATTTCATCTGATTTAATCATGTAGAAAATAGTATATGATTGCATCCAAGATTAATGTTGACATATTTAGATATGTGAAAAAGGAAAAGAATAAAACTCAAGCTTGTATTTCAAGTCTTACTAATCTACTGTTAAAGGTTGTGAATTATCCGGATTAATTTTTAAAGTTTTTTCCGATATAGCAACAAAACTACTAGCACCTACCTTTGATGTAAAGCGCTCATCCCGTAACATAAACTTTAACCCATCAAGTTTTCCTGTCTCTCGAAAGATCATCAATGAATAGCTTCACTGTGTAGCCTAATTAAAATGAAAATAAAACAAAATTTTGAGAGCAAATAAGAGATTATGCTAACAGAGCATAAGGGAAATAGTAATACACACATCAGAGCAAGTCGTTGTCCATCAAATGGATAGCCAACTACAAAGCCTACCAGAGAAAGTTCGAGATCCGCATAAAGATAGGCGAAAAATGATCAAGAGTCATAAAGTAGATAGCTCAAAGTTCAAAAACAAGTAAAGAGATCCATGGCCTTAAATATATGCATATCTCTTCTCATACCGCTTGTTCCATGGGTGCATCCATAGGCATAATTAAAAACAAAAAGAAGAGAAGCGAGCCAACTTCACTTAAAATATGATTGTGAAATTGTTACGGCATGATTCCGCAACTTGATTAGATGAGTTTTGACCCAAAATTCCTATATTATTATGTTGTTTAGATGCTTCTAATGAAGGAACATAAGGGACTCATTGATATAGAAATAAAGGAGCACTTGAAGCAAAAGATTAAGCAAAGGGAAACAAGATTAATCAAAAGATTAAAAGATTCCACAAAGCAATGTAGCAGCACAAAAGCAATCCCATTTGTAACAAAATTAAGAGGGGCAGACAACTTCATCAAATACAAGACCAGCAAAAGAAGGCGACTTACAAGTTGGTCGATGGCGACGGTGACTGGCAACGAGGCAGATGAAGGCCGACGCGATGAGGATGAATGGACAACCGACGACAAAGAAGGAGAGGATTTGAGAAGGATTCTAATTTTGGGAATTTAGGGATTGTGAAAAGAAGGTGAAGACACTAAGGAATTTCAGGGTGATGGAACTGAATAAAACCCAACACAAAAAAATGGCGTCATTTTGATAAAAAATTTTAAAGTTTGTGGCATTTTTTAAACTAGCGCCGCTATTGCCTACTTATAGCAACGCTTTTACCCTAGCGACACTAATACTAAAACCTAATATAAAATGAGTTTTTGTAATTTTTTTACAATTTTTTAAGATTTTATTATACATAAAGTTTACCTGCTATCTCTTAAATAATTTAAAATTTTTATTTTTTTACAAATTTTGAATATTAATCTTTTTAACTGAAATATTGACTAAAATATTAAAATTGTAAGTTTTAAGTTTTAAAATTTTTAACATTTTAATTTTTTTCTATAACATCCTTAAAATGGGGTTCTGCGTTTTGCTTGTGTTGCATGTGATGAATTGTCTATAATGCTCATTTAACATGTTATGGGGTCTAGCTATAACCCTAGGTTAGGCCTGAGTTAGGGCTAAGAATTATGCTTTGGCATTTAAGGAAATGGAGCTAAGGGAAAGAGGGGTTAAGAGATTTTATTGGGGGAATCTGCCACAAGAAATTAATGGGAAAAGTGGCAAGGAGGCACCACTAGGGTGTCAGAGGAGTGACGCCACATGCAGAGAGGGAGTACCTGTGTTCGAGCTACATGAATTGCACTCCTGCTTATTCTTTTTCACGCCACAAGCAAGGAGAGGGGTGCTCAGGTGGGACTCTCTTGATGGATAATGATAGAGAGAGGTAGTCAAAAAGATGTTGATGAGAGGGGGGAATTATTTATTTTGGACTGTCACCAGTGGTTTTGACCACACGATGGGTTGGCCCCGTCTTGATATTATAAATTGTGACTAAGTCCCAGTGGTTTTGACCACCAGTGGTTTTGACCACATATCGATTTGTGACTCGTCCTAGTGGTTTGGTACCATAGTGGGTTGGCCCCACGAGATTATTTACGGGATTGTCATCAGTGGTTTTGACCACACGATGGGTTGGCCCCATCACTTGATTTGTGACTTCGATCATCAGTGGTTTTGACCACATCGATATATTTGTGACTACGGTTTTGACCATGGTTTTGACCAACGCTGGTTTTGACCACACGGGGTAGTAAAAGGTGTTTGGATGGCTAGGTTATGGGTTGCATGTTTTGTATAGTTTGCATGTTTTTACTGATAACTTGTGTAAGTGAATGCACTATCGGGTTGGGGATTTACACACTGAGTCTTGGTGACTCACCCTTCCCTTATATTTTGCAGATGAGTAGATTGCGGAGATGGAGCCGAAAGGACTCGAGGCGACCATGCATGTTCGTGGGACTTTGAACTCTTTTAGCTACTATTTAAATTTTAAATTTTGGTTTTGGGTTATGTAATAAGGCCGCTAATATTTGTTTTGGTTATTTTTATTATTGCAATTATTTTAACTATGTGGAATAAATGATTTTAATAATTAACCGGCAGAATGCCATGTTTTTAAAACTATAACTCCTTCATTTTTCATTAAAGCGTTGCCATTGGGTAACATCACTTAAATTATGATAACAAAGATAACTTGAATATTTTCTAAAAACTTGCAACAATAATTAGACTTTAAGCACGGATTTCCAAAAAGGGTTTTCTAAAGAAAATTATCCGGTAAACTTTCATTTTCAAAAGGTTTTCACTTCGTGACATGTCAGATCCGGTTGTGGTGTGCTGACTGGGTTTGGGGTGTTACAATTTTGGTATCAGAGCCAAGTTCAAAAGCTCAGTTGTGGGCCCGAGGCCCAAAATGTTTTAAATTAGGGCTTTGAAAAATTTTGTGAAAAAGGTTTCACACAGTCATTTATCATTTTTCATACACAAGTTTATATCAATTTCTATACGATATAACTTCTAAATCCAATAGCAATCATCCTCTAAATCATATTTGTTAAATTTGCACATATGAAACACATGACTAGATAAAATTAATCATGCTTAATTACTTATGATACATATACAAACTATGCTTCAAATTTCAACCATATTAATATCAGCTATATATCCACATGTTGAATTAACTAATATGCAACAAAGCCATGTTACATGTACTTAATACATATGACTCTAATATTAATGGCATTTGTACACTTAAAACATTTTGCAACCTATATCATCACATTCCATACATCAAATATAAGTTATATATCTATTTCATTAGTTGAATATCAAACATATTATTTCATTGCTTCTACACAAGCACATAGTAAAACCATTCAAACCATATTACATTAATTATTATGCAATCATATATGCGACTTTAGTATCATTACAACATGGTCGACCATACTATCGATCGCTATTTTGGTATTTTAAAAGCTTGAACTTCAACCTATGGCATGTATCAATTTATTTAACTCCAAAGCCTTAGTTATATACATGATCCAACTCACATTCTACCTTTACATAAACTAAATCCTTACCATGTTACATTCAATAATTGTATGTATACACATTTACAAATACACGCATATAAAAATTATAAATACTTCAAGAAATCAAAAGTTACATAAACCACCACATGCATATATTTATATCCCATTCGCATATATTATTAAAATTGCCATATTATATTAAGAATTGGGGTTTCTACCTTAAACTCCCTTAAAAAATGAATTCAATTTAGTACATCATTTACAACCAATCGCTTATAGCTTAAAGAAAAAAAAATCTTCTATCAACATGAATAGATCAATATACTCATTCATGGCCGAAACTAAGACAAGCTCCAAGCTCCAAAATTTCCACATGTATTTTAAAGTACTCATGATAGCTAGCTCAACCATGCAAGAATTTACAAAAATGAAGCTAAATTCCTTACCTTAAGAGGACATGCAAGGCCTACCATGAAGTTCAATTTTTTCTTCCTTTCTCCTTGTTTTCGTGGAGAAGATGAAGTAAGTGGGAGAGAATATGTTTTTTTTTTTCTTTTTTATCTTCTTTAAACAACATAAATTATACTTTCTTAATCATTACCCCACTAACTAGTAATAATAATAAATAATAATATACAATATATATATAATATATAAATATAAGCACTAGTCATTATAAATGACGTCCATTACCTTAAATAATGGGTCAATTACCCTTTTAGGACTTCTATTTATAAAGCCACAATCAATTTGGTATATTTCACTATAGTTTACAACTTTTACCTTTTTCAGCGATTTAGTCCTTTTCTAAATTAAACACACAAACGATAAAATTTTTCTCTGAGACTTTCACACACATAAATGCATACATAATAAATACTACATATAATATTTAAAAATTTCTCGAGCTCGGATTCGTGGTCCCAAAACCACCGCTTCGATTAGGGTCGATTCTTGGCCATTACAAATGCGTGGGTTGAACAGAATGGCACTGAGTCTCCGGCACCAATCCTCCCATGTAAGTACTTCTGACTCTTGTGTGATTTATATGTATGGGAGATGGGTATTTTGGGATTGTAGATTAGTGAAATAGGAATTATTGAACCCTAGGAATAGCTTACCCCAAACTCAAGTACATAAGACTTAATGATCCACTAAACAAACCTGTGAGTACGCCATCGAGCCAAGGGTGTGGTAACCGCAGTGCATGTCTAGGAGTGGATTCAGGAGGAGCTTGGTATTTAAGCAGTCCTAGTGACTCACCTCCTCTTCACTCAAATCCTACAGTGCGAGTGACGGTTTACCCAAGCTAAGAAGACTTATTCACAAAGCTAAACTTCATAACTAAAACCTAGGAAGGACCAAATTGTTTGTTTTGAAACGTGTTAAAACCTTGGTTTTGAAATGGCCATAGTAACCTTGATTTAAGAAATGACCAAAATACCCCGATTTGAAAAAAATGACCAAATTACCCTTGACTTGCAAAAATTACCAAAATGCCTCAAGATGAAAAATTGTCAAGTACCTTGAATTGAAAATTTTCAAAATACCCTTACTTTGTAAAATCACCTTGAACCATATTTTGAAAAAAAAATTTGAAAATACCCATGGATTATGAAAATTATGAAAATACCCCTGGTTTATGAAATTACCAAAACGCCCTCGATTTTTGAAATTTTTGAAACATCTATGATTCGTAAAGGTTTTCAAATTAACCCTATTTTAATTACTAAAATACCTTGATAGGTTAAATTACGGAAATACCCCCGAGTAATGAAATGACGAGAATACCCCTACACGTGGAATGAAGGTAGGAAATTGAAATAAAGACTGTGTGTGCATGAATTCGAAAGAACTACTATTTAGAACTATTAAACATAAGACTGTTCGTGATAAACCAGTGGAATAAAAACTAATTCATAAAATTCTTAATCAGATAAATACACCTTGGAGGGATGAGTTCTAGAGGACGTGGTCGTAATGTGCGTGGCCGTGGTAGAGGTCGAATGTCGTGTCGAGCCCGTTAGGTCCGCCAAGGGTCCGAGAATGAAATACCACCACCACCACTCTTGGCATGGAATATCAAGATCGATGGGGAACACACGTTGTTGCAGCGATGTCGCGAAAGGCCGGAAAGAGTGGTGGAGCAGTGGGGTCCGGAGCTCAAAATCAGATTCGAGCGAATTCGAGCCAATGGAGCTGAGGTATTTTGAGGTGTTTCTGGTGTGGCTCCCAATACGATTGAGTATTGGTTGGAAGTGACGGAACGAATCATGGATGATCTGGACCTGACTGCTGAGGAAAAATTGAAAGGGATAGTGTCGCTTCTCCGGATGAGTCGTACGGTGGTGGCTCACGATTCGGATAATGCGATGGTGGATGACCTCACTTGGGACTATTTTAAGGTAGCTTATCAGAAGAAATATGTGGGGTCTAGCTATATTGATGTGCAAAGGAAGGCGTTTCTAAGTGTGGTTTAGGGGAATAAATCTGTATTGGAGTACGAGGCAGAATTTTTAAGGCTGAGCTGATATGCTTGGGGCATTATAGCTACGGAGCATGAATGGTGTGTTAGATTCGAGGATGGATTAAGGGACGATTTGAGGCTACTGATTGCTCCACAGTAGGAGAGAGAGTTTGCGATCTTAGTGGAAAAGTCCAAAGTTGCTGAGGAAGTGAAACAGTCAGTGAGGCGGAATCAAGACAGGGGATGGAATAAGAGGAATGCTAGATCATCTGGGTCTAACGGGAACCAGTAGAAATGGGGTAGATATAGTGGGCCGAATCAAGCTGATAGGCCTACTATTGATAATACTCAGTGGCCGCCACGATGTGCTCAGTGTGGAAAGTCTCACACGGGGGAATGCTGGACTAGAAATAGAGGATGTTTTGAGTATGGGTTGATGGAACACTGAGTGAGGGATTGTCCAAAGCGGTCAGCTAAATTGTAGTCCGGGGATCAGAACCGTACTTAAAACATGAGGGATGGTCAGCAGCCACAGAGGGGCCGTGGTGCTGCTAGGGGAGGTAATGGCTCTGGTAGAGGCCGTAGAGCACCGGGCTGAGGTACAGGTGGTATGAAGGCTAGATGTACTGGATTAGTCTACGCAGCGAGGCATCGGGGAGGGTGATGCACTGGACGCCATAATCGGTATGTTCCTAATCTTTGGATTTCCTTACAATGCTTTAATAGATGTGGGTTCGGCGCACTCATACGTAGCCAGTAGCATAGTAGAAACTATGAATTTAGACTCTGAGATTACTTCTAAGAAGATGACGGTGATAAGCCCTTTAGGTCACTCTATAGAAGTAAGTAAACTATATAAGGATGTACCCCTAGAACTTCAAAGGGTCGTATTTTTGGCTGATCTGATGGAACTATCGTTTGGGGAGTTCGATCTGATTCTTGGGATGGATTGGCTGGTGAAGTACCAGGCTAGTTTAGACTGTGCGACTAAGCGCATGACGTTGAGGACAATGGAAGGTGAAGAAGTGGTGATGATAGGTAATAGAAGAGATTATCTATCCAACGTGGTATCGGCATTGAAGGTTGAGAAGATGGTCAGGAAGGGTTGTGAGGCGATTTTGGTTCGGGTGTGTGCTTTGGAGGCTAAGGAGGTTACTGTAGAGGATGTTCAAACAGTGAAGGAATTCGCTGATGTATTCTCAGAAGAACTTCTAGGTCTGCCTCCGGATCGGGAAGTTGAATTCGGTATAGATCTATTACCCGAAATTACGCCAGTGTCTATAGCCCCGTCTAGAATGGCGCCGAAGGAATTGGTGGAGTTGAAGGACCAAATTCAGGAGTTGTTGGACCGAGGTTTCATCCGACCGAGTATATCTCCTTGGGGAGCGCCAGTGCTCTTTGTTAAGAAGAAGGACGGTATAATGCGGATGTGTATAGACTACCGCTAGCTGAACAAGTTGACAATTAAAAATAAGTATTCGTTGCCCCGGATTGACGACTTGTTTGATCAACTTAAGGGTGCATCGATTTTCTCAAAGATAGATCTTAGGTCGGGATACCATCAACTCAAAGTAAAGGAGGCAAATGTTCATAAGATGGTATTTCGTACTCGGTATGGGCACTACGAGTTTTTGGTAATGTCATTTGGGTTAACCAATGCACCGGTAGCATTCATGGACTTGATGAATCGGGTGTTTCAGCAGTACTTGGACTAGTTTATTGTAGTATTCATAGATGACATATTGGTGTACTCCAAGATTGAGGAGGATCATGATACACATTTGCGGGTGGTATTGCAAATTCTGAGGGAAAAGTAGCTTTTTGCCAAGTTCAGTAAGTGTGAATTTTGGATTAGGGAAGTAACTTTCTTAGGTCACGTAGTGTCCGTTGAAGGGATTAGAGTGGACCCTCGCAAGATTTAGGCGGTGTTGGTTTGGAAACCGCCTAGGTCGATGGCTAAAATTCAGAGTTTTCTAGGTCTGGCAGGGTATTATCAGAGATTCGTGGAAGGATTTTCTCTGATCGCGGCACCATTGACCAAGCTGTTGAGGAAAGGAGTACCATTTGTGTGGACGGAGAAACAGCAGGTAAGTTTTGACAAGTTGAGGAAGATTTTGATGGAAGCTCTAGTTCTAGTATAGCCTGAGGCAAGAAAGGTATTCACGGTCTACTGTGATGCATCACATACTATTTTGGGATGTGCGCTGATGTAGGAAGGGAAAGTAGTGGCGTACGCGTCTCGATAGTTGAGACCGTATGAGGGTAACTACCCGACACATGATTTGGAGTTAGCTGCGATGGTTTTTGCCTTGAAGATTTGGAGGCATTATCTGTACGGAGAAAGGTCGATAGTCTACACAGATCACAAGAGTCTGAAGTATCTTCTAACTCAGAAGGATTTGAATTTGAGACAGCGTAGATGGATTGAGCTGTTGAAGGACTACGATTGTTCAATAAAGTATCATCTAGGCAAGGCTAACGTGGTGGCAGACGCGTTGAGCCATAAGGTGGTAGCGAACTTAAGAGCGATGTTTGCTCATCTTAGTTTGTATGACGATGGGAGTCTTTTGGCAGAATTGCAAGTAAAGCCAACTTGGGTGGAGCAGATTAAGGAGAAATAGTTAGTGGATGGGGGCTTGAACGCTCGAAGATTGCAAGTACAGAGTAATGGTTTGGAAGGTTACAGCTTGACTCACGATGGAGTAATGTGTTTTCAAGGGAGAGCTTGTATGCCGAAGGATGTGGAGTTGAGGTAGATGATTCTTCAAGATGCACATAGCAGCCCATACGCTATGCATCCTGGAGGTAGCAAGATGTACCGAATTTGTGGAAACAGATTCGGTGGCTGTGGTGAAGCGGAAGTGACCGAGTTTATGGGTAAGTGCCCGACGTGTCGAGGGTCAAAGTCGAGCATCGCCGTCGTCAGTTTACTTCACCAATGAAGATTCCTCGATGGAAGTGGGAAAGGATTACCATGGACTTTGTCGGTGGGCTACCCCTCACGCCTAGTATAAAGGACTCAGTCTGGGTGATTGTGGATCGTCTGACCAAATCAGCTTACTTCATATCGGTGAGGGTTGATTATTCGCTCCAGAAGCTAGCCAAATTATATGTGGCCGAGATTGTAAGGTTGCATGGTGTGCCAGTATCAATTATCTCGGATAGGGACCCAAGGTTCACATCGAGGTTCTGGAGAGCTTTGCATCAGGCTTTGGGAACGAGGTTCGATTTTAGCACAGCTTTTCACCCGCAGTCTGATGGACAGTCTGAAAGGGTGATTCAGACTTTAGAAGATATGCTAAGGGGCTGTGTTTTGGATTTCAGTGGTAGTTGGGAGGAGTACCTACCATTGGCGAAATTCGCTTATAACAATAGTTATCAAGCGAGTATCCAGATGGCACCATATGAGGCACTGCATGGACGGAAATGTCGACTCCTACATGTTGGATGAGTTGGGTGAACGGCATGTTTTGGGTCCGAGTTGGTGGAAAACCGAGGATAAGGTTAAGGTGATTCTGCTCGTCTCAAGGAAGCATCGACAAAGCGTAAGTCTTACGCCGATTTTAAACGCGAGATATAGAGTATGCGATGGGTGATAAAGTCTTTCTAAAGGTATCGCCATGGAAGAAGGTGCCGATATTTGACGGAAAGGAAGCTAAGCCCTAGGTTTATCGGGCCGCATACGTGTTGAAGCGAATGGGACAGTAGCTTATCACCGAGCTACCGGTAGAGAGTTAAGTCAGATTCACGACATCTTCCATGTTTTGATGCTTAGGCGCTATCGATCGGATCCATCACACGTTGTGTCGGTTGTAGAGATTGAGGTGAGCTCGGACTTGTCTTTTGAGGAGGAGCCAGTACAGATTTTGGATCGGGATGTCAAAGTTCTGTGTAGGAAGTTAGTGCCCTTGGTGAAGGTGTTATGGCGGAACCATGGTATGGAGGAGGCCACGTGGGAACCCGAGGATGTGATAAGGCGGCAATACCCTCAACTCTTCTGATCAGGTAATTTTGAGGTCAAAATTATTTTTAAGGGGGTAGAACTGTAACATCCTTAAAATGGGGTTCTGCGTTTTGCTTGTGTTGCATGTGATGAATTGTCTATAATGCTTATTTAACATGTTATGGGGTCTAGTTATAACCATATGTTAGGCCTGAGTTATGACTAAGAATTATGCTTTGGCATTTAAGGAAATGGAGCTAAGGAGAGAGGGTTAAGAGATTTTATTAGGGGAATCTGCCACAAGAAATTAATGGGAAAAGTGGCAAGGAGGCACCACTAGGGTGTCGAGGAGTGACGCCACATGCAGAGAGGGAGTGCCTGTTCGAGTCAGAGGAATTGCACTCCTGCTTATTCTTTTTCACGCCACAAGCAAGGAGAGGAGTGCTCAGGTGGGACTCTCTTGATGGATAAGGATAGAGAGAGGTAGTCAAAAAGATGTTGATGAGAGGAGGGGGAATGATTTATTTTGGACTGTCACCAGTGGTTTTGACCACACGACGGGTTGGCCCCGTCTTGATATTAGAAATTGTGACTAAGACCCAGTGGTTTTGACCACTTGTGGTTTTGACCACATATCGATTTGTGACTCGTCCCAGTGGTTTGGTACCACAGTGGGTTGGCCCCACGAGATTATTTACGGATTGTCATCAGTGGTTTTGACCACACGATGGGTTGGCCCCATCACTTGATTTGTGAGTTCGGTCATCAGTGGTTTTGACCACACCGATATATTTGTGACTACGGTACTGGTTTTGACCACCGGTGGTTTTGACCACATGGGGTAGTAAAAGGTGTTTGGATGGCTAGGTTATGGGTTTCATGTTTTGCATAGTTTGCATGTTTTTACTGATAACTTGTGTAAGTGAATGCACTATCGGGTTGGGGATTTACACACCGAGTCTTGGTGACTCACCCTTCCCTTATATTTTGCGATGAGTAGATTATGAGATGGAGCCTAAGGACTCGAGGCGCCATGCATGTTCGTGGGACTTTGAACTCTTTTAGCTACTATTTAAATTTTAAATTTTGGTTTTGGGTTATGTAATAAGGCCGCTAAGATTTGTTTTGGTTATTTTTATTATTGCAATTATTTTAACTATGTGTAATAAATGATTTTAATAATTGACCGGCAGAGCGCCATGTTTTTAAAACTATAACTCCTTCATTTTTCATTAAAGCGTTGCCATCGGGTAACATCACCTAAATTATGATAACAAAGATAACTTGAATATTTTCTAAAAACTTGCAACAATAATTAGACTTTAAGCACGGATTTCCAAAAAGGGTTTTCTAAAGAAAATTATCCGATAAACTTTCATTTTCAAAAGGTTTTCACTCTGTGACATGTCAGATCCGGTTGTGGTGTGCTGACCGGGTTTGGGGAGTTACATTTTCAATATTTCTATAATTTTTAAATTAACATATAAAAAATAACATTTAATTATATGTATACACCTAAATTTTGATAGCAATACATCTATATATATATATATATATATATGAATTTCGGTTTAATGTGTAATTAGACGTGAAATTCTATTTCTGGTTTAAATGTATAGTTGAAATTAATTTTGATTTAATCATACACAATTTTAAAAGTAAATACATCATATATATAAATATAAAATGATGTTATATTAATAATTGTGTTAATAATTTATAAGAACTAGATCAATTGCACACTAAACCATTGTTGATCATGTATGCTTTTGGGATTTAACCCATTTTGATTTATATTTTTTAAAAATAATAATTTATATTTATCTTATTTAGATTTGTATTATAAAAAATCCAAGATACACAAGTAGTTCATCATATTTACCTCTAAACCCTAAAAATTAAACTTTAAACCCCGAACCCCAAACCCCAAACCCCAACCCTAAACACTAAACTACAAACCTTAAACCATAAGCCAAGAATCATATATGCTACTTAATTAAAAAATAGTTTTGACGCCTAAAATAAATTGATTTTTTATCATTTTATCAAAAAACCCCAAACCCTTAAACCATACTAGCCTAACCCCTAATACCTTAAACCACAAATGATTTTCTACAACATTTTTATCAAAGCCTTAAACCCTAAAATTCTAAGTCCTAAACACAAACCATAAACCTCAAACCTATAACCCCTAAAATCGTAGACCTTAAATCTTAAATTATTAAACCCTAAAACCCTAAACGCTTGTCATAACTACATAATCTAACACTGAAACCTTAAAGATAAACTTACATCGCATTTTAACCTTAAACTCATAATTAAGTAACTAAAATGATACTTTCACATTGCTTATAAGTGAATGTATCAAAATAAAATATAATTCAAAAACAAGTCCCTACACAAAAATGGCTACTCAAATTTTAGCAGCATTTGTACAAAAAATGCCACTATTTCTTAGATTATTAGCGACGTTTGTAAAAAAATGTCGCTATTTCTCATATTATTAGAGGCGTTTGTAAAAAAAATGCCGCTACTGCTCAGATTATTATCGGCGTTTGTAAAAAAATGCCGCTATTGCTTAGATTATTAGCAGCATTTGTACAAAAACGCCGCTATTGCTCAAATTATTAGCGGCGTTTGTTCAAAAACGCTGCTATTGCTTAGATTATTAGCGGCTTTTGTACAAAAAGTCGCTATTGCTCAGATTATTAGCGGCATTTGTTCAAAAAGCAGCTATTTCTCAGATTATTAGCAGTGTTTGTACAAAAATGCCGCTATTGCTTAATTTTTCACGGCGTTGGACCCTAAAATGCCGCTATTGCTCAGTTTTTAGTGGCGTTTTCATGCAAACGCCGCTAATGTATAATATTTATGGCATTTTTGTCCAAACACCACTAAAAATGCCGCTAAAGCCCTGTTTTGCTGTAGTGAGGTATGTACGAAAACTAAATGTGCACTGATCATATGAAAGGTTTAAAGATTATGGTTAAATAGATGATTGAGTATAAGTTGACACTTTGTTATATATATTTTGTGGTAAGTTTATGCATATTTGGAATGGAAATTAAATGGTAAGTTTTGCTTATTATTTTCATACGAGCTTACTAAGCTATAAAGCTTACTTTGTTTAGTTTACTATGTTTTATAGTGATTTCAAAGCTAGCTCAGATTCGGGGATCATTGAAGACTTCATCACACTATCCAACTATCATCTTGGTACTTTTGAAACTAAGTTTAGGTCATATGGCATGTATAGGAGTTGGTCATTTTGATGTATAGTTTGGTAATGCAGTTAGCCATTTAGTTTGGTTTGTATATGCGAACTATTTTGCTTAGTGTATAGCCATGAGAGAAGGCTTATTTTGGTTCCATTTTTGCAAATATGATGATGTATATATATATATATATATATATATATATATGTGCTAATGTTCTTTGGTGATGTGGTTTTGTAACACCCCTTACCCGTATCCGTCGCCGAAATAGGGTACGAGGCATTACCAGAGTTAATCACATATAACCGATCATTTTCGAGTCACAAATTTTCATTCAAATTTAAAACTTTTCAATTTTCATCACAAAGTCCCTAATATGGACCTACGAGGTCCAATACATACTTTGGAAGTGGTTCGGGACTAAACCAAGAACTTTGGAATATTAGAAAATTTCTTGAAAACTAGGGGCTCACGCCCGTGTCCAAGGCCATGTCCTTCACACAGCTGAGATACATGCCCGTGTGCTAGGCCGTGTGGCGTTTCAAATTTTGAAAATCAAGTGCAGACTTCACACACCCTAGGCATATGGCCGTTTGGCTACCCGTATGGCCACAAGTAAGGCTATTTATCAAGCTCTTTGCCACCCCAAAACACTTATACACTTATACAAAATTATCATCACATAACATGGTATTATTTAGCATTGAAACATCCACACTAAAACATCTACATACCATTTACAAACCACATTCATCATGTATAATCTCACACACACACTTAACCATTCACATTATGCAACTTACACAACCAATCACATTTACCACTCATAATTATCACACATTTACTCATCCAACACAGGCAAGCATACACATCCTTGAAATGCATCATCATAGACTTATAACAATTATTAGCCACATTAAACGACCTTATGCAACAATAACCATCAAATAGCACAGGCCAACATTCTAGGCCAATGCAAAATAACATATACACACATAATCAAGTCCCTATACATACCATAGACTTAAAATACTTGAAGATCGTTGATACAATACCAATCAATAACTTGTTAGTGTGATAGAATCTCGACGACCTCCAACTCGAGCTAGTATCTGTGACACTATAGCAAAAAGGAAAGGAATGGGGTAAGCATTATAGCCTAGTAAGTAGGTATGTAAATAATAAGTAATTTATTAATAGGCTTTTATAAATCTTCACAATATGTTCTGAAGATAATACAAACATAATTGCATATAGTTCCACTATTTACTCATGTTCATCTCAAGTTGTCTACTCGAGTCACAGTCACTAAATTATTTATATATTGAGATACGGAACTCCAAATTAAGATCCATTCTTTTGTTTACACAATTTCCTTTATATGAAAATAGACTCATTCATATTTAATTTCATATCTTATTCAACCTATAATTATATTTTCACCATTTTTGGTGATTTTTCAAAATCACACAACTGCTGCTGTCCAAAACTATTTTGTTGCTAAATTTACTCTTTCATAATTTCACTTCCTCCATTTCATCTTACCAAAGGTTCGATCAAATATCGAGCACATTGTTCATAAATTTTCACACTTATACCTGCACTTATTCATCACATAGTCATATTAAATTACACTTAGTCATTACATGATCACATGTATTTTCGCTTAGTCAATTTCTCGTTGAACTCATTGGAATAATAACAAATACACGGTGGCCTGCACATAGTACCACCCTTGTAGCCAAAGCTATCTGGTGCACATAGTAGCCTGCACTTAGTATTACATATGTGACCAAAACCATCACTTACACATAGTGGCCTGCACTTAGTACCACACATGTGATCGAAGTTATCGTGTACGCATAGTAGCCTGTACTTAGTACTACACATGCGACCTATCCGTCTGGTACACGTTGTAGCCTGCCCTTAGTACTACACACGTGACCTAAAACCATCTCGTAAATCTCTTGTATACATAGTGACCTAAACTTAGTATCACACATGTGACCTAGCTACCTCATTCATATTTTTTCTATTCCGAAGGTTCAACAGGGAATTCTCACTTTTCAACATTTTACCAATTCATCCATAATCAATCACAATTCATAATTTACATCAAATAATTACTCCATATTCAACCATATCTCATATAATAAAACAAAATATTAAAACATAAATAAAAATGATGTATTATTTACATAGAAACTTACCTCGGTAGCACAATCGGTGAAAATGACTTATTCGTCATATTCTTTGTTTTTCCCCTGTTCTAAGCCCGAATCTCATCTTACTTGATCTATAACAACACATTTAATTTATTTATTCATCCTTCTACTCAAATTATCCTAAATTCACATTTTGGCAAATTTTACATTTTTGCCCCTAAACTTTATCATATTTACACTTTTACCCCTAGGCTCTTAAAATGATTTTTATTCAATTTCCTTGTATTTTAAGCCTATTCAAACCATTTTCATAACTACAATAGCCCAAAATTTCCACTAATTCACATTTTTATGAAAAAATTCATAACTTTTACAAATTAGTCCTTTTAGGCATTTTTACCAAAAATCACTTAGTAAAAGTCGTTTCTCTAATCATAAACATGCATTTTTGACCATTAAACACAAAATAAACACATATTCATCATGGGTCAAAACCCTAGACTTTAACCATATATCAAATTAGTGGTAGAAATAGATAGATCTTGTTACGAGGATTTCAAAAATGTAAAAATAATTAAAAACGAGGCTAGAACGGACTTACAATCGAGCTTGGAAGCTTGAAAAACCCTAGCCATGGTTTTCCTTTGTGAAATTCAGCCATGGGGTTGAAGATGGACAAAAATTAGCTTTTAATTTTGTTTTTAATTCATTTTAATTACTAAATGACCAAAATGTCCCTAACTTAAAAGTATTCTATTTCACCTATTTCATGTCCATTTTTGTCCAAAAAAAAAAATGGTATAATTATCATTTAAGGACCTCAAATTTAAAATTTCATAGCAATTTTACACCTCTAGCTTCTAGAACTCAACTTTTGTACTATTTACAATTTAGTCCTTTTGACTAAATTGAGTGCCCAAACGTCAAAATTTTTGAATGAAATGTTCAAGAAATTGTTCCATGAAATTGTAGACCAAAAAATATAATAAAAATAAAATTTTTCCTCATCGAATTTGTGGTCCCGAAACCACTGTTCCGACTAGGCCCAAAATCGAGCTGTTACATGTTTATAATGCTTTTGAATGGCTTGTTGAAGTTTAGAGTGTAAGGTAGCTAATGGTGAAGAATTTGATATTGATATGTTTGTGGTTTTAAGCAAAGAAATGCTTAGATGAAATTGTGCATATAAATGCTTTGTGAATGTGAAATTGGTATGATTGAATGAGCAAAACATGATATTATAAGCATTTTAGTTGTTGGAGTTGAATTGTATGTTTTAGTCTTGGTTGTAGTTGTATTGGATGCCTATTTATGCTATGATTTGAGCAATTTAGGTTGTGTAGGTGTGAGCATGTTTGGATGGCAAAATGGCTTGGTAAATAGCCTATTTTTGTCCACACGGGCGTGTGTCTCAGCCATGTACGACGCACGGTTAGGTTACATGGCCATGTGTCCCCTGGTGTTGAATTAGAAAACAAGTCAATATGCTCCACACGGCCTCACACACGGGCGTGTGACTTGGCCTGTGGCATAAGTCAGTATACCTTACAGGTTTGGCACGGTCTAGAACACGGCGTGGCACACAGACGTGTATGGCCATTTTTAGGGTACACGTGATAGTCACACGAGCGTGGTGATGGCCGTGTGATCCAAGTCAGAGAGTTACACAGGGTCGGACACGGGCTGGGACACGGCCATGTGCTTCCACTTTGAATGTCCACATGGCCTGTGACACCGGCATGTCTTTGGCTATGTGAGACACACAGCTGGACTACATAGGCATGTGTCCCCTATTTTTGACAAAAATTTTCAATGTGTTCTTAAAGATTTTGTAACAGCCCATTTTTGGTCAAACCAAAATAGTAGTTTTGGGACCACAAATCTGAGGCCAAAATATTTATTTTATTATTTTATTAAATTTTACAACATGATAGGATTATTGTGTGAAAGTTTCGTAAAGAAATTTTACTGTTTGAATGGTTAATTGGAGAAAAAGGACTAAATCGCGTAAAGTGTAAAACTTGTGTGCTATTAGTTTAATGTGACTAATAGCTATGATTTATTAAACTAGAAGTCCTTAAGTTGTAATTAGACCATTGGTTGTCTAAATGGACATTTATGGGCATTATTATGCTTGTTTTAATGGTTTTATTAAAAGGTTATAATAGTAATTAGGTATGTATTAACTAATTAAACAAAATAAAATATGGTTATCATCTTTTTATATGAACCACTACCGAATATTGAGGTGAAAAGCCATGGAATAGAGCTTGCTAGGGTTCGCCATGTTGATGCTCAATTAAAGGTCCGTTTTTGTCCTGTTTTTAATGACTTTTACATTTTTGAGATAGTTGCTTCGTATTCTAGCTAGCTCGTACCTTAGATTTTGAAATTGTTAAAGATTTATCATCTTTCCATTGTTGAATGCATGGTTAATTTGATGAATTATGATATATTTGGAAGGTTTAATATTAGATTAATAGTTTTTAGAAGTGATTTTTGACAAAATGTCAAAAAGGGTTAAATTAAGAAAATTAGAAATATGGTGGTTAAAAGTGTAAATAAATTGAAAATATGGGATGATATGAGAATGGGTAATATATTGAATGAATTTTGATTTTATGTAATAAGGACTAAATTGCAAAAATGTGAAATAATAAGGAAAAATGTAATTTTCCCAAAATGTGTAAATTATGCTAAATTAAATGAAATGATTATTAAATAAGTAAATTTTGATATTATATAGATTGTGATAAGCAAGATTTGGATCTAGAACAAGGGAAAACAAAGTATCAGATTAGTCGACCTAATTTGTCGTTACAGCGAACGAGGTAAGTTCGTATAATTAGAATCGAACTTTTAAATACTTGTAATTATTTGAAATGAATGTATATAATTGAGTAATTGATCTAATTGAAATAAGAATGCCTTATTGATAAAGTCTGATGGTTACCAAGCCCCGTTTGAACCGTAAGAATTCGTAGGATACGAGTGACATGTCACTAGGGTTACCGTTTGGTTGAGCTCCTACATTTGTTGCGGACTCACCATAGCTCGTATGAGCTTATCGATATATCATCTCGTAAGAGTTTACTATTCTCATCCCGTAAGAGCTTACTATTTTTAGCTCGTCAGAGCTTATCGTTTCAACTCAATAGAGCTTAATATCCATCAGCTCAGGAGGAGCTTACTGATTATAGCTCGAAAGAGCTGAAATGATAATAAATTGATGGATTAATGTTTTATATGTTATGTATATCATCCAAGTATCCCTCGATGTTCTAATAAGTTCAACAGGCATAAATTCTGTTATTGGTTACGCTAAAAAGCTATGTGTTATACGGATGAATTACTGTTATATGGATGATGTACTGTTTAAACGGATGAGTTACTGTTTCTATGATTGAGAGTGAAATGTTATAAATGATGTACATGATATATGAATTTGATTTGATACAATTTATTGAGTATTAAATTGAGATAATGGATGATTACTTGCATTTATGTGACTAACTTGTTGATGAAGCCTTGTGTATAGGCATTTGGCAAGTGAATTTGATATACTTTGTTTAATTGTTTGATTATGTGTAAATGGTAAGTTAAATTATGAATTATACGGGCTTACTAAGCTATAAAGCTTACTTTGTTTCTTTTCAATGTTTTATAAAGGTTCGATAGCTTGCTCGATTTGGATAAGTCAGAGTTATGCATCACACTATCCAGTTGCCGATTGGTACCTTTGAACTTATGGATAAATGGAAAATATGGCATGTATAGGCTAGTTATAAGATGATAGTTATGGTTACTTGAGATAGTGATTTTGGTACATGTGTGGTATAAGTTAAAGCCATGTGATTTAGCTTAACTTGATATAATGTTTTGGTTGTGTATAAGTATTCAAATATGATATGTTTTGGCAAGTAGTAGATGGAATTAAAATATGCAAATGTTGTATTGATATGTAGTAGGCATATAAATGGATAATACATGATAATATCTAGGTATTTGAATACTATGTCAAATTGGTATAAAATGTGTATGAAATGTTTTAGATAGGCTGCCTATTGAGTTACAAAATGTTGCAATTCATGTTTGTATAGGTGTGTAAAAATAAGGTGGCAAAAATGGCATTGAAAATAGCCTATTTTTGTCCACACGGGCAGAGACACGGGCGTGTGTCTCAACAGTGTGCGACACATGGTCATGTTACATGGCTGTGTGTCCCCTGGTGTTGATATTAAAATAAAGTCAGTATGCTTCACATGGGCGTGTGACTGGCCGTGTGATACAAGTTAGTATACCCCCTAATTGGCACACGGGCGTGTGACTTGGCCGTGTTACATAAGTCAGTATACCATAAAGTTTTGGCAAGGCCTAACACACGGCTTGGTACACGGGCGTCTGTGGCCACTTCGAAGGGCACACGGGCTAGACACACGGGTGTGCGGTAGGTCGTGTGACCCAACTCAGTATGTACCCCTGTTTTCACATAGTTGGTGACACAGGCGTGTCTAGTGATCGTGTGAGACACACGGCCTGGCCACATGGGTATGTGTCCTCTATTTTGAGAAAAATTTCAAAGTTTCGTGAAAGTTTTATAAGTTATTGGTTTAGTCCCGAACCGCTCTTAAAGCATGTTTAAGGCCCCATAGGCTATTATAAGGGACAAATTGATTTAGATTGAATGATGATTGTATGATTTGATCGAATGTTTGATAAAAATATAGTTATATGTGTTATAAGTCCAGAATGCTTCGTAACTCTATCCCGGTGTTGAATACGGGTGAGGGGTGTTACAATTTCAAAGTTATCGATTTAGTCCCGAACCACCCTGAATGAATGTTTTGGGCCTCGTAAGCTCATATTAGGGACAATATGAATGTGTTGATTGATAATTGCATGAAATTTGATAATGTATGTGTAATTGATTTATAAGTCTGGTAATGCTCTGTAACCCTATTCCGATATTGAATATGGGTGAGGGGTGTTACACCACCCAATTTGTAGGTAAAACTGTTAGATCAGACATATGTGGTCAAATCACAATATTGCAGTCAAGCTGCTAGAACAGAATTATGGATAACCACCAGATAATGCAGATCATTAAACTGCCAAAAACTTCCTCCTTTCACATCATCCCAAATCCCATGCAATATGTCATGGTATGCATGTACAGAGTCAGAGTCATAAGCATGTAGGTCATGCTATCAAACCATAACAAAATCAGTACACATGGGAGTCCATGCTTTGTAAAATAGATTTATCAAACCTCGACAGATTGCATCAGATTGCCATGAAGTCACATGCATGGTTATATATCAGAATCAATACCAATCAATTCAACATATTCAAATATCACATTTATTAATCAATAGAGTAACACAGGGCATACCATAAGACTTAACAGAATATTGATTGTACCTAGATAAGTCACCTACCTAAACACATCCAAACAAAGGTATGTTATATAGTAACAGTCATATTTAATTATCTTAACTCAAAATAGATATACGCACAAATAGTAGATTATACACTAACAGATCAACAATTCTTGAGTTTTATAGCTTAAAACATATCATACAAAGCCTATGGAAGGCCTACATTCAAATTAGACGACATTCACGGCCTTAGGAAAAATTTCAAAATTTTGACCCACACTCCCATGTGGATCTACACAGCTTGGGAGTCCGGCTCATGTGGTCCACATGACCTAGCACATGCCGTGTAGCCCTCTTAGTGACTGAGATGGCCTCGCACACAATCGTGTGGTCCCAAATAGTGAGTTACACCACCTCGCACATGATTGTGTGGTCCCAAATAGTGATTTACATGGCCTGGACACACGCCCGAGTCTCCATCCCGTGTGACCCTAAACAATGCCTCACACGGTCATGTGGTGTCAAATACCATATTTTTTGACGTACGCAATTCGCAAATATTTGGGTTTCTGGTACCCACCTGATGCAGTTTTGACGGGAAAGTAATAAAGATGATTCTAGAACCTAAAAACAACAAGCAATTGTCTAACAAACGATTAATTCATAGTGAAATAGCTAAAACTAACATCCCAAACCAAAGTGCATCGAAGGACGACACCAAATCTTAAATGGAGTTAAATGCTTACCCTTGCTTATAAATCGAAACCCGAAACTTAAATCATTGAGGAGAAGCATTACTCTTAAGGACTTCGTCTGAAAAAGACTTACACAAATAAGAAATTCAATCCAACCGAAAAGAACAAAACTTCTACTATTATCAAACTTAAGCATATAAAACTAAATAAAGATCGCTTACATAATTCATTTGAACAATTGACTACACAACGAAACTTAAAGCAATAGCTACGAACATAATCAACAACAATTTGAGGGTGGAAATTACCAACAAAAAGAAAAAGAAAGAAAAGAAGAACGGTCGAAAACAAAAAGGAAAAAGATGAACTTCCAGAGAGGAAGTTTTTAAAGAAAATAAAAAATTACAAAAATTTAAAACTAACTCATATGACCGCATAAAAATAATAAAACGTTTCCTTATTGCTTTTGTAGAGACTCGAAAACGAGACCAGAAAATATACAGATGCTTAACCATTGAACAAGCAGGCTCATTCTTGACAGTAGTTGATCAGAAATGTCTTATAACCCAATTTTTCAAAGATAGGGCTTTAATAAAAAATAACAAAATTTTAAGAAACATGATTCAAACCCAAAATATCATACACACAAACACAACGTTAAGCCACTAAACTAGAACAAATCACTTATCAAAATTTTCAAAATCTAGAATCAAAGTCAAGAGATAACCACTTCTGATTTCACAACTCAATTTCTTCTAACCCAATGTTTGGGATGTTACAATATTTACGCAAGAATTAGTAACGGATCATAAGAAAAATTAAGATTTCAAGAGATTTTTGGTAAAATTCTTAAAAAATCATTTAACCATTCGTAAAATTAACGTGGATAAAAATTCTCTAGAATTTTGAGATTTAAACATGTAAATATATCAAACCATGGGATCTACCAATTACAATGGTTACCCAAATATGCCACATTTGTGTAATTACAAGCAATTACACTCAAGTCCAATTATTAGGTGGCTTTCCAAACACTACCTTAAAGATGATTAAGGATATAGTTAACATTATTTACAAGCCACATGGAAAATATATCAAACCATTCACTTCCAATTACCCTTTATAGGAAATGTACCTAATCAATTAATATTTATATAAAAAATCTTAGTTTATAACTCAAGTCCATAATCTCAAAGTTTAAATTGGTAAAAAAAGAAGTGTGATAAAAAAGGCATATGAGTAAAGCATCCCATTGTTGAGTTTGAATTAACACTATAGGATGGTGTTCAGTATTTGTTCATGAGATGGAATCACAAACTTAGTCATAAGAAATAAAATAATATTGTTGTCTAAAATCTCAAGGGTAGAATTTTTTGATAATTAGGCCATCAAAGTATAAAAGTATACAATCAATAATATAAAAGCGGAAAAAAATTATACAATCAATAAAGGTTACCATTGATTAACTTAAGAAAATTACTATAATTTTCAAATAATTACTCTTACACTATTCATAGTAGGACTGAGTTTGGTTCGATTCAATCGAGTTTTTTAGATTTTTTTGAATCATCCATGATAGTTCAATTTTCTTTGTTTTTATACATTTGAACATTATTTGGAAATTTCACGCCCCAAAATATAAGGGATTAATCGTAATGAATAGACAAGAAATGAGCCTTAAGCTTGATGTTTAAGTGTTATTTCCCTATCCTAAAGGTCTTAGGTTCAAGTTTCATTTCTCCCTTTTTTTTCTTTCAATTTTCAGCAACCTAGGATAAAAGCCACACTAAAACAAATATTATTTGGAGTAAAAATTAAATAAGAAATAGGCTTAAGTCTAATGGTTAGCATGCTAAGTTCCATTATCATTTTCCCAAGTTTGAGCCACACCCTTCCTTTCTTTTTTCTCATAAAATTCGACTAGATACACCCAAAAACATATATATATATATATAGATTAAGCATAAAAAATAAACAAGAAATTAGCAAAGGCTCAATGGTTAAGGCATGATCCTCCTTAGAAGCCAAGGTTCAAGCCCCTTCTTTCCCACTATTCATTTTAATTTCACAAGGCTAGGGGAAATTTCCAAATTTCAACCCCTTGCTCCTAATTTGGGTAATTTGCATGTGACATCCCTAGGGTTTACAAAACCTAGGAATTTAATCAACTCTTTCCTAATTAGAATTCATATCTTGACCTTCCTCAAAATTCCAATAAAATTATAAGTCTACTATTTTTTTCTCTTCTTTTCCTAATTATATTTTCATATTTCCCCTTTTCAAATCCTAATACAATTTGCTCTCCATCTTTCTACTTATTTTTCGTTTCTTTTTTTTCTCTCATTTGCCTCATATTTTTCATCGTATTACTGTTAATTATTTTGCTTACCCGAATAAAAAACATTCATTGTTTTTCTACTGGTTTAATAATCGCAGTCAATAGCATTCCTTTTCTTGCCAAGAATCGATAAGTACACTTCATTCCTATGAATAGATTTAGTAATTCTGCCATTTGAACCTCAAAAATTTAATCTTTAATTTGATCAATCAATCCATTTGAAATCTTGATAAATCTTTTACAAATCTTGTCAAATATTGAAATAAAAAAATAATTCTTGTTTAAATGTCATTTGAAGGACTTGATTTAGGTGAACCGGATCAAAATCTAGGGTGAAGAATGTCGATCATCAACGTGGCGAAAAGTGTGTGTTCTTTTACAAGTGAATCGGCAAAAAATGTGACTAGAATTAGTGTCACATGGTCTACCACACAAACGTGTGGACCACATGTTCCACCACACAAACATGTGCCCTGGAAACCCTGGTGTAGTTCGTGAACCACACAGTCTAGACCCTTCCACACGGCCTGCCACACAGTCGTGACTCCCCTGTAGGTTATTTTTGCACTTGCCACACGACCACAACCTGTTACACGGTCTGGCCAAACGGTCGTTTAACCCTTCCATACGGCTAATAGCCTTCCACATGGCCGTGTTACCCTTATTTTACAAATTTTATAGTTTTGCCCAATTTTATGAATTGCTCAGCTTAGTCCCTCTAAACTATTTTTAGTGCTTTATTTCATTCAATTGAATCCCAAAAAATATGAATAATGTTGGAATCCATGATCTAATTGATTTAATTATTACTATATGTGCATGATATGAAAATATTACATGTTTACTGTCATTGTAATTCTGATGATCTAATAATGTTTTTCATACCTCGGTGTTACTGATTGCATGAGATACATGCTTACTGCTATTGTTAAACCAAATACATGTTAATCAAAGTTTATTACTATTGTCATGATCTATTATAAGCATGATAATTGCTACTGTATATACATATATTTGTTATAAGCATGTTATTTTTTTCGTATTGATCTATTATAGCATGTCATGTTGCATTGCATGGGGTGGGATGAATCGTAAGGAGGAAGTAGTCGATAGTCATCTGCTCAACTAGTGGTTTATCCACAACGTATTTTAGTCAAAACAATTGAAACAATTGACAAATAATCTTTAATGAAAACATTATTCTTATTAGTTTAACTGAAAGACTTAATAACTAAAAACAAAAGAAAGTATTAAAATAAAATAAAATATTACATCAAACCTTTTTTCTAGAACTTTTACAATTCAATAATTTTCAAACATTTTTTACGACTAAATTTTAAGTTGGAATACTACAATACACCACTTTTCCACTGTATGCATAATAACCCAATCCGTTTCTTCCTTGACTTTCTCCTAGCGTCGTCCCTCCTGGCGCAATCTTGTACAACACTACCTAAAACACAAACATAACCTTTGTAAGTTTAGAAAAATTTAGTGAGAGTTAACTCAGAATTTCCTTGGCGGATACTTTTATAACATTAGGTAAATATCCGTACATAGCTACCATCCTAAACATTTTACTTATGTTTTGGCGAATACTTTTACAATATCAGACTCACATCTATGTCAACTTCCATGCTTAGCACACCAATTCTATTTCTTACATATATAAAAATAATTTTTCAAGAATATATCCTCAGAGCTCCCTTCACACAAATCATCCCATCACTCTTAATCTTAACCTATAATGGTTATTCATAGACAATGATCACTGGACGATACATACATTTTTGGCGGATACTCACATAGATTTGAATACTATCAGTTTACTAATCAAATCATACTCTTGTTCAATACCATACAATATCTTACTAATAATGAACTATAAATATCATTCTAATGAATTTCACACAACTTTATTTCAAAACCCAGATACTTAGGATAACAATAACTTTGATTCCATATGATTTTACAAGAAGATATAATACAACTCAAATATGGCGAAATTCCACGTAACTTCATATTCAACTCTACCTTTATAAGCAAATTAGATTAATGGATACTTATCTCATTCATATCTATGAATACGCCCAAATCCTAAACTAACAGATTATCATAACGGATACTTCCTTTGAACATACAGATATAAACTTATTTTCAAGAAATTACTATATAACACCCCAAACTCGGCCTAAATGTTATGACCAAATCTTGAGGAATTACATCAACTCGTTTAAAAACTTTTGATTTCATCTAATTATCATAGTAGATACTTCCTCTAAACATACAGATTTCAACTTATTTTTAAGAAATTACTATGTAACACCCTAAACTCACTTAAACATTATGACCGAATATTGAGGAATTACATCAACTCTTTTAAGAACTTTTGATTTCGTCTAACACAATGTGTGTTACTAAAGTAAAATTTTTTGGCAATACTTGATAAACCAGAAAAGTAACATATTTTAGGCCCACATTTAGTATGCTTTTTGATGATTTAGCCCTTGATTTATGTAAAAAGGTCCTTTTAATCCTTTCTTTTCATGTTTTTACTCAGGAAAGCACCCGAGGGTGAAAATTATAAGAAACGAGCTTAAAATGGGCCAATTTGGGCCAAAGAGGAAATCGACACGGCCTAGACCACGATTTACATGGCCGTGCCTCAAACAATAGAATCGAAACATGGCCTGAAGTTGATTTACATGGGCGTGTACCATAGCCGTGCCCCTTTTGTGGAAAAGAGGAATTATACTCGGATTTGGATACTTTGAGGCAAAGAAACATATTCCAAAGCTTATTCAAACACCGAGTAGGAATTATATTGAATTAGGACACTTAGGGACCAAGTAAAGCATTCCAAAAGACTATATAAAACACCCCAAGTGTATCCTGAAAGCGGGGGCGGTTAGCTAGGCCAAGGAGCCAAGCCAGAAGGTCAGATTTGTGGGAATTACTCGAAGATAGCCAATTGTTCCATCTTAAGGATCCAGAATTCTACTCAAGACGGCAGATTTCTCCTTCAATTCCTTCAAGGGGTTTTAGGGATTTCTTATGTTTTGTTTTATCTTTTCTCTTGAGATGTTTTCTTTATTTATTATGAACTAAACCCTTCAGATACCTGAAGGGGATGAAACCTAGATGAATCTTGTTATTGTTTTTGAATTATATGATAAATACTTAGTTTGTTCATAATAATGCGTGCTTAATCCAAATCGATGTGCTTAGGTAGAGGAGGGATAGACCCTGTTAAGAGTAGATCTAGCATAATTAAGCGGAGTTGATCGCACGCCTAGAGATAGGGTGATGAGATTTTACCGGATTAGGGTGAAAACTAATATGGGAGTCCATAGATCGATTTACTGCTATTCTAGGGGGTTATTATTCAAGTAAGAGATTTTCGTTAATTAACCTAGGGTTAGACGTTATTCGCCTTGAGAGAGGGTTTAATATATGTTAGGGAGTCTTACGGATCAAACTAAGTGAATAAATCATATGGTTCAGTGTTAAATAACAAGTGAAGTCTAGGTGGATTCTTCCTTAAGGTATCGTTGTGATCAACTGAGTTTCTCCTCAAGTTATTTCCCGATCCGTTCTTTTTATCTTTGCGTCTTTAGTTTAGTAGTCATTAATTTAGATTAAAGTAACTTCACTTATTTTAGGCTAAATAATAAAAAGAAAGTTCCTTTGGGTTCGATAATCCGGTCTTGCCTAAGTTATACTATTGTTCGATAGGTACACTTGCCTTTAATCGTTGTCGAGTTAGTTTCTTAGTTTCTAGGTTCGATCATTCTCTTTATAAATTTTAAAACTCGACAAAACAACGATCAAGTTTTTGGTGCCATTATTTGGGAACTAAAATATTAAGAAAGCTCTATTTTTTTTACTTTAGCCATTATTTTTTAATTTTCAAAATTTTACTTTTATTTATTTTTAGGTTAAATTTTGATTTTGCTAAATTTTCTTTTATTTGATTTTGGCAGATAGAGGAGATGGCACTAAATAACAATCAGTGGCAAGTTATGAGGACAAAGCCAACAAAAGCAACCAATATCTACAACCTCGACCCAATAACCATGCTATTAAACTAGCTAGAGATGATGAATAAAAAGATTGATGGTTTGAATAGTCTTTCGCAGGTACACCCAGAAATACAATATGATTCGAATTTAGGAGGCGTGGCAAATCATGAGTACCCACCCAATGGATATGGCATGGAAAACGAGGAAGCTCACTATACGATTAACTACTCTAGACCATAAAATAATTTTTATAATAACACCTATAATACAGGTTAGAGGTACCATCCCAATTTCTCTTGGGATGATCAAATTAGCCAGAGATAGGAACTTCCTCCAAATTTTCAACAACCACCTCACCAACGGAAGAGGAGTCGAACCTTGAAATGATGCTAGCAAAATTCATAGCAGCCATAGAAACCCGTCCCCAAAAAATTGAGACAACGTTCGATAATCAACAAGCATCGATCAAAAAAATCAAAAAAATAAGTTCAGAAAATTACTGAGTCAGTTAGACAACTTGCAAAGTTAATGTCCAAAAGACCGCAAGGGCGTCTACCAAGCAACAATAAAACTAACCCGAGAGAGCAAAATCAAGCCATTTACGATAGTGAAGGGTTAGACGAACCAAACCCAAGGGAAGAACCTATGGAAAGTGAAGGTAAGGTTAAGGTGTGCCATGATATACCAAAATCGGCAAGTACAGAGTACCAACCTCGTGTGCCATATCCCGATGCAATAAAGAAAGACCACACAAAGGAAGAAATTGGTGAGCTCACACTTTATGTAGAAGATGAAACAACCACTCTTCAAGCTCTTGACTCGGCTAGGACATCGAGTAATAAATTTACGGACATTAATTTTATTGATAACCATTTGGTTCAACCTTCTTTACAGGAAGCATCACGAAATCACCTAGCTGACCTAGATCTTAGACCTCATGCCAAAAAAGAAGAATTATATGAGGAACGAAGCCTTAGGGTCAACAAACTAGAAGAGTGGAAAACACAATTTAAAAAAAGAACCGGAACGACACAAAGTGAAACTGAAGGAAACCCCAGACGAGATGATAGGAACAACAAATCACATCAAAATAGAGGATCAGGAATTTTTGAATAAGGAAGACCCTCGAATCACCAATTCAGACCTCAAGGCAAATGAAGAAATCACTTTTGAGGTACTAAATGTCTTCCTATACGGCACAGTCTAGGTAAGCAACCCTAAATTCAATACTTTTGAGGTAAATATTACTCGAATTAAAATTTATATCCATAACCGAGTTGATCGCATGAGAAAGGATTTCCACCTCCTCAAACCACCATGATTGTGCGTACAACAGGAAAGTCTAGCTTAAGACTATAAATGAGCGCTTCTAGGGAGGCAACCCGAGCACTAACCGTATTCACTTTTGTAATTTCATTTATTTCTTTTCGTATTTAGGCATACGTTTCCATACCCACACGGCCTTGCACACGGCCGTGGTCGTGGCTGTGTGGACACCACGACTAGGTACATGGGCGTGGACCTTATCTTTATTTAATCATTTACTTTTATTCATATTTTTATTTTTATTTTTACTTCCTTTATTATTTTCTCCTTTTTCTCAATGGCATTTAGATTTAGCTTAGGATACAATAAAACCAAGCCGGCTACTTCGAGGATTCAATTTCAAATGGTTCGAGACGCTTCCCCACTTTCACCTCTAATCTTATCTGGTCTCTTTTCATTGACTTCATCCAAAAATTCAGGAAGTGTTACTTCTCCCTTCTCTTTTGATTTTATTATTGCATAATTGTTTATCTATCTTTGTACATTGAGGACAATGCACATCTTAAGTGTGGGGGGTAAAAATACCTAACTTTTTTGCATTATTCCAAAATCCTGAATTTTAGTCTTGTTCCTAAGTAATTTTCTCATATTATCAATTAGGGTGAAATTTATGATGATTTATGATTTTATTGATATTTTTTGAGTAAGTCATTGATAATTGTCCATTGAAGATTTATACTTGAATACTAGAGAATCAAGCATGATAAGTCTATTTTTTTCAAGAATAAAAAATTTCCTAGGTTGTTAAACTGAATTTGAATATTACCTTGAAGTTTGAAATTTACAGGAATTGATGTCAAATACCCATAATTTTTGTGAGATTTTGAGCCTTATAGAGCATATATTCTTTTTCATGCTCACTTTATTATGAGTGTGTCAACTTTTAACTGTTATTCTAGAACTTTCCTCGATTATACATGTTAAGACCACATCTATTATTTAATATACTAAGATGATAATGGCACTTAGGTTGTAACACCCCAAACCAGGCCTAAACGCTACAACCAAATCTGGCGTGTCACTTGGAAGAAAACGTCTCACAAACCATTTTGGTGGACTTGATTTGAAAAGAAACTTTTGTGTAGTTAAGAAAAACATGGTTGAATTGAGTGAATTGTTAAAACATTATTCAGCATGATAGAATCACTTCGTTGTTAACCTAGTTGATTATTTATCTGGCGTATAAATTTAGAAAACTCAGAGTATTCACTTATGTTTATAAAAATGTCCATTCCATCGATTACCTGACATGCCTTTTTCGTTTAATAAAGTTTAAGAGAAAACGGAGAGAATAATAAATCCCAAAGTAAAGTTTAAGTGGCCTTATTACAAACTAAAATCCCAACTTAAAGTAAATAAAAATTAAAAACGAAACGAACATTGAAACCAAAATAGATATTTCGCATGGCCACCGCGAGTCCACCCCGGCTTCAAATCCACGATCTACGCATTATCTGCAAAATATAATGTAAGGGGTGAGTCACTGAGACTCAGTGTGTAATTCCCCATCCCAAAAGACGTCAACTCATACACAGATTCATATGATATTATGCATGTCATGAAACCCATTACCTAAATATCCATATGAGTCTCCCAAATCTTCCCCTTGTGGCACCTAGCCACTGGTGGTACCTAACCACTGGTAACCAAAGTTACAAATATTCATATGTGGGGCCAACCCACTTGTAGTACTAACCACTAGTGACGATCCCTTAAATTGATATGTGGGGCCAACCCACTGTGGTACCTAACCACTAGGACGAGTCACAGAAATAATCATATGTGGTACCTAACCACTGGTGGTTCCAAACCACCGAGACTTAGTCACAGAATAATAATATGTGGGGCCAACCCACGTGTGGTACCTAACCACTGGTGATAGTTTGATACATCATGCCTTCCTCCTCCTCTCATCATACCCATATTTCATGTATATGTTTCTCCATACAATGTGATCATGCTTAATACATAAGAAAATATAACATGGCACACACAGGTTTCACATAGATAAGGCACGATATTCACCATAATAGACTTACCCGGAGTCCTTGCTTATATCCATAAGGATAACGTAATGTTTCCCACTATTATTTAGGCTTTTAACAAACACAACATTTAACATAACAACATATGAAGTGCGTAAGAGTTACACACCTGACACTCATACTATCGCACTCTCCGCTTTAACACTATCGTCACTTGAGACTACCACTATCTGCCTACAATCTTTCTCCGATGCCGGCCCACAACCCGGTGGCCAATCTTGCACCCCTAATATTACTCACCTCTTGAACTTAGGGGCTGGGTTTATAGATCCAACCCCTCCTATCGCTTGGCTGGCATTCGAGTCCATGAACACACCTTGGTCACTATATCATAATAAAGCAATGAGAACAAACTAAAAGAAATTGGTGTTCATGGCCACAACCCTTACCTAGATCGACAAATCCCGGAGCCTTAGACTTGACCCACTGACTAACCAACTCCTAGAGATCTTCAACCGCAAGTGACACCACCCCACCTATATTCAATCAAGCATCCAACTATTAAACTGAGCGGCCATTCGCCTTAAGCAGGAAATCCGAAAGAGATATTATGAGATAAAAGAAATTACCCCTCTTACCTTCACTTGACCGATTCAAACACCACCTAACAAGATTCGGCCCAACAACCCCTTAAAGATGATTCGGCAAGAGCTGGAACAGTAGTGAATCCAAAATAGAAAGCAAAAAATAGAAACAAGATCTTCAATTGTATGATTAGCGGTTTCGGTTCTTAGAGAGATGAAGAAAACACTATTGAAAAATGGCTAAAAGGTTTGGCTATGGAAGAAGAAAATATGGGTAAAGAGGGTTCAGCTTTTAGGAAGATATTGAAGAGGAGAAAAGAGCTAGAGGGTTTCGGTTTTGGAGAGAAATTAAGGCAAATGAGAGAACCCATAAGAAAAGAGAATTTCGGCTTGAAGAGAGAAGGTGAGAAAGAAAGAAAAAGATGAAAAAGATGATCACTTATGCCTACTAATTTCGGCATATCAAACTGAATTTCACCCCCTCCCCAGAGCTTGGTTTTCGGCCAAATCCTCCTCCACCTGATAACTCTTATCCTCCCTTGTTATCTTAATCTACATCCTCCCTTCAAAAGAGGCCTCCTTAGCACCAACTCCTCCCCCCATAAATCAACATATTATCCACCTAAATAAAACAATTAAATCTCCTATTTTCTAGCCATCGTGCCGTCCTCCCTTCCCCCCTTAGAGTGCCAAATTTTAGCCCAAAAGAATGGGCTCCAAGCGGCCAACACTTAGGCCAAATCCTCCCCTTAGTGATGCCACCTACTTGCTCCCTTATAGCACCACCAGATTTTGGGTCACAAGCCTACCTTGCAAATTTTAAACACAGATACCCTTCTTTCTTTCCTATAGCTCCCCATTAGAAAATTAACCTGTGTCTCATTCAAACCTGAGCCCAATTCGCACCTCTAAATCTCAATCTAACAATTTAACCCTACAACACACAAAATGCACAGACCCACTTACTCAGGATGTTATATAGGTTTTAACCCATTCACACCACTAAAAAGCCTACCCACATAATTAACCCCTAGTGAACCCTTTTTAATCCTAAAAACCTTTTTTTATTGATTTACCCGCTAATATTAACCCAAAAACCCTTTGAATTTGTTATCATTCTTTTAACTACCCTTCTATCGAGAATTGATTTGATCATTTGCCTAATTAGTTATTTCAGTTGATAAAGTTCTTTCTTTATTATGTATATACTTAGTTTGTTCTTAAAAAAATTGAAAATTCGAAGTATATTCAGTATTAGTAGTATAAAAAGTGAGCTTGCACATTTAAATTTCAATTATCAAAGAAAAAGCTCGTAGTATTATTAGTTTCAAAGTTTCAATTGATGTAATCATTTATTTTCCAGTTCATTATTTTTAGTTAGGTAATTTGTCAAGTCAATCTCAATTCTAAACCTTCTAATTCAGCCTTTATCCATACCTTTAACCTAAGCCCCGTTACAACCCTATTAAAGACCTTTTGATTTGTGTATCATCTCATATTACAGTGGTGGTGATTTGATTTTTAGGCAAGCCTATGGAATTAACTTTTCAGGTTTGACTTATGAGTGCTTTTTCTTGAACCTTAAACACTTCGAGTGCATTAAGTGAATCTTTAGTGAGGATGTCAATCCTTGTCCGTTTTGAATTAAAGGTAATTATTTAGGTAAGGGGAGATGCCTATGTTTTTATCCTACAAATTTATGACTTAGAATTTTTTGAGTCTTTAGGAGTCTTTGAGTTAAATTATCCATGTATAAATTATCTATGAATTATGATGAGGCATTATTGATAGGAATTATGAATTGTGAAAAGTTCATTTTAATTGTAAGTTGAGAATTTTAAAACTTTATTATATATATAGATTTATGAAAATAAAACCATTTGAGATACAAGCATAATAAAGCTAATATTAAAGATACTTAATAAAAAATACTTAAATACTTTAATGGGCCTTATTACAATAAACACTTAATCCAAAGAAAATATAAATACTTAATTTTGATAAACCATAAAAGTAACATATTTTAGGCCTACATTTAGTATACTTTTGGATGATTTAGCCCATTGGGCTTGGGCCATTACCACATTCCGAGATTTATGTAAAAGGTTCTTTTAATCACAAACCATTGGCCCACATTCATATCACATTCATATAATAGTGTAAATAACCACATGTTTCCATATATCGGGCTTGGGCCATTACCACATTATCATTTTTCATCCACATTCACATTTTGGTCTTGGCCCATTTCACATTAATACCTTTTACTTAGGTGCACCCAACCCAAAAAGCAATAAATGCCATCCACGTGCAATAAAGCACAAAATCCACAATGCGACCTCAATCGGCGCCAATCCACGATGTAGCCATAGCTAACACCAAAACCACGATGGGACACATAGTCACTCATCAACCACGATATGGCACTTAGCCGATATCAACCACGATGAGGCACATAGCCACTCATCAAGGGAACTAAAAAAAGTACAAGAAATGGGCTTAAACATGTAATAGTGGCATAATAATTTGGGCACATGTTATTAAGGCGGACCATCATATTTCCGTAGGAAATCGCACTTTCACACGTATCAACAGATAATACTAACTGGACTTCAAGTAATCACCACATAATCGCCACTACACTAGTTAGCGAAAAGCAGTGGGTTAATCACACACCGACTATTTCGAAATCCCAAACATTTGATTCTTGAAGCGGGTTTTCCTCCTCCACTGATTTGGTCTCCTACCAAATCCGGAGGCTTTGGTTATCTCTCGCCAATTTACCCTAACATCCATAGATAGAATCGGTCACCCAATATGGCCTATGGCCGAATAACACAAGCCCCCTTACCTTACTAAACTAAATCCCGAATCACCACTTGCTCCTTGAATAGTCGAAATCCCTGCTTAGCAACCATTAGAATTGGCTTGGCACATGAAAACTATAAAGATGGCCCTTGGCCGAATATTACCAATTGCTTACCTTAATCTCTGCAAATCTCGAAAGACTCCTTTAATGCTCCCTAACGTTGGCACAAAAGAAACACATTAATATGGCCTTGAGCATATTCGGCCATTCTCAGAAATCAAGGCCTACTCATGGATTCGGCATATCTATGGAGAGAAGAATAAAACCGATTGCTAGGATAGAGAACCTACTACTACAAGTTCGCGAAGACTACCAGAGAAAAAGGTTTCGGCTTTCCTGCTTCGGCTTATAAGACTTGCGACAAAAAGAAGAGAATATAGCCCTTTTTTGCTATTCGGCTATGGCTTCAAGATGGAATTAAAATATTGGCTATGGTTTTCCTTTAAGGTGTCAAGCAAAGAGAAGAGAAGAAGATGCTACAAGGTTCGGCCAATCCCCTTAAAAAAAAGATTGAATATTCGGCACTCAAAATAAACACACCTCCAAAGCCAGAAATACCACCCTAGAAAGTCCTATATTCGGCCATTGCTTATCCCATATCAATCCCAATTTAATCTCTTATCTTCCCATCAACCTTTATCTGTTCATTTAAAAAAAATTAATCAAACAACCATTATCCCCTATCTACCTATTTAAACTTGATAAAATAAACAATAACTTATCTCCTATTTTTAGACAATAATAAAAAAAATAAAATCAAGCATTATCCTTATCATTTGAGAGTCCATATGTCCCACTACTCCTGTCTCAAGGAAAAATAAAATAAAATAAAACCCAACTCATTTGCTTACATGGTTCGAACATGGGACTCTGGAACCCTTTGAAACAAATGCAGTAACCTTGACCACTCTCATCGCTGGTTCTTTTGTGACATAATTCACCCTGAATTTCTTTTAAGACCTACTTAGCCCAAGTGCCTTCTTGCCGCACAAAAATAAAATTCCCTTTCTTGCTTCCTTCAACTCGAACACAGGCCCTCATTGCATAAGCCACATCTAGCGCCCAAGCCACTCGCCATGACCCTTTTTATGACATAAGCTCGCCACAATTTATTTTAAAGCCTCCTTTCCTAGCTCCCTCTTGTATTAACGCCAAAGCAAAATAAAAACATGCCCATGCCACCAACAGGATTCGAACCAAGGCCCTTGTTCAAGCGTCATTTCTAGGCCCTTAAGTGGCGCATGGAAGCCACTTTACCAAGGCCTGGTTTCATGTCCAAACGCTCCCAAAATTTTCCTTGAGGCCTCCTTAGCCCAACGCCAAAAATAAAAACTCCCAATTGCGATTCCTGCAGCTCGAACTCCTTCCCCTTGGCACCCCCTTTGACGCAACTACCTTTGCACCTTAGGTGGCGTCCCTTGCCACTTTTCCACATCACTTCTTGTGTCCTATATTCGCCAATACTTTTCTTAAGGTACCTTAGCCCACTCCCCTTTTAACTTAAAACCAATAATTTTCCAAAGCTTCCATCTTCATCCTAGAATTTCCAAAGCCCTCAAACATCTCCAAACACCCTCACTAGCCCACTAACACATGAATTATGCACTAAATGCATAACCCTAATCTAGGATGTTACAGTTCTACCCTTCTTAAAATAATTTCGTCCTCGAAATTACTTACTAACGAATAATCGTACATCTTAACTCACCGGACTACGCTTATGCCGCGCACTCTGATCTTAATAGAACCATCATACTTCCTAGGCACAATTTTTTTTTTTGAGTTCACATCCGTGGTTTCAAACACTACACCAACAATACAAAGAATGAACTATCTCTAAAGCAATAATATTCCAAAAACAAGGAACTTACCCGCTATCACATCCTTGGTTGTCTCACATCCGAACCTTCAGCTCCTCTACCCAAAAAATAGCGGGTTAATCACACACCTGACTATTTAGCGAAATCCCAAACTATTTGATTCTAACACGATGAACGGGGTTTTTCTTCCTCCCTTAATGCCGATTTGGTCTCCTACCAAATCCCAGAGGCTTTGGTTATCTCTGCCGATTTACCCCTAACATCCATAGATAGAATCGGTCACCCAAATATGGCCTATGGCCGAATAACAAAAGCCCCCTTACCTTACTAAACTAAATCCCGAATCACCACTTGCTCCTTGAATAGTCGAAATCCCTGCTTAGCAACCATTAGAATCGGCTTGGCACATGAAAACTCTAAAGATGGCCCTTGGCGAATATTACCAATTGCTTACCTTAATCTCTGAAATCCGAAGACTCCTTTAATGCTCCCTAACATTGGCACAAAAGAAACACATTAATATGGCCTTGAGCATATTCGGCCATTCTTAGAAATCAAGGCCTACTCATGGATTCAGCATATTTATGGAGAGAAGAATAAAACCGATTGCTAGGATAGAGAACTTACCACTACAAGTTCGCGAAGACTACCGAGAAAAAGGTTTCGCTTTTCCGCTTGACTTATAAGACTTGCGACAAAAAGAAGAGAATAGAGCCCTTTTTGCTATTCGGCTATGGCTTCAAGATGGAATTAAAATATTGGCTATGGTTTTCCTTTAAGGTGTCAAGCAAAGAGAAGAGAAGAAGATGCTACAAGGTTCGGCCAATCCCCTTAAAAAAAAGATTGAATATTCGACTACCCAAAAGAAATAAAAGAGAGAAAGAAGAAGCAAATTCGGCACACAAAATAAACACACCTCCAAAGCCAAAAATACCACCCTAGGAAGTCCTATATTCGGCCATTGCTTATCCCATATCAATCCCAATTTAATCTCTTATCTTCCCATTAAAATAACTCAACCTTTATCTCTTCATTTAAAAAAAAAAATCAAACAACCATTATCCCCTATCTACCTATTTAAACTTGATAAAATAAACAACAACTTATCTCTTATTTTTAGCCAATAATAATAAAAATAAAACCAAGCATTATCCTTATCATTTGAGAGACCATATGCCATCCCACTACTCACATCTCACGGAAAAAATAAAATAAAAATAAACCCAACTCATTTCTTTGCCTACATGGTTCAAACATGGGACTCTTTGAACCCTTTGAAAAATCATAGTAACGCCTTGACCACTCTGCTGCTTTGGTTCTTTTGTGACATAATTCACCTCAATTTCTTTGAAGACCTACTTAGCCCAAGTGCCTTCTTGGCGCACAAAATAAAATGCCCTTTCTTGCTTCCTTCGCAACTCAAACCTAGGCCCTCATTGCCGCAAGCCACATATAGCGCCCCAAGCCACTCGCCATGGCCTTCTTTTATGACATAAGCTCGCCACAATTTATTTTAAAGCCTCCTTCCTAGCTCCCTCTTGTCTTAATGCCAAAGCAAAATAAAAACATGCCGCCAACGGCATGCAGGATTGAACCAAGGCCTTTGTTCAGGCGTCATTTCGAGTGCCTTAAGTGGCGCATGGAAGCCACTTTACCAAGGCACTGGTTTCATGTCCAACGCTCCCAAAATTTTCCTTGAGGCCTCCTTAGCCCAACGTCAAAAATAAAAACTCCCAATTGCGATTCCTGCAGCTCGAACCCTTTCCCCTTTGCACCCCTTTGACGCAACCACCCTTGCACCTTAGGTGGCGTCCCTTACCACTTTTCCACATCACTTCTTGTGTCCTATATTCGCCAATACTTTTCTTAAGGCTACCTTAGCCCAGCTCCCCCTTTTTAACTTAAAAACCAATAATTTTCCAAAGCTTCCATCTTCATCCTAGAATTTCCAAAGCCCCTCAAACATCTCCAAACACCCTCACTAGCCCACTAACACATAAATTATGCATTAAATGCATAACCCCTAATGCTTGAGGACAAGCAAAAGCTTAAGTGTGGGAGTATTTGATAAACCATAAAAGTAACATATTTTAGGCCCACATTTAGTATACTTTTGGATGATTTAGCCCTTGATTTATGTAAAAAAGGTTCTTTTAATCATTTCTTTTCATGTTTTTACTCAGGAAAGCACTCGAGGAAAAGAGAAGTCGATTAAAACGGGCCAATTTGAGCTAAAGAGAAATACCGGACTTGGCCATGACCACTCAGCCGTGCCTCAAACAACAGAATCGAAACACAGCTTGAAGTCGATTGTGTACCATGGCCGTGCCTCTATCGTGGAAAAGAGGAATTGTACTCGGATTTGGATACTTTGAGGCAAAGAAACACATTCCAAAGCTTATTCAAACATCGAGTAAGAAGTATATTTGAATTGGGACACTTAGGGACCAAGTAAAGCATTCCAAAAGACTATATAAAACACCCTAAGTGTATCCTGAAAGCGGGGGCGGTTAGCTAGGCCAATGAGCCGAGCTAGAAGGTTAAATTTGTGGGAATTACTCAAAGATAGCCAGTTGATCCATCTCAAGGAGTTAGAATTCTACTCAAGACGACATGATTTCTCCTTTAATTCCTTCAAGGGTTTTAGGGATTTCTTATGTTTTATTTTACCTTTTCTCTTGAGATGTTTTCTTTATTCATTATGAACTAAACCCTTCAAATACCTGAAGGGGATGAAACCTAGACGAATCTTGTTATTTTTTTCTGAATTATATGATAAATACTTAGTTTGTTTTTAATTATGCGTGCGTAATCTAAATTGATGTGCTTAGGTGGAGGAGGAATAGACCCTGCTTAAGAGTAGATCTAGCATAATTAAGCGGAGTTGATCGCACGCCTAGATATAGGGTGACGAGATTTTTCTGGATTAGGGTGAAACCTAATATGAGAGTCCATAGATCGATTTACTGCTATTTTAGGGGGTTATTATTCGAGAAAGAGATTTTCGTTAGTTAACCTAGGGTTAGACGTTATTCACCTTGAGAGAGGGTTTAATATACGTTAGGGAGTCTTACGGATCAAACTAAGTGAATAAATCGTATGGTTCAGTGTTAAATAACAGGTGAAGTCTAGATGGATTCTTCCTGAGGGTATCGTCGTGATCAACTGAGTTTCTCTTCAAGTTATTTCCCAATTCGTTCTTTTTGTTTTTGCGTCTTTAGTTTAGTAGTCATTAATTTAGATTAAAGCAACTTCACTTATTTTAGGCTAAATAATAAAAAGAAAGTTAGTATTAGTACTTTTAGTTCCTTTGGGTTCGACAATCCGGTTTTGCCTAAGCTATACTACTGTTCGATAGGTACACTTGCCTTTAATCGTTGTCAGAGTTAGTTTCAGGTTCGATCATTCTCTTTATAAATTTTAAAACTCGACAAAACAATGATCAATACTCTCGCATATATTCTTAGAAAATCTTATGTTCAAAAACAAGTCACCCAATCACATATTTAGTTTGGCAATGAAATTTTTAGAGTTTTAATTTTGAAAACCGAATTTCAATTTGTTAACTCGTATCATTTTTCAATTTTACGTTAAAAAAACCAAAAACCAACGAACAAAACAAAAACAAATAACAAAGTCTACAAACAAATTTACAGTCTAAAATAGTTAAGAACGTAAAACATCTTATTTAATAAATCGAGAAAAACAATTTGAGCTTCTGGACACCATCCAGTCCTAAATTTGCTAGTTACTTGAAAAGTCAAATACAAAAGGGTGAGCTAACAAGCTCGGTGCATAACTTAGCTCAAACAAAATCACATATAGGATAATAAACAGATCAAAATGTCATAGAGAATTTCACCAAACTCGAATTACAAAATTTGTGTATGCATGATTATGTCGATGTAAAATTTTTGTAAAATAGATTGCAATTTTTTCTAAAACTTCCTATCCAACTCCGCACCAAATTAGAGTTCCTCAAACTCGTCCATCCGAAAACACACCAACAGATAATTGTGGACAATGTCACTAAAGTTACAGCTAAAACTTCCATATAAAATATATGTTATCAAGCCACTATATTGCAGCCAAGCTGCCAGAATAGATATCTGTGGTCGAGTCACTATAATTGCAATCAAGCTGCCAAAATAGAAATGTGGCTAAACCACCAAATAATATAGATCATTAAACTGCCAAAACATCCTCTTTACCACATTATACCAACCCCATGCAATGTGAGATGGCTTGCATAAATAGAATCTGAGTGAAAAGCATGTAAGACATGCAATTGTATAATAACAGAAATCAGAAGGCATGGAATTTCATGCTTTGTAGAATAGATATGTCACAAATTTCAACAAAAGCAAATTAGTTTCACCATAAAGTCACATGCATGGTCATATAGCAGATTCAAAGATATACAAATTAACATAATCATACATCATATGCTCATATACAAACATAGCAAATCAGAGACATGTCACCAGAATTATCAGTTTACATGTAACAGCCCAATTTTAGCGAAATCAAAATAGTGGTTTTGAAACCACAAATTCAATGTTAGAGGATTATTTTAATATTATTTTATGTATGTGTGAAAATTTCATGAGCTAAATTTATCGATTGGTTGCTCAATTTGAGAAAAAATACTTAATCGCGTAAAATGCAAAAGTTGCACTCTCCTTGTTAAAGGTGTCAAATAGCTTTGGCTTTTAAATATGGTGGCCTTAAATGGTAATTTGACCATTTTTATATGAGTGGACAAATATGGCCATTAATTTAATGATTTTAATGGTTTATAAACAGGGTTAATTTTGTAATTTAGGCTTCGTTTGTTTGCCAGTAAAATATTTTTCGGAAAATGATTTTTGGAAAATGATTTACTTTTTGGAAAATGATTTACTGAAAATATTTTTTGATGTTTGGATGAATCTGTGTAAAATATTTTCTATTTTTTGGCAGATTTCCTGAAAATATTTTCTGGAAAAGCTGTTTTTACATTTATTAATAAATTTTATATACATATTAATAAATTTTTATTAATTAACCCTTTATTTTTGGAAAATATTTGATCATCCATTAGAAGTGAATTTAAGGATCAGTTGCCTGAGCAGATACATTGAAGTTTACATGCTTTTGATGCTACCCTTTTTTGTGAATTTAGTTAGTTCATCCATTTTATAGCAAGAAAGAAAAACAGCTTTTGTTGCTTATATAAGTTGCAAGATGACAAATTGCAAAGTTAAAGCTTCTTGTACATTTGCTTCAACCAAAATTCCTATTTTAGACTATGCATTTTATAAAATCTTCATACATGGGAAAAGAACTTCTCCTCCAATCTCGAAGAGCAGAAGCCATGGATCTTGAGCTTTGCTTACTAATCTTTGGTTAATTCCAATTTCACTGCCACCATTCTTTCTATGCAATTCTTCAGAGAATCAATACTCTTTGAGAAAAATCCAATATGTTGAAAGATTGTTTATATCTACATCCCGTTAGCAAAACACAGAGAACAAAATCATTGAAATTAAGTGATTAGACCTCAACATACAGCAAGTAATCAACATGCAAATAATAAAAACCCCAATCCTCAATGCTATCAAGGTAATCATCAAAGCTTAAAGACCTTAAAGAACACACCTACTATTGTAAATCAACTAGGACCTGAAAAGGCAAAGACAATATTAAAGATCAATTACAGAAGAACCATAGTAAAAATAACATGGTAAATCTGAAATTTTAAGTGACACCATAATCCATTAGTATAGTTACATCCATATGTAACTAAAGAACTAAAAGTTATCTTGATCATTGATGTTAACTGGATTGAATCAAGATTATTCTTGATATGAAAATTAGAGCTCCTAATATCAATGTAATTAGTTGGATTGTACTTCAACTTTTTAAAGAAAAACATATGGGCATATCCACTTAAGCACTAATATTAGGATACAACAAATTGCAAAGATGGCATTATTTATACATTCTAAGAAAGGAGCCAAGAACAACTACACTAAGCATATTTTATTCCAGTAAGACCTTAAAGTAAGAATGAATCAATGGCTAAGAAAAGACCAATTAGTAACATATTGAGCATTGACTAAGAAACTAGTTAGTAATATATTGGGCATTAACTAAGAGACAAGATAATAGTTTTAAAATTAATCTTGTCAATAACATCATAATTGAGTCAAAACATAAACTTGTCAAATAATATTTCAATCAAATTAAACAATTGCATAACACACTTACAATAAACAATTCAAACTTTTACCTTCATCGCAAAATAATTTCGCTTGAGCAAGCCTTGTTTATCCAAATTATGAAAACCTTCCATTGTATTAGTATTGTAAAGAATGCAACGGAGCACCTATTAGTGATTATTGCACCCAACCTAGCCATCTAATCACCTTTCTACTACCCGTGTGGTGCCACAGTAGAGACGAACCTCCTCCTCCCTAGCAAACCTCTTGGCACATTGTTGATTCATCATTTGAGTCTTAATAATGGATTCACTAAAAGAGATAAATGATTCGATACTTGAGGATGTGAGCACGAATTTATTTAAATTACAAATGCATAGAAACCTATAAAAAAATGACAACAAATTTGGACCATAAAAATGCTAAATTTAACACTCAAAGCTTTGAAATTGAAAATCTTTGGCATTAATTGCCGCCTTTAACAATAGAAACTTGGATCAAACCTAGTCCAATCAACAATTAATTGTAATGAATTTTTGAAAAGGAAAATTTGGACAAATATATGAGATTTTTGAGTGAATTGAGAGTGAGAAGTTAAATTCAGACTTAAAGAAAAAGATAGAGAAGCGATTGGTACCGGAGATTGGAATAGGAGAATCGTCGATGCCAAATTTGTTGAGCTTTAAAGAAGATAATCGGTGCCAAAATCCTACATCAATAGAACTCTGAAGTGGCCCAAATTGAAGTATGGATCTGCTTCCTTCTTTTGCCATGCTTTTCCTTTCCTGTTTCGATTCCACTCAATATGCTTGCGATTTAAGATTTTTCCCTTTTTTTCAAACTTTATTATTTAAAGCTCTAAGAAAGAGAGAAAGAGATTTGTTGGCTGAGGAAGAAAGAAGGAAGGAGAAGGAATGAATAAGGGAAGAAGGAGAACGTCTTACTTGGATGAAGGGAAAGCTGTCGAAAATGTCTTCCGAAAAAAAATTGGTAAGACGTTTTCCAAAAACAAAGAAGAGATTTTACCCGTGTTTGTAAAACGTTTTCCTTAGGAATTCATTTTCCATAAAAAAAACACCAAAAAATCCGAAAAATGTTTTCCGGAAAACATTTTCCACCAAACAAATAGAGCCATAGTTAATAAAGCTTAATTAAATGTGATAAAAATTACATATCATCTTTTATTTCCTTCATCATCAACCAAATACTCAAAGGGAGAAGCTATGTTTATGCATTTAGGGTTCGGCACTTGCAAGGCTTGATTGGTAAGTGTTTTGAGCTCAGTTTTTGATGATTTCTATGTTTTTGTGATCATTACTTTGTGTTCTAACTAGCCCGTACCTTTAATTTTGAAATTGTTAAAGATTTTAAGAGTTTCCATTGATGAGTTTATGTTTTATTTGGTGTTTGAAGTTGAAATATGAATTTTTTTATTATAGATTTTCATGTTTTGTAAAGTGATTTTTGACAAAAATGTCAAAAAGTGATTAATTTGTAAAATGTGAAAATTGTGTGGTTGAAATGTAAAATAAATGAAATTTTTAGGCTGCTAGGGACCTATGTGTACTTTGGCCAAGCTTGGGTTTAATGAAATTGTGTGAATTTTGTATATTTGTTAAATTGGGACTAAATTGATTAAATGTGAAAATTTAGGGGCTAATGTGTAAAAAGGGTCCAAATGTGTGTTTTGGACTAAATTGAAAGAATATGAGAATGAATAAGTTGATTTTGATTATATTTAAATCAAGAAAAGAGGAATTAGGAATTAGATCGGGGGAAAGGCAAGATTATCGAGTAATTGACTCATTTTGCCGTTTTCATACTCGAGGTAAGTTCGTATGCAATGAGCTTATTTGTAATTTTATTTTATATGCTTTGATATAGCATGAACTACGATTATGTGATTACGGATAAGTTTGGGAATGATTCGATGATGATTTGACAAGTGTGAAATCCCAGTTGAACCTTAGGAATAGTTTAGGATGCTAGTGACATGTCATTAGGTTATTGTGTTGGACTCGAGCCACGACATCAACACTACGGATGTGAGTGATACTTTGATTTGGCTATGGGCCATAGAGGTACTCCGGGATAAGTTACCTTGATTTGGCTACAGGCCATGGTATAGGTACTTATCGATTGAGATCCTTGAGTATTCGACTTCTATTCCGAATGGTTCAACGGTTAAATGAAAGATGTGGTTGAGTGTGAGATTGGTATGAGATGGTACAGTGTACGTACGATAATGAATTGAATATCAAAATATAGATTTGATAAGTACCTTGTTAAGTTATGTGAATGACCATTTAACGGCTTGAGAATTAATGTATTTTGTTATCATACATTCATATTATTTGAATTGTGAATGATTGGTGAATTTTCTCATTACGTTAATACGAACTTACTAAGTTATGAAGCTTACTTTGTGTTATTTTTCTATGTTTTATAGTGAATGGCTAGCTCAGATCCGGGAGTCATCGAGAACATCATCGCTCTATCAAACATCTAAGTTGGTACTTTTGAGTTGTGAAAATATGATATATGGCATGTATAGGCTAGATATGGTATTTTGGTTGTTATTATAGTTATGAGATTTGGCTTGTAAATTTTATATGTTTTAGTTTGAATATATAGCCATGAGTGATGGCTCCTTTTGGTATGTTTTGGCATGAATGTGCTTATGGTTTTAAAGTTGCTCAACTAGTTATATTTTGAGTTTGGTAATTAATCTATAAGGTGTGATTGGATTTGATAATTTGAGTAGTTATGTGCTTGTAAAATTGTGCTTGATGATATAAGTGTGGAATAGTTATTTGATTGAATTGTATATGTGAATTTAGGTATGAAATTAGATGGCAAATTATAGCACATTTGATATTGGTATTGATGGTAATTGGATGCATATTAATGTCTTGAAATGGTACCATTTTGGTTATTTAGGTGAGCATGAGTAAGGGTGGCAAGTTGTCCTTGCAAATGGCCTATTTTTGTCCACATGGGCAGAGACACAGGCGTGTGTCTCAGCCGTGTGCGACACGCGGTCATGCTACATGGCCGTGTGTCCCTTGGCGTTGAAATTGAATTGAAGTCAGTATGCTCCACACGGCCTCAGACACGGGCGTGTAATTGACCGTGTGGCACTAGTCAGTATATCCCCTAAATGGCACACGACCTAGCACACGGGCGTGTGTGGCCACTTTAAAGGACACACGGGTTAGACATGCAGTGTGGTCGGCCGTGTGACCCAAGTCAGTATGTATGCCCTGTTTCCACACGGCCTAGGACACGGGCTTGTGACCCTTGTATGTTTGAAATTTTTTTAAGTTTCCAAAATTTTTATAAGTTATCGATTTAGTCCCGAACCATTTCTAAAGCTTGTTTAAGGCCTCGTAGCCCTTATAAGGGACAATGTGATTGTATTAAATGATTTATGAGAATGAATGCTTTATGTTTGATAAATGTATGCTATATGTTGTGAGTTGATAGGTAATACCTCGTAACCCTATTTTGACGGTGAATACGGGTGAGGGGTATTACATTTATTGGTATCAGAGATACGGTTTAGTCAATTCTTGGACTAACGTAGTGTGTGTATAAGTCTAGCTATACATGCCATATATAAACTCTGTGATAGTATCATGATTCTTGAAAGCTTAAATTGTGTTTTCGTATAGTAATGGATCTCAAACGAGTTGTAGCTGATGATGTAGAGAGTAATGCATCCGCTTCTACTCAAGGGGCACCGCCATCTAACTCTAGGCCTATAATGAGCGCCACGAGAGAGAGGCTAAACAAGCTTTTTTCCAAATGATGAGTGAGTGGTTCACGGAGTTCGCTGAACGAATCTGCCTGCTCAACAACCTCCACCCCACCTATTCCTCAACAAATCCCTGTTGTTCCTCAAGTTATAGATCCGTTAAGGTTCAACAAGCTGCCAGTAGATGATGATGCTGAGAGAGCTAAATTTTGGCTCGAAAATACGATCGAATATTCGATGAGTTGTCTTGTACACTTGAAGAATGTATTAAATGTGTTGTATATTTATTGGGAGACACCGCATACCAATGGTGGAAAATGTTGATATCTGTGGTTCCAAAAGAATGAGTTACTTGGGAGTTCTTTCAATCGAATACAAAAGAAGTACATCAATCAAAGATTTCTTGATCTAAAGCACAAAGAGTTTTTAGAATTAAAATAAGGCGAATGACTATAACTGAGTATGAAAGAGAATTTGTATGGTTGAGTAAGTATCCCAGAGAGTATGTTTCTACTGAAGAAATCATGTGTAAGTGATTCGTTGACGGGTTGAACGAAGATATAAAACTACTAGTTGGAATTCTAGAGTTGAAAGAATTTGTCATTCTGGTTGAAAGGGCTTGTAAAGCCGAGGATCTTAGCAAAGAAAAGAGAAATGCAGATTCAGATGCTAAAGATTCGAGAAAAAGATCGATGAGTAAGTTGTAACAATCTTCATTGAAGAAATCCAGAGATTCATACGCTCATCCAAATGCTTCAAATGAATATTCAAACAGAGATCGTAGAAAATAATACTCAGGTTCTAAAGCTCAAGGTACATCAGTATCGAGTGTTGGCAATGTGAAAGACAACAAACCCGGATGTCAGTAGTGTGGGAGACGACATTTTGGGGAATTCTGGAATAAAAGTAATAAAGCTTATTATAAATATGGTTCGTTAGATCACTTCATCTGAGATTGCCCTAAGCTGGATGAGAAAGATAAACTTCAGAATGCGAGATCAAGTAACACGTCGAATAGAGGTAGACCACCTAGAATTTCTAGAAATGTACGTGGTAACCGAGGTGCTACAAGAGATTCTGCTGTGAGATTTGAGGCACGAGCACCTGCCCGAGCTTATGCCATCCGTGCACGGGAGGAGGCATCATCGCTAGACGTTATCACCAGTACTTTCACTCTCTATGATACTAATGTGATTGCATTGATAGATCTAGGATCAACTCATTCATATATATGCATGGATTTAGTATTTAGTAAGACTTTTCCTGTAGAGTCTACTAAATTTGTTATTAGAGTATCGAACCCCTTATGCAAATTTGTTTTGGTTGACAAAGTCTGCAAGAATTGTCCGTTAATGCATCAGGATTTGTTTTCGACTAATCTAATGTTGTTGCCATTTGATGAATTTGATGTGATTTTGGGTATGGATTGGCTAATGATGCATAATGCTATAATGAATTGTAAACAAAAGACAACTGAACTAAAGTGTCAGAATAATGAGACTATTAGAATTGAATCTGATGATCTAAACAGTTTGTCAGTTGTGATCTCGTATATGTTAGCTAGAGATTTGTGAAAAAGGGGTGTGAAGCTTATCTTGCTTATGTACTTGATACAAAAGTGACAGAAACAAAGATTGAATCAATACCAGTTGTGTGCAAGTATCCAGATATATTTCTCGAAGAGTTACTGGGTTTACCACCTATCAAAGAGGTTGAGTTTGGTGTTGAATTAGTACCGAGAACAATGTTGATATCGATAGCTCCATACAAAATGGCTCCGACAGAGTTAAACGAATTAAAATCTTAGTTGCAAGAGTTGACAGATAAAGGTTTTGTTAGACCAAGTTTCTTTCCCTGGGGTGCACCGGTCTTATTTGTGAAAAAGAAAGATGGCACGATGAGAATGTGTATAGACTATCGACAACTCAACAAAGTGACGATCAAGAATAAATACCCTTTGCCACAAATAGATGTTTTGTTTGACCAGTTAAAAGGGGCAATAGTGTTTTCGAAAATTGATTTGAGATCGGGTTATTACCAGATGCGAGTTAAAGACTTAGATGTGCTAAAGACTGCATTTAGAACAAGGTACGAACACTATGAATTTCTTGTTATACCTTTCAGACTAACAGATGCACCTGCTATTTTATGGACTTGATGAACCGAATTTTTAGGCCGTACTTAGACCGATTCATAGTTGTATTTATTGATGACATTTTGATTTACTCTCGTGATGAATCTGAGCATGTAGAACATTTGAAAATCGTTCTACAAACTTTGAGAGATAAATAATTCTTTGCAAAGTTCAACAAATGTGAGTTTTGGCTACGAGAGGTTGGTTTTCTGGGACATATAGTTTCAGCTGCGAGTATCCGAGTTGATTCAAGCAAAATTTCTACAATTATAGATTGGAAGCCTCCGAGAAATGTATCTGAAGCCCAAAGTTTTCTGGGACTAGTTGGCTATTATAGACGATTTCTGAAAGGTTTCTCAATGATTACGACTCGATGACACGATTGCTTCAAAAATATGTTAAATTTGAGTGGTCAGAAAAGTGTCAACAGAGCTTGAGCAGTTGAAAGCATTATTGACAGAGGCACCAATGTTAGTTCAGCCTGAGTCGAGTAAAAAATTCGTAGTTTTCAGTGAAGCATCGTTAAATGGCCTGGATTGTGTTTTGATGCAGGAAGGCAAAGTTATAGGTTATGCCTCGAGACAATTGAAGCCGCACAAAAAGAATTATCCGACGCACGATTTATAGTTAGCCGCGATAGTGTACACTTTGAAAATTTGGCGTCATTACTTGTTTAGTGAGAAATGTCATATTTATACCGACCAAAAAAGCTTGTAATATTTGATGACTCAGAAAGACTTGAATTTACGATAGCAGAGATGGTTAAAATTGCTAAAAGACTATGAATTGTGATTAACTATCATTCGGGAAAAGTGAACATAGTTGCTAATGCTTTGAGCTAAAAGTTCTTATTTGCTTTACGTGCTTTGAATACACAAATAGTTTTGTCTGATGACGGTTCGATAGTAGCCGAGTTAAAAGCGGGATCATTGTTTCTACAATAGACTTGTAAGGCTCAAAAATTTGATAATGGATTTCAAGCAAAACGAGCTCAGTGTGAGTCAACTTCTGATTCAGAGTTTCGAATAGGGCCTGATGATTGTTTAATGTTTCGTGATAGATTATGTGTACCAAAGAATTCAAAACTTATTCAGAATATTCCAAATGAAGCACACTAGTAGTTGTTTATCAGTATATCCAGGAAGCACGAAAACGTATAACGACTTGAAACAGCTTTATTGGTGGCATGGCATGAAACAAGATGTTTCAGAATTTATTTCAAAATGTTTGATTTGTCAGCAAGTCAAAGCTGAACATCAAGTACCATCGAGTTTGCTACAGCCTATTTTTATTCCTGAGTGAAAATAGGATAGAGTAACTATGGATTTTGTATTGGGTTTACCCTTATCTTTGAAAAAGAAAGATGTAATCTAAGTTGTTGTTGAAAAATTGACAAATCGACTCTTTCATTCTTGTACGTATAGATTATTTACTTGATAAATTGGCTAAGTTGTATATCTCAGAAATTGTTTGATTGCACGGAGTGCCACTATCTATTGTTGCGGATAGAGATCCGAGATTTACTTCGCGATTTTGGAAGAAATTGCAAGAAGATTTAGGTACAAAGTAGTATTTTAGCACCACGTTTCACCCACAAACAGATGGTCAGTCCGAACAAGTTATTCAGATTCTTGAGGATATGTTGCATTGTTGCATTCTTGAGTTTGAAGGTCGCTGGGAGAAATATCTACTACTGATTCAATTTGCTTACAATAATAGCTTTCAATCTAGTATTAAACTGGCACTGTACCAAGCTTTATATGGCCATAAATGTTGAACACCGTTATACTGGCTAAGCTGAGCGAGAATAAGATTCACGGGGTTGACCTGATTAGAGAGACTGAAGAAAAAGTGAAAGTAATTCGTGATAGTTTGAAAGCAGCTTCGGATCGATAGAAATTATACGCAAACTTGAAACAAAAAGATATTGAGTTCCAGATCAGGGAGAAAGTGTTTTTAAAGTGTCGTCATAGAAAAAGATATTGCAGTTTTGGTGAAAAAGGAAATTGAGCCCGCAATTCATCGGACCTTATGAGATTACTGAGCGAGTTGGGCCAATGGCATACCGACTATTTTTACCGTCTGAGTTAGAGAAAATACATAATGTGTTTCATGTTTCGATGCTTCGATGATACCAATCTAACCTTTTACATGCCATTTCCCCGACCGAGGTTGAAATTCAATCTGATATGTCATATGCTAAAGAACCGATTCAAAGTTTAGCTCGTGAGATCAAAGAGCTAAGAAATAAGAAAATCGCATTAGTGAAAGTATTGTGGCATAGACACAGGGTTGAAGAAGCTACATGGGAACCCAAGGATGCTATGAGAAAACAATACCTTAACCTATTCACTGTGTAACATCTTAAAATCTGAGTATCGATATGATGCATGTTTTGGTGCTTAGCTTGGGTATAATTAAAATTTTGCATGTTTAGTATAGTCTTGAGAAAACTTGAGAATTAGAATAAATTTTAGTAAGGAGTACTTAATTGAAGTGGATCAAGTGACTTTGAGGTTTAAGTAAATTTAATTGTCAAAAACTAGCATAAGATGAGCTAGTAGCAAGGTGGTGTTGGCGCATGTATGTTTGCTTGAGGGAAAAGGTTCGAATCCTTAGATGTGCATTGAGTTTTGTTTTTATTTTGTTTCCTCTTTCAATGTGTCGATCATGGATAGGGATAAAGATGATTTGGATAACATTTTTGGCAAGAATACCAAAGGAAAAAGGTAAGTAAAAGTTTAAGGAAAAGAATCTCATGATTTAAGGTGATAGGGGAACATAAGGTATGAATCAAGGGCTTTGTTTTGGAAACTTTGGTTGGCCAATTGTCCATGAACATGGACGGCATATGGGGCTAAGGGGGATGGCCGAATTTTAGTGATTGGTTTGGTAGGATTAGGTGCTTGATGAGCACACTTTTCCATTTACCAATTGGTGTTTTAGCAAATTTTCTCTCCAATTTTTCCCTCTCCCTAGCCGAATGTACCATGAGCATTGAGAAAGCAATTGTTGCTTTTACCATTTCTTCTTTTTGACCATTTTGATCTTAATTTGGTCACTCTCTCTAAAACTTTTCTCTTTTCTTTGTGACCGAAACCATCTAGCCATCAAAGACCATTTCTTTTTTCTCTTTTTTTCTCTTCATTGCCGAATGCACAATTGTCCCTAAACTCTCTCTTTTCTCTTCTCCCTATTCTCTTCCTCTCCATTTCACTTATCATTCAAACACATATTTTTCTTTCATCTATCATCTATGGCCGAATGTTTGTGATCATCATACCGAATCTTTCATTCTTCATAACATCTATTTTCAATCATTTTCTTCTATTCAAACTTTGGATCATCGGTAAGTATCATTTCTTTGTCTTTTCTTTTGTTATTTGGTCACTATGGCCAAATGTTAGAATGTCTTTGGAACAGACTTTTTAACCGATTAACCAATCATTTATTCAAATCTTTTCTTTCGTTATTCTTAGTGAAATAGTGGAAGGGTCGAATCATCATCTTTTCGGAGAAATCTTGAAGTTCATTCAAGATTTGATCATAATGTTCAAAGGATTCTCTTGAGATCATTCGAAATATTAAGGTAAGTAGAATTCACTCTTTTAAGTCATTAGTCTTAAGATTTTTGATATATTGTTAGGACTAATGATCCTTTGTCCTTGAAGACAATCAAGATAGGGACGCAAAGGGTTGTTAATAGTGTTCGGAAGAGGGGTGGTTCTATTATTCCCCCTCAATTCAAGCGAAGGACTATTTCGGGAATCCGAGACTTTCCACCGGGTTATGGACCCTCATCCGGCGAAAATCAATTATTTGAAGTCGTACATACCCCTCAGCCATTGTTTACTCGTGGTTCTGAACCTTTGATCGGAGAGAAATCACAAATAGTGGTTGTTCGAGATTCTGAGGGTAAGATCTAGATCGCTTAACATTAGTATAGTTTTATAAGTATTAGTGTTCTAATCAAGTGTGACACGTATATAGGTATCGACGAGCGGGAAAGTGTAGTTCTCACCGTAATCAGGTGTGTAACTTCACACTTATCTCATGGGTTCTACGATATCGTAAGCGTTAAAATAAAAATCATAAATCTGGTGAAATTGAAAAAAATATGTTATAATAATACTTTTATATGGATGCTTGAAACCAAAATTGAAGTTGTGGAAAAATTATGGATTTGCCCTCAATGGGTTATCTCGTGAAAGAAGTGATATTTTTCGACCATGTGATTATTTTGATTAATTGGCCAAGTGTGGAAATTGTGAAAAAGGCCTCATGTGTTAAATGGGCCGAATTACGAAATGTCCCTATGGATCGAATTATGAAAATGCCCTTTTATGGGCCAAATTGAAATATATTGTTTTATGGGCCAAATTGAAATATGTTGTTTTATGGGCCAAATTGAAATATGTTGTTTTAAGGGCCAAATTGAAATATGTTGCTTTATGGGCCAAAAGTGATATTAATGTGATATGAGATGAAATGGGCCAAGTTGCTAGATCGTTAAATGGGCCAAATTGTTATTTTTGACTAATGGGCCAAATTGATAAATTGTAATATGGGTTTTTATTAAAATTACCTTACAAATATTTTGTTATGCATTATTATATACATGACTGCATGGGTTGGGATAATTGATGAAGAGAAGAAAGGCCTGATGCCAAAAATCTAGAGCGGTGACTCTGTCACGATGGCTTGTTGCCCAAAATCTAGATCGGTGGTTCTACCACAAATATTATAAATGGCATGTTGCCACAAATCTTATAAATGGCCTGTTGCCACAAATCTTATAAATGGCCTGTTGCCACAAATATTATAATTGGCTTAATGCCTGCTATTGGTGTGTTGGTGGGTGGGTTGACTTGATCCCCACAGGTGTGATGGTTGGTACGGGCGGTGTGTAGCGGATGGAAATTAGGCTTGGTTGGGAATTGCATATCACATGCATTATTATTTTCATATACTTGATCTATAAATATTTATATTTGCAAAATGGGCTCAGGTCCAATTATATGTTTATATGGTTTTGACCCAGTGAATGCGGTAAGTGGGTTACACATTGAGTTCTAAGTAACTCACCCCATTTTTCTTACCCTTCTCAAGTAATCATAATTGATGGAGACTTGGGTCGGAGATGACTTCGTGTGGAAGCTATACTACAAATGGTGGTTTATAAAACTTTAAAACTTCTTTAATTATTTAAGTATTATTTTAATTGCGATGTAATAAGGCCTCTTAAATTATTTTCATGGATTTTATTATGCGGATGGATTTTATTATGTTTTAGTTTTCCTAAGTTGGATTGATTTAGTTTTCATAAACGTTTTTCTAAAACTCTCATATAAAATAAAGGTTTTTCTTGAATATCACTGAAACTTAGGAAATTATTTTAAAACTCTTCGATAAAATATTTCGACTAAATAAATCTAAAATTTTAATCAATTACTACTCTATAGATCAAATGATAAACTCTTATGTTTTTAATTATGTATTTCAAATAAACTTCAATTTTCGATAAAGTCATTCTCTTAATCGTTTTGAAGATTTGATTTCCTACATCGTTGATGATTTGAATGTACGTTTAATTTGTGTGGCATGCCAAAATTCGGGCTTAATGCATAGGCCGAGTTTGGGGTGTTACATTTTATGGTATCAGAGCTCAGTTTCAAAACTCGGCTGTGGTTTGGGTTCAATAATGATTTCTGTTTAAAAACTATTTAATTTTCTAGACCTTACGTTTTAAAAGTAGTATGGCACCACGAGCATCCGGCACCAAGTCAAGTAAGTATTTGTTTATTAAATGTTTGTTATTGTGATGAGACCTTAGGAACACTCTAGAACTTCTAGTTTTAGGTGTTGAAAACGATAGAGGTCGAGACTATAGGATGTGATTGCGAAAACAACCCTATCTCTTATATCTCATAAAATATCGTTAATAAACATTGAAATAATATTCGATTCATAAAACTTGTAATCAAATTAAAATCAAATTAATCATTATGAGCACTAGAGGGCGTGGTCGTGGACACGGTGAGGCGTGGCCGTGGTAGAGAGACGAGTCTTTGCGTCTGGCAGCGGGTCATATCTAGAAAATGGATGCACTGCGTCATTCGAGAGCTATGGCGGATCTCATGATCATGCGAATGAGGATAATGCTTTGATTCAAGCAATGTTGTGAGTCTTAGAAAGAGTAGCAGGGGCTAGGCGGGCCGATGGCTCGGGGATCAATATCGAAACGACTCAAGTCTAGTGGTGCGAAGTTTTAGAGGTGTCTCGATGTAGCTCGAATGTGGCGAATATTGGCTTGAGGTCGTAGAACGAATTATGGATGATCTGGAGTGCCGTCGAGCGTAAATCGAGAGAGAGCTGTCTCCTTATTAAGGGACAAGGCGTATCAATGGTGGCTTACTGTTTGAGAAGGCACCGAGGTGCATTAGTTACTTGGGATTTCTTTAAAGTCGCTTTCCAAGGGAAGTATGTCGGGACAAGTTATGTAGATGCCCACAGGAAGGAATTCCTGAATTTGGTTCAAGGAAGTAAGACGGTGGCAGCTTACGAGGCAGGATTTCACCGCTTGAGCCGTTATGCTCGCACAATAGTACAGACTGATCATGAGCATTGTGTACGCTTTGAGGATCGACTGAATGATAAGTTGCAGGTACTGATAGCCCCACAACAAGTATGGACTTTTACCTCGCTTGTAGAGAAAGCTAAGATAGCCGAAGAGGCTAAGAATTCAGAACGTCAGAACAAGGAAAAAGTCAAAGGAAAGAGGGATTTTAAGTACTCTGGTTCTTCTAAAAGGTTTCAAAAGAGGCCACAGAATGATGAGCCAGTTCAAGCTAGGGCACCTATGACTACCAATCAGAGTCGAGAATGTGCCGATTGTGGAAGACGACATCCCGGGGAATGTTGAAGGAAAACTGGTGCCTGCTTTAAATGTGGTTCCAAGGATCAACAGTATAAGAATTGCCCTCAATGGGCTGATACGACTCAGGAAGCTCGTAACCTTGATGCTCAGCCAGCTAGAGGTACTCAGTAGCCACCGAGAGGTCGTGGCCAAGTCATGGTGGTAATGGTAACGGACATGGACAAGGTGCACTGGGTCGAGGTAATGGCGTTAGAGGTAACACGGAGGTAAGACAGCCGGGATTGGTCTATACGGTTAGGCGTCATGAAGACGGCGATGCACCTGATGTGATAATTGGTACGTTCTTCATCTCTGATGTACCTGTTACTACTTTGATAGATATCGGGTCTACCCACTCGTATGTTGCTAGTGCCATATCTGGAAACCTAAATATTAGACTTGAGATTATCGATAGAGAGATGACAGTAATTAGTCCTTTAGGACAGTCGGTAATAATGAATAAATTATTTAGAGATGTGCCCTTGGAGATTCAAAGAGAGGTATTTCTAGCGGACTTGATGGAATTACCTTTTGGCGAGTTTTATCTTATTTTGGGCATGGATTGGTTGGTGAAGCATCGGGCGTAATTGGATTGTGCCGAAAAGCGAATGACAATTAGGACTGTGGATGATGAGGAGGTAATAATGAAAGGCGAGCGAAGAAACTTTTTGGCAAATGTGGTATCTACTTTGAAGGCAGAAAAGTTAGTGCGAAAAGGGTATGGAGCATTCCTAGCCTTCATCAGTGCTTTGGATGCCAAGGATTTATCGGTAGAAGGTGTGAGAACGGTGAAAGAATTTTAGATGTCTTTCCGAAGAACTTTCGGTCTACCTCGGATCGGGAAGTAGAATTTGGCATTGAGCTTTTGCGGAGCGGCTCCGTGTCCATTGCTCCTTATAGAATGGCGCCAAAGGAGTTAGCAGAGCTTAAAGCTCAAATCCAAGAACTACTAGATCGGGGATTTATTCGACCAAGTGTGTCTCCGTGGGGAGCACCGGTTTTATTCGTCAAGAAAAAGGATGGGTCGATGCGTATGTGCATTGATTATAGGCAGTTGAATAAGTTGATGATCAAGAATAGGTATCCATTGCTGAGAATTGATGACCTGTTTGATCAATTAAGAGGAGCTTCAGTCTTCTCCAAGATTGATTTGAGATCGGGTTATCATCGACTTAAGGTGAAAGAGGCAGAAATTCATAAGACGGCATTCCGAACTCGCTATGGACATTATGAGTTTTTAGTAATGCCGTTTGGTTTGACCAATGCACCAGCTGCATTTATGGACATGATGAATCGAGTCTTTCAACCCTATTTGGACCGATTTGTAGCAGTGTTCATAGATGACATATTGGTATATTCAAGGAATGAAGAAGAGCATGACTCACATTTGCGCACTGTGTTGCAAATTTTGTGAGATAAGCAACTTTATGCCAAATTCAGTAAGTGTGAATTTTGGTTGAAGGAAGTGACTTTCTTGGGTCATGTAGTGTCAGCCGAAGGAATAAGAGTTGATCCTCGAAAGGTAGAGGCTGTGTTGGATTGGAAACCGTCAAAGTCAGTAGCTGAGATTCAGAGTTTCTTGGGTTTGGCTAGTTATTATAGACGTTTTGTTGAGGGGTTTTCGTTGATTGCTACACCCTAGCTAAGCTGTTGCGAAATGAAGTACCGTATGTGTGGACCGATAAATAATAAGAAAGTTTCGAGAAAATGAAGAAGATTCTAACAGCGCCATGATCTTGATTCAACACGAGGTGAAAAAGAGTTTACCGTTTATTGTGATGCATCACACACAGGTTTAGGATATGTACTGATGCAAAGTGGAAAAGTAGTAGCTTATGCTTCTCGACAATTGAGGCCGCAGGAATTCAACTATCCTACTCATGATTTGGAGTTGGCTGCGGTGGTGTTTGCATTAAAGATTTGGAGGCACTATCTCTACGGTGAGAAGTCAATCATTTATACGGACCATAAGAGTCTTAAGTAACTCCTTACCCAAAAGGAGTTAAATTTAAGACAACGAACATGGGTGGAGCTATTAAAGTATTATGATTTATCAATCGAGTACCATCATGGAAAGGCTAACGTTGTGGCAGACGCGTTGAGTCATAAGGTTGTATCGGAGTTAAGAGCAATGTTTGCTCATCTCAGTTTGTTTGAGGATGGCAGTTTGCTAGCGGAACTTCAGGTGAAGCCTCTGTGGTTGGAGCAAATCAAGGAAAAACAATTATCCAATGAAAAGTTGGGTCCTTTAATACAACAAGTTGAAAGTGGTATAATAGGGGATTTTGGTTTGAACAAATATGGTGTACTGTGTTTTCGTGGAAGGGTTTGTATGCCCAAGGATTCGGATTTGAGGCAAATGATTCTTCTAGAGGCACATAGTAGCCCTTATGCTATGCGCCCCGGAGGAAATAAGATGTATCGGGATCTCCATGAACAGTATTGGTGGCCAAAGTTAAAGCGGGAAGTTACTAATTTAGTGGGAAAGTGTTTGACTTGTCAACAAGTGAAGGCGGAACATCAATTACCATCGGGTTTATTGCAACCAGTAAAGATTTCTCTATGGAAATGGGAGCGGATAACGATGGATTTTGTTAGTGGGTTACCCTTAACACCTACTAAGAAAGATTCTATCTGGGTGGTAGTAGATCGATTAACAAAGACTGCTCATTTTCTACCAGTTCGTACGGATTACTCATTGCAGAAGTTGGCTAAAATTTATATATCTGAAATCGTGAGGTTGCATGGGGTACCAGTGTCTATCATATCAGACAGGGATCCTAGATTTACATCACGGTTTTGGAAAGCTTTACATGAGGCTTTGGGAACAAAGTTAAACTTCAGTAGGGCTTTTCATCCTCAGTTAGATGGACAGTCAGAAAGAGTAATTCAGATTTTGGTGATTGGTTTGGTAGGATTAGGTGCTTGATGAGCACACTTTTCCATTTACCAATTGGTGTTTTAGCAAACTTTCTCTCCAATTTTTCCCTCTCCCTAGCCAAATGTACCATGAGCATTGAGAAAGCAATTGTTGCTTTTGCCATTTCTTCTTTTTGACCATTTCAATCTTAATTTGGTCACTCTCTTTCAAACTTTTCTCTTTTCTTTGTGATCGAAACCATCTAGCCATCAAAGACCATTTCTTTTCTCTCTTTTTTTGTCTTCATTGCCGAATGCACAATTGTCCCTAAACTCTCTCTTTTCTCTTCTCCCTATTCTCTTCCTCTCCATTTCACTTATCATTCAAACACATATTTTTCTTTCATCTATCTTCTATGGCCGAATGTTTGTGATCATCATAGCTGAATCTTCCATTCTTCATAACATCTATTTTCAATCATTTTTCTTCTATTCAAACTTTGGATCATCGGTAAGTATCATTTCTTTGTCTTTTCTTTTGTTATTTGGTCACTATGGCCGAATGTTAGAATGTCTTTGGAAGAGACTTTTTAACCAATTAACCAATCATTTATTCAAACGTTTTCTTTCGTTATTCTTAGTGAAATAGTGGAAGGGTCGAATCATCATCTTTTCGGAGAAATCTTGAAGTTCGTTTAAGATTTGATCATAACGTTCAAAGGATTCTCTTGAGATCATTTGGAATATTAAGGTAAGCCGAATTCACTCATTTAAGTCATTAGTCTTAAGATTTTTGATATATTGTTAGGACTAATGATCCTTTGTCCTTGAAGACAATCAAGATAGGGACGAAAAGGGTTGTTAATAGTGTTCGAAAGAGGGGTGGTTCTATTATTCCCCCTAAATTCAAGCGAAGGACTGTTTTAGGAATTCGAGACTATAACATCCTAAAATTTGAGTATTGATATGATGCATGTTTTGGTGCTTAACTTGTGTATAATTAAATTTTACATGATTAGTATAGTCTTGAGAAGACTTGAGAATTATTCGGAATTAGAATAAATTTTAGTAAGGGTATTTATTTGAAGTGGATCAAGTGACTTTGAGGTTTAAGTAAATTTAAGTGTCAAAAACTAGCATAAGATGAGCTAGTAGCAAGGTGGTGTTGGCGCATGTATGTTTGCTTGAGGAGAGAGGTTCGAATCTCCTAGCATATAATTTGAAAGCTTTTATTGTTGCTTTTTCTTAGCATGTGTCGGTCATGGATAAGGATTAGGATGAGTTGGATTAAATTTTTATGGCAAGAAGACCATTGGAAAAAGGCAAGTGTTAACTCAGGGAAAGGAATCATTTGAATAAGGTATGTAGGGGGAACACAAGGCACATATCGAGGAAGATGTTTTGGAAAGTTTGGAGTGGCCAAACTTTGACTTTGAGGCTATGTACTTGGACGGTTTTAGGCACTAGGGGGTGACCGAAATTTTGAAGGCTTTGGTAAGGTTCAGGTGTTAGTTGGTCATTTTGGCATTTGGACATTTTTGTGCTTTTCTCCAAAACTTTTCTCTCCATATCCTCTTCTTACCCGAATGCACCTTGAGCAATAGGTAATATCTTTGCTTTTCTTTAATCATTTCATATTTTTACCATTTCGGTTTTATTTTGCCTATTCTCTCAAACCATTTCTCCCTAGTGCCGAAATCACCAAGACCTTGGAAGGCCATTTCTCTTTTCTTTTCTTTTTGCTGAATGCACACAAGCCTCAAACTCATTTGTTTGTTCATCTTCCATTCTTGAAAAGAACTGAAACCTAAACACCTTATTTTCCTTTACCCTTCTTCATCTCTTTCTCCTTGCAAAAATCTCTTAAACATTTTTCTTCCTTTTATTTTCACCATGGCCGAATGTTACTAAGCACCATCTCCTTCAATTTCCCTTCATAACCGAATCTTCTACAACTCACATATCTCCTTCTCAATCATTTTTCTTTCTACTCACACTTTAATCAATCGGTAAGTGGCTAGTACAATATTTTGGAATTGTTATTTTCCCCCTTTTTTTTTGTGCCGAATCTATACGTGATGTGGGATGACCTTTTTGGATTGAGACCATCATCATACCATATCTCATTCTAATCTTTTCTCTATCATAGAAACTTAGTGGAGGGCCGAAACTCAAGTGTTCGTAAACGTCGTAAATCGTTGGAATCGAATTAAGGTGTTAAGGTAAGGGATTATTAAGGATTTTCATATTACTAGACATATGGATATAAATGGTTTATTAATCGATTTCATTTTAGGGGAAGTTATCGCTCGATTGTCATATTGTGGAACGAGGATATTTGTGAGACAATCAAGATAGGGACAAAAGGGTAGTAAATAGTGTTGAAAGAGGTGGTTCCGCTATTCCTCCTAAGTTTAAGAGAAGGACATTTGGGAATCGAGACTTTCCGGGTTGTGGACCTCATCCGAAAAAAATCAATTATTCGAAGTCGTACGTACCCCCGAACAATTGTTTACTCATGGTTCTGAACCTTTGATCGGAGAGAAATCGCAAATAGTGGTTGTTCGAGATTCCGAGGATATCGATGAGCGGGAAAGTGTAGTTCTCACCGTAATCAGGTGTGTAATCTCACACCGTATCTCATGGGTTAGATGACTATATCGTATAAATCGGTGGACGAAATTACAAGTTAGTGAAATCGGGAATAATAGCATATTTATCACCTTAATGATAAAAATTTTGAAATTGGTATTAAGATCATGAAAATTACAAAATTGCCCTTAACGGGCTAATTCGATAAAAGTGATAAATGGGCCATATGTGATATTTGATAATTGAGCCGTATGTGATATTTGATAATTGGGCCATATGTGATATTTGATAATTGGGCCATATGTGATATTTGATAATTGGGCCATATATGATATTTGATAATTGGGCCATATGTGATATTTGATAATTGGACAATTTGGGCCATATGTGATAATTGATAAATGGGCCATATGTGATAATCGATAAATGGGCCATATGTGATATTTGATAATTGGGCCATATATGATAATTGATAAATGGGTCATATGTGATATGAGATTTCGTGGGCCAAAATGTGAAATGGGCCAGATTGTAATAACTTTTATAATGGGCCTTATGTTGGAATAATTATATGAATGGATTGTTATGCATATTATATACATGATTGCATGGGTTGGGCTATTTGTGAAGAGAAGTTCGGTAGCTTTGCTACAATATTTTGGTGGCTCTGCCACAATTCTGAAAAATGGCAAATGCCATGTAAACTCTGTGAATCTGGTGGCTTGTCCACGGAATTTGTAATACGGCTTAATGCCTACTTCGGTGTGTTGGCGGGGTGGGTGACTAAAGCTCCCCACAGGTGTGCTGCTTTGTACGGGTGGTGTTTAGCGGATGGAAATTTAGGTTTGGTTTTGGGAATTGCATATCACTTGCATTTTATACATGCTAAATTATTATAATTGTAATGGGCTTAGGCCCAAATAAATGCTTAAATGGTTTTGGCCCAGTGGACTAAGGTAAGTGAGTTACACACTGAGTTTTAGGTAACTCACCCCAATTTTTTTTACCCCTCTCAGGTAATAATACTTGATGGAGACTTGGGTCGGAGATGACTTCGTGTGGAGGCTATACTACAAATGGTGGTTTATAAAACTTTAAGACTTCTTTAATAAATTTTATTAAGTACTATTTTTATGGCGATGTAATAAGGCCTCTTTAATTATGGATTTTATTATGTGGATGGATTTTATTATGTTTTAGTTTTCCTAAGTTGGATTGGTTTAGTTTTTATAAATGTTTTCTATAACTCTTGTATAAAATAAAGGTTTTTCTTAAATGTTCTTGAAACTTAGGAAAGTCTTTTAAAACTTTTCGATGAAATATTTCAACTAAATAAATCGAAAGTTTTAATCAATTACTACTCTATAGATCAAATGATAAACTCTTGTGTTTTTAATTATGGTTTTCAATGAACTTGATTTTTCGATAAAGTGACTCTCTTAATCGTTTTGGAATTTGATTTCTACATTGTTAAATAATTTGAATGTACGTTTAATTTGTGTGGCATGCTGAAATCTGGGCTTAATGCATAGGCCGAGTTTGGGGTGTTACAGAGACTTTCCACCGGGTTGTGGACCCTTATCCAGTGAAAATGAATTATTCGAATTCGTACGTACCCCCGAGCCATTGTTTACTCGTGGTTCTGAACCTTTGATCGGAGAGAAATCACAAATAGTGGTTGTTCGAGATTCCAAGGGTAAGATCTAGATCGCTTAACACTAGTATAGTTTTATAAGTATTAGTGTTTTAATCAAGTGTGACACGTATATAGGTATCGACGAGCGGGAAAGTGTAGTTCTCACCGTAATCAGGTGTGTAACTTCACACTTATCTCATGGGTTCTACTATATCGTAAGCGTTAAAATAAATATCGTAAATCCGGTGAAATTGAAAAAAAAATACGTTATAATAATACTTTTATGTGGATGCTTGAAACCGAAATTGAAGTTGTGGAAAAATTATGGATTTACCCTTAATGGGTTATCTCGTGAAAGAAGTGATATTTTTGGACCATGTGATTATTTTGATTAATTGGCCAAGTGTGGAAATTGTGAAAAAGGCCTCATGTGTTAAATGGGCCGAATTGTGAAATGTCCCTATGGACCGAATTATGAAAATACCCTTTTATGGGCCAAATTGAAATATGTTGTTTTATGGGCCAAATTGAAATATGTTGTTTTATGGGCCAAATTGAAATATGTTGTTTTAGGGGCCAAATTGAAATACATTGCTTTATGGGCCAAAAGTGATATTAATGTGATATGAGATGAAATGGGCCAAGTTGCTAGATCGTTAAATGGGCCAAATTGTTATTTTTGACTAATGGGCCAATTTGATAAATTGTAATATGGGTTTTTATTAAAATTACCTTACAAATATTTTGTTATGCATTATTATATACATGACTGCATGGGTTGGGATAATTGATGAAGAGAAGAAAGGCCTGATGCCAAAAATCTAGATCGGTGACTCTGTCACGATGGCCTGTTGCCCAAAATCTAGATCGGTGGTTCTACCACAAATATTATAAATGGCCTGTTGCCACATATCTTATAAATGGCCTGTTGCCACAAATCTTATAAATGGCCTGCTGCCACAAATATTATAATTGGCTTAATGCTTGCTATTGGTGTGTTGGCGGGGTGGGTTGACTTGATCCCTACAGGTGTGATGGTTGGTACGAGTGGTGTGTTGCGGATGGAAATTAGGCTTGGTTGGGAATTGCATATCACATGCATTATTATTTTCATATACTTGATTTATAAATATTTATATTTGCAAAATGGGCTCAGGTCCAATTATATGTTTACATGGTTTTGACCCAGTGAATACGGTAAGTGGGTTACACATTGAGTTCTAAGTAACTCACCCCATTTTTCTTACCCTTCTCAGGTAATAATAATTGATGGAGACTTGGGTCGGAGATGACTTCGTGTGGAAGCTATATACAAATGGTGGTTTATAAAACTTTAAAACTTCTTTAATTATTTAAGTACTATTTTAATTGCGATGTAATAAGGCCTCTTAAATTATTTTCATGGATTTTATTATGCGGATGGATTTTATTATGTTTTAGTTTTCCTAAGTTGGATTTATTTAGTTTTCATAAACGTTTTTCTAAAACTCTCGTATAAAATAAAGGTTTTTCTTAAATATCATGAAACTTAGGAAAATATTTTAAAACTCTTCGATGAAATATTTTGACTAAATAAATCCAAAATTTTAATCAATTACTACTCTATAGATCAAATGATAAACTCTTGTGTTTTTAATTATGTATTTCAAATAAACTTCGATTTTCGATAAAGTCATTCTCTTAATCGTTTTGAAGATTTGATTTGCTACATCGTTGATGATTTGAATGTACGTTTAATTTGTGTGGCATGCCAAAATCCGGGCTTAATGCATAGGCCGGGTTTGGGGTGTTACACACTGGTAAGATTTTCGGGGATGAAATTCCCTAGGGGGAGAGTTGCAACAACCCAGTTTTAGCTAAATCAGAACAATGGTTTTGAAACCACAAATTCGATGTAAAAATTATTTTAATATTATTTTATGTGTTCACAACATGACAGCATGTATGTGTGAAAATTTCGTGAGCTAATTTTATCGATTGGTTGCTCAATTTGAGAAAAAGGACTTAATCGCGTAAAATGCAAAAGTTGCATTATACTTGTTAAAGGTGTCAAATAGCTTTGGCATTTAAATATGGTGGCCTTAAATGGTAATTTGACCATTTTTATATGAGTGGCCAAATATGGCCATTAATTTGATCATTTTAATGGTTTATAAACAAGGTTAATTTTGTAATTTAGGTAATTAAGCTTAATTAAATGTGATAAAAATTTCATATCGTCTTTTATTTCCTTCATCATCAACCAAATAGTCAAATGGAGGAAGCCATTTTTATGCATTTAGGGTTTGGTACTTGCAAGGCTTGATTGGTAAGGGTTTTGAGCTCGGTTTTGATGATTTCTATGTTTTTTGTAATCGTTGATTTGTGTTCTAGCTAGCCCACACCTCTAATTTCAAAATTGTTAAAGATTTTAAGAGTTTTTGTTGATGATTTTATGTGTTATTTGGTGTTTGAAGTTGAAATATGAAATTTTGATGATAGATTTTCATGTTTTGTAAAATGATTTTTAACAAAAATGTCAAAAAGGGATTAATTTGTAAAATGTGAAAATTGTATGGTTGAAATGTGAAATAAATGAAATTTTTGGGCTGCTAGGGACCTATGTGTAATTCGGCCAAGCTTGGGTTTAATGAAATTGTGTGAATTTTGTATATTTGTGAAATAGGGACTAAATTGATTAAATGTGAAAATTTAGGGGCTAAGGTGTAAAAAGGGTCTAAATGTGTGTTTTGGACTAAATTGAAAGAATATGAGATTAAATAAGTTAATTTTGATTATATTTAGATCAAGAAAAGAGGAATACGGAATTAGATCGGGGGAAAGGCAAGATTATTGAGTAATTGACACATTTCGCCATTTTCGTACTCGAGGTAAGTTCGTATGCCATGAGCTTATTTGTAATTGTATTTTATATGCTTTGATATAGCATGAATTGTGATTATGTGATTAAGGATAAGTTTGGGAATGATTCAATGATGATTTGACAAGCGTAAAATCCCAGTTGAACCTTAGGAATAGTTTAGGATGCTAGTGACATGTCATTAGGTTATTGTGTTGGCTTAGGGCCACGATATCGGCACTACGGGTGCGAGTGATACCTTGATTTGGCTACGGGCCATGGTATAGGTACTACGGGATAAGTTACCTTGATTTGGCTACAAGTCATGGTATAGGTACTTATTGATTGAGATCCTTAAGTATCCGACTTCTATTCCGAATGGTTCAACGGGTAAATGAAAGATGTGGTTGAATATGAGATTGGTACGATATGGTAAAGGTACATACGATAATGAATTGAATATCAAAACTATGGAATTAATGAGTACTTTGGTAAGTTATGTGAATGACCATTTGGCAACTTGAGATTTAATGTATTTTGTTAATCTTACATTTATATTATTTGAATTGTGAATGATCGGTGAAGTTTCTCATTACATTAATAAGAACTTACTAAGCTATGAAGCTTACTTCGTGTTATTTTTCTATGTTTTGTAGTGAATCAAGGCTAGCTTGGATCCGGGAGTCGTCGGGAACATCATCGCGCTATCAAACATCTAAGTTGGTACTTTTGAGTTGTGTAAATATTGTATATGGCATTTATAGGCTAGATATGCTATTTTGGTTGTTATTATAGCCACTTGTGAATTGTATATGTTTTAGTTTGAATATATAGCCATGAGTGATGGCTCATTTTGGTATGTTTTGGCATGAATGTGCTTATGGTTTTAGAGTTACTCAACTAGTTATATTTTGAGTTTGGTAATTGATCAATAAGGTGTGACTGGAGTTAATAATTTGAGTAGTTATGTGCTTGTGAAATTGTGCTTGATGATATAAGTGTGGAATGGTTATTTGATTGAATTGTATATGTGAATTTAGGTATGAAATTAGATGGAAAATTATAGCATATTTGAGATTGGTATTGATGGTAATTGGATGCATATTAATGTCTTGAAATGATACCATTTTGGTTGTTTAGGTGAGCATGAGTAAGGGTGGCAAATTGCCCTTGCAAATGGCCTATTTTTGTCCACACGGGCATATGTCTCAGCTGTGTGCGACACACGGTCATGCTAAACAGCCGTGTGTCCTTTAGTGTTGAAATTGAATTAAAGTCAGTATGCTCTACATAGCCTCACACACGGGCGTGTGATTGGCCGTGTGGCACAAGTCAATGTACCCCCTAAATGGCACACAAGCTTGTGTGGCCACTTTCAAGGGCACACGGGCTAGACACATGGGCGTGTGGTCAACCGTGTGACCCAAGTCAGTATGTATGCCCTGTTTCAACACGGCCTGGGACATTGGCGTGTCTGGAGTCATGTGAGGCACATAGCCTATTCACACAGGCGTGTGACCCTTTTATGTTTGAAATTTTTTCTAAGTTTTCAAAATTTTTGTATGTTATCGATTTAGTCCTGAACCACTTCTAAAGCTTGTTTAAGGCCTCGTAGGCCTTTATAAGGGAAAATGTGATCATATTAAATGATTTATGAGAACGAATGCTTTGATAAATGAATGCTATATGTTGTGAATTGATCGGTAATACCTTGTAACCCTATTCTGATGATGAATACGAGTGAGGGGTGTTACGTTACAGATTATGCATATATATTTCACATACCTTTTCCACATTACTTATAATATCATTCTATCAGAAATCATATTTTCAAGTCCTATTTATACAGTATGGACTCTACGGATTGGCTAAATACGTATCACAGATAAATACAGACCTAGGGAAATTTTCTAGAAAATGGGCCCACAAGCTCGTGTGGCCCACACGACATAAATGACCCAGCTCGTGTAGCTCACACGATCTGGCACATAGCCATGTGACGTCGATAGTGGGTTTTTCGACTTTCTACCATTTGTTGTTTTTACGAGATCGAGTGTAACACCCCAAGCCAGTCAACACACCACAACCGAATCCGGTATGTCACATGAGAAAATGATGCCTAACAACACGGGTTGTAGGTCAGATTTTGAGATATGGGGGTTATTTCTTAAAAACTGGTTGTTTCCAAAAACTAATTTAGAAAGATTGTGTGTTGTCTCCTATTATATGATAGCCCTTCATTTTTGTTTAATAGCCGAAATAGTTTCAATTTAATTGCCAAAACCATTCCCCATTGAGTTTTTAAAGGTACCGTGTTAACCTATTGATACTACTTGTTGGTTTTTACCCGATGGTAAAGTTTTAGAAAACCCGGTAGTTTGTGCAAGTTTAGAAAACATTCATTTTAAGGCATGTTGTTTTGGGTAACTTATACCAATTTTCCCGTGAAAAATAAAGTAGATCAATAAACCCCAAAATAAAGTTAGTGCCCTTATTACAATTCGAAAACCAAATTGAAAGTATGTAATCCAAGGTAGTAATTTAAATCAAAACCCGAAAAATAATGAGCATGGCCACCTCGAGTCCGCCCCGACTCTATATCCATAATCTAAGGGTTACCTGCAAAATCACACAAAGGGGTGAGTCATCGAGACTCTGTGTGTAAACCCCCTATCCTGAAAACCACAATGCTCATACACAAATTTCATAAGTCAACATGTAAGTCATGCAATCCAAAAACCTAGCCATCCGTACTCCTATTTCTACCCCGTGTGGTCAAAACCACTGGTGGTCAAAACCACTGGTGACCGTAGTCACAAATAATATTGGTGTGGTCAAAACCACTGGTGACCGTAGTCACAATAATACTCATGGGGCCAACCTATAGTGTGGTCAAAACCACTGATGACAATCCCGTATCAACATGTGGGGCCAACCTACGGTGGTACCAGACCACAGGGACGAGTCACAAAGATAGCAATATGTGGTACCAAACCACTGGTGGTCAAAACCACAAAGACTTAGTCACAAAAATATATATAGAAAGTGGGGCCAACCCACTGTGTGGTCAAAACCACTGGTGACAGTCTAAATTATCCTTTCCCCCCTCCTCTCATCATACCCCCTTAATGTACATACTTTTCATGGCATAAATATCATGCTTAACAATCAGAGATTACATGGCATGGCATATACAGATTTTAAAAGGGCATTTAACGTTAGCCAATCAGAGTGGACTTACCTAGAGTCCTCGCTTTTTACCCACAAGAGTACCATACCGTTTCAATAGTTATTCTGGCTTTTAGCAATTACACGATATAACATATTAACAAATAAAGTGTGTAAGAGTTACACACCTGATTACTCGCAAAGCGACGCTCTCTACGTCGGTACTGTCGTTAATCAATACTACTGTTATCTGACTACTGCCTTGCTCCGATGGCTATCCCCACCCAGGTGGCCAATCCCGAACAGCCGACACTGTCCTCTTCTTGAACTTAGGGGTTAGGGTCTCAGATCTAACCCCTCCCAAAGCTTGGTTAGCCTTCGAGTCCATAACACACCTTAGTCACTAACTCAGATTAGAGTAGTGAAATGAATCGTAAGAAAATTAAACCCGAAGTTAGAACCCCTTACCTAGATCGACAAGAACCCAAGGCTCTAAACGTGACTCACAACCAACGAATCCTGAAGGTTCACACCAGATAACATCAACACACCCCCTCCTGCATTCAGCCAAACATCAAATAACATAGGGTATCTGCCTTTCGGCATTTAACGCAACAAAAGATGATTGAATCCAAAATGGAAACACTTACCCCAACACTAGAGAAACCAATTGAGAGTGGTGAAGAACAGGTAATGGTAATCCACTGGAACAAAAGCCAAAAGAAAAAGATACGGATGTTAGAGGAATTCGGCTTTCTTTCAAAGAATCAAGAGAAGAAAAAGAGTGAGTAAATGTTTTTAGAGAGATTTGGCTAGACCCAAAAAAAAACTTACCGAAAGCCGAAAATGCTCCGCTCTTGAAAAGAAAGAGATGAAGAAGCAAGGTACTATCTACCAAAGGAGATTCGGCTATGGTGTTTGAGAGAAAAGAGAAGAAAATGCCAGAGTTTTAGCAGAAGATAAGGCCTCAGAGGGTTTTGGCATTCATGTTTATGGCAAAGAAAATGAAATGGAAGTAGAGAGTGGATGGTAATGTGAGTTTCGGGCTACCAAGAATAGAAAAATGAAAAGAGAAAGTGGAAGGTGAGATTTCGGCACTTGCTGAATTGGTTGAGAAAAGAAGAAGAACGGTAATGTACCAAGAAGATTCGGCTAAAAATGATTTGGAAGAGAAAAATTAGGTTTAAGAGAGCATTCGGGTTGAGTGAATAAAAGAAAAGATGAATGAAGAAATAATATGAGATGAGGGTGGCTTAGTTTCGACCAAATACCAAAGGAAATAAAGAAAAAGAGAAGAGAAGACGTTTAGGAGAGATTTCGGTTTTGGCACAAAATGAGAGGGAGAGAAGAGAATTCGGCTTCGGCTTCTTTGAGGGAAAAGAAAATGGGAACAACACAACCGAAAATGGGACAAAATGGGTTCCAAAAGTCTCCCCTCACTAGCCGAATGCCCACCCCAAAGCACATTCGGCCACCCCCCTTAAGCACCCAAACCAAATCCACCCCTCACCAAAATTTGACTACACATCCCACTCCCTCAAACACTATGTCGTCCCCCTTTTCTCCTTGAATCTCTCTCTTCCACTCATTCAAACAAATTTGAATGAGTCCAACACCTAAAATCTCTTCCCTCCACACATTCAAATTCGTTGACCCCTTCAACACTCATCCACTAGAGTCCATCCTGAGCACACTACCTCCCTAGCCTTGGCGTCAAAATAACAATCAGAAAAGGGAATTTCTGCAGCTCGAACCTAGGCTCCCTTGCTCCCCCTTGAGGCGTTGCTTCACTAACCCCTAAGTGGTGCCTCCTTGCCACTCTACCAAGGCCTCTCTTGCGACACAATCCACCACCAATTACCCTTAACACCTAATGCCAGTAACTCCCCCCTTCTAAAGCCCAAAACAAAAATTTTTGCTTTGACTCTGGCCTATCCCTAGCTCGAGCCTAGACCCAAAAATAGTCCAAACTAACATACCTACCATACAATACACATGTAACCACACGAAATGCAAAGACCCCAATTTAAGGATGTTACATCGAGTCACACACATGATCAATTTTCAATGCAAACACCTCAGTGAGGATTTTAGTACCTAAACCAACATTTTAGAATGTGAGGAATAACTAATATGCCCCAAATCCTATTCACTAATTAATTGCAAAAACTAGCGTTTAACCTAATCAAATGAATCAGTCCCTATCCAAAACGTTATTTACTTATCCAGTGGAAAAGAAGCCCAACGAAAATATCTAAATCGCTAGAGGCAATCCATGAGTCTCTCAATCTACTCCTAATAGCACATCACAAAGATCATATTAAAAACCATCAATCACGTGCAAGATTAACCCAACACCACATTTATGAAAAACAAACATCATTTACCTGGAGAAATAATAGAGGTTCAACAATGTATAGATAGAATACTAGAGGCTTCATAAAGGGACGTTATTCAACATTTACTTACCCAGATTTTCACCTTTTACTGATTCATACTTCTTGTATCTCAAACCTTACTTGCATGTTTACCAAACATTATTCTTTTTAGTAGAACCTTATACTTATCATCATATCACACATTTCATCTTTACTATACTCATACGCTTATCGATTCCTTTAGATGTCATTATCCTTTATATATGCATATATGTATACTTCTACTTAAACATTTCACATTTAAGAGTCATGGTAAAGACTCACCTGATACTCACCTACTGTAGTTCAAGGTTCCCGACTCAACCATCCTTCTCGAACCAGAAGTAACAACTGCTTATAGAATATCAGACCACCATTAAAACTCATTTACATATACTTTACTATAATCACAAATTCTGATAACCCTTATGCAAAGCCTTATACTTACAACTTACTATTCATATACCACATACAAACTCACTCTTTCAAAAACATCTAGCATGCATAGCTGTAATACTTACCCAGAGATGGAATGATCACTAATTAAACTAAGAATCCTTAATTTAAAGCTTAACGAGAAAAAGATACCATTGGATTTAAGAAAAAGAATTTGAAAGTACTCTTGTAACAGCCCGATTTATGGGCTAGTTGAAACAGTGATCTCAGAATCACTAATTTGAGGTTAGAGAAAATTATTTTCATGTTATGTTATGTGTTATAACATGTTTATAAGGATGTATGAAAATTTTGTGCCTTAATTTTAGCAATTTCTAGCTAAATTGTGAAAAAGGACTAAATCGCATAAAGTGCAAAAGTTTTATTCTATTTGCTAGATGTGCCAAATAGCTATGGATTATTAATTGGAGGTCCCGAATATGCAATTTGGCCTTGTTTAAGTGAGTTGTCCGGCCATAGGATGCATAAGGGACAAGTGCATTTATTATGATTAAAAGTTGGTGATATTAGTTGGAGAAAATGAATAAAATAAGATGATATAAGCAAAAATTATCATCTTTTTATTTGGTCTTTTTCTCTAGCCGAAAATATCAACCATGGGAGGGCTTTGAAAGCTTGAAATTTCAGCAGCTCATTTTCTCTACAAGTAAGTCAATTTGATGGTTGTTTTTGATGATTTTTGTATTTTTGGAGTCCTCAAAGCTCAAGCTAGCTATTGAGAGGACTAGTTTGCAATATGGTTGAAAGTATAGGGACTTACCATGATAGAAATTATTTTGTTTGATGATTTTTATGGAAGAAAATGAATGATAGGATGATGAGAAATAACTTTTGTGAAAGGTGTTATCATGAAAACACCTAATTGGGACTAAAATGCAAAAGTTGTAATTTGTTCATTAAGGTATGAGATAGTTGGAATTGTGGATAGTTGTAAGAGTATTAAATGTTCAACTAGTCTTGCTTAACAAGAAAATCTAATGAAAATTTATTTATGAGCCTATGGGTAAAATCATAATTTTGCCAAAGTATAAGGGCAAATTAGTCATTTTTCCTAAGTGTATATTATGGTGTATTATGATGTATAAGTTATTAACTTAGTAAATTCCATTGTTCTAGATCAAAGGAAACGAGTTTCAGACCTAGAACGGGTGAAAAGAGAAATGTGGGCAAAAAGTCCCTTTCGGCCCTTTCGACATCGAGGTAAGTTCATGTGCAAATGTTGCAATTACGTAGGAGTTATTTTAATATTCCAATGTTGTATGGAATGTATATTTACTTTATGAATGTGTGAAATATCTTTTAATGAGATGTCAAGAGAACCTAAGAATAATGACAAATGCATATGGCATGACATGATGATAATTAAGGTCCTGTGTAAGACCATATTGGAATATGGCTTCGGTATAAGAATTTGTATAAGACCATGTAGGGGACATGGCACATGTAAGACCCTATTGGGGTATGATGTCAGTATGACATTAAGTGTATGATACTCAAAAGTGTTATTTAACAATTTGAGTGATTCAATGGGTATGTCAAAAGAGAGAAAGTATGTGGTGATACCATGAGAACCACAAGTGTGTGTTAGAATCGAATTAAGATCAATTGAGTAGATGATGAACCCCTAGTGGGTTATGTATAATTAATGTACCTTAGTTGCATGAGATAGATTTATTGATGCATTGTGTGAACGCGACTGAGTATCGTAGAAAGTTAAGTAAGAATAGTAGTGTGTGAGGATGTTCTCGGATGAACATTTTAAATAGATAATTACATGTGGATAACTATCCATGATTGTATAATAACGGTGAGCTATGTGCAATATCACCTTATTGATGGTTAGTGATGGGTTGTGTGCGATACCATCAACTATATTAATAACAGTGGGCTGTGTACGTTACCACTTGATTAATTATTAATCGATGGGCTGTGTGCGATACCATCACTTATAATAATCATTTGGTGAGCTAAGTGCGAAATCATCATAAGTATAAATGATTGGTGGGTTGTGTGCGATACCACCCTATTAGAGATTGATGGTGGGCTAAGAGCGAAACCACCTAGAGATTAATATCATGAATGGCTTATCGAAAATACTTGAAGTGTTGTTTTATACGATCACGTGGTGACCAATACAGGAATGTATGCTAATTAACACGAACAGTTGGCTTATAACATGGTAAGACTGTGGTAAGACATAGAACGAGTAAGCTTCAAGAATGGTTGAGTAAGTAACCATGACATTATGAGAAAAACTCATTATAATACCTTGTGATTGTGTTTATTCAATGGATATCAGTAGTTTATAGTCATATGCATATGAGCATACTAAGCATTTTTGCTTACTCTATTATTACGAAGGAAGTCCGTACCTCTAGTCAAAGTGTTATGGCGTAATCATGGAACGGAAGAAGCTTGGGAGTCGAGGAGACCATGACAAAGACTACCTCAATTATTTTAGTTAGGAAATTTCGGGGATGAAATTTTGTTTAAGGGGTAGAAGCGTAACATTCGAAAAGGGCCTATACATTTTCAGTTTAATTGTATGAAATGACAAGTTTAAGCACTAAGAATAAATTTTGATATTTTGGAAACCCGAACATTTTGAAACTGAACATTTTGGAAATGATCCAAAATGGAAACACAACATTTTGGAAACTTGAAAATGTAAGAAAATGGCAAGTTCTGAGCCGATCGAAAATTTTAGGAAACTTAGAAACGATGCGTGAAATGTCAAATTTTAAAGTTTAAAATAGGAAATAAGGGCAAGATGGCCTTAAAAGAAAAAGTTGGTAAAGTTTGACACACAAACAAAGCTTGGAAAAGTGGCTCAAGATGTCACTTAGGGCCTATGGAAATGGCGCCACATGCGAGGTGTTGGGCTCGAGTTCGAAGTCACTTGGGAAGCAAATAAAAGGGAGTTTTATTTTTGCTTCCAAGGCTAAGGGTGGACGGCACAAGCCTTCTAGAAAGGAGGTGTTTTAATTCCATAAATATGTGATTAATAAGTGATAAATAAGGGATTTTAAATTTGGATTATTTGAGGAGATAATTGATGGATTAAATGCTTTTATTTTTAGATAAAGGAGATAATATTATCTTAAGGAGAGTGGTGGCCAAGTCAAGGACTCTTGGCCTAGCAAATTCGGCTAAAGAAGGAGAACCAAAGTCTTTTCTCTCATCTTTTCCAAGTTGCCAAAAATTCCTAGCTCTCTCCCTCTTTTCGAATTTTTCTTTAAGCAAAATCCATCTCATCTTCTTCTATTTTCTTCTCCTCTCCTTTGCTATTGTCGAGCCAAAACACTCTTTGATCCCCGATTAAAACTCCATATTTGAAACTCTGTGACTCTAGGCAAGGAAGCAATCGATCAAAGCATTAAAGGTAAGGCTAAGCATTAATCAAGTTCTTTCTTTTTCTATTTGTCGAAAGAGAAGGGTATAATCCCTATTTTTGTCTTATGGCCGAATCTATAAGGATCTCTCGTGTTCTTTTTCAACAGTTGAATACAAGGAGGAATCTTTTGGAAAATTCGAGGATCTAAGGTAAGATAAATATATTTGGTTAAAGGTTATGATTTATATGTTAAATTAAATTTAACATATGATGCTAGGGATGTCGATGGTCTTTATAAGGCAAGGAATCCTTTTCGATTTGGAATTTGTAAGGTAGGTGATATTCGCCAAGGCTTGTTTTTTTTTATATTTAGGATTATTTCCCATTATTTCAAAAGCCGAAATCGACATGGTTACATGGCTAGTGTTAGCCAATTTCAAGGAAAAGGAATACTAGCAATTTTGGGACTTGATTTACGACATCCAAATTCGCAAACAAGGTAAGTAATACAAATCCTACTAGGATTTGGTTTTCTTTAAGCCAAAGAGGTTTGTTAATATGCTTTAATGATTGGTAGAATATAGGAGTTAAAAATCTAGATCGGTAGATCGTTCTTGAGGATCTCAAGGAATCCAATAAGCGAATCGGTGTGTACCCATACTAATCTTCAATAAATTATATGGCAATTATTAACTATATGAATATGCATAAGAATGTGAATGTGGTTAAGTACCAAAATGTGGTAAGAAGTACTGTGCACGCTTTCCTACTTCGATAGGATTACGAATATGATATATTATGAACATGTGAATAGGAACATGAATGAGAAATATGTATGTTATATAATTTATGGGGCATTCGGGATCTATGTGAAAGGGGAAGAAGGTGTTGACTTCGGTCTCACCAACGGAATATGGTGACTACGGTCACAAAATTTGAATATGGTAACTTTGGTTACATTATCTGAATTTGGTAACTTCGGTTACATTACTTGAATATGGTGTTTAATGACACAAATGATATGGGCGATGAGCACGTCGACTGCAACGACTGCCTTCGATGGTGTGTAGCGGATGGAGGGTTGACTTAGTAGTCCCACTTGGCGAGATGCGGTGTGGTGTGTAGCGGATGGGCAAATAGGCTTGGGTTTGGGTTGCATCATCATTTATTTTATGTGAATATGAATTTGATATGAACATGTATGCACGATTTGTTGAATGTTATTATTGTGTGCACATTGAGTCATTGACTCACCCACATGGGAACTATTTTCGGATGATGAACAAGTGACGGACTGTGACGGTAGACCTTGAGGTGGCCATGTTTCATTTGAAGATTTGATTTGATTTGGACTTTATTTCTTTTCAAAGACATTTAATTTTTTTTTTTGGGGTTACTTGATGTAATAAGGCCATAAGGCCCAAGTGGATTTCTTTATTTTTGCTTTACTTTTAAATATTGTGCTAAGAACTATTTTGGATGAGATGTTTTCACACTATCAAGTAGATGCTTGGTATGATGTTTCAAGTTCTTATGAGTCATGGTATGTATAGGGACATCTTTTAAAGTTGACTAAGTCATAGTTAATATAGCCAAATGTGTTGGCCTTTAGATGGATGATCTATTTTGTATAATGCCATGGTTGATGGCTACTTAATTATATGAAAAGATGTAGTTCTCCATATGAGATTGTGTTGAATTTAAGCTGATTATGGATGTGTTATATGAGTACTGGTTATATGAGCTAGATAGGTGTAAAGAACTTAGCAAATAGCTTTGTTCTTATCCATATGGGTAGACACACGGGTGTGTGTCTAGGCCATGTGTGACACATGGTCAGCCCACGGGCGTGTGTCTTGGCCGTGTGTCCCCTGCAAGTTAGCATCACGAATAGACCAGGGGCTAGCCACACGGACGTGTGTCTAGGTCGTGTAAAGTGGTCAGTGTTCACTACGGAGAGAGAACACGATCGTGTCCAGGCCGTCTGAATTTAGTTAGTGTCGACCACGGGTGGAAGACACAGGCATGTCATGAGGGTACACGGGCATGTCCCATTCCACATGGGCGTGCGACCCTTGTTTAAGTGAAAGAAATTTTAAGACTGATAAAGCTTCGGTAGAGGCCTGGAAGCTCTCGTGTGTATGTTTAAGACCTAATAGATCCTTAATGAGGTGGTTGTGTAGCTATTAAAAGTTATCAAGTTGGGAATAAGGTGGAATAAGTTCGATAATGCCTTGGTCTCGATTCCAGAGTAGAACACAGGTAAGGGTGTTACATTTAGTGGTATCAGAGCTATGGTTTAGTTGGTTCTCAGACTAACCGAGCGTGAGTAAAAGTCTAGCTATACATGCCATAGAGGGACCGTGATAGTGTGGTATCTCCGGATCTAACGAAATTGTTTTGTTAGGACAGAGATGACTCCTAACCGAGCTAATTTTAATAAGGTTGTAAGTGGAGATGAGGTAATTGCAATGTGCTTATGCATTAATGAAATTCAGAGAGGTATGAATAGAAGTTTGTGACATGTGTATTGAGATTCAGTATCCTCTGTTGTTCATAGTAACTCATCGGGTAAAAAAGTAAAGATTGTATGAGAAAGCAAGAAGTTAAGTAAGTAAAGCTATTATCAAGCTATGCTAGTTAAAGCTAACTAAAAGTATTATTCATGTCAAGAATGGTGAAGATGAGATTATGCTTATCATAGCAAAGTATGTTGATTATGTGATTAAGTAATACAGGTATCTTGTTTACCTTACAAGAAAGAGACTAGTAAGTACCATTAGGTATGTAAAAATTAGTAAGAGAAAGTAAGCAATTGAGATTTGTGATGCCATTGTTTATGATAAATATGTCCACATGGTTAAATCTCATGTGTGACTGTTAAAGTAGAATGCAGGAGATGAGTACAGTCATTTAATTATAAATTGATGAATAAGACCATGGTAGGACCATGGCAATACATGTGATTCTATATAAGACCATGTCTGGGACATGGCATTGGTAACGATACACGATCCCGTGTAAGACCATATCTGGGATATGGCGTCGGCATCAAATAGTGATTTCGTTAAGATCATGCCCGGGACATGGCATCGACATTTAAGTACGATCTCATATAAGACCATATCTGGGATATGGCATCGACATCGAGTTATAAGATCCCGTATAAGACCATATATGGGATAAGGCATCGGCATCGACATGAGTTTCTTGTAAGACTGTATCAGGGATATGGCATTGGTATTGATATGAAATTTAGTGTAAGCCCATAGAGTGGCTATGGCATCGTGATGACATGTAAGGAAATAGCTGAGCTATGATGTGTGATACGAGTAAGACCATAATTGGACTTTGGCAATCAAGTAAACAACGTACTCAAACCCGCAAGACATTCTCTAAATTAATAAGCAATAATAAGAGAAATTAGAGTTCAATGTTGAGTACTCGAGTAGATATTAATGTGAAACTTGAGTAAGTGAAGTCACTGTTTGAAAGTATGAGTGATAGAAACAATTGTAGCATGATAAACGTGAAAATTCATTTGGAGCGAGTTGTGTGACTACGATAATATTTCATTGATGATGAATATTAAATCATATGTATGTAGTCACGAGAGTCAAGTTAAGGGGCTCTACAACCTCACCCCCTTACCACTGTTGATTTATGATGAGATGTTATGAGAGTCAAGTTGAGAAAGTTTGTATGTGATTAATGCAATATTTATGTTAGCATAATTGAGAATGCTTTATATCACATTGATACATGATACTCTACTGAATAGAGTAATTGTTGTTGAGCATAAGGTTGAAGTCCTAGGGGACTATAATAAAAAGGCTATCATTGAGATATGAAGTAGATAAGGTCTTGTATAAGACCATGCCCGAGACATGGCCTCGGCATCGAGTTGAGATCCCGTATAAGACCATATCCGGATATGTCTTCGAAAATGAATATGAGAGTCATGTAAGACCATATTCAGAATATGACATCGATATTTGATGTGGAAGTCCATATAAGACCTTATCCGGGATATGGCATTGGCATTTAGAGGTGACACCAGATAATACCACCTCGAGAATGTGCCATTGGTTTCGTACCTACATGAATGATGATGAATATGTATCTCTGATTATCCCTAGTGATCAATGGGATAGATAGATGAGTCTGGAAGTAGAAATGAAAATTGTAATAAAGCCATGTGAATGGGTGAATACAAGTACTAGTAAACGAGTCAAGAAGAAACAAGTACGATATGTGGCACGTTATATGCTAAATAAATGGCAAGTGTAAGTAAGTTGGCTCGAAGCCTGTAGTTTTTGCATGGTTAGTTGATGCCATGGATGGATTATAATAATCTCCTTGAGTATTATGTATAAATATCTGTTGCCTTTCAAGGCTAATGTAGTTGTTCTTTTCATAAACCGTGATTGAATGAAAATGTTAGCTGATAGTAAAAATTGGAGAAAATGGTTGTTAATTTAGTTAATTGAAATTGACATTCCTTTATCTCCTCGTAACCCTATTCGGGTACTTTGAGGAGAAAGTTGGTGATGGTTCTTGTATAAGAAGTGAAATCACAAGTTTCACGTTGTGCGATGGGTTTTCTAATAAGCTGAATAGAGTTAATGAATTCGATCGAGATGTCCCTACTATCGTGAGATATGATGATAGTAAAGGTTTGAGATTAGCATAGCAAGAGAAATTCAAATGAGAGTGTGCTTAAAATATGTTCTCAGTATGGAGAAAAGAGTAGATTAATGTATTGAAATATGATTCAAATTCTGTGTGTACGTGAATAGGGAGCATGATACAAGGATATGCTCATAGAAATGTTCAAACCATGATGGTTGAGTTGAAAGCTATAGAAGGAACTATTAATTGAAAGTTCTAGTTCTAAGTTCAGTCTGAATCGAGAAAAAAAAGGAGTTGATAGGTTGGTGATCCAGAGATGACCACTTTTGTGGTTGTGTTGTGAGTTAGATGTTATGAATTGATCCATGGGAAAATTGATGTGTATTTTCTAAATTTTAATGAATGAGCATCTTATGCTATAGAAGATTTTGAAAGTGAAATAGTGATAACAGGTTGAACTATTATAATAGTGTGTATAGTTATTGTAATACTTCTCAGATAGTGGACATAGTGCACATGTCGAGATGGAAGAATCTTGTTGAGCAATGCCAGATAGACAATAGATTAACCTTAGTGAGTAATATTCTAGTTCTAGTGAGATTAATGAATAGAGCGAGTTGTCCTCTCGAAATAAAGGTAATCATAAATAAGCACTGAACGAGTTTGTTTAAAGTGTTAAAAATTTAGGTTGGATTAAATCCGTATGTTGATGGAATCAGAACTTATACAAAGAGTTTTGGTAAGAAATTTAGTAGTAGCATATCTATTAATGCAAGAATAAGAAAGTACAATCTTATGCATAAATGTTTTGATAATAGAGTACATTTCATGATATGATTGAGTTTATGGTCAGAAGTAGATGACCACTAAAAGTTGAGTTTTTTAAAGCGTACAAGTCAGGACTATTACAGTCGGTAAATGCTTTAATGAGAAAGTGAGATAAAACCCTATAGATTTCAAATTTGGCTTGACATAATTCCCAAGGAGGGGGTGTCATTCGATTTGTAGTAAATCAAATGGTAAAGATCCGAATAATCATTTGGACATGTACAGAGTTCCAAATTGGTGGATTATTGGGTATATGCCCTAGGAGAAGAATAACCTAAGTCTCAAGTTACGTTTCGACCTGTGTATCACAGCTTAAAGGTTGTTGGCAAGAGAAACTTGAGGATAAGTGGAATTGTGATTTTGAATATTTGATGGAAACGTTTTAAGAATGTTGTTAGCAACTCCTCCTGATAAGATTTTTGGGGACGAAAACCCCTAAGAGGGAGAATTGTAATAGCCCGATTTAGGGCTAGTCAAAACAGTGATCTCAGAATCACTAATTCGAGTTTAGAGAAAATTATTTTCATGTTATGTTATATGTTATAACATGTTTATAAGGATGCACGAAAATTTTGGTGCCTTAATTTTAGCGATTTCTAACTAAATTGTGAAAAAGGACTAAATCGCATAAAGTGTGAAAGTTCTATTCTATTTGCTAGAGGTGCCAAATAGCTATGGATTATTAATTGGAGATCCCAAATGTGCAATTTGGCCTCATTTAAGTGAGTTGGCCAGCCATAGGATGCATAGGGGACAAGTGCATTTATTATGATTAAAAGTTGGTGATATTAGTTGGAGAAAATGAATAAAATAAGATGATATAAGCAAAATTATCATCTTTTTTTTTATCTTCTTCTCGATCCAAAAATATCAACCATGGAAGGGCTTTGAATGCTTGAAATTTCAGCAACTCATATTCTCTACAAGTCAATTTGATGGTTGTTTTCGATATTTTTATATTTTTGGAGTCCTCAAAGCTCAAGCTAGCTATTGAGAGGACTAGTTTGCAATATGGTTGAAAGTATAGGGACTTACCATGATAGAACTTATGTTGTTTGATGAGTTTTATGGAAGAAAATGAATGATAGGATGATGAGAAACAACTTTTGTGAAAGGTGTTGTCATGAAAACACCTAATTGGAACTAAAATGCAAAAGTTGTAATTTGTTCATTAAGGCATGAGATAGTTGGAATTATGGATAGTTGTAAGAGGATTAAATGTTCAACTATGCTTGCTTAACAAGAAAATGTGATGAAAATTTATTTATGAGCCTACAGGAAAAATTATAATATTGCCAAAGTATAAGGGCAAATTAGTCATTTTTCCTAGGTGTAGATTATGGTGTATTATGATGTATAAGTGATTAAATCAGTAAATTCCACTGTTCTAGATCAAAGAGAATGAGTTTTGGACCTAGAACGGGTGAAAAGAGAAATGTGGGCAAAAAGTCCCTTTCGGCCCTTTCGACATCGAGGTAAGTTCATATGCAAATGTTGCAATTACATACAAGTTATTTTAATATTCCAATGTTGTATGGAATGTATATTTACTTTATGAATGTATGAAATATCTTTTAATGAGATGTCAAGAGAATTAAACCTAAGAATAATGGCAAATGCATATGGCATGATATGATGATAATTAAGGTCCCGTGTAAGACTATATTGGAATATGGATTCGGTATAAGAATTTGTATAAGACCATGTAAGGGACATGGCATCGATATGTTAATACATGTAAGACCCTATTAGGATATGATGTCAGTATGACATTAAGTGTATGATACTCAAAAGTGTTATTTAACAATTTGAGTGATTCAATGGGTATGTCGAAAGAGAGAAAGTATGTGATGATACCATGAGAACCACAAGTGTGTGTTAGAATCGAATTGAGATCAATTGAGTAGATGATGAACCCCTAGTGGGTTATGTATAATTAATGTACCTTAGTTGCATGAGATAAATTTATTGATGCATTGTGTGAATGCGACCGAGAATCGTAGAAAGTTAAGTAAGAATATTAGTGTGTGAGGATGTTCTCAGATGAACATTTTAAATAGAGAAATATATGTGGATAACTATCCATGATTGTATAATAACGGTGAGCTATGTGCGATATCACTTTATTGATGGTTAGTGATGGGCTGTGCGCGATACCATCAACTATATTAATAACAGTGGGTTGTGTGCGTTACCACCTAATTAATTATTAATCGATGGGCTGTGTGCGATACCATCACTTATAATAATCATTTGGCGAGCTAAGTGCGAAATCAACGTATGTATAAATGATTGGTGGGCTGTGTGCAATACCATCCTATTAGAGATTGATGGTAGGTTAAATGCGAAACCACCTAGAGATTAATATCGTGAATGGTTTATCAAAAATATTTGAAGTGTTGTTTTATACGATCACGTGGTGTAACATCCTAAATGTGGGCCTGTGCATTTATATGTTGGTTTAATATGTTAATTCAAGAATTTAAGGCTCGGGTTGAGGCCTTGATTAAATATTTGGATTAGGGTTTAAATTAATGTTTTGGGTAATTTAAGTGATATTTTAGGCTTTAAAACCTAGGTTAGGTGGCTGATAAATGGTGTTAGTTCATAATTTAAGTTAGATAACTAAATTAGTAGCAAGCTAGGCTTGTGGCCCAAAGATTTCAGGTGCTTTAAGTGGGCATTAAGGTGGTGTCATAAGGGGGAGGTGTTGGGCCTAGTGTGGCCGCTTGGGGCCCAAATGGATGGGTCCAATTTTGACACTGATAAGGGAAGGGGGTGGATAGCAATTAGGCTACATTTTAGGAGTTTATTTATTTTATTTTAAGTGATAAAAAGCTGATAATTAAGAGGGAGGAGTTGGTTTTAAGGTGGGCTCTCCTAAAAGTGAGATAAGGATTGAGTTATCAGGTGAGTTAAAGGCTATCGAGAGAGGAGAAAGTTGGCCGAAACTCCAACTCTGTGTGTGGGTATGATATGCCAAAATTTGGGAGGCCAGATATCATCTTTCCATTTGGTTTTTCTCACTTTCTCATCTATTCTCATCAACCGAAAATTCTTTCTCTCTTGTACCTCTGTTTCTTGTCAAAATTGAAAACTCTCTAGCTCTTCTCTTTTCTCCTAGATCCCTTCTAAAAGTCGAATCCCCTTTGTTCATACCCTCATCTCCCATAGCTAAATCTACAAGGGTGGTTTCGTTTTTCGAAGGTGCACCATAGTCGAATATTCCTCTTTAATTTGGTAAGTTTCAGGATTTTGCTTATTTGCAATTTCTTCATTCACTTTTATCAAGTTTCTAATCCAAATCAGTTTTCTAAGGCCTTATCGATTTCACTCTCTGTACCTAGAAGTCGAATCTATTTCATTAAAGTCTCCTGTGCCAAATTGTGAAAAGCTGAAGGTAGGTGGTCAATGGTAGGTTCGGCCGAATGGCCACTTTCTTATTCTTTTGTCTTTGGTCGGATGTCATAAGGTGTTAGATGGGTTGCGATCATTGGTTTGGTTAACTATTTTTGGTGATGGCCAAATGTAGGAAGGGAGGTGACGTGTTCTCAAGGACATTCGGGATTCGAATAACTAGGTAAGAGTTCGATCTAAGAGTTATAGTTGTTTAAGTAATTAGATCTCATCGTTTAAATGGTTTAGTGATTAAGGGATTATGATGGACTCGAATAATGATCGCGTAAAAGGTTGGATCTCAGAAACCAACACCTAAATACAAGAAGCCATCTGTTTCGATTGGTGCGAGATTGGCCATCGTGGTGTGGCCGAGATCAAGTCATATCGTAATGATAGTGGTAGTCTCAAGTGATAGTAGCGTAGACATAGCGAAAGCGTTAGTATGAGGATCGGTGTGTAATGCTTCCCCACCATCTAGATCGATTATTAAATGTATGCTTATAAGTTTTATATGTTATGATAAATGCCAAAATCTCGGTTTAATGATGGAAACCCAAAAGGGTAAAAGTGAACCACCGAGTTAGTGAATAATCTGAATTAAATGTTATAAGTAAATTGATTGTAAGTGATTGCATGGGTTGGGTTGATGAAAGGAGGAAGTTATACGTTATATGTGTAGCAGCTTTTACCATGAATTATTGTAGCTGCTAATGCCGTGATCTGTTATAAGGGCTCCAGCCATAATATGTTGATGAGCACTGCCTGACTGCCATCTTGGTGTGTAGCGGTATGGGTTGATTGTAGAAATCCCCAATGGTGTGAGCGGTGGTGCGAGGCGTGTAGCAGATGGAAACCTAGGAAAATGGGTTGGGTTTTGCATATTATTTGTTATTTATGTAAATGAAATTATTATTTTGTTCTATGGGTTAAGGCCCAAATATAGTGGTGCATGAGGGTTGCACACTGAGTCGCGGGACTCAACCAATTAAATTAACATTTGGTGACACTTAGTGTATTGGACCGAATGGAGAGGGCGCAAGGTGGCCATGCAAAAGAATATGTGGATCCGCAAAAGACTCAACTTAATAGTTTTAAGATATTTTATTTTATTTTGTGGAATTTAAACCCGTTGTAATAAGGCCAAGGGCCACTAGTTTATATTTTGGTTTTATTATGGGTTTTAGTTATTTTCTTTATTTATTTACTTTAATTAAACTAGGACCTATAATTAAGTTTTGGCTTTTAATTATAAGGCATATTTTATAAATTACATATGGGCTTTACGGTACCTCAATTGTTTTATTAAAATTTTTCTTAGTGACATACCAGATCTAGTTGTAGTGTTTGGGCCGGGTTTGGGGTGTCACAAATTAGTATCAGAGCCCAGTTCAAAACTCGGCTCTGGGGGTTTTTGGGCTCAAAAGATTTTCTAAAAATAGGCATTTGAAACGTGGATATTTTTAAGTAAAGGTTTATTAGCTCAGCGTGGCACCTGCGTCTCTGGTCCAAGTTCACCAGGTAAGTATTCTGAACTCCTGATTGTGATATAAATATGGGCTAAATGGGTTTTATGGGATGTAGATTATCTAGGTTAGAACTTGATGGACTCTAGGCTTAGACAAACAACTCTTAAAATCCATAAGACTTAACCTCATTAAACAAAACATGTAAACGAGTCACAAGACTAAGGTGTGGTAACAAGCATATGCATGTCTAGGAGTAGATCCGGAAGAGCTTGATATTTAAGCAGTCCGAGTGACTCACCTTCTCTTCGCTGGAATCTTACCTGGTGCATAGTGATTGTTCACTTTAGCCATGATAGGGTGTGGCAATAGGCATATGCATGTCTAGGAATGGATTCAGGGAAAGCTTGGTATTTAAGCAGTCCTAGTGACTCACCTCCTTTTCACTAGAATCCTACCTGGTGCATAGTGACTATTCACCCTAGTTATGAGGACGTGTTGACAGGCCAAAACTTACAATTAAAACCCGAAAGGGACCAGCCATCCTATTTTGTAAAATCCTAATGTAAATCTTAGTTTTGAAATCATCAAATTACCCTTGATTCGTAAAAAAAATTACCCTAGTTTTGCAAAATGACAAAATAACTCTTATCTAAAAAATGACCAAAATACCCTTGATTTGCAAAATGACCAAATTACCCCTGACTTGCAAAATTATCGAAATACCCCCAAGTTGAAAAATTACCAAAATACCATTATTCTGTAAAATCACCCAGAACTATATTTTAAAAAAAATTTACGAAAATACCCCTGTAAGTTAAAATTACGAAAATACCCCTAGGTAGCGAAATGATGAAAATACCCTTAAGTGATGGATGTTACTTGTACGAATGTTGTGTGTGCATAATTCTTAGAATTAGGAAGACTGAAAATTGTAGGTAGGTTCGAATCCGAAAAAATCAACTTTTAAAAACTATGTTTCATAAGATTGTTTGGGGATAATTTGTGGAACCAACTAATGACTCATAAAACTTTTAAATCAGATAAATGCGAACTAGAAGAATGAGTACAAGAGGTCAAGGACGTCCGCCACGTGGTCACGGTAGAGGTAGGATGATCGTGTCATAACTCGGAAGATCGGGTCATGGGTCTGAAAATGAGGTACCGGTTCCACCAACTGCTGAGGTGGAATTTCAAGACCAGACAGGTGGAGAGGGCGTGGTGTCTCAGGCTGTACTGAGGGTTTTGGAAAGAGTGGCTGAGGCTAGTATGGGCATAGGAGCCCGAAAATCTGTGCCAGAGAGGCTAAGGAACAACGGGGCCGAAGTATTTAGGGGAGTCTCTAGCATATCCCCAAGTTCTGCTAAATATTGGTTGGAGGCAGTGGAACATATAATGGATGACCTAGATTTCACGGTGGAGGAGAAGCTGAAGGGGGTCGTGTCTTTTCTTCGAGACGAGGCCTACCAATGGTGGCTCACGGTGAAAGAGGGTACGATCATGGACTGATTGATCGGGATTTCTTTAAGGAGTCATTCCAGGAAAGTACGTTGGGGCTAGTTATATGGATGCTCAAAGGAAAGCATTCTGAATTTGGTGCGGGAGTAAGTCGTGGTGAGTTTGAGGTCGAAGCCAGACTTAAGTCATTACACTCGGGAATGGTAGCAACAGAGTATAAACAATGCGTGACGGTTCGAGGATGGGCTACGGAATGAGCTAAGGATTCTGATTACACCACAACGAGAGAGAATTTTTACAGTTTTGGTGGATAAGGTTAAAATAGATGAGGAAGTGAAATGGGTGGAGAGACAAGAGAAGGATAAGGATCGGCGCAGGAGTAAGAGAAGTTTTGGACCATCTAGAGCAACTGGAAATTTTAGAAGAAGCCTAAGACCGATGGGCTACCGTGCTCAATGGGCCGTAATCAAGCATGCACATGTGGGAGAACCCATTATGGGAGTGCAGAATGAAAATTAATGGATGCTTTAAGTGTGGATCCACATAACATTTGATGAGGGACTCTCCTCAGATGGAATGGGGGCAGCCAACAAGTCGAGGTTCTGATCAGACTAGGAGAGGTGATCGGTCTGGACCAAGGGGTTATGGTGCAGCTAGAGGGGGAAATGGATCTGGCCGGGGTTATGGAGCACCTGGTAGGGGTGCTGGTAATGTAGATGCAAGGCAGTCGGGTCTAGTTTATGCAGCTCATCGACGAGAGGATAGTGACGCACCGGATGTTATAATCGGTACGTTTCTTGTTACTAATAATCCTTTACTTACCTTGATTGATATTGGGTCAACCCACTCCTATGTTGCATGTTCAGTATCTGAGACTCTAAGTATAGACTCTGAAACAACCACTAGGAAGATGACTATGGTTAGTCCTTTAGGATAATCTAAGGTGGTGGACAAACTGTTTAGGGATGTACCTTTAGAGACTCAAGGGGTAGTATTCCCAGCAGATTTAATGGAATTACCATTTGGAGAGTTTGACCTTATTTTAAGAATGGATTGGTTGACTAAGCATCGTGCCAAGTTGGACTGTGGGAATAAGCGTATGGTGTCGAGTACCCTAGAAGGCGAGGAGGTGGTTGTGTTAGGAGAAACAAGGAATTACTTGTCCAACGTGGTATCATCTTTAAAAGCTATTAAGATGATACGGAAGGGATGTAGTGCATTTCTAGTTTTTATTGGTGAGTTGGATGCTAAGGAGGTGACTTTTGATGAGGTTCGAACAGTCAGGGATTTCGCGGATGTCTTTCTAGAGGAATTGCCAGGATTACCATTGGATCGCGAGGTGGAATTTAGAATAGACCTACTTTCGGGTACAGCTCCAGTATCCATTGCTCCTTATAGAATGGCGTCGAAGGAGTTGGTGGAGCTCAAGGCTCAGATTCAGGAACTATTGGATCGAGGGTTCATTCGATCGAGTGTGTCTCCAAGGGGAGCGTCTATTCTATTCGTGAAGAAAAAGGACGGATCCATGCGTATGTGCATGGACTATCGTCAATTGAATAAGTTGACGATTAAAAACAAGTATCCATTACCAAGAATCGACGATCTGTTCGATCAGCTCAAAGGAGCTTTGGTCTTTTCTAAGATTGACTTAAGGTCTGGATATCATCAATTAAGGGTTAAAGAAGGAGACATTCATAAGACAGTGTTTCAGACTCGGTATGGGTATTATGAGTTCTTGGTGATACCGTTTGGGTTGACAAACGCGCCATCAACTTTTATGGATATGATGAACCGGGTGTTCCAACCATATCTTGATCGGTTCATCATGGTGTTTATCGACGACATCCTGGTTTATTCTAAGTCTGAGGAGGAACATGATGAACATCTTCATGTGGTGTTGCAAACTCTAAAGGAGAAGCAGTTGTTTGCAAAGTTTAGTAAGTGTGAGTTTTGGCTGAAGGAAGTGACTTTCTTAGGGCATGTAGTTTCGACCGAGGGAATCAGGGTGGACCCTTGAAAGATAGAGGCTGTATTGGATTGGAAACCGCCAAAGTCTGTGGCAGAGGTTTGGAGTTTCTTAGGTTTGGCAGGGTATTACTAAAGGTTCGTTGAGGGGTTTTCTCTAATAGCGGCACCTCTAACTAAGTTGTTGAGGAAGGGAGTATCATTTGTATGGACCGACAAATAGCAAGAGAGCTTTGAGAAGTTGAAGAGAATCCTGACGGAAGCACCAGTATTAATTCAGCCAGAGGCAAGAAAGGAATTTACTATTTACTGTGATACGTCACACACGGGTTTAGGTGTGTGTTGATGCAAGAAGGAAAGGTGGTGGCTTATGCATCTCAACAATTGAGACCGCATGAGTTGAACTACCCTACGCATGACTTAGAGTTGGCGGTGGTAGTGTTTGCCTTGAAGAGTTGGAGGCACTACTTGTATGGGGAGAAGTCGATAATTTACACCAACCATAAAAGTTTGAAGTACCTTCTTACCCAGAAGAAGCTAAATTTAAGACAACGTAGGTGGATCGATCTCTTGAAGGATTATGATTGTTCGATCGAATACCACTCTGGTAAGGTGAATGTGGTGGCAAATGCGTTAAGCCGTAAGTTAGTACCAGAACTAAGAGCCATGTTCGCTCATCTGAGTTTATTCGACGACGGGAGTTTGTTGGCTGAGTTGCAAGTAAAGTCGACATGGGTAAGTCATGTTAAGGACAAACAGTTAGGGGATAAAGACCTAAGTGCTCGACTGTTGCGAGTGAAGGATGGTGGAATAGAGGACTATAGTCTGAACAATGATGGAGTTTTGTGTTATCGTGGGAAGATTTGCATGCCAAAAGATGATGAGTTAAGACAGAAGATTTTTTGGGAATCGTATAGTAGCCCTTATGCTATGTATCCTAAAGGAGTCAAGATGTACCGTGATTTGCTAGAGCAATTTTGGTGGCCAGGTCTGAAGAAAGAGGTAATAGAAATCGTAGGAAAATGTTTGACGTGTCAGCAGGTCAAGGCTGAACACCAAGTGCCTTCGGGATTATTGCAGCCGGTGAAGATCCCCCAATGGAAATGGGAGAGAATCACGATGGATTTTGTTAGTGGGTTACCCCTTACACCCACTAAGAAGGATTCGATTTGGGTGATTGTAGATCGGTGACAAAGTCCGCTCACTTCATACCGATTCTCAAGTGGACTTTTCTACAAAAGTTGGCTAAATTGTATGTGGTGAGGTTGTAAGATTGCATGGTGTGCCGGTGTCAATCATATCAGATAGGGACCCTAAGTTCACGTCACAATTTTGGAAGGCTCTTCATCAAGCAATAGGAACAAGGTTAGATTTTAGTACTGCTTTCCACCCATAGGCTGATGGTCAGACTGAGAGGGTAATTCAAATCTTGGAGGATATGCTAAGGGGTTGCCTCATCGACTTTAGGGGCAGTTGGGAAGAGTATTTGCCCTTGATAGAATTTGCACACAATAATAGTTATCAAGCTAGCATTCAAATGACGCCTTATGAAGTGTTATATGGAAGGAGATGTCTTTCTCCAACTTGTTGGATGGAGTTGGGTGAACGTAAGGTGTTAGGTCTTGAATTAGTTTCAAAAACGGAGGAGAAAGTTAAGTTAATACGGGCTAGGTTAAAGGAAGCGTCTGATCGACAGAAGTCTTACGCGGATCTAAAGTGGAAAGAGGTGGAATTTACGGTAGGTGATCAAGTCTTCTTGAAGGTATTCCCGTGGAAGAAGGCAATGAGGTTTGGACGAAAGGGTAAATTAAGTCCACAATTTATTGGGCCTTATCAGGTACTAGAAAGTTTGGGCCCAGTGGCTTATAGTTTGGATTTGCCTTCGGAGTTGGAGCAGATACATGATGTGTTCCATGTTTCGATGCTGAGACATTATCGATCTGATCCATCGCACATAGTGCCAGTAGAAGAGATAGAAGTAAGGCCGATTTGTCTTTTGAGGAGGAACCAGTGCAAATTCTGGATCGAGATGTAAAAGTGTTAAGAAGGAAGTCTATTCCTTTGGTCAAAGTTTTGTGGTGAAATCACGGCGCAGAAGAAGCAACGTGGGAGCCAGAAGATGTTATACGCCAGTAGTACCCCCATCTTTTCTGATTAGGTAAATTTTGGGGTCGAAATTTATTTTAAGGGGTAGAATTGTAACATCCTAAATGTGGGCTTGTGCATTTATATGTTGGTTTAAGATGTTAATTTAAGAATTTAAGGCTCGGGCTGAGGCCTTGATTAAATATTTAGATTAGGGTTTAAATTAATGTGTTGGGTAATTTAAGTGATATTTTGGGCTTTAAAACCTAGGTTAGGTGGCTGATAAATGGTGTTAGTTCATAATTTAAGTTAGATAACTAAATTAGTAGCAAGCTGGGCTTGTGGCCCAAAGACTTGAGGTGCTTTAAGTGGGCATTAAGGTGGCGTCACAAGGGGGTGTTAGCCTAGCGTGGCTGTTTGGGGCCCAAATGAATAGGTCTAATTTCGGCACTGAGAAGGGAAGGGGTGGACGGCAATTAGGCTACATTTTAGGAGTTTATTTCTTTTATTTTAAGTGATTAAAAGCTGATAATTAAGAGGGAGGAGTTGGTTTTAAGGTGGGCTCTTCTAAAAGTAAGATAAGGATTGAGTTATCGTGAGTTAAAGGCTATTAGAGAGGAGAGAGTTGGTCAAACTCCAACTCGTGTATGGGTATGATATGTCAAATTTGGGAGGCCGATATCATCTTTTCCATTTGGTTTTTCTCACTTTCTCTTCTATTCTCTTCAACCGAAAATTCTTTCTCTCATGTACCTCTATTTCTTGTCAAAATCGAAAACTCTCTAGCTCTTCTCTTTTCTCCTAGATCCCTTCTAAAAGTCAAATCCCCTTTATTCATACCCTCATCTCCCATAGTCGAATTTACAAGGGTGGTTTTGTTTTCCCGAAGGTGCACCATAGCCGAATACTCCTTTTAATTTGGTATGTTTCGGGATTTTGCTTCTTTGCGATTTCTTCATTCACTTTTATCAAGTTTTTAATCCAAATCAGTTTTTTTAAGGCCTTGTCGATTTCACTCTCTGTACCTAGAAGCTGAATCTGTTTCATTAAAGTCTCTATGCCGATTTTTGAAAAGTCAAGGTAGGTGGTCAATGTTAGGTTCGGTACGAATGGCCACTTTCTTGTTCTTTTGCCTTTGGCCAAATGTCATAAGGTGTTAGATGGGTTGCGATCATCGGTTTGGTTAACTATTTTTGGTGATGGCTGAATGTAGGAAGGGAGGTGACATGTTCTCAAGGACATTCGGGATTCAAATAACTAGGTAAGAGTTCGTTTTAAGTGTTATAGTTGTTTAAGTAATTAGATCTCATCGTTTAAATGGTTTAGTGATTAAGGGATTATGATGGACTCAACTAATAACAAAGCGTAAAAGGTTGGATCTATAAAACCAACACCTAAATACAAGAACCGATCTGTTTTTGGTGCGAGATTGGCCATCGGGGTGTGGGCGACATCAAAGTCGGATCATGGGCGATAGTGGTAGTCTTGAGTGATAGTAAGCGTAGACATAGCGAAAGCGTTAATACGAGGATAGGTGTGTAATACTTCCCACCATCTAGATCGATTATTAAATGTATGCTCATAAGTTTTATATGTTATGATAAATGCCGAAATCTCGGTTTAATGATGGAAACCCAAAAAGGGTAAAAGTGAACCACCAGGTTAGTGAATAATCTGAATTAAATGTTATAAGTAAATTGATTGTATGTGATTGCATGGGTTGGGTTGATGAAAGGAGGAAGTTATACGTTATATGTGTAGCAGTTTTTACCGTGAATTGTTGTAGCGGCTAATGCCGTGATCTGTTATAAGGGCTCCGGCCATAATATGTTGATGAGCAGCCTGACTGCCATCTTGGTGTGTAGCGGTATGGGTTGATTGTAGAAATCCCCAATGGTGTGAACGGCTGGTACGGGGGCGTGTAGCGGATGGAAACCTAGGAAAATGGGTTGGGTTTTGCATATTATTTGTTATTTATGTAAATGAAATTATTATTATGTTCTATGGGTTAAGGCCCAAATATAGTGGTGCATGAAGGTTGTACACTGAGTCGTGGGACTCAACCAATTAAATTAACATTTCAGGTGACACTTAGTGTATCGGACCGGGCTGGAGAGGAGCGCAAGGTGGCCATGCAAAAGAATATGTGGATATGGCAAAAAGACTCAACTTAATAGTTTTTAAGATATTTTATTTTATTTTGGGGATTTTAAACCCCGTTGTAATAAGGCCAAAGGCCACTAGTTTATATTTTGGTTTTATTATGTTTTTAGTTATTTTTCTTTATTTATTTACTTTAATTAAACTAGGACCTATAATTAAGTTTTGGGCTTTTAATTATAAGGCATGTTTTATAAATTACATATGGGCTTTCTAGTAACCTAAATTGTTTTATTAAATTTTTCTTAGTGACATACCAGATCCGGTTGTAGTGTTTGGGTCGGGTTTGGGGTGTTACACGTGGTGACCAATACAAGAATGTATGTTAATTAACACGAACAGTTGGCTTGTGACATGGTAAGAATGTGGTAAGAGATAGAACGAGTAAGCTTCAAGAATGGTTGAGTAAGTAACCCTGAGTTTATGAGAAAAACTCATTATAATACCTTGTGATTGTATTTCTTCAATGAATATTAGTAGTTGATAGTCATATGCATATGAGCTTACTAAGCATTATTGCTTACTCTATTCCTTTCCCATCTCTTATAGGTAATTTTAAAACCTCTTTTAAAGTTGACTAAGTCATAGTTAATATAGCCAAATGTGTTGGCCTTTAGATGGATGATCTATTTTGTATAATGCCATGGTTGATGGCCATTTTATTATATGAAAATATGTAGTTATCCATGTGAGATTGTGTTTGAATTTGAGTTGATTCTTGATGTGTTATATGAGTACTAGTTGTATGAGCTAGATGGGTGTAAAGAACTTAGCAAATAGCTTTGTTCTTATCCATATGGGTAGACACACGGGCGTGTGTCTAGGCCATGTGTGACACACAGTCAGCCCACGGGCGTGTGACTTTGCCGTATGTCCCCGCAAGTTAGCATCTTAAGTCAGAATAGACCAGGGACTATCCATACGGACGTGTGTCTAGGCCGTGTAAAGTGGTTAGTGTTCACCACGGAGAGAGAACACGGTCGTGTCCAGGCCGTGTGAATTTAGTCAGTGTCGACCACGGATGGAAGACACAGGTATGTCATGAGGATACACTAGCGTGTCCCATTCCACATGGGCGTGTGACCCTTATCTAAGTGAAAGAAATTTTAAGACCGATAAAGCTTCGGTAGAGCCTTGGAAGCTCTCGTGTGTATGTTTAAGACCTCACAGATCCTTAATGAGGTGGTTGTGGTAGCTATTGAAAGTTGTCAAGTTGGGACTAAGGTGGAATAAGTCCGGTAATGCCTTGCTCCCAGATTCGAAGTAGAACACAGGTAAGGGGTGTTACATTTAGTGGTATCAGAGCCATGATTTAGTTGGTTCTCGGATTAACCTAGCGTAAGTAAGAGTCTAGCTATACATGCCATAGAGGGACTGTAATAGTGTGGTATCCCTTGGCTCTAACAAAATTGTTTTGTTAAGATAGAGATGACTCCTAATCGAGCTAATTTCAATAAGGTTGTAAGTGGCGATGAGGTAATTGCAATGTGCTTATGCATTAATGAAATTCAGAGAGGTATGAATAGAAGTTTATGATATGTGTATTGAGATTTAGTATCCTCTATTATTCATAGTAACTCATCGGTTAAAAAGTAAAGATTGATTGAGAAAGCAAGAAGTTATGTAAGCAAAGATGTTATCAAGTTATGCTAGTTAAAGCTGGGTAATAGTATTATTCATGTCAAGAATGGTGAAGTTGAGATTATGTTTATCATAGCAAAGTATGTTTATTATGTGATTAAGTAATACAGGTATCTTGTTTACCTTACAAGCATAAGACAAGTAAGTACCATGAGGTATGTAAGAATCAGTAAGAGAGTAAGCAATTGAGATTTGTGATGCCATTATTTATGATAAATATGTCCACATGGTTAAATCTCACGTGTGACTATTAAAGTAGAATGCAGGAGATGAGTACGGTCGTTTAATAATAAATTGATGAATAAGACCATGGTAGGACCATGGCAATACATGTGATTCCATATAAGACCATGTCTGGGACATGGCATTGGCAATGATACACGATCCCGTGTAATACCATATTTGGGATATGGCGTCGGCATCGAATTGTGATTTCGTTAAGACCATGCCCAAGATATGGCATCGACATTTAAGTACGATCTCGTATAAGACCATATCTAGGATATGGCATCGACATCGAGTTATAAGATCTCGTATAAGACCATATCTAGGATAAGGCATCGGCATTGACATGATTTCCATGTAAGACCGTATCAGGGATATGGCATTGGTATTGATATGAAATTTCGTGTAAGCCCATAGAGAGGCTATGGCATCGTGATGACATGTAAGGAAATAGCTCGAGCTATGATATGTGATACGAGTAAGACCATAGTTGGACTATGGCAATCAAGTAAACAACGTACTCAAACCCATAAGTCATTCTCTAAATTGATAAGCAATAATAAGAGAAAGCAGAGTTCAAGGTTGAGTACTAGAGTAGATATTAATGTGGAACTTGAGTAAATGAAGTCACTGTTTGAAAGTATGAGTGATAGAAACAATTGTAGCATGATAAACGTGAAAATTCATTTGGAGCGAGTTGTGTGACTACGATGATATTTCATTGATGATGAATATTAAATCATATGTATGTAGTCATGAGAGTCAAGTTAAGCGGCTTTACAACCTCACCTCTTTACCACTGTTGAATTATGATGAGATGTTATGAGAGTCAAGTTGAGTAAGTTTGTATGTGATTAATGCAATATTTATGCTAGCATAATTGAAAATGCTTTATATCACATTGATACATGATACTCTACTGAATAGAGTAATTGTTGTTGAGCATAAGGTTGAAGTCCTAGGGGACTATAATAAAAAGGCTATCATTGATATATGAAGTAGATAAGGTCCTGTATAAGACCATGCCCGAGACATGGCCTCAGCATCTAGTTGAGATCCCGTATAAGACCATATCCAAGATATGTCTTCAAAAATGAATATGAGAGTCGTGTAAGACCATATTCAGAATATGGCATCGATATTTGATGTGGAAGTCCATATAAGACCTTATCCGAGATATGGCATTGGCATTTAGAGGTGACACCAGATAAAACCACCTCGAGAATGTGGCATTGGTTTCGTACCTACATGAATGATGATGAATATGCGTCTCTGATTATCCCTAGTGATCAATGGGACAGATAGATGAGTCTGGAAGTAGAAATGAAAATTGTAATAAAGCCATGTGAATGGGTGAATAAAGGAACTCGTAAACGAGTCAAGAAGAAACGAGTACGATGTGTGGCATGGTATATGCTAAATAAATGGCAAGTATGAGTAAGTTGGCTCGAAGCCTGTAGTTTTTGCATGGTTAGTTGATGCCATGGATGGATTATAATAATCTCCTTGAGTATTATGTATAAATATCTGTTACCTTTCAAGGCTGATGTAGTTGTTCTTTTCATAAACCATGATTGCATGAAAATGTTAGCTGATAGTAAAAATTGGACAAAATGGTTGTCAATTTAGTTAATTGAAATCGACATTCCTTTATCTCCTTGTAACCCTATTCAGGTACTTTGAGGAGAAAGTTGGTGATGATTCTTGTATAAGAAGTGAAATCACGAGTTTCACGTTGTGTGATGGGTTTTCTAGTAAGCCGAATAGAGTTAATGAATTCGATCGAGATGTCCCTGCTATCGTGAGATATGATGAGTAAAGGTTTTAGATTAGCATAGCAAGAGAAATTCAAATGAGGGTGTGCTTAAAATATGTTCTCAGTATGGAGAAAAGAGTAAATTAATGTATTGAAATATGATTCAAATTACGTGTACGTGAGTCGGGAGCATGATACAAGGATATTCTCATAGAAATGTTCAAACCATGATGGTTGAGTTGAAAGCTATAGAAGGAACTATTAATTGAAAGTTATAGTACTGAGTTCAGTCTGAATCGAGAAAAAAAGAGTTGATAGGTTGGTGATCCAGAGATGACCACTTTTGTGGTTGTGTTACAAGTTAGATGTTATGAATTGACCCATGGGAAAATCGATGTGTATTTTCTGAATTTTAATGAATAAGTATCTTATGCTACAGAAGATTTTGAAAGTGAAATAGTGATAACAGCTTGAACTATTACAATAGTGTGTATAGCTATTGTAATACTTCTCAGATAGTGGACATAGTGCATATGTCGGGATGGAAGAATCTTGTTAAGCAATACGAGATAGACAATCGATTGACCTTAGTGAGTGATATTCTAGTTCTAGTAAGATTAATGAATAGAGCAAGTTGTCCTCTCGAAATAAAGGTATTCATAAATAAGCGCTGAACGAGTTTGTTTAAAGTGTTAAAAATTCAGGTTGGATTAAATCCGTATGTTGATGGAATCAGAACTTATACAATGATTTTTGGTAGGAAATTTAGGAGTAGCATATCTATTAATGCAAGAATAAGAAAGTACAGTCTTATGCATAAATGTTTTGATAATAGAGTACAATTCATGATATGATTGAGTTTATGGTCAGAAGTAGATGACCACTAAAAGTTGAGTTTTTAAAGCGTACAAGTCGGGACTATTACAGTCGGTAAATACTTTAATGAGAAAGTGAGATAAAACCCAATAGATTTCAAATTTGGCTTCACATAGTTCCCAAGGAGGGGGATGTCACTCGATTTGTAGTAAATCAAATGGTAAAGATCCGAATAATCATTTGAACATGTACAGAGTTCCAAATTGGTGGATTGTTGGGTATATGCCCTAGGAGAAGAATAACCTAAGTCTCAAGTTACGTTTCGACCTATGTATCACAACTTAAAGGTTGTTGGCGAGAGAAACTTGAGGATAAGTGGAATTGTGATTTTGAATATTTGATGGAAACGTTTTAAGAATGTTGTTAACAACTCCTCTTGATAAGATTTTCGGGGACGAAAACCCCTAAGGGGGAGAATTGTAATAGCCTGATTTAAGGGCTAGTCAAAACAGTGATCTCAGAATCTCTAATTCGAGTTTAGAGAAAATTATTTTCATGTTATGTTATATGTTATAACATGTTTATAAGGATGCATGGAAATTTTGGTGCCATAATTTTATTTCTAGCTAAATTGTGAAAAAGGACTAAATCGCATAAAGTGCGACAGTTCTATTCTATTTGCTAGATGTGCCAAATAGCTATGGATTATTAATTGGAGGTCCCAAATGTGCAATTTGGCCTTGTTTAAGTGAGTTGGCTGGCCATAGGATGCATAAGGGACAAGTGCATTTATTATGATTAAAAGTTGGTGATATTAGTTGGAGAAAATGAATAAAATAAGATGATATAAGAAAAAATTATCATCTTTTTATTTGGTCTTCTTCTCCAGCTGAAAATATCAACGATGGGAGGGCTTTGAAAGCTTGAAACCATGGGAGAGATTGATGGTGGGCTAAGTGCGAAACCACCTAGAGATTAATATCGTGAATGGCCAATCGAAAATACTTGAAGTGTTGCTTTATGCGATCATGTGGTGACCAAAAGCAGAATGTATGCTAATTAACACGAACAGTTGGCTTGTGACATGGTAAGAATGTGGTAAGAGATAGAACGAGTAAGCTTCAAGAATGGTTGAGTAAGTAACCATGAGTTTATGAGAAAAACTCATTATAATAACTTGTGATTGTGTTTATTCAATGAATATCAGTAGTTGATAGTCATATGCATATGAGCTTACTAAGCATTTTTGCTTACTCTATTCCTTTCCCATCTCTTATAGGTTATTTTTAACTAGCTCAGGTTGGAGGCCGCCGGAGATGTTTTCACACTATCGAGTAGATGCTTGGTATGATGTTTCAAGTTCTTATGAGTTATGGCATGTATAGGGACCTCTTTTAAAGTTGACTAAGTCATAGTTAATATAGCCAAATGTGTTGGCCTTTAGATGGATGATCTATTTTGTATAATGCCATGGTTGATGGCCACTTTATTATATGAAAAGATGTAGTTATCCATGTGAGATTGTGTTTGAATTTGAGTTGATTATGGATGTGTTATATGAGTACTTGTTGTATGAGCTAGATGGGTGTAAAGAACTTAGCAAATAGCTTTGTTCTTGTCCATGTGGGTAGACACACGGGCATGTGTCTAGGCCATGTGTGACACACAGTTAGCCGACGGGCATGTGACTTCGCCGTGTGTGCCCTGCAAGTTAGCATTTTAAGTCAGAATAGACCACGGGCTAGCCACATGGGCGTGTGTCTAGGTTGTGTAAAGTGGTCAGTGTTCACCACGTGAGAGAACACGAGTGTGTCCAGGCCATGTGAATTTAGTCAGTGTCGACCGCTGGTGAAAGACAGGGGCATGTCTTGAGGGTACACGGGCGTGTACCATTCCACATGGGCATGTTACCCTTGTCTAAGTAAAAGAATTTATAAGACTGATAAAGCTTCGGTAAAGCCCCGAAAGCTCTTGTGTGTATGTTTAAGTCCTCACAGATCATTAATGAGGTGGTTGTGGTAGCTATTGAAAGTTGTCAAGTTGGGAATAAGGTGGAATAAGTCTGGTAATGCCTTGGTCCCGGTTCCGGAGTAGAACACGAGTAAGGGGTGTTACAACTCTAGAAGGAAGAAAAAGAACCTTTCTGAGAACCCTTCTCACCTATATAAATATGACACATCCTACCTAGTGGAACTTAAAAAGTGTCACACATTTCAAAATTTTCCTTCTTAATGGTCTAAAGTTTCCAAGAGAAATATAAATGAGAATCTCGCATTATAAATATCAAACTAGTCTATCCAGCTGGTTCCTAACTAGGTTGCTTTACAACCTAACTAGTATAATACTTTAGACAAACAACGCGTACTATATCTTTGGCAATAATTCAAATCATATTTACTCATTATTACTTAACACAATCTTTCACTACAGAAAAATAGACTTTTAGCGGCGTTTTTTGTGGCGTTTTAAAGAAAAACGCTTCAAATATTATACATTAGCGGCGTTTCAAGGAAAACGCCGCAAAAAAAAAGAGCAATAGTGGCATTTATTTCCAAAACGCGCTATATAACGCCGCTAAAAAGGATATATAGTGGTGTTTATTAGTAAAATGCCGCTAAAGGTGTGAGCATTAGTGGCACTTTTGGAAAAACACCGCTAAAGGCCTGAGCATTAGCGGTGCTTTTCAAAAAACGCCGCTATAAGTTGACCATTAGTGGCGCTTTTTTGAAAAACGCCGCAAATAATTTTAAAGTTTTTTTTGGATATATATGACTGATTATTTTTAAATTTATATATTAAATAATTTCTTATATAATCGTAAAAGAGATATATTAATTTTAAAATATTAAATTAATTATCATTATAGTTTAGGGTTTAGGGTTTATCATATATAGTTTAGGGTGTAAGGTTTAGGAGTTACTATTTTAATGTTTAGGGATTATGGTTTATGATTTGTAGTTTAAGGTTTAAGGGTGATGTGTTAGGGTTTCATGAGTTAAAAGTTAGGGTTAATAGGTTTAAGGGTAAATAGTTAAGGGTTTGGGGTTAATAGGTTAAAGGTTAAGGATTAGGGGTTAGGGTTTTATGTTTTATAATTTAGGGTTTATGGGATAGAGGATAAGGGTTTAAGGTTTAGATTAATTAGTGTCTTTTAATTTATATATTAAATAATTTCTTATATAATTGTAAAATAGATAACATTAATTTTAATATATTAAAATTATTATTCTAGTTTAAATTATTTAAGAGATAAATAGATAAACTTTACATATATTAAATGGTTTAGGATTTAAGATTTACTTGAGATTTGTTAAATGATGAAATTTTTAAAAATTCAAAAATAAAGAAAAAGTAAAAATCAAAAATAAAAAGTTTATAAAATTAAAAAATGAAATACATGTAAATTATGCATTATGTTTAAAAACTTAAAAAGTTTTAGTCATTATTTCGTTTAAAAATATCAGTTCAACTTTGTTTTTTAAAGTAATAATTTAATTTAATTTATATAATTAACATTATTTTTTATTTATATATTGCATACATAAAATTTATATTTATTCAATATAAAAATATATTGATGTATTTATATTTTAAAATAATGTGTATGATTAAATCAAAATTAAAGTTTTAACTATACATTTAAACCACAATTAGAATTTTACATCTAGAATTACACATTAAACCAAAATCCATATATAATTACGAGATGTATTTATATCAAAATTTAGGTGTATACATATAATTAAATGCCATTTATCTAAACAACTAATACTGAGACCATACTTAAAAGAATAATGTTGATATTAAAAGAAAGAAAAAGAAATTGTAAAAGAGTTGATAATGGTAATTAAATTTTTAAAATTTAATAATAAAATATTAAAATATTAAAATATTAAATATTAAATATTTTAGTTAAAAAGTTCAATACTCAAAATATAATAAAATAAAAATTCAAAAAAAGATAATCTCAACACAAAAATTTGATAGAAAAATTAAAAAATATAGGTTAAAAATAGGAAAAAATTAAAATTATGTAATAGTGGCTTTTTATAAAAAAATGCCACAAAAAATGAAAATATAGTGGCGTTTTTACAAAAAAATGCCGTAAAAAATAAGCTATACTGGCGTTTTATTATAAAACACCGCAATATCTTTTTTCTCTGCTAAAAACCTTTATTTTTATTTCCTCAAACCTAAATTTCGTAAGTCACCAAATTTTCCCTCTATCAATTTCCCAAAATCCCCTAACCAAAATCCCCTATACGGAGAGGAACCATTGTCCAAGATTCATGGCATTCAAGGTCAAGGATCTCGAGCTCTTGTGTTACCTCAGCAAGGAATAATTCATTCATCATCTCATGTGGCTAATGATTCTCTTGCAGAAAGGGAATCGTTCTGACCGGAGAAATGCTCGACTATTTGCCATCCGGTGTTGGGATCGAAGATTCATATATGCTCCTTGCTGAGCAAACCTTGAATAATGATCTTTGAACCACGGATCGATAGAAAAGCATAAGGTGTCTAGCTTGGTAAAATCATTATATACATTATCTATTTTCCTCCTTGATTTTAATTCTGTATATCATATGTATCTTTTATCATTGTTTTTTCCTTGTAGAGTGATGAAAATAGAATTGCAAGGGAAGTTGAGGCACATGAGAATAGGATTCGTAGAGAGCTTGAGATATTTGCAGAAAGATTGTGATAGGTTTCTCTTACTGTTTCTTCTTCTCTCTTTTTTAAATAATTCTTTGATTTTTCATTTCTTGATGGGTTGTGTTCTTTCACTGTATATTTTGATCCTTAGCACCTTTTAGCTGATAATAACCCTAATATTTCCATTTTAGATTCTTTAAGCGTGTTCCCCCCCAAGTCGGTGCAATTGAAAAGACCATTTGACATTCAACCATCGATTGATTCAGAGGAGAATGTTGGGAATCTTCTCATGGTATAACATACTTGCCTGTTTTCTTCTGCTATAAAATACACATCTAGTGATCTTAATGTCTTTGAGTTTGTTTCCTAAATGATTTAAAGTAAAATTATAAATATAGCAACTTTTATTTCTAAAGGTAAAAAGACTAATAACACGTTATCCTTTATCAGGCATGGAGCATGTTAAGGAGATATTGAACCCTGCAACATCTGTCGGTGTAGAGCCATGGGTCTACTATTCATGCATTTTTTTGTTTTTCTATTCAATATATTTGATATTGTAATTACTTTTGAACCTTGGTGGTTCTAAGTTTCGATGATAACCTACTTATTGCCCGCTATTGCACCTAAATTGCTTACATTGCAATGATATATTTCTTCCGCTATTACTTTCGGGGTTTCGTGCCAATAGAAAGTAGTTTATGATTCTTTTTTTACTATTATCCTTAATTTTGCTTTTATTATTCTTTTAAATCATAAAGATGGATTCTTGAGCTTTCAATGAGAGACCTTTGGGTACTTGGAGCGAGGATTGAACTTTATCCTTTGATCCATTGTCTTATATATTTTTATTTGTATATGTTGGGCTAAACATTATAATCTATTAACCAATTGTTGAATTTGTTAGTATGATATGCTTGTTATCGTGCAATCTTGGCTCCTATTAGTTGATATCGAGTTATTGTAGAACATTTTTTTGGCAAATTTACTTTCAGATATAAATTAGGAGTTGATCCAATTCCTCTAGAAAATATGTTCCTTCTAATGACCACCTTAACTATTAAAGCAAAAAATTGAGCAATTGATGTATGTACTAAGCAAATTGGAAGCTCTAAGCTTTGATGAAGTCGTTGTGCTCTCTGTTTTCGTGCATGCATCGAATGTGCAAATATTCATTTACTAAACATGTTGAGTACAAGTTGTCAAAAGTAGAGGCGATGATTTGTCAAAGAAGAAATGGAAGTATACATGGGAGGTGCTGCTCACGACATATCAAATTGCAAGTGGGTTGGAATAGGAGAGTGTTTTCTAAAGGTATATCGCATTTTAATCTACATTTTAATCCACCTTTTATCCGGTTTTGAATTGGCTTTGCTCGTATTTCAGTTCAAATATAGCATTAATTGTGCCATCCTATGTTTGAAAGGAATTTAATATTACTTCTAATTGAGTGATATAAATTTGAATCCTATAGATATTTTGAATTTGTATGATGATAATTACGCTTGTCTGCATTTTGGGGATACCTTGGGTGCATGTGAGTGATAAGGCATTGCGGTGATCCCGAATCTCATATACAAAATGTCATTCTTTGAATCGATTAAAGAAGCCTTCGCTAGGCTAGCTTGTCTTTGAAGGTTTATTCCAAGAGCTCATGGGGAGAAGCAAAATGTTGTTCTATTTGTCCGCTTATAGTTAGGATGTTTTATCTACGAAGCAATGTTCGGATCAAAGTTGACCCTAACAAGAGAATATATATATTTTCCTTTTTCAAGTGCATCTTAAAGCATGTTGTATCAATAAGAATTTGATTTCCCTATTTATTAATTATTTCAATTCTAACTTTTGCAGGATAATGACTTGAGTTCCAATTATGGTCTCAAGCAAAAGTTGTATAAACACTAGTTGGATGTCTACAAGACATCTGGGAGAAATCTGGAGGCAATGACTTCCATTCATCTAAGCAGAGATAGTTCTTCTCTCTTTATGAGTGTGTACTTCATTTGTTAGTCAATTGCCAATTGATTTCATAGCTGAGAGAATTTGCTGTTGTAACATCCCAAACCCGACCCAAAACACAATGGCCGAATTCAGAATGTTACGAGAAAAAGTTGAAAAATGGTTTGGTTTCATAAGTGAAAAATGGGTTATAAATTCTAAGACAGATATTTCGTTTAAAGAGGGTTTCTCGTTCAAACTTAGCAATTTATTTAAAAAAAATTCTGAGTTGCACAAGTTCAAAATCATTATTTATGCGAAAAATGTTGGGAACCCGAAAGGTTTATAAGAATCTATATTTTGAAAACTCCATTTTAATTCGAATGTTGCAGTATTTTTAGAGTTTCTTTATGAATTAATCATTTGATAGCAAATCCAACTTAAAACTTAAAATAAATCCAAAGTATTTAAAATGGCCTTATTACAGCAAAATATCCCAAAAAGTAATTAAAAATTGATAAATTACTTTAAAAGAAAAAAACGGCTTCTGCATGGCCACCTTGACTCCTCCCCAGCCCGGTCCAAAGTATCACTTACTACCTGCGTTGGTTGAAAAATAGGGTGAGTCATTTTGACTCAGTGTGCAATTAATCCACATATTTCCACAGTTGGGCTTAGCCCCAAAACCACATCAAGTCCACATACCATATATTATCATGCATAATGGAACCCAACCCAACCTAATATCCAATCGCTACACACCACCCGTATATCCAACCACCACACACCAGGGGATTACTAAATCGACCCTCCAACTGCTACACACCTCTTTGGCAGTCATGCTGCTCAAAGTTCACTTAGTGGTCTAGCCACTTATCCACGTGATTGAAATCACAATATCCACGATGAGACTCATGGTCATCATCAATCCATGATGTGGCTCGAGGCCATCATCAAACCACAATGAGGTGCGAGGCCATCTTTAATCCACGTACATAAATGTACACACTTCCCCTTTAGCTATATATATCCCGAACCCTATGTACATGCAACATAATATGATGAAATGGCATAAAACATAGGAACATGTCCAGATATACTTATTTTGTTTACATGCTTTCATAGATCCACATATATCCAACCACATTTTGATATAAGAAATGTACTAACATGGTTACCGAATTACCCCTTTATGGGTAACAATACCACCACAGCCACTAAATCGGCCACCACACATATCACATGTACTTTATTAATTTACAATAAAGAAAGTAAAGAAACAGTGTACTAACTACACACCTAATAACCTGTAATACCACGCTCTCTACGCCGACGCTATCACTAACTGACACTACCGCTATTTGCCTACGATCTTGCTCCGACGCTGGCCCACATCCCGGTGGCCAATCTCAAACCGCAGATACAGCCCGTTTCTTAATTTAGGGGCTGGGATCTCAGATCCAACCTCTCCCAGTGATTGATTAGCCTTCGAGTCCATAACACACCTTAGTCACTAACTGAATCAAAGAAGTGAAACAAATCGTAAGGAACTAAGACCCAAAATTAAATCCCTTACCTAAATCAACGAAAACCCAAGGCTCTATGCGTGACTCACACCCAACGAATCCCAAAAGTCTCCACAAGATGATGTCACCACTCCCCCTACATTTGGCCAAGCATCAACAACTTTGGATCTCTGCTTTCGGCATTTAACGCAATAAGAGATGTCGAAATGATAGAAACACTTACCACCCCTAGCAAAACAATTGGAAAATGACCGGTCGAAGACAACAATCCACTGCATCCAAGAATTAGACGAGAAGGTTTTTAAGTGCCAAGGGATTTCGGCTCCCCTTCCCACTGAAAATTGTAGGAGCAAGAGTAATGAGAATGAAAGAGAGTGTTAGGAGAATTCAGCCAAAGGCCAAGAACTTACCCCAAATGTCGAAAGCGTTCCACAATACAAAGAAAGAGATGAACACAAAGAATGATCCTTAACAGAGGGTATTCGACTTAAGTTCTAGAAGAGAAGAGATGAAAAGAATGAGATCTCGACACTTGCTGACCCAACGAAAGAAGAAAAGAAAACAACAGGGTGCTAGGAAAATTTGACTATGGCTTTTTTAAGAGAAGAAAATGAAGAATTGTATTTCGGCAAGCTACAGAGGGTTTTCGGCTTTTGAAACACAAGAAAGAAGAATGAGAAGTGGAATATAGATTTCTGCTAACAAGGTGTCTCAACAAGGATTGGTGATTCAGATTTTGAAAGCAAGAGGGAGAGATGGGGTAGAAGTATTCGGCTACCACAACAGGAAAGGAGAAGAGTATCCATTAGAGGTTTCGGCTATAGACAAAAGAGAAGAAAAGAAGCAGATGTTTAGAAGGCTGTTCAGTTTTTGGTAAATAGAAATGAAAAGAAAAGAACAACAACAACATTCCCTAAAGTACATTCGGCCACCCCCCTAAAGCACCCAACCGAATCCACCCCTCACAAATTCAGCTACACATCCCCACTCCCCTCAACCACTATGTCGTCCCAACCTTTTCTCCTTGCTTCCCTCTTATCCAATCATTCAAACAAATTTGAATGATTCAAATTCCTTAATTTCCTCCATTTCACACATTCACATCTTGTTGACTCCTTCAACCCTCATCCACCAGTGTCCATCCTGAACACAACTCTCCCTTGTCCTAGCGTCAAAAAGAATAATAGGAAAGGATCTTCGCAGCTCGAACCAAGGCCCTTTTAGCTCCCTGAGGCGTCACTCCCTTGTGCTCTAAGTGGCGCCTCCCTGGCCACTTCACCACTTGATTTCTTGTGTCAAAGAACACCATATTCTTCCTTTAAGGCCTGACGCCCCCAGCTCTCCCCTTACCATCTTCAAACCAAAATTTTCACTAAGACTCCTACCTAACCCCAAGGTTTCCCGAAGCCCCCAAACACCCTCAAACAGCATACAAAACAAACTATCACACACATATGAATTAAAACGTGTGACCCCTAAATCCCGGATGTTACAGCTGTTTTCTTGTTAATGCTATTCTTTGGATTTTTTTCATCAGCTCTTTTTGATAGCCTTCATTCTTGAACATGTGTTGCGATGAATGAGATCTGTTCTTGACTGTGAATGTCTTATTTGAAAATTGGTGTTGCAATAATGACTCTACTTTGGAGTTTGAGTTTTCTGTAATCCTTGACACATATCATTATAGCATCTAGACATTTAAATCATATAGCTCCTGCTGCTTTCTTGCATCATTATTTTAAATTTTCTACTGTTGTTAATGCTATATTTTTTGAGTTGTGAAGCTTGAAATATTAGACGTTAGGCCCATCTAATTTGATTCAAAAACTAAACTGTAAGCTATCACCTAACATAGCAGTGGTTATCACATTATTAAAGATGTTTAGAGAAAGCAAATGTACCGAAAAGCTCACTTTTTTTACAAGATGTAACTGACCCATGTACCATTATTAAAGTTAAAAGATTAAGAATTTCATGTTTGGAGATAATTTCTTGATTTTATTCTAAAATATCCTTACTGTCTTGTTCCATTTTAGGGTTAATCTCATGCACTCATACTTTCACATTTGCTCATTAAATTTTAAATCTGAAAAAGGGTTTTTGTTTTGGTTGAGTTAAACCATTACTTGTTTTTGCCAAGCAATAGTTATTGGGATATATTGCATGGTGAGAATAAACCTTTCTATCACAAAGGCCTTGAAGAAGACTCAGATATTATGGATGCCTATCTTATGCATTCTATGCATAATTTTCTTGCCCTTTTGTGCTTTATTATTATTGCTTGCAAATTTGATTTTTGAGTAAGTTGTTCTTTTTGGTGATTAAACAATATATCATGCAGCTTAATCACATATTTAGAACAAGAGATCTTGTGAGAAAGAATAATGCAAAAATTGACAAGCACCAGATGAGTGGGAAGGAGGAGATACTTCCAGGTGATAATTTTCTTGATCAAGGGTTCACTCGCCCCAAGGTATATTTGCTAGCATCTAACTGATAGAAGTATAATTTATTTAAGGGCTAATTGCACATTTGGCACCCTGTCTATAGTCAAACTCTCTATTTGATACCTAATTTTTTTTAACAAAAAAATCTCAATTAGGTGAAATTTCGAAAACATACAATACAATTTTAAATCATGGCATTAGAATGTGCCATTTTTTAAACCCTTGATTTGTTTTGTTAATTCTAAAAATTTGAACTTTAACCAAATTGAGAGTTGACTATAGGTTGTACCAAATGTGTAATTAACCCTTTTTTTGAAGGGAACATTGGTTAATTTGTCAGCATTTGATTGTTAAGGTTTGGGAACATGCTTTCTATTTTTTAAACTAGTCTATATGTATAATAGAACAGAAGTTCTAGAAAAAGTCAAACTCATTCCAAAGTTATCCCCTGTGAGGCTGACTACCATTCATCTTAAAACTTTTGCAATTTTGTTTTAATTATTATACCAGAAGTGATACTGTGGAGAAAGTTAAGTCATTTCAAAATTTTAGTGTCCTTTAGTGTCCCTGTATTGAGTGGATTGAAGTAATATGCATGCATTGTTCAGATAAGAATTCATGTATCCTTAGTGTGCAAAGCTACTTATTAAAGTTGAGGTGGCATTATTTTCTTTTTCTTTTGTCTGCTTTTATTGTTTGTTAAAGGTGGACTTGACAACGTATGTCGAGCGCATAAGTTCTGTTTTGATGCTATTCTGGATGAGCATGTTAACAATGACGAGGTAGTACTCGGTTGAGCTATTTTGCTTTGTTACCAGTCTAACATGGTTTCTGAATAATGTTGATTTTACTATGACCAAAGTTCATCTTCTCTTTGTTTATTGTTTGTTAGAGCAAAAGTTTGTGTTCTTCTCTTATTTTCTTGTACAGGTTTATCGTGCTACTGTTGAGCGAATTATTCCAATCATTTTCCAGCAAACAAAAGTATAATACATATTGTTCGTGAATTTTGTTCATGAATTGTATGTCTTGTTCATGAATTTCCATTTTAATACGTATTGTTCGTGAATTTCATTTTAACACGTCTTCAAATTAAATTATATATTTTTAAATTGGATTTGTGGAGTTTTTATAATATTTAATTTTTTTATTTTTCATGACATTTAGCGACGTTTTTGAGAAAAGCACCGCTAAAAGTATAATATTTTAATTTTTTTATTTTTCATGAAATTTAGTGGCGTTTTTGAAAAAAGCGCCGCTAAAAGTATAATATTTTAATTTTTTATTTTTTATGATTTTTAGTGGCGTTTTTTGGTAAAAGTGCCGCTAAAAGTATAATATTTTAATTTTTCTTATTTTTATGACTTTTAGTGGCGTTTTTATCTCATAAACGCCGCTAAAGTTCTTGATATTTGTTTTGGCACATTTTTTAAGGCTTGTAAAAGCCAATAAATACTATTAGTGGCGCTTATAAACGCCGCTAAAAGTCTGTTTTGCTATAGTGTTTTCCTTTAAATAGCAAAATATCTTGAAATAAAATCTTCATTTGCTTATACTGACAGTTAATATACCCCCACACCTATGAGCCAAAAGAAACAAATGGGTGGATTACACTTTGCCAAACAAATTATTTTGTCACTATACACCAAAATCTTAGGTTTGCTAGACTTGGGGTGTGAAAAATATTTTAGTCGACAGTTTACCCACTTGAACAGTGATTTATCCACAACATATTACCAGCTTTTATTTGCGCAAATGGTTGGTTCATCCACCAATATATATTATCATTAGCAGTTCACCTACAATGACTAGCGGTTCATCCACAACGTGGTGTAAAGGCAGAGGATTTCTGGGGAACTCCTATTGTGGTGTGTAACGGTAGGGTAGGAACATTTTCTGATAGATTGGATTTGCATTGCTTTCATAAGACATTACATAGCTATGAACACTGAGATATTATGTTGATTAGTTTATCTAAATTACCGATATTCTATATTGCTATTAATTGGGATTTATTCAATGAATTGTTATTCTGCATGACTTGTCTACTGTGTGCACCGGTTTCCTTGTGATGGAACTCACACTGAACCTTATAGCTCACTCTTCTTTAATTTCCATCTTTACAGATAACCCACCAAGTTAGGGCATGGACACGGCATTCGAATGGTTATATAAAGTATTTTAAATTTATTATTTAATATTCAAAGACGATATTACTTTATTTTTGAACTGTGGCATGAGACTTGAGTTTTGGATTTATTAAAGCATGCATGACTTTTAATTTAACTTTAGGATATTGAAATCTGGAATTTAATCATTTATGCATGAAATATAGTTTTTATTTAAAATGAGTTAATCATCATTATTCCACTACTAGGCAATAATTAAATCTTGGATAATAACTAAATTAGAAACTAACTAAGTTTTTAAAAGGTAATCATTGTTACAAGAAAAATCGGTTTTTGTTAACTCATGAGTTGTTTTTCTAAAAATAGACTAAGTTTTATTCTAATAATAAACAAATATTTTAATATGACTATTTTTGAAACTCAGATTGCTTAATGGGTCATTTCGGTGGTCAACGTAATCTTTCAATTTGGGCTTAAAGTTTAGGTCAGGTTGGAGAGGTTACATTTTGTAGTATCAGAATCATATTTTTTAAACTCGGATTGTGGGTTTTTGTAAGAGCTTGCATACATGTCATAAAAAGGGGTATTTTGGGAAAATCATGTTACAAGTTTTTGAAAAATTGATTTTCTATAGGAAATTGAATTCGAGACTCGATGTTGATCCTACTATAATTACAGTTACTTCTGAAACTTTAGATAAACTATAAACTGTGATCATTAGACTATAAATATTCAAGAAATAACTAATACCCGAACTTTTTGAAAATTATAGATACACTTTAGATATTAGTGATCGTTAGATGTACATAAATTTATACAAAAGCAAGGCAAACTCATACATTTAATTGTAGAGGTTGAAATAAGCATATAATCCTTAGATTCAAATGTAACTTAGTATGAAAATAATTAATAAATAAAGTTTAATATATTCAACAAATCTTCTATTAATAGGTTCCAAAAATTGTTGGGCCGAAAATGAGGTGTTTGAAAATTAAAATCTTTTGATATTGTTGGGTTAATGAATATTGTTATTTTAATTTTTTTATAATTTATATTGTAAGAGCCCAAATTTGCTCGGGCCTATTAGTCAACCATCCCATTAACTCATTAAAATACCCAATTAACTAAACACAAAAATCAAAACCAAACAAAAATATGAAAACCCAATAAAGTCCAAACAATCTATATTAATAGTCTTTTAGCCCAAAACCAAATTACAATAGCTCAATTAAAATAAAACAGCTGACCCATACCCAAATACATGGCCCGACTAGGCCAAAACCCAAACTGTCCTAAGCCTAGCCCAATACACAAACCCTAACCTAAAACCAAAAAGAAAACCCTAAGAAGTTGGCAGTGAGCCTCCGGCGTCGCAACCTCCTCTCGCCTCTCCGCAGACGGCCTCAGACGATTAAGCGATCATACCTACAAAGAAACGAAATAGCAGCAAATGAAAAAATAATAGCAGAGAAAACAAAAAAAAGATAGTTGTATTTTTATTTTTATTTCGATTTCGGCCTTTAAAAGGATCGAAACAAATCACTGGAAAAGGGGGGGATTTTTTATACACATCATACAAAAAAATATACAGAGCAATATAGTAATCAGAATCAAAAGGTGTTCCTTTTCGATTTCAACTCTTTTCTCTTCGGTTTTGGTTCTTCTGGCATTCGATTTGCTTCTTTCTTTGCATGTGAGAATAAAAAGGGAAGATAAAAGATTTACCTGCGAAAATATGCTTCTGAGGTCTCGTCTTCTTTGTATACTCAACCCGGCCCAAACATTAGGACCGAATATGGTTTGTTACGGAGAAAACTTTTGAAACCCAATTTTTGTTGAAAACTTCTCGTTTTTGGTTATCTTGCTGAAATCATACTTAGATTAAATTCGAAATTTAATTAAGTCAAGTTATTATACAAATTTCAAATGTGCTTGTTGCACGATAAAACATTTTCGTGTTATTTTGAGAAAACATGTGATTTAAATTTATAGTTTAAAACAAAATATCCAACATATGAGAAATAACAAAAGTAAAGTATATGGAGGCCTTATTACATCCAAAATAAAAATAAACCAATAATAAAATAAAATAACTAAGTTTAAAGTTCATTTAATTCAAGTCCTTTGCATGGCCACCTCGAGTCCCTCCGGCTCCATATCCATGGTCTATGCATCACTGAAAAAATATAAAGGAGAAGGTGAGTCACCAAGACTCAAGATATGTAACCCTTCCCCAGTTTAAACCAATTTCATACACAACTATAACAATTAACATGCACGAGATAATGTACCCAACCTAGCCAACCAAAGCGCCTCAATCTACCCGTTGTGGTATCAAACCCTTTGGTGGTGCCAAACCACCGGTGACATATAGTCACGATGTGATGCCAAATCCTTTGGAGGTGCCAAACCCCGTGTCCATAGACACAATCGATTGATGGGGCCAACCCATCGCGTGATACCAAATCACGAGCGTCAATCCCATATCTCAAAGTGGGGCCAACCCACGGTGGTGCTAAGCCACGTGGACGAGACGCTATGAGGTGCCAAACCTCGGTGGTACCAAACCTCACGGTGACCGTAGTCACAGTGTGTTACCAAAACACTGGTGTAAAATCGACACTAATAATCTGCCCCTCCACTCATCAACCCATATCAAGTCATATTATAGCGATTTATAACAACATACATTTATCTCATGTATCAAATAAGCCGGGCTTCCCAAAAGCATATTTAATAATCACATGTTGTGAGAGACTTACCGAGATCCTCGCTTGTACCATTAAGGCACTAATTCCATATCTACATAAAGCAGATTTACACATAGCATGCATTTAATTAATTATTATAAGTGTGTATGTACACACCTGTCACCCACGAATAATCTAAATCCCGAATGGAGGAGTCGGTCACACTAGATCTATTGTCCCTATATTCGGCCAAAACATGAGTTAGTATATTCGGCCAAATCAAATAATTAGAAGGGTTCTCCTTGTGAACCCGAATCCTTACCCAGTGCTTTTAGATAATTACACCAAGCGTCCCGCTTCCTATAAATCGGCAACCCCATGTTAGTAATCTTGCTTAAACACTAACTAAATAACTTGCTTAAATTAGATCTTACCATTACTTACGGTGATTAACAGAGAAAGGAGGGTCAGATCTATTGCTTGTGAATCTCGAAGTTCCTAGATGGAATCGGTTTCAAAGAGTGGTTAGTTTTCTATTTGCAAATGCCGAAATTTCGGCTTTTCTCCAACCTACAAGTCGTCAAAGAAAAGAAGATATGGAAAGAGGGTTCGGCCATCACTTACCTTCACAATCGATTGAATAAAGGAGAAATCCAAAGCCACTATACTATTCGCCAAGACTACTAAGGGAGTAGTAGGGAGATTGACTAGAGGAAAAATAATTGGAGAAAAGAGTGTTAGAATTTGGCAAATAGGAGTGAATGTTAGGCTAATAGGAAATAAAGGAAAAGGGATTTGAGGATGGGGATTCTGCAAGGAGAAATAGAGAGGTTTCGCCAAGGATGGAAAAATAAAGAGAAATAAGAAGAGAGGTGTTTGACTAGAGATCAAAGAATTGGGAGAAGTGAATGGCAATGGGATTTTTTCTAGTTTGAGAAAGAATAAAGAGAAAAGTTATCATAAAGTGGAAGCTAGCCGAAAATTAACTTAGTAACTTTGGCATTATCCCTTCCCCAATGACCTTGCCGTCCACTCCACTAAGGAGTTCAAACTACCACCAACTCCTTAATTTGAGTTAATTCAAAATAACTTGGACTAATCCCCATAATCAATGAATAATCCTAATAATATCTTCTTTATCTTCTATTATCCTTAGAATTAATAAAAATGCTCATATTATCCTTGATTATCTTGCATAATCTTATTATCTAAATAATTAATAATAAGAGTTTAAGGAGAGAAAGAACTCTCCCCTCCTATGCCGTCCAAAATAAGAGTAAAAAGGAAGAATTGTGACTCGAACCAAGGCTCTCCCTTGTTCCTTGATGGCGTCACTTGCAGCACTTAAATGGCCTCCCTTTTGCCACTTTTCCAAGACTTATTTTATGTCAAATGTTCCTTCATTTATTCTTATAACCCCCTAACTACTTAAGCTATCCACCTTTAAAGCTTATAAATAATATTTTCTACTATTCTGAGCCAACTCAAAGCCCTTACTTAAATCTTATCATCCCATAAATATTATCTCAGCAATTCAACTCAAGCAAAATAATGCAAATCTGAATAACCCCATTTTAGGATGCTGATTCGCTTCTTAAAAGAATTTAGTCCTCGAAATTACAGTCGTCAAGAGGTGGGGGTATTCTGCCGTATCACATCCTCGGGTTCCCACGTAGCTTCCTCGCACTATGGTTACGCCATAGCACTTTCACTAAGGCATCGACTTCCTCGTAGAACCTTCACATCCCTATCCAAGATCGAACCGGTTCTTCCTCGAAGATAAGTCCGAGTTGACCTCGATTTACATCACGGTACCACGTGTGATGGATCGACCGATACCGCCTAAGCATCGACACATGAAAGACATTATGAATCGACTTAATTCCGTCGGCGATTCGGTGATAAGCTACCGGTCCTATTCGCTTAATCATCAGTATATGGGCCAATGAATCTTGGGCTTAACTTCCTTTTCGCCCAAATCTTAGTACCATCTTCCAAGGCGACACCTTCAGAAGACCTTATCCCCATCGCATACTCCATTTCCTTGCGCTTAAGATCAGCATAGGACTTTTGTCTATCTGACGCTTCCTTAAGACGAGCTCGAATCACCTTCACTTTATCCTCTGTTTCCGTTACCAAGTCAGGGCCCAACACCTATCGTTCACCCAACTCTGTCCAACACGTCGGAGTTCGGCATTTCCATCCATACAGTGCTTCGTATGGTGCCATCTGAATACTCGCTTGGTAACTATTGTTGTAGGCGAACTCGACTAATGGCAAAAATTCCTCCCAACTACCTCGAAATTCCAAGACGCAACCCCTCAGCATATCCTCTAAGATCTCAGATAACCTTTTTCGATCGCCCGTCCATTTGTGGATGGAAAGCATCGACATCCAATCGTGTTCCCAAAGCTTGATGCAATGCTTTCCAAAACCTCGAAGTGAACCTCGGGTCCCTATCTGAAATAATTGATACTGGGCACACCATGCAATCGACTATCTCGCCACAAACAACTTTGCTAGCTTCGGGTGAGTAATCCATTCTCACGGTATAAAGTGAGTGATTTAGTCAGCGGTCTCACGATTACCCAAATCGCATCTTTCTTCTTTGGCGTGAGGGTAGCCCGTGACAAAATCCATAGTGATCCGCTCCCACTTCCATTGAGGAATCTTTACGGTTGAAGTAGCCCGATGGCAACCGATGTTCGCCTTAACTCGCGACATGTCGACACCTTCCTCGAACTCGGTCACTTCACGCTTCAACCCGGCCACGTAATCGTCTCGCAAATCTCCAGACATTTTGCTACCTCCGGGATGCATAAGCGTATGGGTAAATGCTATGAGCATCTTGGAGAATTCTTCGTCTTAGCCCACATCTTTGGCATCTGATGCCGTCCTTGAAAACATAATACACCATCACGGTCAAACTGTACCCTTCTAAACCACCATCCCGAACTTGCATCCTCTTAGCATTCAACCCTTCATCCACTAATTGCTTTTCCCTAATCTCCTCAATCCGGGTTGGCTTTACCAAGTTACGCCAAAAGACTTCCATCGTCATATAGACTCAGCGAGCAAACATCGCTCTTAGATCGACACCACCTTCCCGCTCAATGCGTCGACCACCACGTTAGCCTTCCCGGATGATACCGATTGAACAATCGTAGTCCTTCAACGATTCAATCCATCGGTCTTTGTCTCGATTCAGATCCTTACGAGTCAAAAGATACCTCAAACTTTTGTGATCCGTGTAGACTATCGACTTCTCCCCATAAAGGTAATGTCTCCATATCTTCAAAGCGAAGGCATTGCGCTAACTCCGGTGTGTGTCGGTAGTTAACCTCATGCGGTCTTAACTGACGGAATGCATAAGCTACTACCTTCCCATCCTACATCAACACACATCCCAAACCAGTGTGAGATGCATCACAATAGACTGTGAATAACTTCCCAGCCTCGGGTTGTACCAAAATTGGAGCTTCCGTTAGAATCTTCCTCAGCTTATCAAAACTTTCTTGCTGCTTCTCTAACCATACAAATGGAACACCTTTCCTTAGCAACTTAGTCAACGACGCTGCGATCAGAGAGAACCCTTCCACAAACCTCCGATAATACCCTGCTAAACCCAAAAAACTTCGTATCTCTGCCACCGACTTAGGCGGTTTCCACTCTAACACCGCTTCAATCTTGTGGGGATCCACTCTAATCCCTTCCGCTGACACCACGTGACCCAAGAAAGCCACCTCCCTTAGCCAAAATTCGTACTTACTGAATTTGGCATATAACTGCTTCTCCCTTAACACTTGCAGAACTACTCGCAAATGCTTGTCGTGCTCCTCCTCCATTTTTGAGTAAACCAATATGTCGTCTATGAACACCATGACAAATTGGTCCAAATACTGTTGGAATACCCTATTCATTAAATCCATAAATGCCGCCGGTGCATTGGTCAACCCGAATGGCATCACTAGGAACTCGTAATGCCCATACCGAGTTCGAAATGCCGTCTTGTGAACATCGGCCTCCTTCACCTTAAGTTGATGGTAACCCGACCTAAGGTCTATCTTTGAAAACACCGACGCCCCCTTCAACTGGTTAAACAAGTCATCGATCCGAGGCAATGGGTACTTGTTTTTTATCGTTAACTTGTTTAACTGATGGTAGTCGATGCACATCCGCATAGAACCGTCCTTCTTCTTAACAAACAATACAGGCGCTCCCTACGGAGATATACTAGGTCGAATAAACCCCCTATCCAAGAGCTCCTGAATTTGAGCCTTCACTCCACCAATTCCTTTGGTGCCATTCGATATGGTGCTATAGATCTGAGTCTTTGTTCGGTGTAGCAAATCTATACGAATTCGACTTCCCGATCTGAGGCAAACACGGAAGTTCCTCCGAATACATTAGCAAATTCCCTACTGTTCGGACCTTTTCAACCGCTGACTCCTTAGCCTCCAAGACATAAATTCGAACTATAAACGCCTCACACCCTTTCCTAACCATCTTTTCAAATTTCAAGGCCGACACCACATTAGTCGTAATTTCTTCGACACGATCATGACCACTTCATCCCCTTCGGCCATTTGAAGAACCATGCGCTTAGCAGCGCAATCCAACCTTGCCTGGTACTTAACCAACCAGTCCATTCCAAGGATCAAATCGAACTCTCCAAATGGTAGTTCCATCAGATCAGCCATAAACACGAACCCTTGGAGTTCTAGGGGTACATCCTTAAAAAGCTTGTTCACAACTACCGAATGGCCTAAAGGGCTAATTACAGTCATCTCCCTAGCAGCAGTCTCAGAGTCTAGGTTCAAAGTCTCTACCACACTACTCGCTACGTATGAATGCGTAGAACCCACATCAATTAATGCATAATAAGGAAAACCGAAAATTAGAAACGTACCGGTTATGACATCCGGTGCGTCACCCTCCTCGCGACACCTCGCCGCATAGACTAAGCCAGGCTGCCTTGCCTCTGTATTGCCTGTGCCTCTACCCTGAGTTCTGCGACCACGATTAGCACCATTCCCCCCTCTACCGTTACCATGACCTCTCTGTGGTCCCACACTTCTATCCTGAGTATGGTTACGCCTCTCGGTGATTAAGGCTCGCTTCAGGGACAATCCCTCACACGGTGTTCCAAAGACCCACATTCAAAACAACCCTCTCATCGGTCCAACAACCCCCAATGGGACTTCCCAGTGATTGCACCGAGCCGGTCTCTGATTAGTAGCTACGGGCCTTGCTGCCTGATTTGGTCCACTCTGCCTGGCCTTTTTTTGATCATTACCACTTGGCCCAGATGGCCCAAAACCTCTCTTCTGCTTGAGCCTATCATAGTTTTGCCTCACCGTTGCCTTGATACCTCGGCTACCTTAGCCTTTTCTACTAGAGACGAAAACTCACGAACCTCTGCGGAGCAATTAGCGACCTCAAATCATCTCTCACCGTCCTTAAAGCGGACACGGCGCTCATGTTCCAAGTAGCCACAATGCCTCTCGATATCTACTCGACCTTAGAACTCGCCTCATACTCACACACGGACTTAGTTCCTTGTACTAACCCTGAAAAGCCTTTCTCTGCAGTCGGTGTAGCTAGTACCTACATACTTTTTCTCGAAAGCAACTCTAAAGTACTCCCATGTAAGGTCCTCTGCCGTGGCACCATCCCGAACAGTGAGCCACCAGCGATATGCTTCATCCTTCAAAAGTGACTTTGCTCTTTTCAAACTTCTCCTCGTTGGGCGAGTCCAGATCGTCCATGATCCTTTCCATAGATTCTAGCTTGATTCACGCACTAGGTGCCACTCGACACACCGGAACACCTCGGCTCCGTTGATTTGAATTCGCTTGGGAACAGTTTTGAGCTCCTAAATTTCCACCATTCACCACTAACTCCGAACTCTTAACACGACTTGCGATACTGCCTCTCCTCCGTCTGATCTTGCTCCTCGGCTCCAAAAGCTGGAGGTGGTGGTGGCGGTGGTACCTCATTTTCAGAACCATGTCCTGACCTAACGGGTTCAGATATGGTCATTCTTCCCCTACCACGTCCACGTCGGCCACGTCCTCTAGAACTCATTCTATCTAACGCGCTTTAATCTGATTAAGAAAAATTTTATGAATTAGTAATTGTTCCGCTTGATTATCCGCGAACAATTTTTATGAAAAGTTTAATAAGGATTCTTTCGATCCAACAATGTTTTAAGCCTTCTACCCTAGTTCACACAAAAGGCCACATTCATTCCCTAATACTTTCCATACCTATTCACTCCTCGGACATTTCTGTCCTGTTTCTAACCTAGAGGTATTTTCGTCATTTTCCTACAGGGGTATTTTTGTAATAAAATCCGAGATATTTCAATCTTTGATAAAGCAGGTCACTTGAAATTTCCAAAACTGGAGGGTATTACTGAAAATTGGTAAGGTTTGAAGTTATGGTATCATTTTGGAACCTAGGGTATTTTGGTAATTTTGTCAATCGGGTAATTTTGAATTTTTAACAAATCCGGTATTTTAACGGTTGTAAACTCGAGGTCCCTTTTGAGAGTTTTCCTTTCTTAAAATGATGATGTTGCCAAAATTTTGTACTCGTGGTCGTTTTGGTAATTTTATAAGTTGAGGTATTTAGTAATTTTCCAAAACCAAAGTATTTTATTGGTGATTTGTAAAATAAAGTTTTTGGATATTTCTAGAATAAGGAAATTTTGGGCAAAACCATTGATTTGATATTTTATGAGTCAAGGTATTTTAGTAATTTCACCCCTAAGGGCATTTTGTAATTTTAACAAATCATCTTTTCGGAAAACATTGTAAAAATGGTTGTTCTCATATTTGGAAGTGTGATTTTAAAAATTTTGAAGGAATTAGGGTTTTGTTGTCTTCTTCTTTTCAAAAGCGTGGTTAGTTCCTTTCGGGTTTTAGTCGTTACGTTTAGCCTATGACCGAGCCCTCTTGGTCGGGGTGAACCAAAGCTACGCACTGTGCGGGATTCGTGTGGAGAGGAGGTGAGTCACATGATGCTTAAATACCAAGCTCCCACCAAACCTTTCTAGACATGCGCACAGAGGTTACAACACCATCGAGCCCTACGAGTTAGGGTGAACCCAAGCCACGCACGGTGGGATACTGCGAAGAGGTGGTGAGTCACTCTGATTGCTTAAATACTGTGCTCTTAGGATCCAATCCTAGACATGCGTCTGAGGTTACCACACCTAGCTCAGTGACTTGGTCATAGGTTGGTTGAGTTCATTAAGTCTTATGTTACATTTGTGTGTTTGAGTAATCTAATCCTAGGGTTCAAAATTCCTATCTATTCTCGTTCCATGCTTCCTACCCTTCTCTGAAAATAATTCACAAAGAGGTTGAAGTACTTACAGGCGGATAGGTGCCGGAGACTCGGGCCATGCCGTTCAAAAACCCAAAAATACTTCATAAAGGGCCTACCAAAACATTTTTCGGCCTTGGGCCCCACAAAGAAAGTATTGAACTTGGCTCTGATACCAATTTGTAACAGCCTTATTCAACTCGGCCCAAACATTAGGACCGAATATGGTTTGTTACGGAGAAAAACTTTTTGAAACCCAATTTTAAAACCAATTTAAGTTTTGTTGAAAACTTCTCATTTTTTGTTATCTTGCTGAAATTATACTTAGATTAAATTCAGAAATTTAATTAAGTCGAGTTATTATACAAATTTCAAATGTGCCCGCTGGCACGATAAAACATTTTCGTGTTATTTTGAGAAAACATGTGATTTAAATTTATAGTTTAAAACAAAATATCCAACATATGAGAAATAACAAAAGTAAAGTATATGGAGGCCTTATTACATCCAAAATAAAAATAAACCAATAATAAAATAAAATAACTAAGTTTAAAGTTCATTTAATTCAAGTCCTTTGCATGGCCACCTCGAGTCCCTCGGCTCCATATCCATGATCTATGCATCACTGAAAAAAAAAAGGAAAAGGTGAGTCACTAAGACTCAGTATGTAACCCTTCCCCCGGTTTAAACCAATTTCATACACAACTATAACAATTAATATGCACGAGATAATGTACCCAACCTAGCCAACCAAACGCCTCAATCTACCCCGTTGTGGTACCAAACCACTGGTGGTGCCAAACCACTGGTGACATATAGTCACAGATGTGATGCCAAATCACTGGAGGTGCCAAACCCCTGGTGTCCATAGACACAATCGATTGATGGGGCCAACCCATCGCGTGATACCAAATCACTGGCGTCAATCCCATATCTCAAAGTGGGGCCAACCCACGGTGGTGCTAAGCCACAGGGACGAGACGCTATGAGGTGCCAAACCTCTGAAGGTACCAAACCTCTGGTGACCGTAGTCACAGTGTGTTACCAAAACACTGGTGTCCGTCGACACTAATAATACTGCCCCCTCCACTCATCAACCCATATCAAGTCATATTATAGCAGGATTTATAACAACATACATTTATCTCATGTATCAAATAAGCCAGGCTTCCCAAAAGCATATTTAATAATCACATGTTGACAGAGACTTACCGAGATCCTCGCTTGTACCATTAAGGCACTAATTCCATATCTACATAAAGCAGATTTACACATAGCATGCATTTAATTAATTATTATAAGTGTGTATGTACACACCTGTCACCCACGAATAATCTAAATCCGAATGGAGGAGTCGGTCACACTAGATCTATTGTCCTATATTCGCCAAAACATGAGTTAGTATATTCGCCAAATCAAATAATTAGAAGGGTTCTCCTTTTGAACCCGAATCCTTACCCGAGTGCTTTTAGATAATTACACCAAGCGTCCTGCTTCCTATAAATCGGCAACCTCATGTTAGTAATCTTCGGCTTAAACACTAACTAAATAACTTGCTTAAATTAGATCTTACCATTACTTACCGGTGATTAACGAGAGAAAGGAGGGTCAGATCTACTGCTTGTGAATCTCGAAGTTCCTAGATGGAATCGGTTTCAAAGAGTGGTTAGTTTTCTGTTTGCAAATGCCAAAATTTTGGCTTTTCTCCAACCTACAAGTCGTCAAAGAAAAGAAGATATGGAAAGAGGGTTCGGCCATCACTTACCTTCACAATCGATTGAATAAAGGAGAAATCCCGAAGCCACTATACTATTCGGCCAAGACTACTAAGGGAGTAGTAGGGAGATTCGGCTAGAGGAAAAATAATGGGAGAAAAGAGTGTTAGAATTTCGGCAAATAGGAGTGAATGTTCGGCTAATAGGAAATAAAGGAAAAAGGGGATTTGAGGATGGGGATTCGGCAAGGAGAAATAGAGAGGGTTTCGGCCAAGGATGGAAAAATAAAAGAGAAATAAGAAGAGAGGTGTTTCGGCTAGAGATCAAAGAATTGGGAGAAGTGAATGGCAATGGGATTTTTTTCTAGTTTGAGAAAGAATAAAGAGAAAAGTTATCATAAAGTGGAAGCTAGCCGAAAATTAACTTAGTAACTTTGGCATTATCCCTTCCCCAATGACCTTGCCGTCCACTCCACTAAGGAGTTCAAACTACCACCAACTCCTTAATTTGAGTTAATTCAAAATAACTTGGACTAATCCCCATAATCAATGAATAATCCTAATAATATCTTCTTTATCTTCTATTATCCTTAGAATTAATCAAAATGCTCATATTATCCTTGATTATCTTGCATAATCTTATTATCTAAATAATTAATAATAAGAGTTTAAGGAGAGAAAGAACTCTCCCCTCCTATGCCGTCCAAAATAAGAGTAAAAAAGGAGAATTGTGACTCGAACCAAGGCTCTCCCTTGTTCCTTGATGGCGTCACTTGCAGCACTTAAATGGCCTCCCTTTTGCCACTTTTCCAAGACTTATTTTATGTCAAATGTTCCTCCATTTATTCTTATAACCTCCAAACTACTTAAGTTATCCACCTTTAAAGCTTATAAATAATATTTTCTACTATTCTGAGCCAACTCAAAGCCCTTACTTAAATCTTATCATCCCATAAATATTATCTCAGCAATTCAACTCAAGCAAAATAATGCAAATACGAATAACCCCATTTTTAGGATGCTACATTCTTCGTCTAAATCGAAGTTCAAGATGGGACTTCAAAGTTAAAAATAAAAAAAAAAAACCCGTATGCGGCTTCAAGTTGGCCAAAAGAGGTCTCTGCTTGTCACTAATCACTGATTACCATGGCGTTAAAGTGATCGGACCGTGTTTTTTTCTAGTTGCGGCTAAGGGAGAGGAAGAGTTTTAGATTTCAGCTAAGGGGGTAAACAAAAGGGATTAGGGTTTTGGTTAAAATAAGGGTTAATTTGCCCTTAAATTTGGTTTTATTCCATTAATAAAACGACATAGTTTAGGTTCAGTCTAATAACTCTAAAACGGCACTGTTTGGTGCTAGCTCCAGCCCGACCCGACCTGATATCCATGAGGATCCGTGTGTTTTGATCCTCAGGGGTATTTGTGCGTTTAGTCCCTACATTTTGCGCAATCAATCGATTCAATCCTAATTTTATTTCTTTCATTCTTTAATTTTTTTCTCTTAAAGATTGTGTGCTTTTTAATCTAGTCCCGTTGATGTGCTCCATTTCGATTTTGTAATATTTGTGGGTTTGGCCCTTGATTATTTATACGTATTGTAATTTAGTCATTAATTCCGCTTAAAATTTTTGATATATCCTATTAAATTTATTTTAATTTCAATTAGGTATTTTTTTGTCAATAAATTTATTCATCATTTATTTTCAAAATTTGTTTTGATAAATTATTTTTTAATTATTTCATTGATTTTAAATTAGTTTTAAACTTTCATTTATATAGTTTTTTATTTTATTATATAAATATGTAATTTCAAAATATTTTTTATATACATATGTAATTTATATTAAATTATTTTATGTATATATATACATATTCCTTTTATATATAGTCTATATATATATATATATATATATATATATATATATATATACTCTTTATATGTAATCTGTATTATTTTGTGTACATATACATTATTGATTTCGTATTATTTTTGGATTTATTTACATGTATACATATATATATATATATATTCTTTTAAGTATATTTATGTATAATTGGTTTCTTTGAAAAACCTATTTTAAATTATATATTTATTTATTCCAAGCACTTTCATATGTTATTATTATTTTAATATATAATTGATTTATTATGTACACATTATTTAAGTTGACGCATATTATTCCTTATGTATTAGATGTTCATTTGCTTGATATTGTATGTATTATATAATTTGTTAATTCAGTAGCCATTAATTATTTGTGATTCGTCATTGTAATATTTGATGTTGGCTTCGTGTATTATTATTCCATTGTATCTTACGAAAGATGTAGTGTTTTAATTTCATTTCAGTTTTAAGATCACAAGGCAATGCTTGTATTTAGGGGTTTCGAGAAAATCATGCTCTAACTTACTGAGTTCCGATTCTCCTCGTTTAAAACCTAGTAACCGAGTATCGTTTCTCTCTTAAATCAAAATGCACGATATTTTAAATAAAAAAACTTATTCTCGGGAAGTTGAGATATTGCACCTAACTTATTGGGTGTGATATTTTATCATCTCGAGATAAGAATTTCAAAAGAACAAAGGCAATATTTCGTATTCGGGAATTTTGAGAAATAGTGCCCTAACTTACTGGGTTGTGATTTTTCATTTGACCCAAATAATTGAATATCCTTCTCATTTTTAAATGTATGAATATTGAATGTCGAAAGATGAATCTAATTCCGAGAATGTAAGATGTTGTGCCCTAACTTACTGAGTACGACATTTTATTTCCTCGAAATAAAAAAATTTTCGGCATCCAATATGATTCTGTCCAAACATATCTTAGATAAATGGATTGTATTCTAGAATCTTTTAAATTTTCAACATTAAGACATTAAATAATCAATTAAGTACCAATTTTGGGCGCTACGAGGGTGCTAACCCTTCCTCGTACGTAATCGACTCCTGAACCTATTTTCTCGAGTTTTTGTGGACCAAAATTATTGTTTTAATAAAAATATTTTATTGAAATAATCTATCTCAAGGTGATCCGATCACACCTTGAATAAAAGATCGGTGGCGACTCCATTTGTATTTTAAAGTCAATCCCCGTTTTTTTTAAAACCCGATAAAAAATGGTTTCGATAGCTTGGCGACTCCACTGGGGACCCTGAAAGAGAGTCTGTAACATCCTAAAATAGGGGTTATTTGTGATTAAATTGTTTTGCTTGTGATTGAATTGCTGTGGTGTTATTAGGTGGAGTAATAGGACTTAGTCATGGATCTTGAATAGGCTCGGAATGGTAGAAAAATTCATTTGTAAGCTTTAAAGATAGGGAGCGTTAGTAGGTAGGGGTTACAAGTTTAAATGAGGAATATTTGACACTAATAAGGCCTTGGAAAAGTGGCAAGGAGATGCCACTTAAAATCTTGGAATTGACGCCACAAGGGGAGCAAGGGAGCCTATGTTCGAGTCGCAGAATTCTCCTTTTTGCTCTTTATTTTAGACGGCAAGAGAGAGAGAAGTGCTCAATTTAAACTTCGGGATAATAAGGATATTATTAGGATTTAATTAGATTTTATGTGAATAATCTTTAATAGTTGGCGAGAGAAAATATAGGCTTTTGACTAATTCAAATTTGTTTGAATTAGTGGCCAAGAGTGATTCAAGGAAGTGGCGAATTTTGAACTTCTTGTCCAAGGGAGTGGACTGACAAGGAGACTAGGTGAAGGGGGTGCTGAATTTTCTTAAGGCACCTATTCATCTTTTATTTTTCTTTTTCCCTTTGCAATAGTCGAATGTCCCTACTCTCATCTTCCATCTCTTTTCCTCTAATTCTTCTTTTCTCGAGATAACCAAATCACCATTGTTATTTCTTCTTTTCTTCTTTGTGCCTAAAACCAAACTCTCTACTCTTCTTTACCAAAGCCCATCTTCTTCATCATTATTTCTTTCTCTCTAGCAGAATCTACTCCCTACCTTTGTGCCAAAATTTCCTTTCTTCTATTTAGATCCATTTGGTAGAATATCGGAAGGCATAGGTGCTTTTGGGATTTCTTTGTCCAATCGATTGTGAAGGTAAGTAATAGCGAAATTCTCCTTTCTTCTTTCTCTCGTCGACTTGGATGAATGGGAAAAGCGAAATATATTAGTGGCTAATCGGTGTTGAAACCGATTTTATCTAGGTACTCGTGATTTTGAAGTATTCAACAAGCCTCCATTCGTTAGCAATCGGTCTTGGTAAGTGGTGGTAAGGATCTATTTTAGTAAACCATTTAGTTGGTATTTGAAAGTCGAAGGCTATTGTTGTGGCTACTAATGATTGCCGATTGTAGGAAAGTGAAGCAGATTTGCGTATCGTGAGGTGGTTAGTGTTCAAGAGGCGTTTAGGTGAGGTTTTAGGTTCTTGCGATTAACCCTTTGGATTTATTGGGTTTGGCCGAATGGTCTATGGCACTAATCTCATGTTTGGCCGAGTATAGGAGAAAGGATATCTTGTGTAACTGATTGTCTCTTTGGGATTTAGGGCTATCGTGGGTAACAGGTGTGTACATACACACTTTATAACTAACAACTGTGCTAAATACATTAGGTATGTTAAACTGGATTGATGTAGATTTGGACCTAATACCGTAAAGGTATAAGCAAGGATTCAGGTAAGTCCTTGTCGATTTGAGATAACTATATGATGCATGATTGATGCAAGGCATATTTGGTATATGTGGCATATAAAGTTATGGTTATTGATAAATCCATGTATGTTGCTAAATAAACATGTTGGCATGATTTCTGTTAAATGCATATCATTGATTGATGTGGGTTAAATGAGTGGAGGGAAGTGATATCCGTGTCAATGCACACGGTGGTTTGGTACTACATTTCGTGACTAAGGTCACCAGAGGTTTGGCACCTCATAGCGTCTTGTCCCAGTGGCTTAGCACCACAGTGGGTTGGCCCCACAATTGATATTATGGGATCGTCGCCAGTTATTTGGTATCACATGTGGGTTGGCCCCACAACTTGTTATATGTGACTTCGGGTCACCAGTGGTTTGGCACCACCAGTGGTTTGGCACCACAATATTGATGGATATCATGACTTTGAGTCACCAGTGGTTTGGCACCACCAAGGGTTTGGTACCACAGGGGTGAGAAAGGTGTTTTGGATGGCTAGGTTGGGTGCATGTTAAACTTAGTGCATGTTAACTTAGTTATAATTTGTGTATGATGTTGCATTAAACCGGGAAAGGGTTACACATTGAGTCTTGGTGACTCACCTTCTCCTTTAACTTTTCAAGTGACTCGTAGATCGCGGATGAGAGCCGGATGGACTCGAGGTGGCCATGCAGTGAAAATGTGGATTAAATGAATTTTGAGCTATTTTTATTTTATTGTCGATTTTATTTGTTCAAGTTGTAATAAGGCCTCCTAAGATTTTACTTTGATTATTTTACATGTTTTGGATAATTTGTTTAAACTACTTAGTGACTTTAAAATGGGTACACACGTTTTCTTAAATTCCAACGTAAATGTTTTATTGTGCCATCGGTACATTTGATATTGGTAACAACCTGACTTAATAGATCTTTAACAAAACTCAGTGTGGTTTTCTTCATACACCTCAATGGTTTTAAAACAAGACGGTATCTTTTACTTTAAATTAAATCGGATAAAGGGATTTTTCAAAATGTTTTCTCTGTAACATACCAAATTTGGTCGTAATATTTGGGCCGGGTTTGGGGTGTTACAAAATTAATATCGAGTCGGTTCAAAGCTCAATTTGTGGGGGCCCAAGGCCCAAAATGTTTTGTGAGGCCTTTGTGAAATATTTTTGGTTGTGGAACAGCATGGCACCAAGTCTCCGGCACCAATCCGCCCATGTAAGTACTTCTAACTGCTGTATGAATTATTATCTGTAGAAGGGTAAGTATGGAACGAGATAATATGATAGGTGTTTGAACCATAAGACTAGTTTACCCCAACAAAATACATAAGACTTTAAATGCCTAATTAAACAAACCTATGATTAAGTCACGAGAGTTAGGGTGTGGTAACCCACATGCATGTCTAGGATTGGATCCGGAAGAGCTTGGTACTTAATCAGTCCTCGTGACTCACCTCCTCTTCGCAGGAATCCTACCTGGTGCGTAGCTTCGGTTCACCCTAACCAAGAGGACTCGGTTATAGCTAAACACAATAAATAAAACCCAAGGGATTAGCCATGTTTTATGAAAACTTTAAGTTTTAAAATCATTACAATACTCCTTTAAATAGTAACAAAAATTTATTTCTGGAAAATTTTCAAAATATTTTCAATTTACCAAAATTACCAAAATGCCCCTAGTGGCAAAATTACGAAAATGCCCTTGGTTTCTAAAATTACCGTACCACCCCGATTTCAATAAAATTCTCTTACTTTGCAAAAGTATCCAAAATTTTGTATTTCAAAATAATACTCGACTTTGAAATTTACAAAATTACCCGATTGACAAAATTACCAAAATACCCTCGATTCCAAAATTCGCAGTACCTTTAATTTGACAAATTTTAGAAATACCCTCCGGTTTGGAAATTTCAAATTTCAAAGCGTCCTAATTTATTAAAGTTTTAAAATTTCTCTGGTTATTACGAAAATACCCCTATAGAAAAATGACGAAAATACCACAGGATAAAGCAGACGTAAATGCCCGAAAGAGTGAGTTTGTATGAAAGGTATTAGGGAATGGATGTGCTTTCCTGTGTGAACTAGGATAGAGGACTTAAAATTTTGATTGATCGAAAGAATCTCTATTAAACTCTCTTCATAAAATTTCTTCGCAGATAACCAAGTGAAACAAGTACTAATCCATAAAAATTTCTTAATCAGATTAAAGCGCAATAGTTAGAATGAGCTCTAGAGGACGTGGCCATCGTGGACGCAGTAGGGGCAGGATGACCGTGTTAGAACCCGTTAGGTTGGGTCAGGGATCTGAGAATGAGGAACCACCGCCACTACCACCCCCAACTTTTGGAGCTGAGGAGAAGGATCAGACGAGAGGTGAGGCAGTATCGCAAGCTGTGTTGCGAGTCCTTGAGATGGTGGCTGGGGCAAGAAGAGGTATGGGAGCTCAAAAATTTGTACCCGAGCGACTCCAATCCAATAAAATGAGGTATTACAGGGTGTATCGGGAGTGGCACCAGTCTGCTGGAATATTGGTTAGAATCGACTGAGAGGATCATGGATGGTCTCGATCTGACAAGTGAGGAGAAGCTGAAAGGAGCGGTGTCGCTTCTAAAGGATGAGTCATATCAGTGGTGGCTCACGGTTCGGGATGGTGCCACTACAGATGACCTTACTTGGGAGTATTTCAAAGCTACTTATCAAAAGAAGTATGTGGGCACCGGTACATTGATGCGCAGAGGAAAGCTTTTCGGGGTTGGTACAAGGAAATAAGTGCATGTCGGAGTATGAAGCGTAATTCTTGATTTGAGCCGCTATGCTCGGGAATTGTGTCAGCGAGCATGATCGTTGTGTCCGCTTTGAAGACGGACTTAGCTTGATTTAAGGTTCTTGATTGCTCCATGAGAGCGTGAGTTTTCTATCTTAATGGAAAAGGCTAAAGTAGCCGAAGGGGTCAAGGAGTCCGTGAGATGAACTACGATAGGAACAAGCGAAAAGAGGATTTGGGTTGTCCGGATCGGTAATAATGCGTAAGAAGGGCTAAGCGAGTGGGCGAATCAGCGGGAAGGTCCATGGCTACTAATCGAGACCACTCAGTCTGCAATCGCTATGGGAAATCACATTGGGAGGATGTTGGGTGGTGAAAGAGGATACTTTGAATGTGGATCGTTGGATCACCGTGTAGGGATTGTCCTCGGAAGTTAGCTAAGAACCAGCCGGAGGTCGAGAACCGTGCTCGGGCTAGAAATGTAGGACCACCACGGAGGGTCGTGGTAATGGTAGAGGAGGCAATGGTTCTAGTCGAGGTCGCGAAATTTGAGGAGGTGCAAGCAACACGAGGCAAGGCACTGGTTTAGTCTATCTGAAGAAGGCGTCGAGAGGAGGGTGACGACCGGACGCCATAACCAGACGTTCTAATTTTGGTCTTCCATATGTTGCATTAATTGATGTGGGTTCGACGCATTCATACATTGCTAGTAGTGTGGTAGAAACTATGAATCTAGACTTTGAGACTACTTCTAGGGAGATGACAAGAATTAGCCCTCTAGGCCACTCTGAATTGTAAACAAGTTATATAGAGATGTACCCTAGAACTCCAAGGGGTAGTGTTGTTGGTCGATCTAATGGAACCGCCATTTGGGGAGTTCGACTTGATTCTTGGAATGGTGGTTGGTTAAGTATCGAGCAAAATTTGGATTGCTTATTGCTAAGCGCATGGTTCTAAAGATGTCTGAGGGTGATGAAGTGGTCATGATAGGTAATAGAAGAGATTAAGTATCCAACGTGGTGTCTGCGTTGAAGGCGGAGAAGATGGTCAGGAAAGGGTGTGAGGCATTTTTGGTTCGAATATGTGCCTTGGAGGCTAAGGAGTCAGTAGTTGAGAAGGTCTGAACGGTAGGGGAATTTGCTGATGTGTTTTCAGAAGAACTTCTGGGTCTACCTCCAGATCAGAAAGTTGAATTCGGTATAGACTTGTTACCCGGAACGGCGCCTGTGTCTATAGTACCATACCGAATGGCACCAAAGGAATTGGTGGAGCTGAAGGCTCAAATTCAGGAGCTCTTAGACCGAGGGTTTATCCGACCAAGTATATCTCCGTGGGGAGCACCTGTGCTGTTTGTCAAGAAGAAAGACGGGTCAATGCGGATGTGTATCGACTACCGTTAGCTAAACAAGTTAACGATCAAAAACAAGTATCCGTTGCCCCGGATTGATGACTTGTTTGACCAACTGAAGGGTGCATCAATTTTTTCGAAGATAGACCTTAGGTCGGGTTATCATCAACTTAAGGTGAAGGAGGGTGATGTTCACAAGACAACATTCCGTACTCGATATGGGCATTACGAGTTTCTAGTGATGCCATTTGAGTTGACCAACGTACCTGCAGCGTTCATGGACTTAATGAATAGGGTGTTTCAAAGAAGACTTGGATCAATTTGTCGTGGTGTTTATAGGCGACATATTGGTTTATTCAAAGACGAAGGAAGAGCATGACATGCATTTGCGTATAGTTCTACAAGCAACGAGGAGAAGCGGTTATATGCCAAATTCGGTAAATGTGAATTTTGGCTTAGGAGGTGGCTTTCTTAGGTAACGTGGTGTCGTGAAAGGATTAGAGTAGACCTCGCAAGGTTGAAGCGGTGTTGGATTGAAGCGCCTAAGTCGATGGCGAAATTGAAGTTTTTGGGTGCAGCGGTACTATCGAAGATTTGTGGAAGGTTCTCCTTAATCGCAAGACCACTAACTAAGTTATTAAGAAAAGGAGTTCCATTTGTATGGTCGAGAAACAAGCAGGAAAGTTTTGATAAGCTAAGGAAGATTCGACTAAGCTCCGAGCCTGCATGACTGAGGCGGGAAGTTGTTTGATTTCTTGTGATCGTCCCATACGGGTTGGGATGTGTATTGATGCGAAAGGGAAGGTAGTGGCCTATGCATCCCGTCAGCTAAGACCGCATGAGGTTAACTATCCGACTCACGACTTGGAATTAGCAGCAGTAGTCTTGGCTTTGAAAATATGGAGGCATTACTTGTATGGGGAAAAGTCGATAGTCTACACGGTTCACAAAAGTTTGAGGTATCTCTTGACTCAGAAGGATTTGAACTTGAGACAGCGTCGATGGATTGAACTGTTGAAGGATTACGACTGTTCAATTGAGTACCATCTAGGCAAGGCTAACGTGGTGGCTGATGCGTTGAGCCGGAAGGTCGTAACGGACTTAAGGGCGATGTTTGCTCACCTCAGTCTATACGACGATGGAAGTCTTTTGGCAGAACTACAAGTTAAGCCGACTTGGATCGAGGAGATTAAGGAAAAACAGTTAGTAGATGAAAGTTTGAATGTGCGGAGATTACAAGTTCAAGATGGTGGTTTGGAAGGGTATAGTTTGTCTGGTGATGGAGTATTCTATTTTCAAGGGCGAGCTTGTATGTCGAAGGATGTTGAATTGAGGAAAAGAATTCTTCAAGATGCATAGCACCCATCGCTATGCATCCCTGGAGGTAGCAAGATGTATGGAGATTTGTGGAAAGCAGATTACGGTGGCGTGGTGAAGCGAGGTAGCGAATTTGTGGGAAGGTGTCGGCGTGTCAGAGTTAAGGTGAACACCGTTGCCATCGAGTTACTTCAACGGTGAAGATCCCTTAGTGGAAGTGAGAGAGGATCACTATGGATTTTGTCGTTGGGCTACCCTCATGCAAAGCAAGAAGGGCGCAGATTTGGGTGATTGTGGGCGTCGACTAAATCACCTCACTTCATTCCTGAGGGTGGATTACTCACTTCAGAAGCTAGCTAAGCTGTATGTGTCGGAAATAGTGAGGTTGTATGGCGTGCCAGTATTGATCTTCTCAGATAGGGATCCCAGATTTACGTTAAGGTTCTGGAAAGCGTTGCATCAGGCTTTGGGTACACGATTGGATTTGATGCGACATTCCATCCACACGGTCGTGAGGCGGTCGAAAAGGGTCATCTGATTTTAGAGGACATCTTTGAGGCGTTGTGTTCGGATTTCGATGGTAGTTGGGAAGAGTATCTACCATTGGCGTAATTCACTTATAACAATAGTTATCAGCGAGTATCGAGATGGCACCATATGAAGTTAATGTATGGACGAAAATGCCGTACTCACTATGTGTTGGGCGGAATTAGGTGAGCGACAAGTTTTGGGTCGAGTTGGTGACGAAAACTGAAGATAAAGTTAAGGCGATTCGGGCTCGTCTCAAGAAAGCGTTGGATAGGCAGAAATCTTATGCTGATCTTAAGCGTAAGGAAATGGAATATGATGAGGAGATAAAGTTTTTCCGAAAGTGTCGCCTTGGAAGAAGGTATTAAGGTTTGGCGAAAAGGAAGCTAAGACCTAGGTTCATCGGGCCATATCTGATTGTTAAAGCGAGTGGGTCCGGTAGCTTACCACTCGAGTCAAGCAGAGTTGAGTTAGATTCATAGCGTCTTCCATGTATCAATGCTTAGGCGATATCGATCGGATCCATCACACGTTGTGCGATGGCGAAGATTGAGGTAAACTCAGACTTATCTTTCGAGGAAGAACCGGTTCGGATCTTAGATCGGGATGCCAAAGTTCTACGTAGGAAGTCAAGACCTTTGGTGAAAGTGCTATGGCGAAACCATGGTGCGGAGGAAGCTACGTGGGAACCCAAGGATGTGATCGACAATAATACCCCACCTCTTACGATCGGGTAATTTCGAGGTCAAAATTATTTTAAGGGGTAGGCGTAACATCCTAAAATAGGGGTTATTTGTGATTAAATTGTTTTGCTTGTGATTGAATTCTTTGTGGTGTTATTCGTGGAGTAATAGGACTTAGTCATGGATCTTGAGTAGGCTGGAATGGTAGAAAAATTCATTTGTAAGCTTTAAAGATAGGGAGCCTTAGTAGGTAGGGGTTACAAGTTTAAATGAGGGAATATTTGACACTAATAAGGCCTTGGAAAAGTGGCAAGGAGATGCCACTTAAAATCTGGAATTGACGCCACAAGGGGAGCAAGGGAGCCTATGTTCGAGCATGAAATTCTCCTTTTGCTCTTTATTTTGGACTAAGAGAGAGAGAAGGCTCAATTTAAACTTCAGGATAATAAGGATATTATTAGGATTTAATTGATTTTATGTGAATAATCTTTAATAGTTGGCGAGAGAAAATATAGGCTTTTGACTAATTCAAATTTGTTTGAATTAGTGGCCAAGAGTGATTCAAGGAAGTGGTAGAATTTTGAACTTCTTGTTCAAGGGAGTGGATGACAAGGAGACTAGGTGAAGAGGGTGCCAAATTTTCTTAAGGCACCTATTCATCTTTTATTTTTCTTTTCCCTTTGCAATAGCCGAATGTCCCTACTCTCTCATCTTCCATCTCTTTTCCTCTAATTCTTCTTTTAGAGATACCAAAATCACCATTGTTATTTCTTCTTTTCTTCTTTGTGCCTAAAACCGAAACTCTCTACTCTTCTTTTTCGAAAGCCCATCTTCTTCATCATTATTTCTTTCTCTCTCTAGAATCTACTCCCTACCTTTGTGCCAAAATTTCCTTTCTTCTATTTAGATCCATTTGGTAGAATATCGAGGAAGGCATAGGTGCTTTCGGGATTTCTTTATCAATCGATTGTGAAGGTAAGTAATAGCCAAAACTCTCCTTTCTTCTTTCTCTCGTCGACTTGGATGAATGGGAAAAGCGAAATATATTGGTGGCTAATCGATTGTTGAAACCGATTTTATCTAGGTACTCGAGATTTTGAAGTATTCATCAAGCCTCTATTCGTTAGCAATCGGTCTTGGTAAGTGGTGGTAAGGATCTATTTTAGTAAACCATTTAGTTGGTATTTGAAAGTCGAAGGCTATTGTTGTGGCTACTAATGATTGCCGATTGTAGGAAAGTGAAGCAGATTTGCGTATCGTGAGGTGGTTAGTGTTCAAAAGGCGTTTAGGTGAGGCTTTGGGTTCTTGCGATTAACCCTTTGGATTTATTGGGTTTGGCCAAATGGTCTATGGCACTAATCTCATGTTTGGCCGAATATAGGAGCAAGGATATCTTGTGTGACCGATTGTCTATTTGGGATTTAGGGCTATCGTGGGTAACAAGTGTGTACATACACACTTTATAACTAACAACTGTGCTAAATACATTAGGTATGTTAAACTGGATTGATGTAGATTTGGACCTAATACCATAAAGGTATAAGCAAGGATTCGGGTAAGTCCTTGTCGATTTGAGATAACTATATGATGCATGATTGATGCAAGGCATATTTGGTATATGTGGCATATAAAGTTATGGTTATTGATAAATCCGATGTATGTTGCTAAATAAACATGTTGGCATGATTTCTGTTAAATGCATATCATTGATTGATGTGGGTTAAATGAGTGGAGGGGGAAGTGATATCCGTGTCTATGGACACTAGTGGTTTGGTACCACATTTCGTGACTAAGGTCACCGAGGTTTGGCACCTCATAGCGTCTTGTCGATGGCTTAGCACCACATGGGTTGGCCCCCGCTTGATATTATGGGATCATCGCCATGATTTGGTATCACGTGGGTTGGCCCCACAACTTGTTATATGTGACTTGGTCACCAAAGTGGTTTGGCACCACAATATTGATGGATATCGTGACTTTGAGTCACCGGTGGTTTAGCACCACCGATTGGTTTGGTACCACAGGGGTAGAAAGGTGTTTTGGATGGCTAGGTTAGGTGCATGTTAAACTTAGTGCATGTTAAGTTAGTTATAATTTGTGTATGATGTTGCATTAAACCGGGGAAGGGTTACATTGAGTCTTGGTGACTCACCTTCTCCTTTAACTTTTTCGGTGACTCGTAGATCGCGGATGAGGCCGGATGGACTCGAGGTGGCCATGCGGTGAAAATGTGGATTAAATGAATTTTGAGCTATTTTTATTTTATTGTGGTTTTATTTGTTCAAGTTGTAATAAGGCCTCCTAAGATTTTACTTTGATTATTTTACATGTTTTGGATAATTTGTTTAAACTACTTAGTGACTTTAAAATGGGTACACACGTTTTCTTAAATTCAAGCGTAAATGTTTTATTGTGCCATCGGTACATTTGATATCAGAATAACAACGACTTAATAGATCTTTAACAAAACTTCGGTGTGGTTTTCTTCATACACGTCAATGGTTTTAAAACAAGGCGGTATCTTTTACTTTAAATTAAATCGGATAAAGGGATTTTTCAATGTTTTCAGTAACATACCAAATTTAATTAATTTAATTTGTCCTTTTGTCGAAAATTGAAAATTTGATTTGAAAAATTACAATCCTATTATTGCATTCATATTGTTGTGATTAATGTAAATCTTCTAAAATATTTTTGCATCATATTGCATGACCATCGGGTCACACCTTTTTAAGCGGGAGTGAGAAGCTACTCCTTCGTGAGGTTTCCACCTCCTTGCAAGATAGTGAATCGCTCTCAGGATACATCCGTACCTATGTCTTCGTGAGATTTTCATCTCCGTGCAGCCATAGGGAAATGTATTCCCTTCAATCGAACTCGTTCATTATAAGCCTATAATGGGTGAGGATCGAGGAATCTGTTGGTTCAGGTATCCATTCTTTAGAACCATGCCGCATATAGCAGCCCTAGGCGCCTACCCTAGATAGAGCCAACCTTAGTGGTCACCCGGTCAGGTGTTCTATGTTGTTTATTTCTCTTGCACTAACGTGTTTCCTTTTGTTTTGATTGCATTGCATTCATTCCATGCATTTGCATTGCATGCATGTGCATTACATCATTTGCATTACGCTATTTTCATGACATTACACCATATGCATTAGATTTCATGAGAAGACCCTGATTGGTTGAAGTTATTTCAGTATTAACCTGGACATCGGCAAAATCAAACATCCCTACGGTACCCGAACCAAGATGAAAGATATGGATCAGGGATTAGAAAAGCTTGAGCAACTCCAAAGGGAGATGCAGGATAAACTTCAGCTGCAAATGCAAGAGTAGCTTGCTAAGATCCATCAGGATATGATGGACAAAATGATGGAATCGCAGAAAAATATGATGACTCAGATGACGCAGCTGTTGAAGGGGGTTATGGATAAAGGAAAGAGCCCCATGGTTAATGTTGAGGGGAACACTGAGTATCATCAATATCCCCCTGATTTTACTCCACCACACGTGCAAACACTACCTGAAGTGGCTGTACAAAGGCCATCTATCATGATTAGGCCTCAACAATTCCAAGTTGATGCTTCAGTGAACCCCTAAACTGGCTTAGGTTTAGGAGATAATCCAATCATGACTAAAGTCCCTGATGTGGATGAAACGAGCTGAAGGAGAGAGGACAAAAGCAGAATTGCCAAGACAGCTAGAAGACAGATATAAACGGTTGGAGTAGAAGTTTAAAGCTTTAGAAAGTGCTAATAACTATTATAGAATTGACACCAAGGATGTAAGCTTGGTCCCTGACTTGGTGCTTCCATACAAGTTCAAAATTACTGAATTTGATAAGTATAATGGGACAAGTTGCCCCGAGGCTCATATTACTATGTTTTGTAGAAGAATGACGGGGTACATTAATAATGACCAACTATTGATCCATTGCTTCCAGGATAGCCTAGTAGGAGCAGCAGCCAAATGGTATAACCAATTGAGTCATGCCAGAATTGGTTCATGGAGAGATTTAGCCTGAGCATTCATGAAACAAAGATAGTCATGTGACGGACATGACTCATGTGAATTACTCTTCAAAACATAGAGAAAAGGGCAAATGAAAGTTTTAGACAAGATGCTTGTGGTGGAAGAGGTTGCCATCCAAGTCCAAACCACCACTTTTAGAGAAAGAGACCACAATGCTCTTTATTAATACACTGAAGGCCCCGTTTATCACTCACATGCTAGGGAGTGCTACAAAGAGCTTCTCAGACATCGTAATGATTGGAGAAATGATTGAGAATGCCATAAAGAGTGGAAAGATAGATGCTGGAGAAAGTGCCAAAAGATCGACCCCGAGAAATAGGGAAAATGAAGTGAACAGCTTGAGCAAGCGTCCCAAATTAGTCACTGTAGGTCAACCAAGGGTTATGACAGCTGGTCATCAGGGCTAATCAAGACGAGAATCCAGTGTAAAGCAACTCCAGTTTACACCAATTCCGATGACATATAGGGAGTTGTATCAAAGTCTATTTGATGCACATGAGGTGGCTCATCACTACCCGAAATCGATGCAACCTCCATATCCAAAATGGTATGACCCAAATGCCCAGTGTGAGTACCACGCGGGGGTCACGAGGCATTCGATAGAAAATTGCCTTGCTTTTAAGAAATTGGTGGAAAAATTCATCGGCATGGGTATTGTAAAATTAGATGACACGCTAAATGTAGAAATATGAGCCTGGGAGTGTTTTGAACAATAGGACTGTGGAAGAGACATGTATTTTTAAGGCTAATCTAGAGTAATATTCGAAACACACTTATTGCTTTCAGCCTAGAGGCAATAAGAGTCGTTTTATGAAATAAGCTCGTGTCCAAAATTTTATTTCAATAAAATACATCTCTTTAAGTAAATATTTTTTCATTCTTTACATTTCATACTATACAATCTTTTGGGTTTTAGAATATTCTTTCATAACCATACCTTTAAAATAATTATCCATAGATACATTTATTCTTTGGATTGCCTTTGTACCTAGGTACCCAGATATCAATGGCATGAGCGACGTTGTTACAGACTCCCTTTTTGAATGAAATGTGTGTAACACCCCAAACCCGTAATAGTTAGGCCCGAATCTGGCATGTCACAAAAAAAACTCGTTTGAAAATTTCAGCCTCTTTGTTAAAACCCAAAATACTTAAGCAATGTTAACTACTTGAAAATGTAATTATCTTTTAAGAAAAACCTTTTTTGGTGGCGAAAACGTATTTGAAATAAACAATTTTCACATAAGTGATGTTTAGAAAGAGAGTTGCAGAAGTATTTTGAAATCGTTACGGAAACGTAGATAAAATACAAGTATTTTTGAGAGATTGATTGATGAGTCAACAATCAAGGTAGTGAACTTTAAAACCATGACTTTTGAAAATATTGTTTGATAGTTCGAGAAAATAACTTCCGTGTTAAAATATTTATAAAGTTTGTTATGAAATTCATTTGTTAATCAATTTTGGAAAACCTTTATTTAAGTTTTAGACAAATTCTCGTTTAAAACAAATTAAGCAAAATAATAAGTATATCAACCATAAAGCAAATAACAAAATACTCAGGAGGCCTTATTACAACTTAAACAAATATAGCAAAATAATAAAATAAAGCGAAAATAGAAATTTAAAATTTAATAACACCATTTCTAAAGTATGGCCTCCACCGAGTCATCCATGGCCCAAGTCCACCTCACGAGCATTACCTATGTGGTTAAGAAAGAAGGGGTGAGTTACAAGAACTCGGTGTGAAATCCTCTTACCGTTATTCTTTGGGCCAAAATCTCATTAAGCAATTATTTGGGCCTAAGCCCACATACAATAATAATAATGTAATGAATATAACATGAATATGAAATGCAATTCCCAAACCAAACCTAGTTTTCCATCCGCTACACACCACCGTACCAACCAACACACTGTGGAAGCTTTAGTCACCCACCACCTTAACACACCAAATGTAGGCATTAAGCCATTTATAACAGATTATTTGTGGACAAGACACCAGAATAACATAATTTACGTGGCACAGCCACCAGACAGATTGTGACAGACTCACCAAATATGTGACAGAGTCACCAAAATTATGTGGCAGAGCTACCAAAACTTCTCTTCATCATTATCCCATCCCATGCAATTCATGTATATGCATCATACATATCAAATCATGATATTTACAAATATAATAACAATAATTAAAAATTCAGAAATTTATGAAAAACAAATTGGCCCAATAACACTTTGCAAAATCAGCCCATTAGAGCAATATATCAAATTGGCCCATTTTATCACATATCCATTCGGCCCATTTAGTCATATATCAATTTGGCCCATTTAGTCACATATCAATTTGACCCATTTAGTCACATATCAAATTAGCTCATATAGCAAAATATCAGATCGGCCCATATAGCAAATATCATATTGGCCCATTAGAGCAATATATCAAATCGGCCCATAAGGCAATATGTCAATTCAGTCCATTAAGCAATATCGTATTTCGACCCTTTAGGGGCATTTCAGTAATTCGGTAATCTTACCCACTAAGGGTATTTCGGTAATTCAGCCCATAGGGGCATATTCATAAATTGGTAATATTACCCACTAAGGGTAATTTGGTAATATTACCCACTAAGGGTAATTTGGTAATTTCGCAATCCAGACTTAACTACTAATTTGGGCATAAAAATTTAAATTATCCATCTGCGTCGTACTAACTAAATTGACTATAACTTGAGTTAGAAAACTCAAAATCTTAATCCGTAAATTTTCCTTAAAACTAGACTCATATATCTTCTTACTACAATTTTTCCAAAATATTTGGCTTAACCATTTAGTACAGTTTATTCCTTAAATTTTCCCTTGTCTCACTGTCCAATGATTCTGACCTCTCCTTTCTTAATTTCAAATATCTCATTGTACGGTTTTCATATACTGCTCCCACTTGTTTCTATTGAAAATAGGTTCAATAAGGAATCTATAAATATAAATTATATCCCATAATTCATTTTTTACAATTTTATATGATTTTTCCAAGATAGATCAGGGAACCACGAAATCATTCAAAACCAGTCTCACTAAAATTAACATATCTGAGAATATAAAATTCATTTTCCTTCTCCGTTTCTTCCTTATCAAAATAGACACAGTAATATTTTATTTTATATCTTATTAACTTTCTAATTCCCTTTCTCCCATTTTTCGTGATTTTTCAAATACACGTCACTGTTTCTAACCGGAACTGTTTTATTACAAAATATAATTACCACTATGATCATGCGCACGACCGAGTAATTACGGATGCCGATTTTTGGTTTTCTTCGGTATTTCAACCGATTCACAGAATATTTCATATAAACTTTCAGAGAAGTGTGATATTACACACCATTTCAGATATGTATACGGAAGGTACGGGATTACACACCTTATTACGGGATCTGTAACACGATATTCTCTCGGCACCTAAAAGTACAATCGATCAACAATTAGTCCAAACCCAATTTACAACTTCATCCAAGTATTGTGATTAATTAACAGTCTATATCACTTACCAACAATCCGAGTCTCTTATTACGAGCGATAGATCGAGCGATTTAGTCCCTAAAAATATAATCGATTAGTCACAACCACTATCTCGTTAAGCAAAATAACCGGTCAACGAAAAGATCCAAAAAGAACCATGATGAATCCCTTACCTTAATGATATTAGTTCCGATTTCTAACGATTGTACAATGGCTAAGGATGAGTCAAAGTTTCGGGCTTCCACTATAACTCGATTGATCAAACGAGTGAGTGTCAACACAAATGAGTAGAAATGATTAAAAGAAAGGAGAAGATGTATCAAGGTGTTTGGAGTGTTTCGGTCAACACCAAAAGAGATATGAACCAAAGAGAAATGTGAGTATTTCGACAACAAGAAGAATGGTGAAAGATGGATTAAGGTTTCGGCACCCAAGGAAGAAGTGAAGAAAATATTGTCACTAATGGCTTGTAAATTCGGCACAAAGCAAAAGAAGGAGTTTGGAGAAAAACACAAAATAGTGCAAAAGTGATTTTTGCCTAACAACACCAAATTCTACCAATTGACCAAGCAAAATTCAGCTACCTCTCTTTCCCCCAAAACCGTCCACATACATGACCATAATGGTCAAAAGTTGGCCAACCATACTTTCCATAACACTTCCCTTGAAAAAGGCCACATATTCCCCTTACTTGCCGTTTTTTTTTTGATTTCTTTCCCTAACCTCAACCTTGCCTTATTCTTTTAGCCACCTTACCAAAAATAATGAAGTCCACCCTTGCCATAAATACTCCTTGACCGACACATTAAGGAAGGAAAGAAAAAAAAAATAAAAGTCACAATGCACACAAAGGGATTCAAACCTCTTCCCTCAAGATACTACATGTGGCGCCATAACCTCTTTACTGATAGCTCACTTATGCTAACCATTTACTCATTTATTTCCATAAGCTTTAAGGTCACTTACTGTCTCTCCTTAATAGGCTTAAACACAAAATTTTTCCTATAGCCAAACTTAAACCCGAAGCTTCCTAGGACCCCGTAAATTTCCAAAATCACCTTCCTAATAAGTCCAACTTGAAATAATGCCATTCTCTTGTTCTCAAAAATTTTTAAACACTCCTACGCCTAAGGCCCATTGGGCCCAATTCTTATAGGCCCAATTTCAAGATGTTACAATGTGGGTTCAAGAGATCTCAAGACTTGAAGATGACAGAAATTGTAACATATCTTCTGATTTGTTAATACTGGATGAAAAATAGATCCTACGTCGCGAGCCAAGGAAGGAGATAAAGATCAAAGCCTAGATTTCCTACATGTGGGGCATGGATGTTATCAAACCAGTCTCATCAAAAGCTTCTAGCCAACATCGATTCATTTTTGTGGAAGTCGATTACTTCACTAAGATGGTAAAATTCGCTTCATATGCCAATATTACAAAGTCGATAGTCATCAAGAAAAGAGAAGAAGGAAAGAAAGAAAGAATGCTGACATAAAAAGTCAAAAAGATTACATTTAACCACACAAGGTCAAAAGTTTGTGGTCTGTTCAAAGATCAGGTGCCACATATCAGTACAGCAAAAGCAACCAAAAAGAAAAACAAGAGATCATAAAAAGATTGAAACTTGTAAAGATTGGCATATGAAGTTACTATTTACCCTCTATGCCTATCAAATGTTAGCCATAACTGTCATCGGGGCAACACATTTCTCATTGGTTTCATCCATTGAGGTCGAAATTCCTTTTTCCAAGTTTTATCAAAACTGAAGTTGGATGAGGCAGAATTGATCCAATTCCGATGCGATCCATCAAATTTGTGAGGAAAAGTTAATAGCTATCCGCTACAGTCAGATGACGCGGGTTTGCGGCAAAGAAGTTTGTCCTAGACAATTCCCAAAGGGGACTTGACATTGAAGAAGATTTTTCGTATACAAAAGGATTTTAGAGAAAAATAGAGGCCAAACTAGAAAAGACTTTATGTAGTACACCCCAAAATTGATTCAATAAAATTGACCAAAATGGATGGTAGAGGCCAAGGTGAAAATCTAGTGAATTGAGACCAAAAGGATTTGAATAAAATGAAAAGGGTGGCTCAAAGTAGGGGGCATATAGCGTCTTGGGCATAACAATGAGAAGTAACTACGTCTTGAGGCATCGACAAAGTACTTGGACACATATTGAGCTTAAAATGGTCCTCAAGAAGTTTGAGCAGAGAAGCTCAGGCTGTGATATCTGGGGCACCTTGTGTCCGTTTTACCCATTTTTTGTGATTATATTATTCTTTTCAAAATATGTTCACAATAAATTTCTTTCTTGATTGCGATTGCCATCTTTGCTTAGCTTATTTGTTTCGAGTTATGCTCCTAATCAAATTCCTTCTTGTCCATGGTTATGATCTTTTTTAGGCATTTTGCATTGAGATAACGATTAGTGGACTAATAATATTTTCATAAAATGAGTTTCGCATATTACTCTAGAAACTCTTTGAATAATACAAGAAACTAAAATAGGACTATTGTTTTAAAACTCGCCAAGATTAAGGAAGAGTCTAAGTTGAGGCTATCTCATTGGATTTTCTGTTAAAAATAGTTGGTGATACAATCCTGATGAAAATGGGCATCATTAACCTAAGTTTAAAATGGGAATCATTCTCCGGAGAAAAATTGATATTCTGCATTCACGCGAACATCATACATACACATCTGGTTGGGTCACCCGAGGAGTGATCAGTTGATGGAACAAGCTACAGGCCCTATACCCCCTAGGTTATAGTGGGATAGATAGAAGATAATACAGATCTCATACCGTTGAATAGCAATGTGATGGATTGAAGAAGAAAGAAATCCTACATTTCAAGGCCGTAGTAGGATAGATGGGAAGAGATTCAGATCTTATACCCTTAAGTCACAATAAGATAAACCTTGAAGTTACAGTGGGGCAAATCTATTAAGTAAGATATTTATTTTCTCGGGTTTTCTATCAAGAATACCAGCCGAACAAGAGGGTAGCATATTACCCTGATGAACAATGAATGATGACACCTTAAGCAGGGATTATTCTCATGAAATTTTGCATTCATGCAAAACACATTTAAGAGCATTCGATTCATTTCGATCATTGCATCCTAATCTTTGTAAGAAATCATTCTCATGACATTCTGCATTCATACAAATGTCATCCATAGGACACATTTATTTAGGGGGCATTTGATGCATTCCGATCATTGCATCTTAATCTTTGTAAGAAATCATTCTCATGACATTCTGTATTCATACAAATGTTATCCATAAGACACATCTATTTAAGAGCATTTGATTCATTCCGATCATTGCATCCTAATCTTTGTAAAAAGACCATTCTCATGACATTCTTCATTCATGCAAATGTCGTTCACAATACATTTAGTTAGGAGCATTAGATTCATTTTGATCATTGCATCCTAACCATTTTGCATAAGCATAAACACAAAACTGATTTTATAGGATAGGTCCCCTAGAGGACATTGTTGCAACATCGGTGAATTCGAAGATCTTGCCTTCCTGAGCGAAGCAACTTGAAGATAGTAGATTAGGCAATCCTGAAGTTGTAGGAGTATACCAAAGCCATACAAGTCTTATTTCCCCAAAGTTCCAGCGGAGTAGGTTGAAATTACAAATCTCGTCTCCCTGAGTTTACAAGAGGATCCAACTTTATTTTGAGAAGTTTTAGTAAGAAGATTAAAGTTACAAATCTCTTCTATCTGAATTCTTATCACCTCAAAGTTCTAGTGGAGTAGGTTGAAATTACAAATCCCGTCTCCCTGAGTTTACAATGAGGATCAACCCATATTTTTTTGAAGTTTTAGCAGAAAAGATTGAAACTACGAATCTCTTCTTTCTAAATTTCTAACTCCTCGAAGTTCCAGTGGAATAGGTTGAGGCTACAAATCCCTCATCCCTGAGTTTACGATGAGGATCAGTCCGTATTTCTTTGAAGTTTTAGCAGAGAAGATTGAAACTACGAATCTCTTCTCTCTAAATTTCTATCTCCTCGAAGTTCCAGTGGAGTAGGTTGAGGCTACAAATCCTTCCTCCCGAGTTTACAATAAGGATCAGTCCGTATTTCTTTGAAGTTTCCGAGAAGATTGAAGTTACAAATCTCTTCTCTCTGAATTCTTATCACCTCAAAGTCCCAATGGAGCAGGTCAAAGCTACTAATCCCTTCTCCCTGAGGTTATTGAGGGTCCAACTTTATTTCCAAGAAGTTTCAGTAAGAAGATTGAAGTTACGAATCTCTTCTCCTTGAAATAACATCGGAATGGGATCGAAGCACCAGTTCTTGGGCCCCTGAAGATGCAATGGGATGGAAAGAAGCTACTTGAAGAATAAAAGCACGAAAAGAAGCCAGGATTTTGCAAGCTAGGCAAATTTGGCCCTCTTATAGTCTTTGCCCTATTCTTGTTACACGACAATGAGCAAAGAGGGGCAGTTGTAAGAGCCCAAATTTTCCGGGCCCATTAGTCAACCAGCCCATTAACCCATTAAAATACCCAACTAACTAAACACAAAAATCAAAACCAAACAAAAATATAAAAACCCAATAAAGTCCAAACAATCCATATTAACAGTCTTTTAGCCCAAAACCAAATTACAATAGCTCAATTAAAATATAACAGTAAACCCATACCCAGATACATGGCCCGACTAGCCCAAAACCCAAACTATCCTAAGCCTAGGCCAAAACACAAATCCTAATCTAAAACCAAAAAGAAAACCCTAAGAAGCGGTAGCATGAAGCCTCCAAGCGTCAGAATAGCCTCTAGCTTGCCTTTTCAAGCGTCGACCTCCGTATAACCACGCGATCGTACACGCAAGAAAAGCAAAGCAATGACAAATGAAAAAGTAACAGAGAGAAAACAAAAAAAAAGCTTGTATTTGTATTTTTATTTTATTTCAATTTCGCCTTTAAAAGGACGAAACAAACCATTGTAAAAGGGGATTTTTACACACATCATACAAAAAAATATACAGCGCAATATAGTAATCAGAATCAAAAGGTGTTCCTTTTCGATTTCAACTCTTTTCTGTTTGGTTTTTATACTTCTGGCATTCGATTTGCTTCTTTCTTTGCATGTGAGAATAAAAAGGGAAGATAAAGATTTACCTGCGAAAATATGCTTTCGGGGTCTCGTCTTCTTCGTCTAAATCGAAGTTCAAGATGGGACTTCGAAGTTAAGAGAAAAAAAAAACCCTCTGTATGCGGCTTCAAGTTGGCCAAAAGAAGTCTCTGCTTGTCACTAATGGCCGATTACCATGGCGTTAAAGTGATCGGACCATGTTTTTTTTTTTTTTAGTTGCGGCTGAGGGAGAGGAAGAGTTTTAGATTTCGACTAAGGGGGTAAACAAAAGGGATTAGGGTTTTGGTTAAAATAAGGGTTAATTTGCCCTTAAATTTGGTTTTATTCCATTAATAAAATGACATAGTTTAGGTTCGGTCTAATAACTCTAAAACGGCACAGTTTCGTGCTAGCTCCAGCCCGACCTGACCTAATACCCATGAGGATCCGCGTGTTTTGATCCTCAGGGGTATTTTTACGTTTAGTCCCTACATTTTGCGCTATCAATCGATTCAGTCCTAATTTTATTTTTTTCGTTCTTTAATTTTTTTCTCTTAAATATTGTGCGCTTTTTAATCTAGTCCCGTTGATGTGCTCCGTTTTGATTTTGTAATATATATGGGTTCGGCCCTTGATTATTTATGTGTATTGTAATTAGTCCTTAATCCTGCTTAAATTTTTTTGATATATCCTATTAAATTTATTTTAATTTCAATTAGGTATTTTTTTGTCAATAAATGTATTCATCATTTATTTTCAAAATCTGTTTTGATAAATTATTTTTTAATTATTTCATTGACTTTTAATTAGTTTTAAACTTTCATTTATATAGTTTTTTTATTTTATTATATAAATATGTAATTTCAAAATATTCTTTTATATACATATGTAATTTATATTAAATTATTTTTATGTATATATATACATATTCCTTTTATATATAGTCTATATATATATATATATATATATTCTCTTTATATGTAATCATATTATTCTTGTGTACATATACATTATTGATTTCAGTATTATTTTTAGATTTATTTACATGTATACATATATGTATATATATATATATATATATATATATATATTTTCTTTTAAATATATTTATGTATAATTGGTTTCTTTGAAAAACCCTATTTTAAATTATATATTTATTTATTCCAAGCACTTTCATATGTTATTATTATTTTAATATATAATTGTTTTATTATGTATACATTATTTAAGTTGACGCATATTATTCCTTATGTATTAGATGTTCATTTGCTTGTTATTGTATGTATTATATAATTTGTTAATTAAGTAGCCATTAATTATTTGTAATTCATCATTGTAATATTTGATGTTGGCTTCGTGTATTAGTATTCCATTGTATCTTACGAAAGATGTAGTGTTTTAATGTCATTTTGGTTTTAAGATCGCAAGGCAATACTCGTGTTTAGGGGTTTCGAGAAAATCGTGCTCTAACTTACTGAGTTCCGATTCTCCTCGTTTAAAATCTAGTAACCGATTATCCTTTCTCTCTTAAATCAAAATGCACGATATTTTAAATAAAAAAACTTATTCTCTAACTTACTGGGTGTGATATTTTATCATCTCAAGATAAGAATTTCAAAAGAACAAAGGCAATATTCCGTATTCGAGAATTTTGAGAAATAGTGCCCTAACTCACTGGGTTGTGATTTTTCATTTGACTCAAATAATTGAATATCCTTCTTATTTTTAAATGTATGAATATTGAATGTCGAAAGATGAATCTAATTAGAGAATATAAGATGTTGTGCCCTAACTTCTCGAGTCGACATTTTATTTCCTCGAAATAAAAAATTTTGGCATCCAATATGATTCTATCCAAACATATCTTAGATAAATGGATCGTATTCTAGAATCTTTTCAAATTTTCAACATTAAGACATTAAATAATCAATTAGGTACCAATTTTGGGCGCTACGAAGGTGCTAACCCTTCGTCGTACGTAACCGACTCCCGAACCTGTTTTCTCGAGTTTTTGTGGACCAAAATTATTGTTTTAATAAAAATATTTTATTGAAATAATCTATCTCAAGGTGATCCGATCACACCTTGAATAAAAGATCGGTGGCGACTCTATTTGTATTTTAAAGTCGATCCCCCTTTTTTTTTAAAACCCGATAAAAAAATGGTTTCGACATATATGATGTTTAATTTGATAATATATTGAATATTTACGTTTTTTAATTTAAATTGTTATGTGTTAATTTTCTAGTCACATTATATTAAATAATAAAATATTAATACAAATTTTGAACAACTCATACAATATGCTTTACTTTATATATAAAATAAATCCGTACATCTTATGAGTATGTAAACTAGTTTGAAATTATGTTAGTAAAGTTACTTTCTATTGTAAATTCAAAATTTTTTAATGGGTTAGTATTATAAGTTAATTGGACATCAAGTTAATTAAAAAACTTAAAATCAAGATTATTTCTTAGTCATAACCAAAGTGTCCACGGCCAATAGTAATAAAAAACTTAGCAAGTTCTAAAAATGTAAAAATATTTTAAAATTATATAAATTGGAATATATAAAAAATTTACATTGTATTTCATAAAATAATAAGTTAATCTAATAAAAATACATATACCAAATAATTATTTTGTTTCTCTAAAGAGAAGCAAATCGTGATCTTTTTTCTTTCTCTTTTTCCCGGTATTAAATTTTTATCAGATTTTCCATTTCCATTGCATTTCTTCTCCTTCGCAATCAAACTAAATTTTTGCTCATAAACCAAAGTCCCCGCCACCAACTAAAAGAGAAAAAATCAGTGGGTGCCAAAAGGCTTGGATGGTACAGGTTTATCTTGTGATAGTACCTTACCGTGTGAGGCTTTAGTGAGCTCATTTCTTGATGGCTGTAGGTGGAATGAGGGGCTTGTGCGGCAATTATTATTTCAATCGAATGAAGCGGATTTGATATCCCATTGCCTCATTGTGCTTCGAGGGATGTTTTAGTATGGGGGCACTCACCAACGAGGGTGTACTATACTAAAGGTGGTTGCTCTTGGCTTTTGTTGCAATCGTTGGGATATGGCCTGCATAGGGCCCTTTGGAGAGTACTCTAGAAGTTATCAACGTTACTGAAAGTGCGCTTGTTCGTTTGGCGCGTGTCAGATGAAATCTTCTGGCTTATGTTAAGATTGCTACCTCTAATGACCTCCCTAACCTGGTGTGTAGGCGGTGCGATAATGAGCGCAAGACAGCCTTGCATGCGCTGGGGGACTGCCTTACATCGAATGCCTTACATCTCATGTCTATACATGCTTTTATGGGAACTATGAAATGTTCGCAATTAATGAAGTTCTTAATGGGTACCTGACCTCACCACACATGACATCCAATTTTGCTCGTTCCTTGCATGAGGAATTTAGACTTCTTAATTTGCTCAACCAGCCCATATTGCCAAGACAACCGCGAGAGGAGCGCTGGTGTGCGCCAAGCATGGGGACTGTGAAGATAAATGTGGACGCGGCTTGGGATGTGGAATCCCGGAAGGCTGATATTGGTTGTGTAGCACGCCACAAGGATAGCTTGGTCTTAAAGGCCTTGCGCGGCATGTTTCCTCATGTTGGGACGCATATTGGGGCTTGAATATGCGCAGGATATGAACTTTATAAATATTGTTATTGAATCTGACTCTTGCTTTGTTATTTCGAAATTTTTACATGATACTTTGGACTTAACTCATTTGGGTAAATTTGTTTCTAAGGCCCGTATTTTGTATTCGAATTTTAATTCTTTAGATTTTCATTTTGTTAATAGGGCAGGTAATAATGTTGCCCATAGGAGTAGTCGCATGGGCTTATTATATGTACAAAAGACCTGTTTTGGTGTGAATTGTCCCCATAGGCTCCACGATCTTATTATTGCAAACACCTTATGATGAATGAAATTGCCGCAAGTCTTCATCTATACAACTGCATATAGAAGGAAGTTCCAGTCCTTTTTTTTTTTCTTTTTTTAACATATTAACATTATGGGTAAATTTTAATTCCGATCCCTTTATTTTTAGATTATAAAAATAGTTAAATTTCAATTTGATCTCTACATTTCACTCAGATTTGAGATTTAATCTACATTTCACTCAAATTTGAGATTTAATTTATATACTTTAATTCGACATGATTTGATGCCTCAACTTTTATAATGCCATCGGTTTGTCTAAATACTTTATTCTAATTAAAATGATTATGTGAATTTTTAAGAATTGTTAACACGTTAAATTTTTTATTAAATTCAAGTTTGTTACAATGTTATTTTTTATTACATGAATATCAAGTTTATTTTATTATTTAATGCTGCTTGTGGAATAAAACAATACACTATCATTATACCAAATGCTCACCCATAATTAATTTACCAAACAATATTCTAATATAAATTTAACACTTATAAAATTTAATAATAAAAATTCACTACTTAATTTTTAATTTATCAAACACATAGAAATATGGAGGAGATGCACCTACACTACAAACAAAATTTCACTATGTGACAATTCAACAACTGTCACTAAAAAATAAAAGTTCAATTGATATAGGTCTAGAAGCCTTATACCAACGGTCAAAAATGCTATTTCGACAAAAAAAACTGTTGGCACATGTAACGTTAGTATAGACTTTGTAAAATAAAAAATGTGACAGCTGAAATTGGTCTAAATTTCTATACTGAGGGTCCAAATTTAGCAAAAGCAAAAATTGTCGATATAAATACCTTACCCTATAGTTGATTTGCTAATACCTATACCAACATTTTATTCCATTGGTATAGGTTTCAAGTATCAAGGTGCATGCTTAACATATAGCGATGTTAGTAACTATCAGTAAAGTGTCATATAAGTGAATTTACAATTATCTCTTTCGGTTTATACTGACAGTATAAACTGACAATAAATGTTCTATGAATGAAATCTCCAATTTACCCTTAAACATATATCGACAGTCTTGATTGTCAAGAAAGGTTTTTATTAACATAAATTTACCATCTTATCAGTTCCAGTTACTAATATTTTGATTTGTCTATAATATTAATTGATATCTTCCAGCTCAAAGTCTCTAAATAATAATAAAGCTCAAAAACAACGACAGCAACATACTAGCTTAGATAATAGCAATTTTGTTTGCCCCAGCCAATTTTTTGTTAAAAGCAAAGCTTAAAGAGCATAGGATTTCTCTAGGGACAAGTTAAAAGAAATGCTTAAAGATGCAAACAAAAGCTTACATACATGATATTGAAATTCATCAAGATACATATGAAAGTCAGTTATGCAATCACACATTTGGGTGTTTATCAGGACTTGCTTACGTACAGGATTCAAAATCAAACTGTACCAATGATAACTATAACAAATCTAGGATGACATTTTTTTATCAATCCAAGTTAAAAAAAATATAGCGTCAATTCTGTCATGTAGTACGTAACAAAACTAATAAGCCATTAGCGGACAAAAACGGCTTTTTGTACAATGGATAATGGAGAAAAGCAACATGGTTTTTTCCTGGGTTCTTACTGTCGTAACCATTTTTTGATGAAACAGTAAACGACGCGGTCGATTCGATTTTTGAAAAAGAAAAGGAAGGGAGTCGCCACCAACCTTTTTTGATGAGGTGTGATCGGGCCACCTCGTAAAATAGTTATTTTTAATAAACAGTTTGATCTATCAAAACAATGATTTTGGTCTTCGAAATTCAGAAAACGAGTTCGGGAGTCGGTTACGCACGAGGAAGGGTTAGCACCATCGATACGCCCAAAATTGGTACCAAATTGATTGATCGATGTCCTAATATTGAAAACTTCGAAATGATTCAAAAATAGATACTTTTGATTTTCAAAATTTGAAGGAACTAGAAGGGACGCTAAGACTTTCTTATTTTCGAAAAGATAAAGCATCATGTCCAGTAAGTTAGGGAGCGATACTTTAGATTCCCGAAACTAAGCTCGCCTTTTAAAACTTGGTTTTATTTTTGAAGAGGATCTCCTGTCATTTGTCAAACGAGAAGTCAGAACCCAGTAAGTTAGGGCTTGTTTTCTCGAAAAGCCAAACTAGGGATGTTGCCTTTATTTTAGGAAAAAGGAGCTTGTCTCGAAGTATCTAGATGTCGAGTCCAGTAAGTTAGGGCGTGACATTTCGAATTTTTGAGAACAAGTGTTTCGTTAAAATTTAAATTGCGATTTAAAAGAGATATTCCGTTGTTTAGATTAAACGAGAAAAATCGGAACCCGATAAGTTAGGCTCGATTTCCTCAAATCTTTAATCTGAAATATTGCCTTTATGAAAGAATCATTTATGTATCGGTGAAAACTAATATAACATCAATTTGTAAGAAGAAACAAATCATGATATTAACAAGCATAGCGGAATAATAATAAAGAGTAATCTGAACGACAAAAATAGAAGAAATAGAACAAATAAGCTATATAATTTAAAAGGAAACAATAGATAAAAGTAATAAAAGAGATAGAAATGAAATAAATAAAATTATAAGGATAATAATAATAATAATAATAATAATAATAATAATAATAATAATGAAAATAAAATGTGATAATAAGGATAATTATGGTAAAATAATAATAATAATAATGAAATAATAAAATTAAAAATAATAATAAAATGATAATAAAAATAATAATAAGACAACACTTATAAAATAAAGAATAATAGCATATAAAATAATAAGGAAAATAAAGTAATGAATAATAGTAATAAAAATAAAATAATGATAATAACGAAAATGAATAGTAATAATAATATAAATAAGATAATAGTAGTGGAAATAAATACAATAATAATATTAGTGATGATAGTGATGATATAAAATAACGAGTAAAAAGCGAATAAATATATATACATATATATGAAAAAATAATAGTATAATAATAGCGATAATAACGATAATATAATAAAAAATAGATAATAATAATAATAATGATAACAATAATAATAATAATAATAATAATAAAATGATCAATAATAATAAAAATTTTAAATAATAGTAAAAGTGATAAAATTACAAAATAATTGAAAAATGGGTTCAATTGCATTAAAAATGAAATTTGGTCAAAATGTAAATAAAAGCAGTGGTTAGGGGCTAGAAAAACATGCGCATAAAAGGTGGGGACTAAAGAAAATTTTCCCACTTTGCTAAACGCATGCGTCGGACGAGGTTAAATCGAAAATTGCAAAATTTTGGGGCAAAATCAAAAAATAAAAAACACGATTGTTGGATTACGAAAAAGCAGAAGGACCAAGTGGGCAATTAGCCCTCTTAATGAAAACACGGATCCTTCATCGGTCGGTCGACGCGTGGATCCTGCGCAGCAAAACGATGTCGTTTTGGGCGTTAGGGCCGACCCAAACGACGTCGTTTTGAGGGCTATTAAGGCCCTAAAGTCGAAAAAAATCATTTGTGAGTTGCTTAAAAAAAAAACTAACCTCCTCTCCCTTTTTTCTCCAGGGTAGAAGGAGAGGAGTTCGATCGTCGCTCGGTCGCCATCCTCCAGATTGTCTTGACATTGTCATGCTACATACATACATGATGGTAGGAAAAGGTAAAAATTTTATTATTTTTATTTTTTTAAATTTTTTATATTTATGACATATATATGTGAAAAGAATAAAAGAAAAATTTTCAAAAATAAACGTAAAAACAATCACCTCCTTTTCAGTTTCGGTTTTAATTCTTGGTGGATTAATGCTCAATCTTGCTACTTTGTTTTGCCTCTGTTTTGTATTTGCAGATCTGTTTCTTTTTTTTGCGCTTGAATCTCTGTTTTTTTTATTTTTTTGATCCAAAAAAAAGTCCACACAAATAGATTTCGATTGGCTTTTTATAGCCAATTTTTTTACAATTGATTTCTCTCTTTCTATCATTCATCACTTCGCTTTTAATCTTTGCAAGAGCTTGGCGGTGGCGTCAATGGCGGTGGCGATGCAATGGTGGCGAGCAAGTGGAGCAAGTGGTGGCGAGAGTCGAGGCTAGGGAGGCGGCTAGGTTTAGGAAAAATTAGGGTTTTCTAATTTTGTTTTTGGGCTAGGGTTAGGTTTTGGGTTTGGACTGATATGGGCTGGGCAATTTGGGCTTCAGTCATTACCCTCTTTGCTCATTGTCGAGTAACGAGAATAGAGCAAAGACTTAAAAAGCCCAATGTTGCCGGTCTCGCCGAAGTCCCGACTTCTCGTGTGCTCTTCTTCGTAGCGTCGCTCCTATCCACCGCATCTTGTTGCTTTGATCCACTTCACAAGTAACCTTGAAAATGAGATTTGTAGTGATCGCTTCTCGCAACCGGAAGATAAGATCTTACATCTTGATTTGCCTCCGCAACTTCGAGAATGTCAAATCGCTATCTTCAATCTGATCCTACAAACTCGTGGATCACCAGGTGATGTATTCGATCTACTTCTGTAACCCGGGAATATCAAATCTGCTTTCTTCAATCTGATCCCTACAAACTCGGGGATCACCGGTGATGTCTTCAATCGCTTCTTGCAACTTCAGGAATGTCAAATCTGCTTCAAATCTGCTTCTTCAATCTGATCCCTGCAAACTCAGGGATCGCCAGACTGATGTATTCGATCTGCTTCCTGCAACTTTAGGAATGTCAAATCTGCTTTCTTCAATCTGATCCCTGCAAACTCAGGGACCACTAGATTGATTTCTTTGATTTACTTCTTACTCCACGGGAACTTCGAGAAAATAAGAATTCAGGGAGAAGAGATTCGTAGTCTCCATCTTCTCTACCAAAACTTTAAAGAAATAAGGACTTATCCTCATTGTTAACTCAGGGAGATGGGATTTGTAATCTCAACCTACTCCACTAGAACGTCGAGGAAATAAGAATTCAGGGAGAAGAGATTTGTAATCTCCATCTTCTCTACCGAAACTTCAAAGAAATAAGAATTTATCCTCATTGTTAACTCAGGGAGACGGGATTTGTAATCTCAACCTACTCCACGAAAACTTTGAGGAAATAAGAATTCAGGGAGAAGAGATTTGTAATCTCCATCTTCTCTTACTGAAACTTCAAAGAATTAAGGATGTAACCTCATTGTTAACTCAGGAAGACGGGATTTGTAATCTCAACCTACTCCACGGGAACTTCGAGGAAATAAGAATTCAGGGAGAAGAGATTTGTAATCTCCATCTTCTCTAACTGAAGCTTCAAAGGAATAATGATGTTAACTCAGGGAGACGGGATTTGTAATCTCAACCTACTCCACTGGAACGTCGAGGAAATGAGAATTCAGAACTTTCCAATTTGTCTCCTTACTATCTTTAGGAAGACTTCAATCTTCAGCCTGCCCCACTACCATCTTGAGGGAATGAAATTTGAACTTTCCAATGTGCTTCCTTACTATATTCAGGAAGACTTCAATCTTCAGTCTGCTCCACTATCATCTCTAGGGAACAAAATCTAAACTTTCTAATTTGCTTCCTTACTATCTTCAGGAAGACTTCAATCTTCAGTCTGCCCCACTACCATCTTGAGGGAACAAAATCTGAAATTCAATATCGCTACACCATTCTTTGAGGAACCTGTCCTGTAGAATTAATTTTATGTGCTTATGCTTATGCAAATGATGAGGATGTTATGATCGGAACGACTCAAAGTCTCCTAACTACATGTGTTATGGATGACACTTGCACGAATGCAGAATGTTATGAGAATGGTCTTTTTACAATGATTAGGATGCAATGATCAGAATGACTCAAATGCTCCTAATTAGATAACTATGGATGATATTTGCATGAATTCAGAATGTCATGAGAATGATTCTTTATTAAATGTATAATGATTGGAATGCAATGGTCGATATTTGCATGAATGCAGAATGTCATGAGAATGGTCTTTTTATGATGATTAGGATACAATGATCAAAATGAGTCGAATGCTCCTAACTAAACGTGCTTTGAAATGATGTATGAATGCAAAATGAAATGATCCCTTTTTAAATGCTTGGGGTCGTCATTGCTCGTAGTTCATTAAGGTTCTATCACTGATGTGTTATCATGCTTTCTCGTTCAGCAAGTATCTTTGATAGAAAACCCAAAAAAATGATCATATTCTATTCAATAAGCTTGCCCCACCGTGATTTCAGAGTTCCCTTCCACTGTACCTTCTGGGACATAAAGTTTGCATCTCTCACTGCAACTTTAGGAGAATAACATTTGGTTTCTTTTATCCATCCTGCTGTAACTCCGAGGTATAGGATAAATTTGATCTGTTACACCATTCACCGGTGTAATGACCAGATGTGTAGGCCTGATATGTGCATGAATGCAGAGTATTATTTTTTTTCTCGAGAATGATCCTTTTGTATCTTTGGGTTGACATTGCTCGTTATCTGTCAAGGTCGTATCACCGGTGAAATGTATTGTCTTTTTGTCCAACCAATAAAAGGTCCAAAGAGATAATCATCTTTCTCCAATATTTCCAAACCTTGAGCTGAGTAAGTTCTAAACAATAGTCTGTTTGAGTCCTTGTATTATTCGAAGCTTCCGAGTAATATGCAAAACTCCTTTTATGAAAGTATTATTAGTCCATTAATCGTTATTTCAATGCAAAATGCCGAAAAAGATTGTAACAATGGAAAAAAGGAAAATCGATTGGGAGCATAGCTCAAACAAACAAGTTAATCAAAGCTAGCAAATGCAATTAAGAAGGAAATTTATCGGTGGTTTTTTGAAAGGAATAAAATAACCACAAGTAACAAAATGGGTAAAATGGAAACCGAGTGCCCCAGATATCGCACTTGAGCTTTCTCGCTCCAACTTCGAGGACCATTTTGAGCTTAATATGTGTTTAGGGATCCAGTACTTTGTCGATGCCCCAAGATGTAACATACTTCTTCGAGCGTAGTAAGACTACTGTATGCCCTACTTTTGATCAAAATTTTGAGCTACCCTTCTCGGGTTTTCAACTCAAATACCCTTTGGTCTCAAAGCGCCCTTTGCGGGTTTTCGCCTTGGCCTCTCCTTTTTCTTTTTTTCTTTTTTCTTTTTCTTGTTTTTCGTTTTTTGTGTTTTTTTTTTTTTTTTGGAAAACTTTTTTATTGAATCTGAACTCACCGGATTGGGCAGGTCCTTGTCATCCATCTTGGTTAACACTCATGTTTCCCTGTAATGTGCCTTCTTTGCTGTATAAGGCATTTACTTTTCCTTGGAGTTCTTTTGGATAAGAAGAATCTCTCTTAATGCTAGGTCCTCTTCCTGAAATTCTCTTGAGCGAACCTTTTTGTCAAGCCCGTATCCATTTTTGGTACATTTGACCCTGCTGAATACTTTCAATCAAGCTTACTGGAGGCATTCTGCTTCATCTAATTCAATCCAAGCTTGGGAAAAGGAATCTTATCTTCCAACAATTGTTTCCCTTTCACGAACCAATGGGAAAGATGCCCAGCAAAAGTCCTGGCCAACGTTCAAGGAACCTAAAGGGTAAATGGTAACTTCTCTATGCCAACCTTTACAAGTCTCAGCCATTTTTTCAAAAAAATCTTGAATGTTTTTTTTTTTTGAATTTGATGACTGTCGACTTTGTAATTTTGGCATATGAAGTGACCTTCACCCTCTTAGTGAGGTAACCAACGACCATGAATATGAATCGATGTTGACTAAAATCTTTTGAGGAGACTGGCTTGTTAACATCCATGCTTCATATAGGGAAAATGGAGAAGGCACAATCTTCCTCGACTTAGCATTTTATGGCATAACAGATGCAATTTCCCTTTCTTGGTGAACCAATAGCCCGAGCCTCTTGATTAGCTAGGTTGTTGTAAAACATGGGTTCTTTAAACCCCAACCTTAACAGCATACCCATGTTTTAGTAGTTTGGCATGCCTTGATATGATCGTGCGAAAACATCTTGAATTCCTGAAAATAGCTCAACGATGCCTTGCCTTATTCCTACGAGGAGCTACGCTTGCATCTTCATCTCCTTCGTTAGTTCATAGCGTCTGCTGACACTTTATAAGGTAGGATCTACATTGGGGAAGTAAGTCACAATCTTTGTCATCTCCAAAGCCCTTAGATCCTTCTAGATACATATCTCACTAAAAAGGGAGTCAGCAATAGCGTCGCTCATGTCATTGATATCTGGGGGCCCATTGTAGAAAATCTAAAGAATAAATGATCCTAAGGATGATTATTCGTATGATATGGTCATGAGTGAAAGAATATTCAGTATGAAATGTAAAGAATGAAAATATTTACTTAGAAAGATGCATTTTATTGAAATAAAATTCGGACACAAGCCTACTTCTCAAAGAAATCTTATTGCTTCGTGCTTGAAGCAACAAGTGTGTTTACACATTACTCTAGATTAGCTTTAAAATACATGTTTCTTCCACAGTCCCGTTGTTCAAAACACTCCCAAGTACATAAAGATAGATGTTCAAAAAACTTTTATTCCTTGGTTCTCTTCGGGTATACCATTGCTCCGTCATCGAACTTCACAATGCCCATGTTGATGAGATTTTCCACAAATTTCTTGAAAGTAAGGAAATTTTCTATCGACTGGCCCATGATCCCCGCGTGGTACTCACACTGAGTGTTTGGGTCATACCATTTTGGGTATGGAGGTTGCATCGATTTTGGATATTGGGGGACACAACATGTGCATCAAATAAACTTTGATACAACTCCTTATACGTCATAGGGATTGACGTAAATTGGAGTTTTTCAATGTTTTTCCTTGTCCGAGATTCTTTTCTTGATAAACCTTGATACTCAGTAGTTACCACTTTTGGTTGATTAACGATAATTAACTTTGGGTCCCCCATGTTTATATTATTCACCTCGTCATCCTTTTTTCTAGGAGCAAGCCTTCTAGTGGTTTCCCCTGCTTCAATCTTGCCGTATCTGATTGTATGTTCGATCATTTTCCCTGCCATTACCATGTCGACAAAGCTCTTAGTGGTACTCTCTATCATATGGGTTATGAAAGGAGCCTTCAGGGTGTTGATGAAGAGCATGGTAGTTTCTTTTTCTAAGAGGGGTGGTTGGACCTGCATGGCGACCTCCCTCTACCTTTGCATGTATTATCTGAAACTCTCATTTTGTCTTTTTTCCATGCTTTGCAAAGTTATTCTATCCGATGCCATGTCCATAACATGGCTGAAATACTTTAGAAATGCTTGAGCCAGATCTCTCTAGGAACTAATGTTGGCCCGAGTAAGCTGGTTATACCATTTAGCAGCTGCGCCCACTTATCTTTCTCAGAAATAGTGGATTAAAAGTTGATCATTGTTCACGTAGCCAGCCATTCGTCTACAGAACATAGTGATGTGGGCTTCAGGACAGCTGGTCCCATTGTACTTCTCAAATTCTGACATCTTAAACTTATGAGGAAGCACTAAATCTGGAACCACACTCAAGTCTTTTGCGTCAATACCATGGTGGTGATCAGTATTTTTCAGAGCCTTGAACTTTTCCTCCAACCATCTACAACGATCCTCAAATTGCCTCGAGGATTCAACTATTGCCCCATCCCTCTCTACTATATTCAAATCGGGATTGGCTGGGCTATATCCTGGATTGGACCTTGAGCCAACGTGGGAGTTCGTGGGTGGTCTAATATCATTTTGCCCTTGTTGAGGCCTAATCGTGACAGATGGCCTTTGGGGATACTCTTCATGCTGTGCTGGCGCATGTGGTGGGGTAAAACCCAGAGGAATGCCTTCGCTCTCTTCTCCTGTAATTTTCATGGGACCTTTTCCTTTGTCCATTGCCCCACTCAGCATTTGGGCCATTTGAGCCATCGTGCTCTTTTGAGCTTCCAACATTTGATCCCTCATCTCTTGTTGGAGTTTTTCCATTTGCTCTTGCATCTGGTCTTGCAGGTCTTTCTGGAATTGTTCAAATCTTTGATCCATTTTCTTTGTCTTGGCACGTGTACTGTAATGGTTCTCGGTTTCAGATTTTCTTTTTCTCTCTCTTGTATTAATTTTAACTAATTAGGCTCTCTCTATAGACTTAAATGCATATGATGTGATGCAATGCAAATGCATGAATGCAGGAAGAAGACATCGATTCTGATCAACTTCATTTTAGAAAACTTTATTAGAAGGCAAAACCCTTTACATAAAGTAGATTACAAATATGCTTTCGCCCTAAAGCCTAAGGTTTTGATTTTCCCAAGTAAGGAGATTAGCTCTTGGTCATGACCCGGTGGTAGCTCATATCTCACGCTCAATATGTCAGCTTTCGCAGCCAAAGTCTGTAGGTGATCAGCTACCTCTTGAATCTGGATTGTCGCTTCACCTATGAGGTAGTTTCGACTTCTAACTTGCTCGCAAGAATGGCGAAGCTTCTCCTCCCAGCGCCTTTCTCTCATTTTTAGAAGCTCAATCCGGATCTCACTTCTATGTAATGCCGATTCTAGCTCTTCAACCTTACCTTTCATTTTCTCGATTTGGTTCAGGCTTGACTTCAGTTGGCTTTCTAAGTCTTGACTTCGATAGTGGTGTAGAGACCGCCCAAGCTCATCCATTCTAGCTTTTAGTCCCTTGTTTTCTAATTGGCTTGGCTCTAACCATGTGCGGGTAGCCACATTGTCTTCTATTTTATCAAGGAATTCGCTTTCCATAACCAGCTTTCTAACTCAGAAACTGACCGTGAATCGATGCCTCTTAAAATGTGAAATGATATGAACAAAAAGAATGAAACACAACAAGTTAGTACCATGGAATATAAAGCAAGTAAAATAAACAAACACCTATCTGGGTGACCACTAAGGTTTGACATAGCTCTACCTAAGGTGGGCTCCTAGGGTTTACTATATGCGGTTTAGTTCTAAAGTTTGAGGTACCCGAACCAGCAGATTCCTCGATCCTCACCCATTATAGGCTCATACGGACCTAGTTTGGTTTAGGGGAATACATTTCCCTATGGCCATGCGGAAGTGAAAACTTCACGAAGACATAGGTACGGATGTATCCCGAAAGCAGTCCACTAGCCCATGCGGAGGTGAAAACCTTACGAAGGCATAGCTTCTCGCTCCCACTTAAAGGTGTGACGACAACGGTCATGCAATGCAATGCCAAAGTATTCACGAGACTAATATTGAAAGCGCATTAAAAGAAGCATGATTTTTCGAAACCATTTTAATTAAAAGGACAAAAATCAATCAATCTATGGCTGGACCCTCGAGTCCCCGGTGGAGTCGCAAGTCGTCAGTAACCATTTTTGATGAAACAAGAACGACGCGGTCTACTCGATTTTTGAAAAAGAAAAGAAAGGAGTCGCCATCAACATTTTTTGATGAGGTGTGATCGGGCCACCTCGTAAAATAGTTGTTTTTAATAAACAGTTTGATTTATCAAAACAACGATTTTGGTCTTCGAAATCTAGAAAATGAGTTCGGGAGTCGGTTACGCATGAAGAAGGGTTAGCACCCTCGATACGCCCAAAATTGGTACCAAATTGATTGATCGATGTCCTAATATTGAAAACTTCGAAATGATTCGAAAATAGATACTTTTGATTTTCAAAATTTGAAGGCACTAGAAGGGACGCTAAGACTTTCTTATTTTCGAAAAGATAAAGCATCATGTCCAGTAAGTTAGGGCGCGATACTTTAGATTCCCGAAACTAAGCTCGCCTTTTAAAACTTGGTTTTATTTTTGAAGAGGATCTCCCATCATTTGTCAAACGAGAAGTCAGAACCCAGTAAGTTAGGGCTTGTTTTCTCGAAAAGCCAAACTAGGGATGTTGCCTTTATTTTAGGAAAAAGGAGCTTGTCTCGAAGTATCTAGATGTCGAGTCCGAGAAGTTAGCGCGACATTTCGAATTTTCGAGAACAAGTGTTTCGTTAAAATTTAAATTGCGATTTAAAAAGGATATTCCGTTGTTTAGATTAAACGAGAAAAATCGAACCCGAGAAGTTAGGGCTCGATTTCCTCAAATCTTTAATCTGAAATATTGCCTTTATGAAAGAATCATTTATGTATCGGTGAAAACTAATATAACATCAATTTGTAAGAAGAAACAAATCATGATATTAACAAGCATAGCGGAATAATAATAAAGAGTAATCTGAACGACAAAAATAGAAGAAATAGAACAAATAAGCTATATAATTTAAAAGGAAACAATAGGTAAAAGTAATAAAAGAGATAGAAATGAAATAAATAAGAATTATAAGGATAATAATAATAATTATTATAATAATGAAAATAAAAATGTGATAATAAGGATAATTATGGTAAAATAATAATAATAATAATGAAATAATAAAATTAACAATAATAATAAAATGATAATAAAAATAATAATAAGACAACACTAATAAAATAAAGAATAATAGCATATAAAATAATAAGGAAAATAAAGTAATGAATAATAGTAATAAAAATAAAATAATGATAATAACGAAAATGAATAGTAATAATAATATAAATAAGATAATAGTAGTGGAAATAAATACAATAATAATATTAGTGATGATAGTGATGATATAAAATAACGAGTAAAAATGAATAAATATATATACATATATATGAAAAAAATAATAGTATAATAATAGCGATAATAACGATAATATAATAAAAAATAGATAATAATAATAATGATAACAATAATAATAATAATAAAATGATCAATAATAATAAAAATTTTAAATAATAGTAAAAGTGATAAAAATTGCAAAATAATTGAAAAATGGGTTCAATTGCATTAAAAACAGAAATTTCGGGTCAAAATGTAAATAAAACAGTGGTTCGGGGGCTAGAAAAACATGCGCATAAAAGGTGGGGGACTAAAGAGAAAATTTTCCCACTTTGCTAAACGCAGCGTTCGGATAGGGGTTAAATCGAAAGTTGCGCGAAATTTTGGGGCAAAATCAAAAAAATAAAAAAACCCGATTGTTGGATTCTCAAAAACGGAAGGACCAAGTGGGCAATTAGCCCACTTAATGAGAACACGTGGATCCTTCATCGGGTCGAGTCGACGCTGCGGATCACGGGGCAAACGACGTCGTTTTGGGCGTTAGGGCCACCCTAAACGACGTTGTTTTGAGGGGCTATTTAAGGCCCTAAAGTCAGGAAAAAAAAATCATTTGTGAGCTGCTTAAAAAAAAAAAACCTAACCTCCCTCTCCCTTTTTTCTCTACAGGTCGAAGGAGAGGAGTTCGATCATCGCTCCGATCGCAGTCCTCCGTCGTCTTGCTGGTTGTCGCCAACCACCATGCACTGATGGTCGAAAAAGGTAAAAATTTTATTTTTTTATTTTTTTAAATTTTTTATATTTATGACATATATATATGTGAAAAGAATAAAAGAAAAATTTTCAAAAATAAACGTAAAAACAATCACCTCCTTTTCAGTTTCGGTTTTAATTCTTGGTGGATTAATGCTCAATCTTGCTACTTTGTTTTGCCTCTGTTTTGTATTTGCAGATCTGTTTCTTTTTTTTGCGTTTGAATCTCTGTTTTTTTATTTTTTTATCCAAAAAAAAGTCCACACAAATAGATTTCGATTGGCTTTTTATAGCCAATTTTTTTACAATTGATTTCTCTCTTTTCTATCATTCTGTCACTTCGTTTTTAATGCTGCAGGAGCTTGGGCGGTGGCGTCAATGGCGGTGGCCAGTGGGCTGGTGGCAGGCAAGTGGAGCAAGTGGTGGCAGAGAGTCAGAGGCTAGGCAGCGGCTAGGTTTAGGAAAAATTAGGGTTTTCTAATTTTGTTTTTGGGCTAGGGTTAGGTTTTGGGTTTGGAATGATATGGGTCGGGCAATTTGGGCTTCGTACACTTGCCACTGCTGGTGATGCACGAGTACTATCCATCCATCCCCAAAGATCCAGACTAGAACAAGGGTTTCTCTGGAAGTAAGCCACAAAGCTCAAACCCACACAAAGTTTGTTTCTTTGGGCAATGAGGCAGTCAGATGCATTAGGTGGTGCAACAGAAAGCATGGAACATGCATCTTGCGAGTATGGAAGAACAAAAAGAAGCCTCGATCACATGGATTTCATTTCTGGAATCTTGATAACTCCTGCACAATCCTCTGCTTCAAACATGAAATAAAATCCTGAAACTGAATTACAAAGACGTTTCAAGAATAAGCCAGATAAATGTTTTTCGAAAAAAATGTTCAAAGAGAGCATTCTGCAGCACATAAGATTGCTTCAAGCTGAAGCTTAGTGGACCAATTTGCTCACGTTTGAATTTGATAGGGATTAAATTATTTTAATTTTTTAAAAAAAAAGATCAGTTTACTCAATTTTGAAATTGAAAGGTATTAGAGATATATTTTCACCATAAAAAGAGTAAGGGCCTACACAATCAAATTACAAACTCAATGAATTTTTTACATAAAACCATTGGATTAAGTTTCGAGTTTAAAGTAAATGATCTTCAATCGCCACAAGATATTACCTTTACATCTTCAGAATTCCTTCAATGTTTGAGATTATATCTTTTAACCCAGATGATTTTTTTTTAAGAATTGCCATGTTAAATGAAAATTTAATTGATGGAATTAACCTTAAAAATAATCCTAAATGTACTAATAGTCGGGTGATACCAAAGTAGATGGATTATATTCCTAGAAATTAAAGTATAATGATTAAATTTTACTTATAGAAAAGTACTCGACCTATGAATATTTTAACCTTTTGAGGATATATCATAATTGACGAATAATTTAGTCTGTTATTATAAATACTCCTATATTGACAATAATAGAATATGCTGGTATAGGTTTATCATGTACTGACGGATCAATAATCCGTTATATAGATCTATTTATATTTACGGTAAAAATAAGTGTTGATATATGCCAAATAATTGGTAGTGCTAGAATAACCATTTTTTGAAAACGGGTCGACTTGGGTTTTGAAAAACGAAAATAAAATGGGAGTCGCTACCAATCCTTTTTGTTGAGGTGTGATCGGGTCACCTCGTAAAACGGTTGTTTTTAATAAACAGTTTGATTTATCAAAACAACGATTTTGGTCTACGAAACTTAGAAAATGAGTTCGGGAGTCGGTTACGTACGAGGAAGGATTAGTACCCTCGACACACCCAAAATTGGTATCGAATTGATTATTAATGTCCTAATGTCGAAAATTGGAAAAGATTTTAAAATACAAACCCTTTTAGAAAATGTTTGGAAAATTCGAATTGGATATCAAAATTCTCTAGTTCCGAAAAGATGAAATATCATATCCTGCACGATAGGATACGCTGTTTCAACCCTCGACACAAAGATCATTTCATGATTTCCAATATTCATGCGTTGCGATTTTAAAAAGGGTATTCCACTATTTGGCCAAATAAAAAAACGAAACCCAGCACGATTGGGCACGATTCCTTGAATGTCCAAATACGAAATATTGTTTTTATTTAAAAAACACGGTCAAAATCTTAGAAAGATATTTAGTTATTTAGACGAACGAAAAATCGAAACCCAGCACGATTGGGCACGATTCCTCGAACTTCTAAATATAGAATATCGATCATTTTAAAGCTTGATGTATCGAATAAAGGTTAATGTAACATAAGTTTATAATACAATGCAAAAAAAAAACAAATTACAATACGGATATGCGTAGCAAAAATGGAAATAAATGCGTTAGTATGAATGAAAACATAAAAGACGAAAAATGAAATAGAATAAAATAAACGAGCCAAAATGAAGATAATGAAAAATAAAAGTAAGAATGATAGATAAAAATGAGTACAAACACGAAAAGAAAACGTAATAATTAATAGTAATAATAAAATAATAGCAATAATAATAGAAAAGAAATAATAACATAATAACGAAATAATAATAAGATAATAAAAATAATAATACTAATAAACATAACAAAAGTAAAAATGTGTTAGTAAGGATAATTACAATGAAAAGAAAATAATAATAATATGCTAATAATATAATGGTAACGATAATAATAATAGTAATAATAAAGATATTAAGTAATAATAATAATAAGGTAATAATAATGAGGTAATAATAATGGTGATAATATAAAATAATAGTAATAAAATGGAAGTAATAATAATGCTAAAAATAATAGTGATAGTGGAATACATATTAATAATAATAATGAAGATAATGATAATAACAAAATAAAATAATAAAATGATGAGAATGGTAATGATTGTAATAATGAATATAGCAATAATAATAATAATAATAATAATATGAGTAATAATAAAGAAAATAGCGATAACGATCATAATCATACTAATAGTAATATAACAAAAATGATAAAAATAATAGTAGAAGAAGAAAAATGATAATAATATAAAATGATGATGATAATAATAATAATAATAATAATAATAATAATAATAATAATATAAGGACATTAAATTAATTTCAAAAAGAACTAACGGGACTCTGTTAAAAACAAGGTAAAATTTTAGAGGCGAATCAGAAATAAAAAAATGAGGCGGAGGGCCGATTTGTAATGCGTGTGAAGAAAGGGGAACCAAAAAGGAAATTTATCCAGGCCTCCAAAATGACATAGTTCCTTTAGGGACTAAGTTCGTAATCATGAAATTTGTGGTAAAATAAAAATAAAAGGAAATATAATTTTTAAAACGAAAACGCAGAGGGACTGAAAGGGTAAATAACCCTTTAATCAGAAACGAGCGGATCCCCTGGAGCGGGTCGGGTCAACACTCGGGTTGGCACCAAAACGACGTCGTTTTGGGGTTTAAGAGGCCTGCCCAAAACGACGACATTTTGAGGGCCTATTTAACGCCAAAATCTTTCAAAAAAATTCATTTTTTCACCTGCTCAAAAAAATCTGATTCCTTCTTTGTTTTTTTTCTCTGCGGGGCTCAATCTCCAGCGAGGGGACTGCCGTCGTCCATCGCCCACGATCATTGACAACGTACCAAGGTAAAACTTCCCTTTTTTTTTTTTTTTTTGTACTTAGTGTGTATATATATGTAATTTTTTTAGAAAAAAACAAAGAACTAGAAGAAATCTTACATGCAACAGTTTCGAAAATAGAGAAAACAGAGAAGTCAAAGCAACCCTTTTTTGCGATTTGAAACTTGCTTTTCGTATTTGATGCTTGTATATTTGAGAGTGTCTGTAATGTTTTTTTGATTGTATAATATGCATGAATTTCTCTCTATTTTTATTCCATTCAATCATTTACATTCGGTTCTTTCATGGCTTTATATAGCCATTTTTACAAATTGATTTTGTCTTTTCTCTTCATTGTTTGCAGGCGCAAGTGGTGCTGAGCGCATGGGCGGTGGCCGGTGGCTGCAGCCGGTGTTAGGGGTCAGAGGACTAGGGGCGACACATAGGGGCTAGGTTTTTTTTCGAAAAATGTTTTTAAGTGTTTGGGCTTGTATGTGGGCTAGGGTTAGGCTTGTTTAAGGGTTTGGTGGGTTGGGGTAATTTAGTGGGTTTATAATTGGGCTGTATTTGGTAGGCAAAGTGGGTCGGGCAATTTGGGCCTTCTACAGCTGCCCCTCTTTTCTCATTGTCGTGTAACGGGAATGGAACAAAGACTTAAAGAAGGACCAATTTTGCCTGGTCCATCGAGGTAGCCTCATTCCATCCACCGCATCTTGTTGCTTTGATCCACTTTATCGCTGCAGCCTTCAGAGGTATAAGATTCGTCGTTTTAATCTGCTCTACTTGCAACTTCAGTGAGATAAGATATGATGTCTTCAATCTGCTCCTGCAACTTCAAGGATGCCAGACCTGCTATCTTCAATCTGCTCCACTACAACTTCAGAGAGATAGGACCTATAGCTTTAATCCGCTCCACTTAATCTTCTCTGCTTCAAAGAGATAAGGATTGATCCTCATTGTAAACTTAGGGAGACGGAATTTGTAATCTCAACCTACTCCACAGGAACTTCGAGGAAATAAGAATTCTGAATTTTCCAATTTGCTTCCTTACTATCTTTAGGATGACTGAAAATACCTCAGCGTGCGACCCGAGGCTCAACTCACCTCTCGCAATATGAGTTGATTTTTTTGAAGATCAGAAATTGAAAAATACCTCGGCGTATGACCCGAGGCTCAACTCACCTCTCGCATTATGAGTTGATTTTTTTTTGAAAAAGCAATTGAAAAATACTCAACAGATGACTGAGGCTCAACTCACCTCTCGCATTATGAGTTGATTTTTTTTAAAAAAGAAATTGAAAAATACCTCGGCGTGTGACCCGAGGCTCAACTCACCTCTCGCATTATGAGTTGATTTTTTTGAAAAAGAAATTGAAAAATACCTCAGTGTATGACCTGAGGCTCAACTCACCTCTCGCAATATGAGTTAATTTTTTGGAACAAACAGAAATTGAAAAGCAGAAATTGAAAATACCTCAGCATGTAACCTGAGGCTCAACTCACCTCTCGCAATATGAGTTGATTTTTTTGGAACAAACAGAAATTGAAAAAAAAAAATTGAAAATACCTCGGCATGTGACCTGAGGCTCAACTCACCTCTCGCAATATGAGTTGATTTTTTTGGGAACAACAATTGAAAAATACCTCAGCATGTGACCTGAGGCTCAACTCACCTCTAACAAAATGAGTTGATTTTTTTTTTTTGAAAAACATATATTGGAAAAATACCTCAGCGTGTGACTTGAGGTTGAACTCACCTCTCGCAATATGAGTTGATTTTTTTGGGAACAGCAATTGAAAAATATCTCAGTATGTGACCTGAGGCTCAACTCACCTTTAGCAATATGAGTTGATTTTTTTTTTTGAAAAACAGATATTGGAAAAATACCTCAGCGTGTGACTTGAGGTTCAACTCACCTCTCGCAATATGAGTTGATTTTTGAAAATAGAAATTGAGAACATACCATCTGGTGGAACTCGGATGTCTTCTTTGTCCTTGGTTCGGTACAGCTATCGTCAAAACTTCTTGCTTTACTGGTGTACATGTATGTGTCATGCGTGATGTTATCATGACATGCACGTGCCTATCTTAAATGCTTTTATGCCTACATGATTATGTCATGCGCCTTGGGCTTGTTTGTCATATATCTCTTTTCATTACGACTTTCATGTTGACTTGCCTTTATTACTTCGATTCTTGACTTTCCTTTCAGGTTTTGTACCCGTCCTCAAGCTTTACGAGTAATCTGTGTTTCTCGTATATCACCCTTTTGCCCCCTGTTGAACTTTGTCCTTGCTTCGAGGCTCTAGCACTTACCAAATTCTCATCCGTGTAATGCTCAAGATTCCTTTTGTTTAGAGTATGTAATTTCACTATTTATCATTTAAATGAACCAAACATGAGATGCATGAAAATGGCAAAGTAGGTATGAAAGGGATACCTCACACTCATATTTATTTCAAAAGCAACAAGCAAAGAAAATTGACAAGGAATATTTCAATAAAGTAAACGTTATAAAAAAGGAAAGCAGGTTCAATTGTCGCAAATGCTCTAGATATCCAACGCATGAACTTCTCCATGTTTCTTCATCCTGGACCTTTTCGAGCAAAGCTTTTTGTGTAGAAGATTTTGAGCTTCGGAGTCTGCTTCAAATATTATAATCTTGGCATTTGACTCTCTGTTCAAATCGTCTTGCTCTTTATGTCTGAACCCTTTAATTAGGATGCCCTTTCAGGTTTTCATCCTAATCTTTTTGTTTATCAAAATGCCCTTTCGGGTTTTCATCTTGAACTTTTTTTTTCTTTTTTTTAGGCATAGTACTTTTCACGGATCCGAGTTCTTTGGATTAGGTAACTCCTTCCCATCCATCTCGGTGAGAATCAAAGCTCCACCGAGAAAGCCTTCTTTACTGACGCATCTACCCTTCCCAATTTGGTGCCTATTTTCCTCGAAAATCTTTTTTATTGGAAGAATCTTTCTCAGTGCAAGTTCTCCCTAGCGAAATTCTCTTGGTCGCACCTTCTTGTCATGGGCCGTGATCGTTCTCTTCTGGTACATCTGTCCATGGCAGATTGCCTTCAAGCATTTTTCTTCGATAAGATTTAGTTGGTCATATCGAGCTCGAATCCATTCTGATTCTTCTAGTTTCGACTCCATTAAGACTCGTAGAGAGGGGATCTCAACTCGATGGGCAAGACATGACTTCCATTCCATAGACCAGAGAGAAAGGAGTTGCTCCAGTAGATGTACGCACAAATGTGCGATATGCGCATAAAGCGAATGGTAGCTTCGTGCGGTCTTTATATGTCTCGGTCATTTTCCCAATAATCTTCTTAATATTTTTGTTAGCGACTTCATCGCTCCATTCATCTTTAGGCGATAGGGTGAGGAATTATGATACTTTATTTGAAATTGCTCACACACTTCCTTCATCATCTTGTTGTTTAGATTCAAAGCATTATCTAAAATGATTCTCTCAGGCAAACCGTATCGACATATGATCTCCTTTTTTAAGAACCTGCAAACTGCGGTCTTCGTCACATTAGCAAATGAAGCAGCTTCTATCCATTTTGTAAAGTAATCTATGACCACAAAAATGAATCGGTGTCCATTAGAAGCTTTTGGGGAAATTGGCCCTATAACATCCATGCCCCACATAGAAAAAGGCCACGGAGAAGTCATGACATCAATGGGCGAAGGGGCTGTATGAATTTTATCGCCGTAAATTTGACATTTGTGGCACTTTCATGCGTAAATAATGCAGTCACTTTCCATTGTCAGCCAGTAATAGCTGAGTCTCATAATCTGTCTAGCCATAGTGAAACCATTGGCATGCGTTCCACAAACTCCTTCATGGACATCTTCAAGTATTTTTCTAGCTTCAACAGCATCTGCACATCTCAGGAGCACTTGATCTTTTCCTTTTTTGTATAAGATGTCGCCATCAAGAACAAATCCCACCGCCATTCTTCTGATTGTTCTTTTATCGTTCTCATTTGCTTGCTCGGGATATCTTTGATTCTTGACATATTCTAAGATATCATGGAACCATGGCTGTCCATCTGCCTCTTTTTCAATCCTAAAACAATGTGCAGGGACCTCATATATGCTCATTGGGAGAGGTATTATTTTCGTTTCTCTGTTTACTTTGAACATTGAGGAGAAAGTGGCCAGGGCATCAGCCAATTGGTCTTCTTCTCGTGGGAAGTAATTAAAAGTCACTTCTTTGGACTCTTTGACCAACTCCGCAACAAGATCTCGATATTTGACCAACTTCGAATCTCTCACTTCCCAATCTCCATGGATTTGATAAATCACCAACGCTGAGTCCCCGTACACCTTCAAGATTTAGATGTTTCGTTCAATGGTTGCACGAAGTCCCATGATGCAAGCCTCATATTCCACAACATTATTGGTACAGAAGAAATTTAATCTGGCAGTGAGTGGATAATGGTTCCCCTCTGGTGACACTAGAACTGCTCCAATCCCATGCCCCAATGCATTTGATGCACCGTCGAAGCTCATCTTCCATGATTTCTCTTTTGACGACTCACACTCTTTTTCTGTAATGCACATCAAGTCTTCATCTGGAAAATCAAATCTCAATGGCTCGTATTCCTCTGTTGTTCGAGTTGCTAAGAAGTCAGCTATCGCGCTCCCCTTTATCAACTTTTGACTCACATATATAATGTTGTACTCTGATAGTAGGATCTGCCATAGTGCCATTCTTCCTGAGAGTGCAGGAGATTCCATCATGTATTTTATTGGGTCCAGTTTTGAAATTAGCCGCGTCGTATGATACAACATATATTGTTTGAGCCTTCGAACTACCCAGACCAAAGCAAAACATAATTTTTCAATTGATGGGTACTTTACTTCATACTCCGTGAACTTCTTGCTGAGGTAGTAAATTGCTCTTTCTCTTTTCCCTGACTCATCATGTTGCCCCAGTACACAACCCATTGAGTTTTCGAACACAGTCAGATATAATATTAACGATCTCCCGGGAGTTGGTGGTACTAGCACTGGGCGGCTAGACAAATACTGTTTTATTTTATAAAAAGCCACTTGGCACTCCTCGTTCCATTCTTCAAGATTGTATTTTGAAGGAGTCAAAAAATCGGGTCACACTGGTTGGTAAGTTGAGCAATGAATCGAGCGATGTAGTTCAACCTCCCTAAAAATCCTCTGACTTTTTTTTGTGTGCGCAGAGGTGGTAGTTCTTTTATGGCCTTTATCTTATCTAGATCAAACTCAATACCTCTCTCACTGACGATGAAGCTTAGTAATTTTCTCGAGGTAGCCCCAAACGTACATTTGGCTGGATTAAGCTTCAGCTGGAACTTTCTTAGTCTTTCAAACAACTTCTTAAGGTTCTCGACATGCTCTCTTTCCCTCCGAGATTTGGAAATCATATCATCGACGTAGACTTCTATTTCTTTGTACATCATGTCATGAAACAACATCACCATATCCCTCTGATATGTTGCCCCGGTATTCTTTAATCCGAATGGCATCACCTTGTAGCAAATGTTCCCCACATCATCACGAATGTAGTTTTCTCCATATCTTTGGGAGCCATCTTTATTTGATTATAACCTGAGAATCCATCCATGAAAGAAAACAATGAATGTTTTGTTGTGTTATCCACCAACGTATCGATGTGTGGCAGGGGAAAATTATCTTTAAGACTTGTTCGATTTAGATCGCGATAATCCATGCACATTCGTACCTTGCCATCTTTTTTCGGTATTGGGACTATGTTAGCTACCCATTCTGGGTATTTAGAGACTTGTAGGAGGCCAGTATCAAATTGTTTCTTGACTTCTTCTTCTATCTTTAACAGCATTTCAGGTCTCATTCGTCTTAGCTTCTGTTGAATGGGTTTGAATTCTAGTTTCAGTGGGAGTCTATGGACCACTACATCCTCGTTCAACCCTGGCATATCCTGATACGACCATGCAAATACATCTTTGTACTCACGAAGTAAGGCGATCAAATCATGTTTGGTCTTTTCTGAAATGGAGGTCCCAATCTTCACTTCCTGCCTCTTTTCTTCATTTCCCAAGTTTATTGCCTCAATAGATTCTTGATGGGGTGGAATTTGTTTATCTTTTTCTTCTATCATTCTTAGTAAGTCGGGAGACGAGACATAATCTTTAGTATTTTCCTCAGCTTCGCATTCTCTTACACAAATAGCTTTCTCAAAATCGATTTCAGAACTTGTAACGGGATTGTTCATGTCGTTGGTATCTAAGCACCTGAAAGGTGAATGGAAAATAAAACTATAGAGGAGCATCAAAGTATTGGAACCAAACAAACATAATGTTATGGCATGATATGAGGTATATGTAAGGACAGGCTGTGAGAAGAGGGAATAATTATGAAGTTAACAAGAATGAAAAGACTATGACAAAATGCATTTCCATGAATGTTCATTTAAATGATAAAGAGCAAACATAAGCTCTTACAAAAGAATCCCACTACTACTTAGGGGCACACAAAAAAGAGAGTTAACATTGAGCATTACTTTGGATAGGACTTAGAAACTACAAGAAGATCCACAGCAGTCCAATTATTCAAAATGAATCTAGGAGGGCAAGGGCGTATCATATTCCGTTGAGCCTCTAACATCTGGTCCCTCATTTCTTGTTGGAGTTTTGTCATTTGTTCTTGCATCTGGTCTTATAAGTCCTTCTGGAATTGTTCAAACCTTTGATCTATTTTCTTTGACTTAGCGTGGTACCGTAAGGGTGTTTAGTTTCCAGATTTCTCTTTTTCTCCCTCTCTTTTCTCTGAAAACTTTAACTAATTAGGCTCTTTTTATAAACTTACATGCATATGATATGATGCAATGCAAATGCATGAATGCAAGAAGAAGGCATCAATTCAGATTCAACTTCATTTTAAAAACTTTATTAGAAAACAAAATCCTTTACATAAAACAGACTACAAATATGCTTTCGCCCTAAGGCCTAAGGTTTTGATTTTCCCAAGCAAAGAGATTAGCCCTTGATTACAACCCGATTGTAGCTCATATCTCACACTCAATATGTCACCTCTCTGACCAAAGTCCAGAGGTGATCACCTACCTCTCGAATCTGGATTATCGCTTCACCCATGAGGTAATTCCGGCTTCTAACTTGCTCACAAGAATGGCGAAGCTCTTTCTCTCAACAACTTTCTCTTGTTTCCAGAAGCTCAATCCGGAGCTCACCACTGTGTAATACCGATTCTAGCTCTTCAACCCGATGCGTCGTTGAATGCACCAAAATATATCCTACTCACGTAAAATAATGAAAATAATAAATAAAGGGAAGTAGGGTCGAATCCATTGAGGATCGGATTATACAAATGTCATTTTTGAGATCCAGGAGAATCGTGCCCAAGAAAACTGCGTTCTGAAAAATAAAAAATGCAATTAATAATTTTCGATCCGGAAAATAATAATAAAAATGAATATTAAATAAATTGAAATTGAAGTAATTGCGAAAATAGAAAGGAAAATAAGAGAGTTTAAAGAATATGAGTTTTCTTATTTGGTGAAATTCTAGCCTCCGATTGTCTCGTTCCTCCTTGGGTTCAATCTTCGGCTTTTGGATGACCCTTCTCTGCCCGAGTAAGCCAGTTATAGTGGAAGAGGACGCCTACGACCACCAACTCCAAGAGTTTTACACTACGAACTTAGGGAGCTCGACTCTCGCTTGCTGTTGCTCTTGTGGAGCCATTTACGCTAGATCAACGTTTCTCAATGGCGAATCCCACGCCATTTTGTCTCTTGGGCTCGCTAACCTCTGACGCAGTAAGCTCACGAACCGACGGTGTAATCCTTCCAAAACACACAAAGCGGTCGCCTTTGCATACGTTGAAAGGGTTACTTTTAAAGGGCCCGACGGAGCGCCACTTCGTATTCTTGAGAAACAATGAATACCCGAGTGAGAAAGTTGAGCGCGGATTCTAAGCCTCATGAACTCCTTGGAGAATTCAATAACCTTCAGCTAGATGGAACTTTAGTAGTTCATAATTGTGGTGGGAAAGAAAGTAAATATGAAAGTATGGAAAAAGGGATTTGTATTGAAAGAAATGAAGGACAAAAGATTTGTGGGAGAGGAGTGTACAGAAAAGATGATGCCCCAAATGAGCTACTCCATCCCCTATTTATAGTGCTTAGAGTAGATAGCCTAATTCTATTCAAACTCTCAAAGATAATTATAATTTAACTAAAGATAAATAAATAAAGAAATCAAAATAATCCTAGATAATTATCCTAAAATTAATTATCCTAATTTAATTTAAAATAGAGTTTGATAGAGCAAAGTCTCCTCTTTTTGCACTTTGGTCCCTCCGCCTCCATGTTTGCACTTTTGGCACAATCTTTTCCCTTTGTTGCACATTGGTCCATTTATTTCTTTAATTTCACGATTTTGGCCCTCAACTTTGCATTGGTCTCCAATTTAGTCCTCATGAGATAAAAGTCCATAAATAGCCCAAATTAGTAGAGTCACATTCAAATTAATATATAATTAGCACATAAAACATGTCGTTCTAAAGTGTTATCACAACCCTACCCTTCATTTCCTTGATTCTGCTTGGACTTGATTTTAGTTTGCTTTTGAGTCTTGACTTGATAGTAGTCGAGACCACCCAAGCTCACCACTCTAGCTTTTAGTCCCTTTTCTCCTTTTGGCTTTGTCATGTCCTTCTAAGGCCTTGTTTTGTGTTTGCATTTCTTGAAACTTTTTCTCCCAACTGCTAACTCTGGCTCTTTCCTCTCGGATCTCTTGTCACCACTGCTCTGAAGTTTTTCCTAATCCAGCATTTTTTATCATCAGACGCATCTTCTTGTGTTCCATCTTCAAGCTATCTCGGTCTTCCTCGGATATGTCTTCTCTCCTTGGCGTGATGACTATCTCTTTCAACGGAAAGTAAGTTTCAGAGAGGACCCGGTAAGACACTTTTTCCACTTTCTAGAAATGATTATGAAACCAAGTCATCAATAACTGTGCGCAACCGCTGAACCTGTCTTCACCTGTTCTCCGACATGCATTTAAGGATCTGAACGTCTCGACTAAAATTGCAGGCACCGGCGTAACCCCTTTGTCTAGTTGGTCGAATAAATTCGTAACTGCTTCATCTACATGTTTGAGAGCCTTAGGAAATATTACCGAGCCGTAAATACATAGGGCAAAGACGTCAATCTTCTTTTTTATATCGGGATGTGGCAGGATCAGGTCCTTCAAACTCTCCCAATGTATGCACTTACCCTCGCCTTTTCTCTGCATTTTAGCCGAGACCCATTGTTCGCTCATCCCTGTGATATTCATCAACTTTTTCACAAAAGTAGGGGCATTGGCAGCCCTAAAATATGCTTTGTCGGTTTGGATCCTTGAACAGTGCAGTAAGGTTGTATATTCCTCCACTGTGGGTGCTAAATCTACTTTTCCGAAAGTGAAGCAACTGTAAGCAGCATTCCAGAACTGAGTCATAGCCCGGAATAGATGTTTATCGACCTTAATGTCGAGCAGGTAGTGTATATCGCCATAACCATAACAGAACAACTGTTTTGCCTCATCGTCCCATTGGTTCCATATCTTCTTCAACTCGTAAAGCTTATTTTGTGTGATGTTAATATGAGTAAAATCCCACGGTTCTGATACATACCCGTCGGCTAAGCTGTCCCCTTTCTCTAATTGGCTTTGTTCTGACCATACGCGAATGGCTGCATTGTCTTCTACTTTATCAAGGAATTCGTTCTTCATAACCAGCTTTCTAATTTATAAACTGACCGTGAATCGGTACTTCTTAAGAGATGACATGATATGCATAAAAATAAAACATAACGAGTTAGTACCGAAGCATAACATATATGAAGCAAGTAAAATAAACGAATCTCCATCGGGGTGACCACTAAAGTTTGACATAGTTCTGCCTAAGGTAGGCTCGTAGAGTTCACTGTATGTGGTTTTGGTTCTATAGTTTGAGGTACCCGAACCAGCAGATTCATCGATCCTCACCCATTATAGGCTCATACGGATCGAGTTCGCCTCAGGGAATACATTTCCCTATGGCCATGCGGAGGTGAAAACCTCACGAAGGCATAGCTTCTCGCTCCCACTTAAGGGGTGTGACCACAACGGTCATGTAAATATGAATGTACAAACGTCCTATGAGACTCAACATTATTGCAATCATAGTACCCTCAAATGCATCAAAAGAAACATGATTTCTCAAAACAATTTTCCAAATTTTTGACAAAAGGATAAAGAATAATCAACTTTACGGCCTGACTCTCTTATATTTCCCCAGTGGAGTCGCCAAGCTGTCGTAACCATTTTTTGAAAACGGGTCGACTTGGGTTTTGAAAAACGAAAATAAAATGGGAGTCGCTACCAATCTTTTTTGTTGAGGTGTGATCAGGTCACCTCGTAAAACGATTATTTTTAATAAACAGTTTGATTTATCAAAACAACGATTTTGGTCTACGAAACTTAGAAAATGGGTTCGGGAGTCGGTTACGTACAAGGAAGGGTTAGCACCCTCGACACGCCCAAAATTGGTACCGAATTGATTATTAATGTCCTAATGTCGAAAATTGGAAAAGATTTTAAAATACAAACCCTTTTAGAAAATGTTTGGATAATTTGAATTGGATATCGAAATTCTCTGGTTCCGAAAAGATGAAATATCATATCCGCGATAGGACACGATGTTTCAACCTCGACACCAAGATCATTTCATGATTTCCAATATTCATGCGTTATGATTTTAAAAGGGTATCCTACTATTTGGCCAAATAAAAAAATGAAACCCAAAGACGATTAGGCACGATTCCTTGAATGTCCAAATACGAAATATTACCTTTATTTAAAAAACACGGTCAAAATCTTAGAAAGATATTTAGTCATTTAGATTTAACAGAAATCGAAACCCAAAGCACGATTGGGCACGATTCCTTGAACTTCTAAATACAGAATATCGATCATTTTAAAGCTTGATGTATCGAATAAAGGTTAATGTAACATAAGTTTATAATACAATGCAAAAAAAAAAATAATAATAAATTACAATACGGATATGCGTAGCAAAAATGGAAATAAATGCGTTAGTATGAATGAAAACATAAAAGACGAAAAATGAAATAGAATAAAATAAACGAGCCAAAATGAAGATAATGAAAAATAAAAGTAAGAATGATAGATAAAATGAGTACAAACACGAAAAGAAAATGTAATTATAATAGTAATAATAAAAATAATAGCAATAATAATAGAAAAGAAATAATAACATAATAACGGAAGTAATAATAAGATAATAAAAATAATAATACCAATAAACATAACAAAAGTAAAAATGTGTTAGTAAGGATAATTACAATGAAAAAAATAATAATAATAATAATATGTTAATAATATAATGGTAACGATAATAATAATAGTAATAATAAAGATATTAAGTAATAATAATAATAATAAGGTAATAATAATGAGGTAATTATAATGGTAATAATATAAAAATAATAGTAATAAAATGAAAGTAATAATAATGCTAAAAATAATAGTGATAGTGGAATACATATTAATAATAATAACGAAGATAATGATAATAATAAAAATAAAATAATAAAATGATGAGAATGGTAATGATTGTAATAATGAATATAGCAATAATAATAATAATAATAATAATAATAATAATAATATGAGTAATAATAAAGAAAATAGCGATAATGATCATAATCATACTAATAGTAATATAACAAAATGATAAAAAAATAATAGTAGAAGAAGAAAAGATAATAATAATAATAATAATAATAATAATAATAATAATAATAATAATAATAATAATAATAATATAAGGACATTAAATTAATTTCAAAAAGAACTAACGGGACTGTGTTAAAAACAAGGTAAAATTTTAGAGGCGAATCAGAAATAAAAAAACGAGGCGGAGGGCCAATTTGTAATGCGCGTGAAGAAAGGGGAACCAAAAAAGAAATTTATCCAGGCCTCCAAAACGACACAGTTCCTTTAGGGACTAAGTTCAGAATCGCGCGAAATTTCAGGGTAAAAATAAAAAATAAAAGGAAATCTAATTTTTTTTAAAAACGAAAACACAGACGGACTGAAAGGGTAAATAACCCTTTAATCAGAAACGCGCGGATCCCCTGGAGCGGGTCGGGTCAACACGCGGGTTGGCACCAAAACGACGTCATTTTGGGGTTTAGGAGGCCTGCCCAAAATGACGGCGTTTTGAGGGCCTATTTAACGCCAAAATCTTTCAAAAAAAATTCATTTTTTCACCTGCTCAAAAAAATCTGATTCCTTCTTTGTTTTTTTTCTCTGCAGGGCTCAATCTCCGGTGAGGGACTGCCGTCGTTCCGTCGCCGGCACTGCCGTGACTTCCCTTTTTTTTTTTTTTTTTTTTGTACTTAGTGTGTATATATATGTAATTTTTTTAGGAAAAAAAACAAAAGAACTAGAAGAAATCTTACATGCAACAGTTTCGAAAAAAGAGAAAACAGAGAAGTCGAAGCAACCCTTTTTTGCGATTTGAAACTTGCTTTTCGTATTTGATGCTTGTATATTTGAGAGTGTCTGTAATGTTTTTTTGATTGTATAATATGCATGAATTTCTCTCTATTTTTATTCCATTCAATCCATTACGTTCGGTTCTTTCATGGCTTTATATAGCCATTTTTACAAATTGATTTTGTCTTTTCTCTTCATTGTTTGCAGGCGCAAGTGGTGCTGAGAGCATGGGCGGTGGCCGGTGGCTGCAGGCGGTGTCAGGGGTCAGAGGACTAGGGGCGGCACATAGGGGCTAGGTTTTTTTTTTTTTTGAAAAATGTTTTTAAGTTTTTGGGCTTGTATGTGGGCTAGGGTTAGGCTTGTTTAAGGGTTTGTGGGTTGGGGTAATTTAGTGGGTTTATAATTGGGTTGTATTTGGTAGGCAAAGTGGGTCGGGCAATTTGGGCCTTCTACATAATGGATGAAAAGAAATGAAAGTTACTAGTGAAATTCTTGAGATTTAAAAATTGTGTATTTAAGTACACGTTAGAAGAAGATGAATTTTAATTAAAGTTTAAACTTTTTTCAAGGAAGACAGCAACGTACACAATATATCAAACAAAGAAAAAAGGGAATTTTAAAAGTAGTTTTTTTTTTTTCTTAACCAAAAGTGTGTTTGGGACAAGGGATGAGAGGCGATAGATGATATATGTATTTTTATTAGATTACGTGGGGCGTCTTGCATTTATTGGAAAGTTTGCAAATACTTAAAACAACAATCAACGAATAATCGAAAAAGGTCCAAAACAAGCTCGTCATCCCGACCCCGACATCACAACGAGGAGCGTCGGGATGACGCGACAATGTATGAAATGGCGAAGTAGAGACGATGTCGCGACGAGGCGGTTCTTGATGCCACAACGTCACAACGTGTTCTATTTGGCAGTCGCGTTTTAGACTTCAAGTAGGACTGCTTCTCCTGACTGATTATTTCAAGGATATTTTAATATGACTAGAACTTTAATCTTAGCCTATTTAAAGGGTCCACTATATCTTTATTTTGAGTGGCCAAAAATTAACATGTCAATCAACAATGACTTTTTTTGAGAATGACAAGATGTAATTGTATATGACTTTTGGTAAGAGTTTCGTGATAACTATGGAGAGAATTTTGTTCATGAGTTAGGACTTTATTTTCGGGGTTTGGATTTATACGTTTAGTACTTTTAGGTTTATTTCTTCATATTGTACTATCGTTTGTTTACTCATACAGTGAAAAGTTGATACCTTCTTTGCCAGTGGTTTTTCCCTCTTTGAGGATGTTCCACGTAAAATATTTGTGTTCGTTCTTCTCTACTTTTACTATCTTATTGTTTATATAAGTTTATTCCCAACATATTAACTCATTATCTTATATATAGAATACAATGTAATTTTTTATTTCATATTATAATTTTATTATATTTTTTGAAATATTTATGTATTTTTATTTTTAGAATTAAAATTAAATTAAATTAATCTGTGATGTTGAGAATTATTATTTTTAAAATTATGAATAAAGTTAAATGTTAAATTTGTTATTATATTTTGAAATATGATTTTACGCATTAAATACACTTAACTGAAATGGATAAAGATAAAAAAAAAAAAAAAAAAAAAAACAAAAAGAATTAGTTGAATGATCATCATCTTAAAACTTTTAAAGATTGGGTAAAAAAAAAAAAAAACATAAACTTGCCGAGTAATTTACCTCATTATTTTCCCAGATTTTAAATGTTGAAAGTTATAATAATAAGGTCGGTTTGTTTACATGTAAAAATTTTATAGAAAATATTTTCTGCAATTTCTTATGTTATTTATTTCACAAAAAATAGTTTGGTCAACGAAAAATAACTTACAGGTTAATGTAAAATAAGCTATTTTTCCCGTAAAATGACTTACCCTCTTGAAAAGTGTAAGTCATTTTCCGGAAAATAGCTCATCTACAGATAATTTTATTTTTATATAAAATTTAACTTAAATCAACTTTATTTTTATTATATTCATAATAAATTTTATTTTTATTTTAAAAATATTTAAAATATTATATTTTCAATATTATTAAAACATACATATTTAATTATTTATATTTAGTCATATAATAAATTATTAATATAATAAATATAATTTATTATTTTAATAAATTATTTAATATTTCAATTTTATTTTAATAATTAATTTTAAATAATATTACTCACATATTATTGAAAATATTCAATATTAATATTTTAATAATAAATATTTATTAAAATTATAAATATATTAATAATAAATGTTTTAGAGTATAAAGGTTAAAATATGTCATAAGTCTATGTACACTTCACAAATTTGTAATTTTGTCTTTGTACTTTCATTTTCAAGAATTTAATCCATTTACTTTTCAAATTTAAAAATCAAGTCCAATTGTTGACATCGTTAATTTTTTTGTCAATTTTGTTAATGTCATATTTTAAATAAAAATACCCATTTAGTAGTCATATAATTAAAAATAACGTTGTAATGAATCTAAATTTAATATATGCAAAAAAATATAAAATATAAAATTATAGATAAAAATAAATTCAATTAAACAATGAAAAAATAAAAAAATTACAAATGTATGTTTGTTTAATTGAAAATAACTTTTATGAAATATTTTTAAGAAATTTTTCTAAAAATTTAAATTAATTTTCAAGAATCATTTTTCAAAAGTTATTTTCAATACAACAAATGGAGCTTTAGTGTCAAAACAACAGCAGAAGAAACTACTTCTCCATGCTTCAAAACTTGGGTCCAACTGCCACTTTAAGTTTGGGCCTTGTATTTTGTAAACACATTTTGGGGGTGGATTTTAGATTCAAACCTAGTTTTGTTTGAGAACAATATGAGGTTAATTGAGTTTCTTTTTTCAAATTGAAGATATAAGTAGTTTAGACAAAGATTATGGTTTCGAGATTTTTTTAATATATCATCCCAAAATCCCAACTTACATTTTGTTTCTGGAAGTGTAATTACCTAACATTTCTAGGTAAACAAAAAACTTAAGAGATTGGTTGAGAATATTGTTTAGATAATTAATATTTGAGATCCGCAGGTGCTTGACTTGGGTTTTTTTTTTAATAAAGTTAAAATCAATTTAGTAAAGAAAATTAATAAGAAAAAGAAAGAAATGTAGACAAAAAGAAAAGCACGTCTTATTGTTGAAGTTTAAAAGCGATTTCAGTATAGACAAAGGCACAAACAATCACGCCTGTTTGCAGCGAAAAATAAATAAATAAATCAATCACGCAAGCCAACCAACTTTGATCAATCCAGATGCCAGAAAGGGCAACATTAATTAGCCTAGGACGGACGCCTCAATCTGTATCCATTAAAATCTTCTTCTTTTAAATTCATCTCAAATTACTGATCTTATATAAATAAAATTCACCACTTATCAATAAACATTCCCTATATGAATATCTATTTATATATCATAAATAAATAAAATACGAGTACCATGTAATGATGAAATTGAAGAAATTAATTTGGTCCTCTTATATTATCTGTCCTACAACTTAATTTCTTTGGAAGATCACGTGAACAAATTTTGATTTTCCACCATGAATCCCATGTTCTCATTCCCAGTGTCGGTCCCCCCATCGTCGTCATTTTCTTTCAAGCCAAACAACAAGGGATGGTCAGCTCAGCTATCACTAAACACCTGATTTTACGCCCTATTTTATTTATATATAATACATAATATATATTTCCCCTCACTACTTTGACTTACTAAACTTCCTTGTCAAACTTAGCCTTCTGTAATTTGTTGTTATTGGGGAGATTTTCACCTCCAAAGTCAAGCCAAGACGGGTGGCATTTTTGACTCTTTGTTGCAGGTGGCATTTGGTCCTTGCTCGAGCTCAAGCCCCTAGGGTGGGATTTTTTTTTTCCTTTTCTTTAATTAAGCACTTGGAAAATAGTAAACCTTATATCACTCCACGAGGCTAGGCTACTAGTGCAGCTTGAGCCAATAAAAATGACTTTTTGCTTTTTTCCTTGTTTTCCCATTTTTCCATGGGAAAATGAAGTCCTAATATGAGAAAATAAAACAAGTGAGGGAACTGAAATTCTCATTTACAAGGAAATTTCCTTTTTCTTCGGGTCTTGAACTTTGGTAAGTTGATAAACCAAGCACATGATCTAATGACATTAAACAAAGTTTTAGTTTACATCAAGTTTTTAATTCCATCCCTAAACACTTCCTACCATCTCCATTTTCATATATTAAAATTTTCTTTTTTGGCGGAATGAAAAACTTTTCTAAAACTTTTCTGAAGTTGTAATAGTTTTGAGTGATATTGGTTCACTTGGGTTAGATTTTTTAAATTTTTTGAACAGTCTATTATAATTCGGTTCAGTTCAATTTTTATTTTTTAAATTTATTTTGATAAAATGAACTTTACTTTATAGTTTTTAAATATTATTTGACAGAATTTCAAATATTTCTCATAAATATTTCTACAAAATAATAATTTTAAGAACTTTTAAATTATTTTACCATTTTAAATATAAAATATTTATTTTCATATTATACAAGATTAAAATTAATTATATATTAAACAAAAATAAAATTTAATTCAATTTTAAGTAACCATAATTTTTGAATTTACATGTTATAAATCGTCTAAATACTTTAGGGTCTGTTTGATTGATGAAAAATGTTTTCCGGAAAACATTTTCCAGATTTTCTGGTGTTTGTTTGATGGAAAATGGATTCCTCAAGGAAATCATTTTACAAACACGGTAAAATCTCTTCTTTGTTTCAAAAATGTCTTACCAAATTTTTTCCGTAAGACATTTTCCACACTTTCCCTTCATCCGGTAAGACGTTCTCCTTCTTCCCTTCATCCCTTCTTTCCTTCTCTTCTTTGTTTCGGAAAACATCTTCACCGGTTTTGTGTCGCCCTAAAACCCCACGATGGGTTCCATGGAAATCGATTTCAAGCAATATGAACTCACGCCAATTACGTGGCCACGAAGACGATGTAAGATCTCTATTTCCTTCGTTTCCTCTCAATTCCATTCGCCATTTTCCTTTTTAATTTGAATCGCTTAGGTTTTGAAAAAAAGGGTTCTTGGAATTTTGATTTTTAGGTTCGTGGAATATGTGTTTGTGGAAGTGGAGGTATAGCCACTTCTTCGAGAGACGAACGGTTGGGTTCGGTCTCTTGATTCGTCGATAAGCGTAAGTATGTTTCGTCTAAGATGCAATTAGGGCATTCGAGTTTCGTCGGTCCATTGGCTTGGATTGCACCGGATGAGGAGTTTCTAAAGGTGGAATTGTTTAGGTGGGATGGATACCATGGTTTTGGTTTGGGACTTGAGGACCTGAGAGAAAGTGCGATCCTTGAAGGGTCACCAATTGCGAGTTCTTGGTGTTGTATTGACGGTGGGGATATCATTTCCTCGTCGGTTGATTGGTGAGTTAATTACACTGTTGGATGGGAAGTGTTTTGCATTTTGTGTGAAATAGTTATGTTTGGTTTTTCATTTAATCTTCAAAATAGTTAACCATCTGTTTGCAAGCACTTTAAGGCGATGGAGGAAGGTCAACTGTTGAATCTGAGAGGCACACAAGTCGGCCATTCAAGTCGTAATAAAGCTTCCTTCGGAGAGCTAGTTTGGTACATCTATTCTCTATGACATTGTAAAAATTGATGACACATTTTTCATTGATTCTAATCCATTTACTTTGTTGGTATAAGTGTTGCCTTACAGTGCGTCTGCAAAGATAATCTTCTCGGCATTCGGTCTTTGTTATGGAAGTTGACAAAATTATTTGGTCATAACAGTTTTATCTGAACTGTGAATGAACACAAAAGTTGGGGAAAAGAGTGTATGGTTTAAAATTTTTAAATTTACTCTGTGTTCAATGACACAACCTTGAAACTTTGGAGAGGCAAGACTTGTTTGCACACTTTTTCCGGGCATCTTGGTAAGTATCCTGCTCCCCAAATTTACCATGCTTTATGCTTCTTGGATAGGTAGTTAGGTATAAACGCATTACGTGTTTAATGGAATGCAATTACTAGGAAGAGCATTTCTTGTTATAAAATGATGATATTAGTTTGCACAAGCACTCTCACATTTGTGGATTGTGCAGAATCTTTATTCGAGGTTTGGCGCTTATGCATGGATTGGGGATTCTTCTGCGTCACATGATGGGTTAGTATCCTTTACCCTTTCTTTCATCATTCTATCACTACAAGTTAAGACTACAAGGAGGCTTCTCTTTCGATTCTAAATTCATCTTCATTTTCCTCCTTTATCTCTCTTTTAGTTATTTATCATGTTTTTATTGCTTGAATGTATAGTTGCATTAACTCCTACTGTTTTATTTTGGTACATTAGTTCCATCATGTTATGGGCACAAAGTGGCGAAGTATTAATGGTGATGGTTGGTCATGCTTCCATTGTCTACTCGATTGATGCTCATGTTTCGGACTTATTGTCGGTGGTAGCGAAGATCGTTTTGTAAAGATATGGAAAGGTGATTGTTTCGCCATCTTTATCTCTCATTTAAAATAACCATACTCATGAATTAGTAACTAAAATTTGAATCAGTATCTCTGTTTAAAGCATAACCTGTTCCTTAACTTGGGTATATTTTATCGCATAAGGAACATATTATCTTCTTCTTTTTTCACTCTCGGTGGTAAGTTTTACTCATGTTTTACTTACCCCAAATACTCTGAACTAACATAGCGGTTATAGGCTTTTATCTTTCTTATACTTATAGCTAAACATGGATTTTGCATCATTGGAATTATTATTATCACAAGGATAAATCTTCTTATTGTAGATGGGGTCTCGTGCAAAGCTTAGAGCACCACAGTTGTGTTTGGGATGCTAAATTTTGGAAAATGGAGATATTGTGACTGCATGTTCGGATGGAGTTGTAAGAATTTGGACAAGAGATCAGAGAACATTGCAGATCCTGTGGAATTTGAGGCATATGCTTGAACTTTCGGATACAAATTGAGTAGGTATGATCATAAAACACTTTCCAATATCTTATGCTTACCTTATTGTTATAATATGATCATCTTCCGCTTTGTTCACCTTTTCTTAGTACAAACATGGGGACTGCTTTGGTAACTATTTATGCCTTTTCCAATTCTCATTCTTCTTCTTGAATTTCAATAAAATATATTCTTCTCCCAAGAGTTCATTGTGTAATTTTATGATTTGTATGTGGTTTATTGACTTAGGATCACTCGAGTTCTAAGGTTGTGTTGTTAAATTAGTATTGTTTAATTTAACATTGCAAGTTGTGTTGTTAAAACAGAAACTCGGGGAGTTTGTGTTGTCGCTTACAAGACCAATGAATTTCTAGCTTTTTTACCGAAACAAGTGGTCGCAAGGTATAACTAGTCAACACATAGAACATTAGCATTTCTCAAGCACGATTGGTGTTCTCTCAACAAGATGATACTATTCGATAATTATTTGTGGGTTTCTTCGTTGTTTTTATAGTAGCATCGAAAATTTATATCTTTGATTTCTTCGCAATTAAAATTTGAAAATTTATATATTTGATTTCTTCGTAATTAAATTTTGCAAAGAGAAGGACGACCTCATGATTGTTGGCGTGTTTTGAAAGGAAAAAGGTCTTATATTAATCAAGATACGATTACAACAAAATGAAGCGTAACACAGAACAAAATGGCGAGTCAACTCCAAAGATAAAACAAATCAAAGGCAAAGCATAAAATTATCCCATAAATATTCAAGTCAGAAAGACGCAAAACAAAATAAGCGAACTTCTAAACACTCCCTTCAATTGCAAATTAGTGCTCAAAGAAATAGCAACTCATTGCTCAAAGCAATAAGTGAAATAAGCTCAAGATAGTCTGCACCAACTTAGGCTGCAAATTTGTTGGCTTCCCTATTGATGTGAACTATACCCAAGTATAATAAGAATATCTCATTAGAAGGTGTGCAACAGGTAGTATTGAAATTATGCTGGAGATGCAATTGTACTAATTTATAATTATTCAATCCTTTTTTTATTTTTTAACATAATTACAAATAATTTATTTGACTTTGGTTGTTTTCAATATGACGGTTAATAATGTAACTTAATAATTCAATATTATTATATATTTAATCTAATTTATTTATAATAAATAAATCATTGCAATATATGTAAAAATAATTTAAAATATAAAAAATTATTAATATGTAAATAAATTTATTAATATATATATAAAATCAACTTTTCCGAAAAATATTTTCAGGAAATCTGCCAAACAACAGAAAATATTTTACACAGATTCATCCAAACACCAGAAAATATTTTTTGGTAAATTATTTTCCAGAAAAGTAAATCATTTTCCAGAAATCATTTTCCGAAAAATATTTTACTGCCAAACAAACAGACCCTTATTAATTTGGGTTGGTTTTCAATTTCATGGGTTGCTTTAGGCATTAGCATATACGAAGACGTAGTGGATACACTAAAAGGAGCTCAAGAGTAAGTAAGACTTATAAGTGAAAGGTCCCAGTGTTGTGCAGTGCTGCTTTTCACTTTTGGTTCATCTTTTCGGATGGTTTTAAATGCAAATTTTGTACAATCATCTTATCTCTGCTCACCCAATAAATTTAAGCAATTATTTACCTTTCCAAACGTCCTATATTATGATTACTGCTTTATAACAAAACTTTAGAATTTATAAATCGGATTAATTAAAACATAGCTTTTAAATTTATTTTATAAATAATTTAAAAAGTGTGATAGATTTTTAATATCACTTATAAAATTAAACACTTTGACCATTAAAGTATCAAATGTTACATAAACTTTTGAGAAGGGGATTGCAATAGGTAATGAAGATAGAAAGTGACTTTTGTTTTGGCATGATTTGATCAGTTGGGTTTAAGTGGGCTTTGGCATGATGGAAAATTTGATTGTTCTTTCGTACAAGCTGCATTTACGAACAAGTGGAAGTACCTTTTTATTTCTGAGATAGAATAACATTTAATTCTTTTAAGTTTAATATTTTTTATTTTGGCCTTTTTATGTGGGAAACTCCTCGAGAAGGATAAAATTACGTGCAAATAAAATTTCATTAAAACGACAAACAATCTGATAGAGTAGAAGATAGAGATAACTCAAAAGCAAACAAACCCTAATCTCTAGAAACAAGTTTCTCTGATTAAAAAAACGAAATTCTTTTAAAGTTCTCTCAAAACTCTTTTAATCTTTTCTTAATCTTAATATGATGATGATATCAATTCTAGGGTGCAAAGACCTTTTTATAGGCTGTAATTCGTGTAAATATATAATTAAAATATCTCTAAAATAATTAGAATTTAATGGGAAAAAATAGTAGAGTTTAACTAAGAAAAAAAACCCAATTTATGTGGGAACACATCATCACGTTGCAACGTCTCGAATCACCTCGTCATTACGTCATCCGTCATCATGACTTTAGGAAACTTCTCATCGTGACGTCGTCGCCTATTGGAGGTGTTACGATTCTGACATCTTTATATTGCGATACGGATAATGGTAAGTGTCTAAAAGTGTTCGAAAATATGAGACACACTCCACAAGGTACAGTACATTCTTCATTGTGATGAGAAAGCACTTTCCACCGCAAAAGTAACGAAAAATACTTAAGGCTAGTTCTTCATTATTGTACATCCGTAAAGCACCCACAATACTTCGAATAGCCGAGCATCTTCAACAGAGATCCGTCATGAACCAAACCGGTTTGTAGGTGGGAACCATCGAGTAGGAGAGGAGTTTGACTTTGCCATAGAAGCTCGATGAAGTAAGTCGAGAATATACTTCCTTTGGCTCGAAGACACCACTTGGAGTATGAACAACCTCAATCTGAGAAAATAGCTTAAGCGGCCCAGATCTTTTAGGGAGAAAGTAGTGTCAAGTGATTGAACAAAGCTTAATAGCATGGGAATCATCGCGATGACTATTATGTCATCGACATACACGAGCACATAGAGATGTTGTGTGGTCATTGTCCAGAATGAAGAGCGAACTATCGACTTTAGAGACCACAAACCGAGTACCAAGCAAAATTCCTTAACTTGTAGAACCAAGCCGGGGGCTTGTTTGAGACTCATAAAGTGCCTTTCTTAACTCGCACACAAGTTGTTTCCCATCATCATTATCTTTGTTCAAAACACGGTGGTCATGTCATGTATATTTCTTCATGCAAATCGCCATTAAGAAAAGCGTTGTTTACATCCACTTGCCGGAGAGACCACCTCGAGAAATAGCAAGAGCCAACACTACTCGAGCAGTTGTTGGTTTAACAACAGGACTATATGTCTCAAAGAAATCTACGCGACTTCTTGAAGATAACCTTTACAACGAGTCTTCCCTTGTATCTAGCAATTGAACCATCTGCATGACGTTTGAGCTTAAAGATCCATTTACAATCAACGGCTCGGCGTCCTTGGTAAAGAGACAAGATCCCAAGTGTGATTTGCTATTAAAGCACTATATTGACCCTTGCAGCAGCAGGTCAAGGTGGACTCAAAAGCTTGACTATTGTGCGAGGCTCCTTTTCATCCAAGATGCAGTGAAAATTTTGGTTTAAAAATACCACTTTTCAATAGTGTTTGCATAGGATGATGGTTGTGAGGAGGCGGTGGTGACATATTGGCAGTATCCGACACACTGTGCAAAGGTGCAATCACACTTTCAGTATCACTTCTAGTAGGGACAGGAGAAGGAACATGAAGAGAAGTAAGTGGACTGTTAACAAGCTGCATCGGAGTCTAACACATCAGAGTGAGAATCGGGCATTGTAACCACAGGGACAGGAGACCGATGATGACTGAACTGAACAGAACTGGACCCTTGTGAGAGAGAAAAACCAGCTTTAAAGGGAAACTCCATTTCATCAAATATTACATGACGAGAGAGAAACACACGGCCATCGAAGCAAGACACCTAAACCCTTTTGATGATAACCAAAGCCAATGAACACACATTTCTTTGGATCGAAATTGAAGCTTATGTCTTTGAAAAGGTCGGAGATGAGGAAAGCAGGCACTTCAAAGACCTTCAAAAGAGTATAATCAGGCTGAGCCATATAGAGCTTCTCATAAGGAGAAATATGTTGCAACACTGGAGTAGGGAGTCTGTTGATTAAATGAACCGCATGGGAGAAAGCATCAGACCAATAGGCTAACGGCATAGCAGCTTGTGCCAACAATGTCAATCCAGTCCCACTATATGTCGATGTCTTCTTTCTACTACCCCGTTTTGTTGAGAGGTGTAAGGACACGTTATGCGATGACAAATACCAAGTCGACTAAGCTCAGGCAAGAGAACACCAAACTCACTGCCTCCATCGACCAGTAACATTTTGATGTTCTGGCCAAATTGAACTTGAACCATTTTGTAGAACTGAGAAAAACATCGAGCAACCTCGACTTAGTCTTGAGAAAATACAACCATGTAAATCTACTATCTTGATCAATGAAAGAAACATAATAAGAGTATCCTTTGGACAACACATGAAATTTGGACCCCAAACATCTGCATCACTAATTCAAAAGGAGCCAAGAATACTGCTTTGTTTTTGAAGGAGAAAAAGGCAATTTATGGGATTTGCCTATTTTACAAGCTGTACACTTAACAAGTAGATCACTATTTTTAAAAGGAATATTACAAGAACGTAGTATACGATGAAGAGTAGTCATGCAAGGATGCCCAAGTTTATTATGCCAAAGATCAAAGGTAGAGGAAGCTTCAACGTTATGCACCAGAGGAGACCCCAAAACAGTAGCTGGACTAGGTTTGCATGCTTCAACTTGAGAGAAATCAAACCGATATAGGCCATTATGCATGTGGCCCACCAGAAGAATCTTCCCTGTCTGAATATCCTTCACAAAACATAGCATAGGATGAAACTCGAAATAAACATTGTTAACTTTGGCAAAGCATCCTGAGAGAGCAAACTTTTACATCATTGTAGGTACATGCAATACACTCTTTAGATGCGACAATCGAGAACCACCAAAATTCTAGAAGAGCCTATGTTATCAATAAACAGACTCACCATTACCCATGGAGACTCGACTTGTGCAGTGTAGGGAGAGAAATCGAAAGATTAGTCATAGTAGGAGTGACATGATTAGTGGCCCCAGTGCGGATACCGGTGTTGAGTTACCATCGAAGATTGTGGAGCTGAAGCAGCTTGTGAGACACTTGAAGAAGTTTGCGAAAAATGGCCACAACATTGAGATGACGAACAGTGAGAGGAAGAAGGCTCTTGTAGATGATGATAGTTGGTGATGGTGAAGGATTCGAGCCAAGACCGGAGAAACTTTCATCAAACCGGTGATAACATGTCCTGTACCATATGACCCACTTTACCACATAATTGACATTGCGGTTTTGATCTCGACCATCCTCGACCGAACCACGAGTTTACCACGCGACCACCACGTCCGATCCTCCGTGGTTTTGATGCACACCACGAAAGGAACCCGAGCCGACTTCATACTTTCACGATCATCACGTTGAGAAACCAAGTTAGCTTGTAAAGGAATATCGATTAACACGGCCATTTGACGAGTCTCATAGTCTAGAAGCATCTCGTAAGTAAGTCAAGACTCATAGGAGTAGCAGAAGCAAAGATGCGAATGGATTCAAATTCAATGGGAAGACCGACCAAGATTATGCTAACTTTGTTCTTGTTCTGAAACACAACTCCCAGAAGCAGTCAGACTATCGCTTAGACTTTTAACCTTAGCCAGATAATCTTTGATCGAAAGATTCGACTTCTTGATCGAGTACAAGGTATGACGAATACTTGAAATTTTAATATTGGACTTTGCACCAAAACGCCGGCCAATTGCCGTCAAATTTCAAAGTGGTTTTAGTCTCGTTAGATGAACCAAAACATCATCGGAGCTGTGGATAAGAGCCAAGAAGCCAAGAACTTATCTTGCTTCTTATGCACCAAGAATGGATTTTCGAGAGACTCCCATCGGACACCAGATACAAACGAAGGGGAGAAAGAAGCGTGCCTAATACAAAGCCTTCAAGTCCATAACCCTCAAGAATTAACAAAATTTAATGTTTCCACAAGAAAGTTGTGTTCATGAAACTTGATGATATCATGTTTTGTAAAATCTTGAACACTCGAGGAGGAAAGATTCTTTGGAGTGGGACGTGCAGTTGAAAAGTCATTTTCAAAATGCTTTTGAAAATTGAAAAGTGTTAGTAGAAAAATACATGAACAAAAATGTGATTTGTTAATATGTGGTGTTCTTCATTGGTGTCATAAATTGTAGTGAGAAGTTAAAATGTTTATTTTAGACATAATCTTAAAAATAAAAATAAAAAATTTAAATACTATTTAAAAATTTAAATAACTTTTAAATAATTAAATTATTTGTTAAATTTTAAATTAAATACAAATTACTTGTGAAATTTTAAATTAAAATAATTTACTAATTAAATTTAATAAATTTATATACAATGAATGATCCAATTATTTTTATTATTGCAAAACTAAATGTAAGTCCGAAATCTATCAATTAATTTTGGTGGTAATATTCTCTTACAATTTTAAATATTTTATACTTAGAGTAAATTTAAAAGGAAAATATTACAATTAAGGGGTGTTTTGGTAATTTGATTATCCAAAAGCCAAAAGTAAAATCCAAAAGCTCTTTGAAAACGTAACTTGTTCTTCAATGCGTATGCTGTGCAAAAGTGCTTTTGCACTAACACGTGGTTAGTTTTGGAGTTAAAATTGAGGTGAAAAGGTATTTTTTTTTTTTTTTTATCTAAACTCAAAAGTTAGAGATTTAGATGTTTTCAGTTTTATATTTGGAAGTAAAATTATTAAAAATATCTTTTATTTATAATAATTATTTAAAAGGTATATAGAAATAGATTAATTTATATTTTATATATTATAATATTAAATTATTTAAATTTTATTTATTATTATATTTAAATATTAAAAATTATATATAAATTTCACAAATAATTTATATTATCTACTTAACAGTATTTAAATTTTATATTTAATGTATCATTACATTAAATTATTTAAATATCATATAACTTAATTATTTTTAATTTTTACTATCATGTCTAAAAAAATATTTTAACTTTCCATCGCAATATTTTCTAACAATAGAGAACAATAAAACTAACAAACACATTTTCAAAAGCATTTTTTTAAAAGAATCTTTTAAAGCACTTTTCAACTACAATAACAATGGAGAACTAACCTTTAATTTTTTTTTTTAAATTTAATCCATAAACTTGAATTTCGATAAAGTATAATGACGTGGTATGTTTTTGAATATCATATTACCACGCCTTAATAAAATATAAATTGTTGAATCGAATGAGAAATAATTATCAAATTCAAAAATTATCGTGGTTTTAAGCCTTTTGCCTCAAATGATGGTAGTCAAATATTGCAATAAGTTGTTGCCCATTGGATGCCAAAATCAGAAGGGAGAGACCTTAAATGGAGTGCGCATTTTATTATTTCTAATGGAAATTTTTATGTATTTTAAAAATATTTGATTAAAATTTAAATTAGGTTTTATTTTTTATTATTAAAATATTATTTGAGTTTATATCCGAGAAAAATATGTTTAAAATACTTGAAATTGTTAAATATACGAGTTAAATGAGAATTAAACATTATCAATTGGCATGGATATTATTGTCAATGCAGGAGGACGTCGGTTCGAGTGCGTTGAAATGCATTATCCTCCTATTTTTGGATTGGAGAGGGAATATGAGCAGTTCTAGGCATTGTGTCAAAAAGAACAGATATGATCAGAACCTATTTTAAGATTATTCAAAAAAGATAGAGAGTTAAATATATATTTAATATGAATATACAATTAGTGAAATCAAGATATATTATTCATGTTAGTTTTACGATAAAATTTTCTTTTATAGATACAATAGGTTTTATCATTACATTAAAAGAAAATTCCAAAATTATTCTAATTTTTAAAGATATAATCCGCTTTGAATTTGCTAATCTAATATTTCTTTTGGTACAAGAAGAATGATAAAAACCATAATTAGGTTAGGCGAGGTCAAGCTATTCTAGAGCAATCATTGTGTAGCAGTTGAAGAACTTCATCAGGCAGTTGCATATAGATATACCTCTACCCAGAGTCCTTGAGGACGTCGTATGATGCCAAACCATCGGCTACCCCATTACCCTCTCTATATACATGTGTAACCCGAACCATCCAAGATAGTTGGACTAAATCTTTAATAACTTGTATCACAATTGAGTGATGTTGTTCTACTGACGATGTTTGAATCAAATGAATAGCTGCAGTACTATCTATCTCAAGGACCACCCTTTTTAGCCCTAAATTCCAAGCTACTTGCAGTCCTTCAAAAGTACTTATAACAACCCGTTTTTTCGTGGTGCCGAAAACAGTGGTTTCGAGACCACAATTCTGATGTGTGAGTCCAGAAATATTATTTATTTCATATTTATGAAGTTACATAAGTGTTGTATTAAGGTTTGACCCGATAATTTTGTCGTTTGAATAGTTAATTAAGGAAAAGGAGTAAATTGTAAAAGTTGTAAAAGTCTATCTCTATTGATTTTTAGTTGCTAAAATGATTAATTAAATTGAAAACAAGGCCTTAAATGGAAACTAGACCACCTTGATATTTAGTGTACGTCAATAAGATAATTAAGCTTAAGAAATTAAATTTTTTATGTTTAAATTAAACATTAACATAAAAAAAGATGATAAATTTATAAAAGAAAGAGAAAATGCATTTTCCATCTCCTTCTCCATTCAAAACACCATTTTAGCTAGAAAAAGAATCGGTCACTAGGGTTTGAGCTTAAAGTCTCCAATTGTGAGTTTTTCAAGTCCTTTTCTTGTAATTTTTATGTTTTTGGAATCCCGGGAGCTTGATTTAGCTAACCCAAGGACTATTTTATGAAAATTTTAAAGTTTTTTATAGTTATCATTGATGTTTTCCTGAAGCTTTTGTGGTTATTTGGTTAGTTTTGAAGCTTAGATATGTTAATGGACTAGTTTGTAAAGTAAAAGTTGTTAGTTTTGAACTGGGGGACTAAAATGCAATAAGTCCAAAATTTATATGAAAGTTTTGAAATTATGTGTTTTAATGGATTTTTGGAGGATGAAATTGAGATTATTTCGAAATCGAAGCTCAAATGTGAGAATTATAATAGTTTCGATTTTAGGGACTAAATCATGATAAATGCACAAGTTGAGGAATTTTAGTATAGATGAAATTGAATTAGGGTATGGTTTTTAAATGTTGTTATATGTTATTTGAATTTTTTAATTAAATGAAATTATACTTTAGATCAAGAATCTCAACGACCAGAGGACGTACGAGGCAAAGGAAAAAACTAGTCCCTGATGGTTAAACTGTTACCATTTCGACAAGTAAGTTCATGTAGTATAAGTCAAATTGTTTATACTTATATGTTATATTAGGATTGTTAATATTGAATGTTGGTGGATTGGAACCGTGTTATAACATGAGATAAGTCTCGATGAAATTAGTAAATTCTCGTATATAAGCTAGTGAGTTTTCCCAGGTTCCGAGCTCTTGCATATGTAGCGGGCTCAAGAATACATGAATAGGTTCCGAGCTCTTGCATATGTTGCGGACTCGAGAATACATGAATATTAAGCTGATGCGGCCCTAGCTCGGGAAGCTGTTGCTGAACCCATTGAGTTGCCAAAAGGAACTATCACTCGGTCTCGTGATAATAAGTTCCAAGACGCATTAGCTAGCTATGTCAACCGAGCTTGGGGAGAGCAAGTAGCTAAATCCATTGAGACCAGCTCCATAGGCGTCCCTTGCAGCTTATTGCTAGCTGAATTCTAAGCTCACTTAGCTCATTTTAATTATTTAGTTGCTGGAATAAAATTTAGTTAATTTAGTTTAAGTTAATTAATTTATTTAGTTAAGTGTTAAATGTGCTTTTAAGTTGTTTAATTTGTCTAAATTACTACAGCAATTTAATTTATCTTTAACTCAATTAATTTGTTTTAAATTCCTACAACCATTTAAGTTGTTGTTAGGCTAATTAAGTTGTCTTAAATCCTACAACTAATTAATATGTCTTAATCTAAGACAATTTAATTATGAGCTATAATTAAAATTAATGTGCAGGTTTTTAAGTGCCTTGCTGCCGAATTTAATATGTCCAAGGGGGGAAACTTAATTTTTGTGAATTATTTGGTGCAGGTACACTACCTTGGACGTCCAGGTGCATGGATGACATTTAAGGGAGTTTTTTCAGCTGGAATTAAAACTTAGCAACTCATTCCTCTTCCTCAAGTGGCTGTTTAGGTAATGCAAAGGACAAGGGAGAGTTCACATTAGCTCAAGGAATTAAAACTCAGCAGCTCATTCCTCTTCCCCAAGTGGTTGTTCGGGTAATGCAAAGGACAATGGAGAGTTCACATTAGCTCAATCAGCTCTTATATTCCGTTCACACCTGGTGGCTGTTCAAAAACAACCCTTCACACCTTGTGGCTGTTGGCGTCTAAATCTTACACCTAAGGGCTGTTTGTGTGCCCAAAAATGTCACTTAATTGCTACTGGTTATTCTGCTGCCCAATGGAGGAATTTAAGCTGATTTTAAATGCTTTAGCTACTCAACAATGAAACCTTCTAGCTTAAGAAATTTATTCATTAAATCAGCTGAGTTGGGAGACTAAACATGCTGAAATGTTCATTCTAGAAGCTGCCCATTGAGCTGCATTCAGCCGAATCCTATTCTAGGATTTTAATGGTTTTATTCTGAAATTTTCCAGGTCTTTCTAGCTGAAAATTGCTTAGTCATTAAACTTGTACAATGACCATTCGGCTAGCTAGATAGGTAGATTATAAATAGTTGATCATTTCAATTGTAATGGGACTTTTTGTCAAATTTATGCTAAAACCAAAACTTGTGAGATTTCAAATCTCTTTGTTCTCTATGGGACTGGATTAACTTATCAAGTTGTCTTGTGGCGTCATTCTCTCTTTTGTTAAATCGAACTTATCACCAATCGGTGTGGTGTTCCAATACTATAACACCCCAAACCCGACCTAGATGTTACGGCCTAATCTGACGGCGTCACATGATAGTGCTTTGGAAAACTTAACTACGTTAAATACATTTGTAAAATCTTAGGCTTTCGTCAAAATGTGTCATTTAATTATTCATTATCCATTTTCAAAATGTTATATGTTGTGGAGGCTTTTAAAATAATTTACAAGTTCGTGTGTATTTGATAAAACCTCTGTTTATTTTGAAAATTCCCGTCTTGTTCTACTGCTAGCAATTTATAAATAGAAATCCCAAATTTTAAACAAAACTCTGAATGGCCTTATTACATAAAATTTACCCCAAATATAACCAAATCATAATTAAAAATAAACCGTAAATAAGTGTCCATGATCGCTGCAAAACAGTCTAGTTTTAATATTTATAAAAGAGTGATCGAACCTGCAGACTGACTGCGACAACGATAGAGGCAAGCGCACCTATCGAACAGTAGTATAGCTCAGGCAAGAATATCTTATCGAACCCAAGGAACCTAAAAGTATTACTACTCACTTTCTTTCTATTATTTAGCCTAAAATATGGAGTGATTGGTTTATTAATCTAAAACAAATGAAATACTTAAACTTAAATGTAAAGACAAAAGAACGAAACTTTGGGAAAAGACTTTGAAGAAAACTCAATTGATAAAGACGATACCTTTGGGAAGAATCCACCTATGACTTCACTTATTATCTACCTTTTCAATTCATATGATTTCTTTACTTAGCTTGATCCGTGAGACTCCCTAACCTATATTAAACCTTCACTCGAAGCGAATAACGCCTAACCTTAGGTTAATTAGTGGAACTCTCGTTCTCTCAGTAAATCAATCAATGGACTCTCATATTAGGTTTCACCTAATCCAGTAAAATCTCGTAACCCTATCTCTAGGCGCCCGATCAACTCCGGTTAATTATGCTAGATCTACTCTTAGGCAGGGTCTATTCCTCCTCCACCTAAGCATATTAGATAAATTTAAGCAACATAATTGAGAACAAACTAAGTATTTATCATATAAACCGAAAGAATTAAATAACAAAATCGGTCATAGGTTTCATCCCTCTGTATCTCGAGGGTTTAGTTCATAACTAAAAAGAAAACATCTCAAGAGAAAAGATAAAACAAAACATAAGAAATCCTAAAACCCCTGAAGGAATTGAAGAGAGATCCTCCATCTTGAGTAGAACTCGACTCTTGAGATGGATCAATTGGCTATCTTCGAGACAATCCCTGAACGAGAAAGGCTTGGCAGAAAACTCTGCTCAATGATCGACCACTTGAATAGCCGCCTTGGGGTATTTTTATAGACTTTTGGGATGCTTTACTTGTCTCCTAAGTACTCATAATTATGGTACAATTTGTCCTAGGTGTTTGAGTAGACTTAGGATTGCGTTTCTTGGGCTCCAAACATCCTATTCTGAGTGAAATTGCTCTTTCCCGCGGCAGGGGCACGGCTAAGGCACGCCCGTGTAAATTGAGGCTCAGCCCGTGTCTCTATTCAGTTGATTTAGGCACGGTAGTGGCACGCCCGTGCAAGTCGAGGGTCAGGCCGTGCTTCGGGTCTGTCGATTGGGGCACAGCCATGCAAATCAGGGATAGGCCGTGTTGGGCTTTTTGTCGATGAGACACAGCCGTGTAAATTGGTGACAGGCCGTATCCTAGGTGGATAGCAAGGCACGGCCATGGGATAAAGCCCAGGCCGTGTCGACTTCTTGGGTTGGCCTAATTTGATCCGTTTTAAGCCCGTTTTATGTTCTTTTTATCCTTAGGTGTTCTCTTGAGTATAAGACATGGAAAAAAAGGATTAAGAGTACCTTTTTACATAAATTGAGGATAGATTCATCCAAAAGCATACTAAATGTGGGATTAAAATATGTTACTTTTACGGTTTATCAAATACCCTACATTTAAGCTTTTGCTTGTCCTCAAGCAAAATTCTCAACTTACAATTAAAACGAACTCTCCATAATTCATAATTCTTATTAATAATGCCTCATCATAATTCATACATAATTTATACATGGATAATTTAATTCAAAGAGCCCTATAGTTTCAAACGAGATAAGTTATGATTTTGTAGCATGAAAACATAGGCTTCTCTCCTTATCAAAGTAATTTCCTTTAATTCAAAACCGACAAGGATTGACATCCTCATAGAAGATTCACTCAAATCACTCGAAGTGTTTAAGGTTCAAGAAATAAGCACTCTAAGTCGAACCTGAAAAGTTAATCCCATAGGCTTGCCTGAAAACCAAATCTCCACCACTGTATATGAGATGATACACAGATCAAAAGGTCTTTAATCAGGGTTGTAACGGGGCTAGGGTTAAAGGTGTGGATACAGGCTAAATTAGTGGTTATAATCGAGACTGACTTGACAAATTACCTAACTAGAAACATTAAACTAAATATGAATATTGACTTCGAATGAAAACTAATAATATCATTGTTGATAATTACTCTATAGCAAGGAGTATTTTGATAATACTTTAATACGAGCTTTTTCTTTAACAATTAGAGTTTAAATGCTCTAAGCTCTTTTATATACTACTAATATTGAATATATACTTGAAATTATTATTTTTTTAAGAACAAACTAAGTTAAACATAATGGAAGGAACTTTGGTGATTGAAATAACCTAATTCAGCGATTGATCAAATCAATTCTCGATAAAGGGTAGTCAAAGGGATGTTGATAACAAATACAAAGGGATTTTGGGTTAATATTAGTGGGTGAGTCAATAAAAAGGTTGTTAGGATTCAATGGGGTTCACTAGGGGTTAATTTGTATGGGTAGGCTTTTTAACGTAGTGAACGTGTTAAAACCTAGGTGCCTTTATCATCTCAGTGTATCAAATCATTAATGTGGTCTCGACATGTATAAACGAGGCAAGTTCTAGAATAACAGTTCAAAGTTGACACACTTATAATCAATTAAAGTGAGCACGAAAAAGGGTACATGCTCTATAAGGCTCAAAATCTCAGAAAAAATTATGGGTGTTTTCACATCAATCCTTATAAATTTTGAACTTCAAGGTAATACTCAAATTCAGTTCAACAACCTATCAATTTTAATTTTTTTTAGAAAGTAGACTTATCATGCTCGATTCTTTAGTATTCTTCAAATTTAATCATTAATGCACAATTAACTATGACTTACTCTAAAACATATCAATAAAAATCATAAATCATTAAAATTTCATCCTAATTAGTAATATGAGAAATATACTTAAGATTAAGACTAATTTCAAGATTTGAGAATTATGTAAAAGTTAGGCACTATTACCCCACACTTAAGATGTACATTGCCTCAATGTACAAAGATAGATAATGAAATTTATGTGCCAAATCAAAAGAGAAGTGGGAAAGTAATACTCACGAAATCTGGATGATCCACGCATCTTTGGTGGCGGTGATGGTGTTTTCTATGGGCCTGGTGGAGTGGCTACCAAGAAGCAATTTGCTAGATGAAGAAATTGGGTAGCCTGTGAAGATATAACCAAGAGATCTAGAGAAATAATAATAATAATATACTAATAATAAATTTAAAGATTAAGGAAATAAAAAAAAGGAGACTAAGAAGAAAACGGAAATTGAAAGAAAAGACTAATAGACTAAGAAGTCCTTATTGTTGGATGGTTTGCAAAGTGGGTGTGATCTCGAAGGCTGTGGTGTGTGATTCCCTAGCAGCCTTTAGATCCTAAAACCAAGAAACTACTATGAAATAAATTAAATTAAGTGGAAAATAAGTATAGATAAGGAAAATAAAGGAGACGAGAAAAGAAAAATAGAACCGAAAAGGTTTTCGAGACCCTTGGCGTGTCAATTAAGTGAAGCTGCCGGCATGAACTCATATTGAGGTTTCCTCTAAAGAGATGATGCTTACGTTTCTTCGGCATGATCTTTGTGTTGCTCAAGAGTCTTGGACATTTTCTTTGAATAGAGAGAAAAATTTGGAAGAGAATGTGGGAGAAAAGGGAAGGCTGTGGGGATTTGAATAAAATTTCAAATCTGGCTTGTTCCCACACCCGTATGTCGAGGGTGTGTCCATTCATACGGCTGCCTAGCACGGTCGTGGCTAATGGCGTATTGCTTCTTACACACCCGTTTCTTGGTCAGCCACGCCCATTTCGAGAAAGGCAGTATCTACACACGGTTCAGAGGCACGCCCGTGCTTATTTTGTCGGCACCTGTGCTTCAGGGTGGTTGGACTCGTGACGTTGGGGAGTGGTTGGACTGACTTGCACGGCCCTGCTCTTGTCAGTGTGACGGTTCCGGTGGTCCACACGGTCACGGACACGGCCGTGTGTAAGGCCGTGTGGTCTGGAAATCTGCACTTTTGTGTTATATTCCAACTAAATAATTAGGAAAGAAAGATGGAAAGAAAAGAAACTTAAAACAAATTTGAAAAATAAATAGTGCTAATGTTCGGGTTGCCTCCCGAGAAGCGCTAGTTTATAATCTTAAGCTAGACTGTCCTCATGTTTGAAAATTTCAGGGAGGTTTAAAGGTTTGAATATCTTCCCTCATGCTTGCGATTTTATTTTCATGACAAAGTTGGAGTCGAGAAGAATTTACCTTGGATTTATCGAATTTTGGGTTACTTACCTCGACTGTGTTGTGGGGGAAGATTTCGTGTACCTTGGGAAGAATTTCTCCCCTTGCCATCAAGTCTATTGAAGTGATGTGAAGATCGGCTTTGTCTAACAGCACTTGGTCTCCTAGTTTAAAGTGATTTGATGTTCCTATGAGCTCTTCTAGTGGTTCCTTAGGTTCTACTTCGTGTGGATCCGACTTTTCTTTGGTGTATATTTTCTGCTCTTCTAAAAACTTGATCGTATGCTTTTGTGTTGGCTCAGTTTTGATGCTTCGTGATGTTTCCTGCGATGGAGGTTGAATAATTTGATTATCTATTGAAATGACTTTCTTACCTTCATCTTCTGTGGTTCTGGCTGAGTCGAGAGCTTGAAGATTGACTGATTCATCTCCTACACGAATTATGAGTTCTCTTGTGGCAACATCAATTTTAGTCTTGGCAGTTGCAAGAAAAGGTCTTTCTAAAATTAAAAGGATTGAATTTTCCTCATCCATGTCTAAAATAACAAAATCTACTGGGAAAACGAATTTATCGATTTTTACTAAAACATCTTCAATAATGCCCCTAGGAATTCTAACAGTTTTATAACCTAGTTGGATACTCATCTTAGTTTGTTTGGGCTTCCCTAGACCTAGTCGTTTAAACAGTGTATAAGGCATGACATTTATACTTGCCCCTAAATCAGCTAACGCATTATCAATGGTTAAATTACCAATTAAACATGGAATCGTAAAACTCCCTAGATCTTTTAATTTCTGCGATAGTCGATTTTGTAGCATTGCTGAGCATGTTGCGTTAAGTTCCACATGGTGCTCTTCATCTATTTTGCGTTTGTTTGTTAAGAGCTGTCTTAAAAATCTCCTTGAGTCGGGCATCTGAAAAAGAGCTTCAAGAAGAGGTAAGTTAATGTGTAATTTCTTTAGAAGTTTTTGAAACTTACCGAATTGTTCCTCTGAATCATCTCTTTTCAATGTTTCAGGATAAGGTATTTGAGTGTGGTACTCTTTAATTACCGGTTTTTCTTGTGCTACCTCAATTTTACCTGTTTCTTCCTTGATTTCTTGTACTGGGGTGGGCTTGTCTACCTTTGTATCCTCTTGAGATGTGATGGCTTGTATATGTTCTTTTGGGTTTATTTCTATGTTGCTTGGTAGACATCCTTGTTGACGTTCTGAAACAAGCTTTGTGAGTTGTCCCACTGACCTAGTGATTTCCCTGACTTGTTCCTTGATTTCTTTAATCGATATTCCTTGGTTATCAATCGTTGTATCAGTTCTTTGGAGACGGGCATCTGTGTCTGCCATGAACTTTTTCAACATCTCTTCAAGACTCTACTTCTTTTCCGGTGGATAAGGTTGATTTTGGTAATTTGGAAAAGGTTGCTACCTTTGATTTCCTTGTCCTCCCCACGAAAAATTTGGGTGGTTCTTCCAACCTGGATTGTAAGTGTTACTATAAGGATTATTATTAGATCTGAAATTGTTACCTATATAGTTTGTGTGCTCGTTTTCTGCTCCTGGTTGGTAAGGTGGGTACTCAGAATTTGCCACATTCCCGCTCGCTTCGCATTGCATGACTGGATGTACCTGTGAAGAACATAAATTATCAAGCTTTTTATTCATTAACTCCATTTGTGTTGACAACATTGTCACTGCGTTTATGTTAAAAACTCTGGCTGATTTTGTCGGTTTAGCCCTTGTAATTTTCCATTGATAGGTGTTCAACGACATCTCTTCAAGTAAGCCGCTTCAGGAGTTTTATTATTTAGAGTTCCACCGGCTGATGAATCAATCATTTGCCTTGTTGGAGAATTCACACCATTGTAAAAAGTTTGGACTTGAAGCCACATATGTAATCCATGGTGTGGGTATCTCCTTAGGAGATCCTTATATCTTTCTCATGCATCATATAATGTTTCTGCGTTATTCTGCACAAAAAAAGATATATCATCCGTTAATTTGGCCGTTTTGGCTGGTGAAAAATATTTTAAAAGAAATTTTTCGGTCATTTGATCCCATCTGGTGATTGACCCTCATGGTAACGAGTTCAACCACTACTTTGCTTTATTCCTTAATGAAAAAGGAAATAACCGAAGACGTATGGCATCGTTAGAAACGCCAGTTATTTTGAAGGTATCACAGAATTCTAAAAAATTAGATATATGAGTGTTTGGATCTTCATCCTGCAAACCATCAAATTGAACAAATTGTTGAATCATTTGTATTGTGTTAGGCTTTAATTCAAAATTATTAGCAGCTATAGCGGGCCTAACAATGTTAGATTCTGCTCCTGTTAAATTAGGTTTAGCATAATCATACATAGTACGTGGAGCATTCTATTCTTGCACATTTGACGGTGGATTGTTTTCATCCATCCCTTCAGTAGGATTGGATCCTTGCTGTTCTCCTCTTTGATAGTTTAATGCTTGTTTAATTTCTCTGCGATTCTACGAGCGGTAGCTTCAATGTCACTTTCATATTCTAATGGTCCTCTCGGATTTCTTCTAGTCATAAACTAGATGTACCTGCTATGAAAAGAAAGGAAGAAATTTAAAAAAAATATATGTATAAAAATAAGAGAAAATAAAAAATAATGGCTAAAGTAATAGAAATAGAGTTTTCTTAATATTTTAGGATTCCCCGGCAACGGCGCCAAAAACTTGATCGCTGCAAAACAGTCTAGTTTTAATATTTATAAAAGAGTGATCGAACCTGTAGATTGACAGCGACAATGATCGAGGTAAGCGCACCCTATCGAACAGTAGTATAGCTCAGGCAAGAATATCTTATCGAACCCAAGGAACCTAAAAGTACTACTACTCACTTTCTTTCTATTATTTAGCCTAAAATATGGAGTGATTGGTTTATTAATCTAAAACAAATGAAATACTTAAACTTAAATGTAAAGACAAAAGAACGAAACTTTGGGAAAAGACTTTGAAGAAAACTCAATTGATAAAGACGATACCTTTGGGAAGAATCCACCTATGACTTCACTTATTATCTATCTTTTCAATTCATATGATTTCTTTACATAGCTTGATCCGTGAGACTCCCTAACCTATATTAAACCTTCTCTCGAAGCGAATAATGTCTAACCTTAGCTTAATTAGTGGAACTCTCGTTCTCTTATAATAACCCCCTAAGGAAGTAGTAAATCGATCAATGGACTCCCATATTAGGTTTCACCCTAATCCGAAAAAATCTCGTAACCCTATCTCTAGGCGCCTGATCAACTCCGCTTAATTATGCTTGATTTACTCTTAGGCAGGGTTTATTCCTCCTCCACCTAAGCACATCAGATAAATTTAAGCAACATAATTAAGAATAAACTAAGTATTTATCATATAAGCGTAAAGAATTAAATAACAAAATCCATCATAGGTTTCATCCCTTTCGGTATCGAGGGTTTAGTTCATAACTAAAAAGAAAACATCTCAAGAGAAAAGATAAAACAAAACATAAGAAATCCTAAAACCCCCGAAGGAATTGAAGAGGAGATCCTCATCTTGAGTAGAACTCGACTCTTGAGACGGATCAATTGGCTATCTTGAGACAATCCCTAAACGAGAAAGGCTTGGCAGAAAACTCTGCTCAATGATTGACCACTTGAATAGCCGCCTTGTGGTGTTTTTATAGACTTTTGGGATGCTTTACTTGTTCATAAGTACTCATAATTATGGTACAATTCGTCCTAGGTGTTTGAGTAGACTTAGGATTGTGTTTCTTGGGCTCCAAACATCCTATTCCGAGTGAAATTGCTCTTTCCCGCGACAGGGGCACGGCTAAGGCACGCCCGTGTAAATTGAGGCTCAGCCCGTGTCTCTATACATTTATTTAGGCGCAGTGCGTGGCACGCCTGCAAGTCGAGGGTCAGGCCGTGCTTCGGGTCTGTCGATTGGGGCACAGCCATGCAAATTGGGGATAGGCCATGTTGGGCTTTTTGTCGACGAGACACGGCAGTGTAAATTGGTGACAAGCCGTTTCCTAGGTGGATAGCAAGGCACGGTCGTGTGGGATAAAGCCCAGGCCGTGTCGACTTCTTGGGTCAGCCCAATTTGATTTGTTTTAAGCCTGTTTTATGTTCTTTTTATCCTTAGGTGTTCTCCTGAGTATAGGACATGAAAAGAAAGGATTAAGAGCACCCTTTTACATAAATCGAGGATAGATTCATCTAAAAGCATGCTAAATGTGGGATTAAAATATGTTACTTTTACGGTTTATCGGTCCAGAATCGTGGTCACCTCCAAGCCCTTCATTTGACCGATCGTCTCTTCTTTGGGGATTACTTGAGCAGTTAAGCGAGAAAAGGGTGGGTTTCATAAACTCGATTGTGTAATCCCCACAGAAAACATAGGCACACAAAAATATCAGATAACAGGCATCAATTCACAATTCGATCTGAGCCTATTACAGAAACGGTGTGGACCTTAGCCCACTCAGATACAGAATTAGACATATTACAAGGCCTTAGCCCATTTCAAACAGAATATGCAGATAACAGAGTCCTACCCACCAGCCTCTACACACCAACTCCGTCCAACCCTACACACCATGTGGGGATAGAATCAACCCACCTAGCCCTATACACCATGTTGTACCGAATGTGGCACATAATCAAAAATTTGCAACTGAACTGTCATATAACAGGCTTAAGAGCCTTTCAGATACTTCCTTCCATCATAATCCACCCAACCTGATGCAATGCAACATACAAGAATGACATGCTATTATGCAAATAAAACTCATATATTCAAATCAGCATACATGTTTAGTACAGAAATCAGGCAGACAGATCATTCAGTTAGGGGTCTAAGTATTGATTACCGACCCTACGGTAGGTCCACAGTCGACTTGGGAGACCCGTGCAACCTTATAAAGTTTTCCAGAAAAATGGGCTCACACGCTCATGTGGCCTGCTCGTGTAGGTCCACATGCACGTATAGCCCACACGACCCAAATTGGCGTTGGCCATGTGGATCACATGGCCTGACCCAAAATCCCACAAGCCCATGTGGTTCACCCGTGTGGGCCCAATTGGTCAAGCCCGTGTGCCACACACGGCCTGGCTCGACCCTCACACGGCCGTCTGGTAACTAACAGTCTTGCACATGACTTACCACATGGGCGACTACACGCCCGTGTGGCGTCGATAGAAGGGTTTTTGGCTTTCGTTGAAACCTTATTTTCTGTGTTTTCGGGTACACACCTGGTATTGTTTCGCTGCGAAACACTCTCGAGCGCTCCAATACCTAAAATTAACCACACGAACCAGGAATTAAACACTTAGAACGACATTAAATCGAACCAAAAGTGATGGACAACCCACTTAAATCGACTAACATCTTACCTTAGGATGAGTAACGCTAATCCATACTTTTAAAGTGTCGACTGGGAAACCCTAGCACCTTGATCTTCTCCTAAACACATGATACATCGCTTACTACCATAAACTACCGTTGCTAGTCCCCAAATCACAAGAAGAATGCCAAAAAAGAGATCACTTACCAGATGATAAAGAGCCTCGAACGCAAGAGCGATGATTGACTGCGAAAATTTACCAGTGATAGAGAGAATCAAAATTAAAAGAAATAACAAAGGAAGGAGAAGAAAAATTGGCAAAAAAGAGAGAAGAAAACAACGTCAGAAATTTTGGAAAGGTCAGGGAGAAAACTGAAATTGCAGAAAGAAAAGAAATCAAAAGAGAAAACCTAATAACCCCATATCCTAACTTCCCTTACTTTTCTCCATCCAACTCCCCACTACTCAGCTTTTGAAACCAACTCAAACTCTTCGTCACCAATTCCAGCAAAAATAATATCCTCTTGCCTAAGCATAGATTCGAACTCATAACCTCCTACCCAACTACACTCCACCTAGCCACCAGACCAACGGACCCATTCTGTTAATTACTCTCACACTTTAATTTATAAGCCTATTCGCTAGAGTTTAGGCTTTATTCACAAAAATACCAAAGTACATCCAAGTTGAGACTTGAACTTGGGACCTCCCACACACACCCAGAATACATATCCATTGAACCAGACACTCATTCATGTCAAAAATTACCAAAATCTGAATTAAAAAAAAAGGCGTTACAACTCTACCCCCTAAAAGAAAATTTTTTCCTCGAAATTTTACCTGATCAGAAAAGGTGAGGTCCCTGTTGATGCATCAAATCCTCCGGCTCCCAAGTGGCCTCCTCAGTGCTATGATTTCGCTACAGTACCTTCACTAAGGGGATAGATTTCCTCCGTAGAACCTTAACATCGCGCTCTAAAATCTGAACTGGCTCCTCCTCAAATGTCAGATCTAGTCTAACCTCGATGTCCTCAATAGGCACAATATGCGTGGGATTAGAGCGTAGCATCTAAACATCGAGGTGTGAAATACATCATGTATACGGTCTAACTCCAAAGGAAGCTCTAATTGATATGCAACTAGCCCCACTCACTTCAGAAGTGGTACGACCTAATAAACCGAGGGCTTAGCTTATCTTTACCACCGAACCTCAGAACAACGTAGGATTTTTGCCTATCAGATGCCACTTTCAAATGATCTCGAATCAATCGGACCTTATCTTTAGTTTCTGAAACCAATTTCGGACCCAGAACACATCACTCCCCCACTTAGTCCAACATAAGGGAGTGCGACACTTACGACCATATAGAGCCTCATACGGTGTCATCTAGATGCTAGCCTGATAGTTGTTGTTATAGGCAAACTCTGCCAATGGTAAATACTCCTCCTAACTGCCTCAAAAATCTACAACACAACTCCTCAACGTGTCCTCCAGTACTTGAATCACCCTCTCCGACTGGCCATCTGTCTGAGGATAGAAAACAGTATAAAGTCCAACCTTGAACCCAAAGCCTCATGCAACTTCTTCTAGAACTGAGACGTGAAGCGAGGATCCCTATCAGAGATGATCGAAATAGGAACCGCATGCAACCTCACTATTTCAGGTATATAGAGCTTAGCTAACTTCTAGAGAGAAAAGTTTGTCCTGATTGGAATGAAGTAAGCAAATTTGGTCAAGCGATCCACGATGACCTAAATAGAATCCTTCTTAGTGGGTGTTAAGGGTAACCCACTAACGAAGTCCATCGTTACTCGTTCTCATTTCTACATTGGAATCTTTACCGGATGTAACAACCCCGAAGGCAACTGATGCTCAGCCTTAACCTGCTGACAAGTCAGACAACGAGCAATGAAATTAGTAACCTCTCGCTTCAACCCCGAACATCAATACAACTCTTACAGATCTCGGTACATCTTACTCCCGCCGAGATGCATCGCGTAAGGACTACTATGGGTCTCCCTCAGAATCGACTGTCTCAAACCCTCAGAATAAATTGTCTCAAATCATCATCATTCGACACACAGATCCGACCGCGGAAACAAAGTACTCCATCACTGTTAATTCTAAAATCTGTAGATCCCCATTCTTAACCTAGCAAACCTCAACTCGAGAGACTTATCCCCATCTGTTTACCTCTGATCTGATCAATCCACGTAGGCTTAACCTGAAGCTCCGCTAACAAACTTTCATCATCGAATAAACTGAGTAGAGTGAACATCGCTCTCAAATTAGTCGTCACCCTACGGCTCAAAGCATCTACCACCACATTAGCATTAGCAGGATGGTACTCGATGGTGCAGTTATAATCCTTAAGCAGTTCAACCCATCTACGCTGCCTAAGGTTTAACTCCTTCTGAGTAAGGAGATACCTGAGGCTCTTGTGATCAGTGTAGATAGTACACTTCTTATCGTACAGATAGTGCCTCCAGATTTTTAGAGCGAAGACCACTGCTGCCAACTCCAAATATTGTGTAGGATAATTAGCCTCATGCTTTTTGAGCTGACGTGACGCATAAGCTACCACCTTACCATCTTGCATCAAAACGCAACCCAGACCCACATGCGATGTATTACTGTATATGACAAAATCCTTCCCATATTCAGGTTGTATTAGAATTAGAGCTTGCGTTAAAATAGATTTGAGCTTCTCAAAGCTCTCTTGTTGCTTATCGGTCCAGATAAAGGGAACTTTCTTACGCAGAAGCTTGGTCAACGGCGCCGCAATCAACGAAAACCCTTCTACGAAGAGTCGATAGTAACCCGCTAACCCCAAAAAACTTTGGATTTCAGACACATTCTTCGGCTATTTCCACTCCAACACAACCTCAATCTTACGAGGGTCAACACGAATCCCTTCCACAGAAACTACATGGCCCAGAAAGGTTACTTCTTGGAGCCAGAATTCACACCTATTAAACTTCACGTACGACTATTTCTTATGAAAAGTCTGTGATACCACATGGAGATGTTCATCGTGCTTGTCCTCAGTCTTTGAATACACCAGAATTTCGTCAATAAAGACTACCACGAATCGATCTAGATAGGGCTGGAACACTCGGTTCATTAGATACATAAAAGCTGCTGGTGCATTAGTCAGTCCAAATGGCATTACTAGGGACTCTTAATGTCCATACCAAGTCTTGAATGTCGTCTTATGCACATCGGACTCCTTAACCTTCAGTTGATGGTACCCTGACCGTAGATCAATCTTAGAGAAAATCGAAGCTCCTCGGAACTGGTCAAACAGATTATCAATTCTTGGTAAGGGGTACTTATTCTTGATGGCCAGCTTATTCAATTGGCGGTAGTCAAGACACATACGCATGGATCCATCATTCTTTTTCACAAATAGACAGGTGCTCCCCATGGAGACACACTAGGGCGGATGAACCTATGATCCAGTAACTTTTAAATTTGAGCCTTAAGCTCCACAAGCTCCTTCGGTGCCATTCTATAAAAGGCGATGGACACTAGAGTTGTACCAAGAAAGAGCTCAATCCCAAACTCTACTTCTGGGCTTGGAGGCGACCTAATAATTCCTCAGAAAAATATTTGGAAAGTTTCTTACGGTTCTGATGTCCTTAAGCAAGAGTCCCTAAAATTGAAACACTGATGTAGGCCAAGAATGCCTCACATCCTTTTCGTACCAACTTTTCTGCCACCAACGTTGAAATCACATTCGCCAGATGATCCTGACATTTTCCAATCACCACTACCTCATTATCCTCATCGGTTCTTAGAATAACCTTTTTTGTAGTACAGTCCAGACTCACCCGATACTTGACCAGCCAGTCCATTCCTAGAATCAAATCAAACTCTCAAAATAGAAGCTCCATCAGATCAGCCAGAAATATTGTCCCTTGAACCTCTAGCTGAACGTCTCTAAATAGTTTACTAACCCGGATAGATTGCCCCAACGGACTTACAACAATTATCTTGCTCGAAGTATTCTCAATCAGAATCCTCAAAGTTTCAGACACAGAGCTAGCTACGTAAGAATGTGTAGAGCCTATGTCTATCAATGCAATGTATGGTACATAAAAAATTAAGAGCGTACCCGTAATGACGTCCGAAGCATCACCATCCTCTTGGAGTCATGCAACATAAACTAGAACAGGTTGTCTCACCTCAGTCGATCCCACACCTCTGACTGGTGCTCTCTGTCCTCGGCTCATGCTATTTCCACTCCTAGCCTGACCTCGGCCCCTAGGTGGCTGCTGAGCTACCCTCGGTGGCTGTGCAGTACCAATACCCGTAGCTTGCATCTGATCAGTCCTCAGTGGACAATCTTGGATACAATACTTAGTCGTCCCGCATCTTAAACAGGCCCAATTAGTCCTCCAACACTTGCTCAGATGGCGTCTACCACAGTACCCACAAAGTGCCAACCCCAGTAGGTGCAAAAGGATGCCCAACTCTCACTGGACCATCAGATCTGGCTTTTTTCTTAGGCCTCATCACCTAATTTGAGGGCTCTGATTCCCTTTTATTCTTTCTTTTCTCGCGGTTGTGGCACTCAGTACGCTTAACCTCCTCTGTGATCTTCACTTTATCTACTAGAGCAAAAAAATCACGCTCTCTTCGCAAAGTTATCAGAATCTGAAGGCTATTCCTGAGTTCATCCTCGAAACGGACACATCGCTCATATTCTGTCGCCACCATACCCCGGGTATAACAGCTCAGTCTCAGAAACTCGGCCTCATACTCAGCCACTAAACGTTCCCCATGAGTGAGATTGTGGAACTCACGCCTCCTAGCATCAATGTAACTGACTCCACATACTTGCTCTGGAAAGTCGTCATAAAGTAGTCCCAAGTCAGATAGTCGGGCTGAGTGCCCTCCTTAACAGTCAGCCACTATTGATACGCTTCGTTGCGAAGCAGAGAGACAACCCTCTTAAGCTTCTGCTCAGTAGTGAAATCCAAATCATCCATAATTCTTTCTGTGGCCTCCATCCGAGATTCGCCACGTTAGGGCGACTCGGTGACACCCGAATAATTGACCCCATTAGATCGAGTCATTCCAGAAAGAACCACGGCCCCTAAATCCAATGTTGGGTCTAACAACCCTCTCTAATATCCTCAGCATAGCCTGGGATAATGCGTCATCCCCAGCCATGCGATCTTGAGACTCAGTCTTTATAGCAGGTGAGCTCGTGTCTCGTTCGTATCCAGATGGGGTAGATTCTCAGATGCGGAAGACCTAGCTCGAGCCCCCTACGGTCTCTACCACGGCCTTTAGTACTCGATTCGTGGATACCTCGTGCGCTCATCGTAAATTTAGAGTCTATTTGTGTTAGCAGTTTTATACATGAGTCTATAGTTCCAATATTTATTAAAAAATGTTTTATGTAGAATAGTATCAGAAGTTTCGAGTTTGTTATTTTGACTCGCAGTTTTACTACGATTTTCAGTTTCACTACAGTTTTCAGTTTGCACTATCTAAAGTGTTTTCAGTACAGTATACTACATAAGGCTGTTTCAAGTATGCAAGTAGTATTTCGGACAAATTTAAATAAAGATCAGAACACTTACAGGATCAGTCGGAGGCTCGGTGTACCATATATTTATTCTAAAGATATTTGAATCATTTAAAAATCATTTTGAAAAACCATTTAGAAACCCAAACCACAATCGAATTTTACAAAATCAGGCTCTGATACCACTAAATGTAAGACCCCAAACCCGGCCTAGACGTTATGGCTGAATCTGGTGGCATCACATGATAGTGCTTTAGAAAAATTAACAACGTTAAATCCATTTGTAAAATCTTAGGCTTTGTCAAAACGCGTCATTTAACTATTCATTATCCATTTTCAAAATGTTATATGTTGCAGAAGCTTTTAAAATAATTTGCAAGTTCCTGTGTATTTGATAAAACTTCTGTTTATTTTGAAAATTCGTGTCTTGTTCTACTGCTAGCATTTTATAAATAAAAATCCTAAATTTTAAACAAAACTCCAAATGGCCTTATTAAATAAAATTTACCCCAAATATAACCAAATCATAATTAAAAATAAACAGTAAATAAGTGTCCAGAATCGTGGTCACCGTCGAGCCCTCCGCTGTACCGGTCCGTCTACTACTGGGGATTACTTGAACAAATTAAACAGAAAAGGGTGAGTTTTCGCAAACTCAGTGTGTAATCCCCACAGAAAACATACGCACACATAAATATCAGATAACAGACATCAATTCACAATATGGGTCTAATCCCATTACAGAAACGGTGTGGACCTTGGCTCACTCAGATACAGAATCAGACATATTACAAGGCCTTAGCCCATTTCAGATAGAATATATAGATAACAGAGTCCTACCCACCAGCCTCTACACACCAACTCCGTCCAACCCTACACATTATGTGGGAATAAAATCAACCCACCCAGCCTTACACACCATGTTATACCGAATGCGGCACATAATCAGAAATTTGCAGCTGAGCTGCCAGATAACAGGCTTAAGAGCCTTTTAGATACTTTCTCTCATCATAATCCACCCACCCCGATGCAATGCAACATACAAGAATGACATGCTATTATGCAAATAAAACTCATATATTCAAATCAGCATACATGCTTAGTACATAAATCAGATAGATAAATCATTCAGTTAGGGGTCTAAGTATTGCTTACCGACTGATCGCTACAAAACAGTCTAGTTTTAAAATTTATATAGGATAATCAAACCTGTAGACTAACTATGACAACGATAGAGGCAAGTGCACTGTTAACAAGAGTATAGCTTTGGCAAGAATATCTTATCGAACCCAAGGAACCTAAAAGTACTACTACTCACTTTCTTCCTATTATTTAGCCTTAAATATGGAGTGATTAATTAACTTATCTAAGACTAATGAAATACTTAAACTAAATGCAAAGACAAAAGAATAAACTGGGAAAAGACTTTGGAAAACTCAGTTGATAAAAACGATACCCTCGGAAAGAATTCACCTATGACTTCATTTATTATCTAACTTTCAATTCATATGATTTCTTTTACTTAGCTTGATCCATGAGACTCCCTAACCTATATTAAACCTTCTCTCAAAGCGAATAATGTCTAACCTTAGGTTAATTAGTGGAACTCTCGTTCTCTTATAATAACCCCCTAAGGAAGCAGTAAATCGATCAATGGACTCCCATATTAGGTTTCACCCTAATCCGGCAAAATCTCGTAACCCTATCTCTAGGCACCCGATCAACTTCACTTAATTATGCTAGATTTACTCTTAGGCAGGGTCTATTCCTCCTCCACCTAAGCACATCAGATTAAATTGAGCAACATAATTAAGAACAAACTAAGTATTTATCATATAAACCGAAATAATTAAATAAAAAAATCCATCATAGGTTTCATCCCCTTCAGATATCTGAAGGATCTAGTTCATAATAAAATAAGAAAACATCTCAAGAGAAAAGATAAAACAAAACATAAGAAATCCCTAAAACCCCTTGAAGGAATGGAAGGAGAGATCCTCCGTCTTGAGTAGAATTTCGACTCTTCGAGATGGATCAACTGGCTATCTTCGAGTAATTCCCTAAATGAGTAAAGCTTTGGCAGAAAACTCTGCTAAAACCTGTCGCCCTTAAATTGCTGCCTTGGATTGTTTATATAGATGTTTGGGATGTTTTACTTGGCTCCTAAGTACTCGTAATTCAAGTGAAATTCATCCTAAGTGTTTGAGTGGACTTAAGATTGTGTTTCTTGGGCTCCAAGCATCCGATTCCGAGTGAAATTTCTCTTTTCCGTGGCAGGGGTACGGCCTTGACATGCTGTGTAAATCGTGGTCCAGCCCGTGTCTTTATTCTATCGACTTAGGCACGACTTTGACACGCTCGTACAATATCTGGGTAGAGGCCGTGCTTCTGGTCTACCAATTGGGGCACGGCCGTGTACATCGAGGTCAGGCCGCATTGGGCTTTTTGTCGATGAGGCACGGTCGTGTAAATCAGGGTGTGACCGTGTACAATCTAAATATTGGGGCACGATTGTGTGGCATGAAGTCCAGGCCGTGCCGACTTCTTGGGTTGGCCCACTTTGGTCCATTTTAAACCTGTTTTACGTCCTTTTTAACCTTGGGTGCTTTCTTGAGTATAAAACATGAAAAGAAAGGATTAAGAGCACCTTTTTACATAAATTAAGGATGAATTCATCCAAAAGCATACTAAATGTGGGATTAAAATATGTTACTTTTATGGTTTATCAAATACCCCCACACTTAAGCTTTTGCTTGTCCTCAAGCAAAATTCTCAATTTACAATTAAAACGAACTTTCCAAAATTCATAATTCCCATTGACAATGCCTCATCATAATTCATAGATAATTTATACATGGATCATTTAGCTCAAGTGCCCTAAAGATTCAAACGAGATAAGTCATAATTTTGTAGCATGAAAACATAGGTGTCTCCCCTTATTTAAATAATTACCTTTGATTCAAAACCGACAAGGATTGACATCCTCACTAAAGATTCACTCAAAGCACTTAAAGTGTTTAAGGATCAAGAAAAAGCGCTCAAAAGTCGAACCTGAAAAGTTAATCCCATAGGTTTTCCTGAAAATCAAATCTCCACTACTGTATATGAGATGATAAACAGATCAAAAGGTCTTTATTAGGGTTGTAACAGGGCTTGGGTTAAAAGGTGTGGATAAAGGCTGAATTTGGGGGTTAAAATCGAGATTGAATTGACTAATTACCTAATCTAAAGATAATGGACTAAATATGAATATTTACATCGAATAAAAAGTAATAATACCACTATTGATAATTACTCTATAATAAAGAGTATTTTCTTCACTTTAAAATTTGATAATACTTTAATACGAGCTTTTTCTTCAACAATTAAAGTTTAATTGCTCTAAGCTCTTTTATACTACTAATATTGAATAAACTTAGATTTTTTTTTTAAGAACAAACTAAGAAAAACTTAATAGAAGGAACTTTGATAATTGAAATAACCTAATTTGGCAATTGATCAAGTCAATTCTTGATAGATGGGTAGTCAAAAGAATGTTGATAACAAATACAAAGGGATTTTGGGTTAATATTAGTGGGTGAGTCAATAAAAAGGTTGTTAGGATTCAACAGGGTTCACTAGGAGTTATTTATGTAGGTAGGCTTTTTAGTGGAGTGAACGGGTTAAAACCTAGGTGCCTTTATCATCTTAGTATATCAAATCATTATTGTGGTCTCGACATGCATAAATGAGGCAAGTTTTAGAATAACAGTTCAAAGTTGACACACTCATAATTAATAAAAGTGAGCATGAAAAATAATATATGCTCTATAAGGCTCAATATCTCACAGAAATTATGGGTGTTTTTGACATCAATCCCTATAGATTTCAAATTTCAAAGTAATACTCAGATTTAGTTCGACAACCTCTCAATTTTTATTTTTGAAAAATAGACTTATCATGCTTGATTCTCTAGTATTCTTCAAATTTAATCATCAATGCACAATTAACTATGACTTACTCTAAAACATATCAATAAAAATCATAAATCATTATAAATTTCATCCTAATTAATAATATGAGAATAATACTTAAGATCAAGACTAATTTCAGGGTTTTGAGAATTATGCAAAAAGTTAGACACTATTACCCCCACACTTAAGACGTACATTGCCCTCAATCTACAAAGATAGATAATGAAATTTATGTGCCAAATCAAAAAGAGAAGTGGGGAAAGTAATACTCCCTGAAATCTGGATGATCCCTGGCGTCTTTGGTGGCGGTGATGGTGTTTTCTATGGGCCTAGTGGAGTGGTTACCGAGAAGCAATTTGCTAGATGAAGAAATTGGGTAGCCTGTGAAGATATAGCCAAGAGATCTAGAGAAATAACAATAATATACTAATAATAAATTTAAAGATTAAGGAAATAAAAAGAAGGAGACTAAAAAGAAAACTGAAATTGAAAGAAAAGACTAATGGACTAAAGAGTCCTTATTGTTGAATGGTTTGCGAAGTGGGTGTGACCTCGAAAGCTGTGGTGTGTGATTCCCTAGCAGCCTTTAGAACCTAAAACCAAGAAACTAATATGAAATAAATTAAATTAAGCGGAAAAAAGTATAGATAAGGAAAATAAAGGAGACGAGAAAATAAAAATAGAACCAAAAAGGTTTTCGAGACCCTTGGCGTGTCAATTAAGTGAAGCTGCCAGCATGAACTCATGTTGAGGTCTCCTCTAAGGAGATGATGCTTATGTTTCTTCAGCATCATCTTTGTGTTGCTCAAGTGTCTTGGATCTTTTCTATGAATAGGAAGAAAAATTTGAAAGGAAAGAGAAAAAAAAGAATAAGAAAGAAGATGGGACAAAGAGGACGGGCTGTAGGTATTTAAATAGGATTTCAAATCTGACACATTCCCACGTCCGCGTACCGAGGGTGTGTCGATTCACACGGCCGTATTGCACGGTCGTGTTGTGGGGTGTGTTGTCTTTCCATGCCCGTTTTATTGGTTTGCACGCCTGTTCCTAAAAAGCTAGTATAGGAGCACGGTTGGAATGCACGGATGTGGTCTGCCCATGCTAAATAAGTCAGTATCTTAGCATGACTGTGAGGCAAGGTCGTGCTATTTTTATCGGTGCCCGTGCTGTGGGTGGTTGGATCCGTGACGTTGGGTGGTGGTTGGACCGATTTGCACGGCCCTGCTCTGTCAGTGTGATGGTTCCGGTGGTCCACACGACCACAGACACGGTTGTGTGTAAGGCCGTGTGGCCTGAAAATCTGCACTTTTATGTTAGTTTTCAATGAAATAATTAGGACAGAAAGATGGAAAGAAAAAAAACTAAATATAAAAATTGTTAGTGTTCGGGTTGCCTCCCGAAAAGTGCTCGTTTATAGTCTTAAGCTAGACTATCCTTGTGTTGAAGATTTCAATGAGGTTTAAAGGTTTGAATATCTTCTCTCATGTCTGTAGTTCTTCTTTCATGAAACAATTAGGGTCGAGAAGTGTTTACCTTGGGATTTCTGAACATTGGATTGCTTACATCGACCGTGTTATGGGGGAAGATTTCGTGTACCTCATCTTTTATTTTAAAGTGGTTCGATGTCCCTATGAGTGCTCAGCGGTCCTCCGACTTTACTTCGTGTGGATCCGTCTTTGCTTGTGTCTTCTGCTCTTCTAATTTGTCGACCTTAAGTGTACATGATTCTTCTGTGTCAACTAAGATGCTATGGTTTGACTCAGATTTGATGTCGTGTGGTGTTTCCTGCAATGAAGGTTGAATAATTTGATTATCGACTAGAGTAATTTCTGTACCTTCATCATTCATGGCTCTAGCTGAGTTGAGAGCTTGAAGATTTATTGATTCATCTCCCACGCGAAGTATGAGTTCTCCTGTGGCAACATCAATCTTAGTTCTAGCGGTTGCTAGAAAAGGCCTTCCTAAAATCAAGGGGATTGAATTATCCTCATCCATGTCTAAAACAACAAAGTCTACTGGGAAAATAAATTTATCGATTTTGACTAAAACATATTCAATAATGCCCCAGGGATTCTAACAGTTTTATCACTAGTTGAATACTCATCCTAGTTTGTTTGGGCTTAGTAGACCTAGTCGTTTAAGCGATTGCATAAGGCATAACATTTATACTTGCCCTAAATCGCCTAACGCATTATCAATAGTCAAACTACCAATTAAGCATGGAATCGTAAAACTCCCGGATCTTTTAGTTTTGTGGTAGCTTGTTACGTAGCATTCCTGAGCATGTTGCGTTTAATTCCACATGGTGCTCTTCATCTATTTTGCGTTTGTTCATCAAGAGCTTGCTTAAGAATTTCCTTGCATTGGGCATCGAAAAAGAGCTTCAAGAAAAGGTAAGTTAATATGTAATTTCTTCAAGAGTTTTAGAAACTTACCGAATTGTTCCTCCGAATCATCTTTTTCAATGCTTGGGATAAGGTATGTGAGGTTAGTATTCTTTAATTCCTGGTTTTGGCTTTTCTTGAGCTACCTCGGTCTTATCCTTCTTTTCTTGCAATCGATGTGGGTTTATCTACATACCCTCTTGAGTTGTAATGGCTTGGATTTGCTCTTTTGGGTTTATTTCTGTGTTGCTTGGTAGACGTCCTTGTTGGCGTTCAGAAATTAGCTTTGTGAGGTGTCCCACTGACCTAGTAAGTTCTCCAACTTGATTCTCGAGTCCTTTCATCGACTTCTGTTGTTCATCAAGGTTTGTATCAGTCTTTTGAAGGCGAGATTCTGTGGCTGCCATGAATTTTGTCAGCATCTCTTCAAGGCTTGATTTTTTTTCCTGTGGGTAGGGCTGATTTTGATAATTTAGAGGAGGTTGTTGCCTTTGAATTCCTTGATTTCCTTGTCCTCCCCACGAAAAATTTGGGTGGTTCCTCCAACCTGGGTTATAAGTATTACTATAAGGATTATTATTGGATCTGAAATTGTTACCTATATAGTTTGTCTGCTCATTTTTTGCTCCTGGTTGGTAGGGTGGGTACTCAGCATTCGCCACTTTCCCACTTGCTTCGCATTGCATTACTGGATGTACCTGCGAAGAACATAAATTATCAAGCTTTTTATTAATTAACTCCACCTGTGTTGACAGCATTGTCACTGCGTCTATATTGAAAACTCCGGTTGATTTTATCGGCTTTGCCCTTTTGATTTGCCATTGATAAGTGTTCAATGACATCTCTTCAATAAAATCGTAGGCCGCTTCAGGAGTTTTGTTGTTTAGAGTTCCACCGGCTGATGAATCAATCATTTGCCTTGTTGAAGAATTCACACCATTGTAAAAAGTTTGGACTTGAAACCAGAAAGGTAATCCGTGGTGTAGGCATCTTCTTAGGGGATCTTTGTATCTTTCCCATGCATCATATAATGTTTCTGCGTCATTCTGCACAAAAGAAGATATGTCATTCCTAAATTTGGCCGTTTTGGCTGGTGGAAAATACTTTAAAAGAAATTTTTCGGTCATTTGGTCCCATGTGGTGATTGACCCTCGTGGTAACGAGTTTAACACTACTTTGCTTTATTCCTTAATGAAAAAGGAAATAACTGAAGACGTATGGCATCATTAGAAATGCCATTTATTTTGAAAGTTTCACAGAACTCTAAGAAATTAGCCATATGAGTATTTGGATCTTCGTCCTGCAATCCATCAAATTGAACAAACTATTGAATCATTTGTATTGTGTTAGGTTTTAATTCAAAATTATTAGCAGCTATAGCAGGCCTAACAATACTAGATTCTGCTACTGTCAAATTAGGTTTAGCATAATCATACATAGTACGCAGAAAATTCTGATCTTGCGCATCAGGCGGATTATTTTCAGCCATCCCTTGAGTAGGATTGGATCTATTTTGTTGTTCTTCTCTTTGGTAGTCTAGAGCTCGTCTAGTTTCTCTGCAATTTTTGAGAGCAGTAGCTTCAATATCACTGTCGTATTCTAATGATCCTCTAGGATTTCTTCTAGTCATAAACTAGAGGTACCTTGCAAGTTTAATAAAGAAAGAGGATTAGTAAAATTAGAAATTTAATAAAAATAAAAATTAGAAATAATGGCTAAAGTAATAAAAATAGAGCTTTAGTAATATTTTAGAATTCCCGAACATGGCGCTTAAAAACTTGATCATTTGCAAAAGCAGTCTAGTTTTAAAATTTATAAAGGATAATCAAACCTGTAGACTAATTATGACAACGATAGCGGCAAGTGCACCTGTCGAACAGTAGTATAACTTTGGCAAGAATATCTTATCGAACTCAAGGAACCTAAAAGTACTACTACTCACTTTCTTCCTATTATTTAGCCTTAAATATGGAGTGATTAATTAACTTATCTAAGACTAATGAAATACTTAAACTAAATGCAAAGACAAAAGAATAAACTGGGAAAAGACTTTGAAAAACTCAGTTGATAAAAACGATACCCTTGGGAAGAATCCACCTTTGACTTCACTTATTATCTAACTTTCAATTCATATGATTTCTTTTACTTAGCTTGATCCCTGAGACTCCCTAACCTATACTAAACCTTCTCTTGAAGCGAATAACATCTAACCTTAGGTTAATTAGTGGAACTCTCGTTCTCTTATAATAACCCCATAAGGAAGCAGTAAATCGATCAATGGACTCCCATATTAGGTTTTACCCTAATCCAAAAAATTCTTGTAACCCTATCTCTAGGCGCTCGATCAACTTCGCTTAATTATGATAGATACTCTTAGGCAGGGTCTATTCCTCCTCCACCTAAGCACATCAGATTAAATTGAGAAACATAATTAATAACAAATTAAGTATTTATCATATAAACCGAAAGAATTAAATAATAAAATCCATCATAGGTTTCATCCCCTTCAGATATCTGAAGGATCTAGTTCATAATAAAATAAGAAAACATCTCAAGAGAAAAGATAAAACAAAACATAAGAAATCCTTAAACCCCCGGAATGTAATATCCGGGTTAAGGTTTTGGCATTGTTTGCATGTTTAATTGCTTGCTATGATGTTGTTTTGGTGTTTTCGGATTTAGTTGTAGGCTAGGTGTATATGCTTGTAGCTTAAGTCAAACTTGCACTCTCTTTCTTTTGCCCATATTCTCTCTTCTTGGAACCGAAAACCCAAAGCTTGGGTATTGCCGAATGCACTTGTAGCTCTTTTGTTTTTCTTTTGTTTCATTTGGAAGTCAATGCCTCCCACCCTCCGCTTCTTTTGTCAACTTTGTTAAACCGAAACCTCTAGCACCTTATTGCCGAAAGTAAACCTTGTTTCTTCCTTCTTCTTTCCTTTGGGTGGTCAAACCTATATCCCTTCCTCTCACATTTTCTTCCTCTTTCTTTAATTGTACAAAGCCGAAAGTAAGGGTGTTAAGCACTCAAGTCGAACCTTCTCATTTCTTTGGCCGTTTCCTTCTCATTTTCTTTCTTTGTGCTTTCACAACCTTGTGCCGATTTCCCTTTGTTCCATACCATCTCTTTTAAACAAAAACCAGCCTTTGTTCTTCATCATTTTTGAGCCGAATCCAGCATTTTCTTTCCTCTTTTCTTGAAGCCGAATGCTCTCTCCTCTTTCACCTTTCTTTCTTCTTGAAGCTTTGTAAGCCGAAACATCATCCATTTGTTCTCTTCATCAAAACCGAAAGTGACCCCTTCATTCATCTATTTTATTTGCTTGTCTTTTCCGAAACCTGTTAGCCGAATCATTCTCCTCTGGTGTTGGGTGGCCGAATATTTGGTGGTGTTGGGTGTGTGGTTTCCAATCGTTGGTAGTAGGTAAGTGTTGGCCGAATGGCCATTTCTTTTCTTTTTCTCACCTTGCCGATTCTTATTGCGTTGATGGCCGATTGTGATTGTTGGAAGGTGCTAATCTTTTATAAACCAATTCTTATTATAGGACATCAAAGGTTTCAAAGCAAGCAAGAGGAGCCGTTTTCTTCTGTCAGTTGATTAGTAAGTGGAGGTTAAGTGATTGGTTGTTGTTAGTTCATTCTCTTAATTCTTGGTTAGTCAAAGCTTCAAGAGATTAATGTTTCATTCTTGATAGGTGGGCCGATTGTCTAAGGGAACCACTCTTTGGTTCGGGATTTGGTAGGAAACCAAATCAGGTGAAAGGTAAGGGCTTTCGACAAACCCTTTTTGGTCTAAATGGTGTTGGCCGAATGTGTAGATGTCTAACCTCTATGTTTTGGTCGATTGTAGAAGCTAGTACTCGAGGGACTTAGATTGCTTTTGTCAGGATTTCTAGACTCGTATTTACCAGGTGTGTAAACTAACACACTGATACCTAGTAATGTTATTAATAAACCTGTTTTGCTGGTAAAAACGATACCAGTATGATGGATAATTGGATACCCAAATGGGGTATGTGTACGGATCCGGGTAAGTCTATTTTATTACAAGTCCTATTATGGATACTTTGAATATGATGATCTATACTGTATATATATGCTATGAGATGCAATGTTGGACATGGTTGCATGAGTTACATGATTGCATATTGTACATGAGTCAAGATGACATGTATGGGTGATATGAGTGGAGGGAGCGGTGATATTTTGGTCGACGAGCACCGTGCTTTGGTAGCACACTTTGTGACTTTGGGTCACCGGAGGTTTGGCACCTCATTGCGACTTGTCCTTGTGGTTTAACCACCGTGGGTTGGCCCTACTTGAGATATGGGATCGTCGCTAGTGATTTGGTATCACACGATGGGTTGGCCCCATCATCAGATTTGTGACTTCGGTCACCAGTGCTTTGGTAGCACAATTGTGTCTTTGGGACACCAGTGGTTTGGCACCACATTGACGGATATTGTGTCTTTGGGACACCAGTGTTTTGGTAACACATTGTGACTATATGTCACCAGTGGTTTGGCACCACCAGTGGTTTGGTACCACACGGGTAGAAAGGCGATATGGATGGTTAGGATCGGGTTGCATTAATTATGTTGCTTTGTATGATGTGTGTTAGCATGTTGTTCTTCGGGAGCGGGATTTACACACTGAGTCACTCGACTCACCCTCTCCTTTGACATTTCAGGTGACTCGTAGACGCGGACATAGAGCCGGGATGGACTCGGGGTGCACATGCCATACTTTAATAAAGGACTGTTGAATTTGGGTACTTTAGCTTATTTACTTTATTTGGTTTTTTTTTGGATTTGTAAAAGGCCTTTAATTTATGTCTTGGTGATGTTTATGTTTTAATTAGATTTTTAATACGCCTTAACAAAACAAGTTGGTATGAATTTTATTAAAACTTGGAAAGATAATGATTTCAAAATGATAACGCAATATGTTTTTAAAACCATACCATCGGGTATTACACTATGTCTTTACAGTAAGCAAATTCAAATGATTTTCAAATCAAACTTGTATGACCCCTAAGTCTAAAAAAAACAAAAAGGGTTTCAAGTAACACTAAGGAACTATTAAGGTTTAAATGGTTTAAACTCGTTTAACCACACATTCTGGTTAAGATTTCAAAATCTCCGGGTTTCAAATACTTCGTCGGATTCCAAATAAGTCGACTCAAATTGTCTTCAAAATACATCGTGTTTTACATACCGGACGTGGTGTCTTGTCCGGTTTGGGGAGATCCTCCGTCTTGAGTAGAATTTCGACTCTTGAGATAGATCAACTGCTATCTTCGAGTAATTCCCTAAATGAGTAAAGCTCTGGCAGAAAACTCTGCTAAAACCTGCCGCCCTTGAATTGCTGCCTTGGATTGTTTATATAGACGTTTGGGATGCTTTACTTGGCTCCTAAGTACTCGTAATTCAAGTGAAATTCGTCTTAAGTGTTTGAGTGGACTTAGGATTGCGTTTCTTGGGCTCCAAGCATCCAATTTTGAGTGAAATTACTCTTTCCCACGGCAGGGGTACGGCCTTGACACGCCCGTATAAATCGTGGTCCAGCCCGTGTCTCCATTCTGTCGATTTAGGCACGACATTGACATGCCCGTGCAATATCTGGGTAGAGGCCGTGTTTCGGGTCTTCCAATTGGGACACGGCCGTGTACATCGGGGTCAGGTCGTGTTGGGCTTTTTGTCGATGAGGCATGGTCGTGTAAATTAGGGTGTGACTGTGTGCAATCTAAATATTGGGGCACGGCCGTGTGGCATGAAGTCCAGGCCGTGCCGAATTCTTGAGTTGGCCCACTTTGGTCCGTTTTAAACCCGTTTTGCGTCCTTTTTATCCTTGGGTGCTTTCTTGAGTATTAGACATGAAAAGAAAGGATTAAGAACACTTTTTTACATAAATTAAGGATAAATTCATCCAAAAGCATACTAAATGTGGGATTAAAATATGTTACTTTTACGGTTTATCACCGACCCTACGGTAGGTCCACAGTCGACTTGGGCGACCTGTGCAACCTTATAGAGTTTTCTATAAAAATGGGCTCACACGCCAATGTGGCTTACCCGTGGGGGCCAACACGTCCGTGTGGCCTACACGACCCAAATTGGCCTTAGCCGTATGGATTACACGGCCTGACCTAGAATCCCACACGTTCTTGTGGCCCACATAACCCAATTTATCGAGTCTGTGTCTTGCACACGGCCTCGCTCGGCCCTCACATGGCCGTATCACTCACGCACGGCCTGGCTCGTTGATTACACGACCGTGTGGTGACTAACAGTCTTGCACACGGCCTACCACACGAGCGACCACACGCCCGTATGACATCGATAGAAGGGTTTTTGGCTTTCACTGAAACCTCATTTTCTGTGTTTTTAGGTACACACCTGGTACTATTTTTTGCAAAACACTCCCGAACGCTCTAATACCTAAAATTAACTATATGAACCAGTAATTAAACACTTAGAATAAAATTAAATCGAACCAAAAGTGATGGACAACCCACTTAAATCGATTAACATCTTACCTTAGGATGAGCAATGTTAATCTGCACTTTTAAAGCATCGACTGGGAAACCTCGGCACCTTGATCTTCTTCTAAACACAGGATACATCGCTTACTACCATAAACTACAGTTGTTAGTCTCCAAATCACAAGAAGAATGCCAAAAAAGAGATCACTTACCATATGATAAAGAGCCTCGAACCCAAGAGCGATGATTGACTGCAAAAATTTACTAGTGGTAAGGAGAATAAAAAATAAAAGAAATAATAAAGGAAGGAGAAGGAAAATTAGCAGAAAGGGGAGAAAAAAACAACGTCAAAAATTTTGGGAAGGTTAGAGAGGAAATCGAAATTGTAAAAAGAAAAAAAATCAAAAGAGAAAATCTGATAACCCCATAACCCAACTTCCCTTACTTTTCTCCATCCAACTCCCTACTACTTGGCTTTTGAAACCAACTCAAACTCTTCGTCATCAATTCCAATAAAAATAATCTCCCCTTACCTAAGCAGAGATTCGAACTCATAACCTCCCACCCAACTACACTCCACCTAGCCACCAAACCAGTAGGCCATTCTGTTAATTACTCTCACACTTTAATTTATAAGCCTATTCCTAGAGTTTGGGCTTTATTCATAAAAATACCAAAGTACACCTAAGTTAAGACTTGAGCTTGGGACCTCCCACACACACCCAGAACACATATCTAGTGAACCAGACACTCATTCATGTCAAAAAATACCAAAAGTCGAATTAAAGAAAAATGGGGCATTACAAATACCTTCGGTTCCTATCATTTTTGATTGTGGGTCAAGGTTTCTATTAATTTCCTAAACTGAAAACCACCTAAGAGCCTTGTTAAGATTCGGGTCAACAATCTACTTTATTGTTGGTTCCTTCTTTGGCCTTAGCCGAATTAACTATCCATCACTGTAACCAATTCGTACCCTTTTCTTTGAACCTATAAACCTTTCCCTTGTTAGCCTTCTTTTCAAACACTTATTTTAATTCGAAACGAATCCATCTTACCCAAATTTATGATCGGGCAACAAAATACGACTCGATTCAATTGCAATCGAGCTCGTATCATAAGTTCTGACTAGGCTAATTATCGTGCAGGTTTAACCTTAATAGGTAACTAGACACTATTATTTCCAACTATATACTGATATCTTTTACGAGGTTTCATCAGGTAAATTTGTGATTGAAACATGAGGGATATGCCATTTGAGATTGGCTATGTGACTAGTTGTGTTTTGCTCTTGATATCTAAATTGGCTTAATTGGAAATGGAGATGATTATGGTTATTCATGTGATTGAACTCAAAGCTTTGCACATTACTATTATGGTTTGAATCTTGATAGGTATATTATATTCATAGTGATTTATATGTGAATAGAAATTGAGGTAAGTGAATGTTTATAATGTATAAGCTTACTCGTGTTACTACTTTCTTGTATATTTTGGATGTTCGGAACATGTTGATCGGTTCAATGAGAAGCTCACACCTACCGTCACTTGATTCGATAGTCTTTTGAAGTTTGAAAGTTGGTTACTTGTGGCATGTATATAGGATGTTTACTATGCAAGTTAATAATCATGCTTTGGTACTTTGGTTGTGAATAAGATTATAAATAACCTTGACGTATTAAGTGTTTGGTAGCTACTTGATACTTAGTAAGTTAATGATGTTATCCAAGATTTGAATGACATTATGTGTATGTTTCGGTATTAGCATGACTTGATAATGAATGTTGGTAATTGTTCATGTTTGGAATGATTGGCTTGAATGGTATAAAATGTTTAAAGGCATGGTTGAATGAAGTATGCTTAAATTGTGAAAATAGGTACTTATGTTTTAGGTCACTTACTGAGCTTTGCTTGTTGATATCTTATTTAAGGAAATGATGAATGTATGAGTATGTTTGGACATGAAAAATCTTGGCATGAATGGTTGTTATTTCATAATTGAATTGTGATGCCAATTGTGACATATTGCTTAGGCACTTAGGTTGAGTGAATTAAGTTGAATTTGGTATGTTTTGGTGTCTTGTATCATGTTGTTCAAGGGTCTAATGCATTGGCTTATGACTTAAGGGATCTTGGTCAAATTTGGCTTATTGTTGAAGGTATATTAGGCACACACAGCCTGTGACATGATTTGCCACATGGTTGTGTGCCATAGGTGGTTGCAAGACATGACCATGTGGTCTGTTCAATTTAGGTGTAGGATGGTTCACACGGCCACAGTTTGTTACATAGCTTAGCGACATGGCTGTGTGACCCTTTATCACACGACATCAAATTGTTACATGGTTTGAGGACACGGGTGTGTGACCTTGCACCACATGGCCTCATGCTGTCACACGGCCTGCTACACGACTGTGTGACCCTATTTTGCATTTTTCCATATTTGTTTTAAATGTTTCAAATTAGTAACACGAGTAATAATGGCACTGATAATAATGGAGATGCAACCTTTTCCAGAAATCTACTAAGTCATATTTTGGATGTTCGGAACATGTCAATCGTTTCGAATCGTTTAGGACTTTTGTAAGCTCAATTTAACCCTGATTATGTATGAATATCATATTTATGATTACATGTTTAATGAATAATTTTTATTTAAAGAAAATTTGAATTGTGATAGCTTGTTTCTGTTCTGTTTTGAATGGTAGCATTCTATAACCCTAATCCGATAATGGAGACGGGTAAGGGTGTTACAGCACCCCAAATCTCGACATTGAGTACAGAACAACGACCGATATATATAGAAAAAAACCAGCAATCCAATTGCCATGTTAGTCAAAGATTAAACCACTAGCTGAAGCATTCCCAGGCACATTACTAATAGTACCATCAATGTTCACCTTATGCCATCCATCCTTGGTGGAATCCACCTAACTAATCTGCAAACTTTAATTTGTCTATGCCTCAAAGAACTTGCCATTCCATAATTAGAATGAAGATAAACATTTCTCATTTTGTAGCTCTTCTCCAAGACACTATCACATTCATACTAATATAATTTTGACATCTAAGTTTGTTACGTGTTAATATGAAAAAGTATATCCAAAAATCCTAAAAAAAATGTACCAAACTGGAAGAGCTTTCAATGGAGTGGATATCAATCTTTATCACGAGAGAAACATAGTTTTACAAGTAGTATTGAAAAAAAGAAAAAAAGGGTCTAATGTCTTAGCAAATTCGAACTTTGGCCAAAAGTTTCCAATAAAATTCCATACCATTCGTTCAGAATAAAAAAGGTCTCAGAATTAGGTTGGATATAACTTTGACCATTCATACGGCTTCTCAGCAAAACAGTGTTTCCCCTTTTCACACAACATTTTATTATTTAATGAGTTTGAAAATATAATAATAACATGACATGTTTAAAACAATTAACATAACATATTTGTAATGTTTATATGTTACAGCTATTATTATGCATCTCAAAGATGTTGCCATCATTATGCAAAATCTAAGCTTTTTCAGATCTTTATTTGTCCAGTATATATAAATATAAAAAGAAAACAAATCTTTGATAACCCAAAAAAATTGGCTTTACAGGACACTGCAATCTGCGACCTCACCTACTTCTTATAACAGTTTAACAACTCCCCTATATCCAAGTGAACTGTGAACACACCCAGCCTGCATTGTTAAGGGTCCCATTTTTCTGACTTTGCCGCGTGAAACTATTAAACAAACAAAAACACCCATTATTATAATGCGAAAAAGTTGACAAACAAAGCCCCTAATTGTAGATTTCTCGGTCTTATTATTATTTTTAAGCTATGCTCTCCTTCTATTTATTGATTTATTTAGCTGCTTTTTATGATATAAATGTGTTTCAAAGGCTCAGAAACTCTTTATCTTTTATCTGCAGATTCTCTTCTTCTAAGTAAGTAATTCTGAAGCAGAATTTATATATGCTGTAGCTTTCTTCAGAATCCCTGTATCTTTTATTTACCTTTTTGCTCTCTTCATTCTCTTTTAAACAACACAACCCTTTCAAGCTTCACTCTTCGTCATTAATCAACTGTCACTCACAACCCCCAACAATGGATGTAAGTTGTTGTTTTCTTTTTCTTAAACAAGTCTTTGAATCTTGAATGGATCTATTGTTTAACTAATTCTCTTATTGGGTTTGTTTTTAGGAATATTGCAAGAGAAGCGGGCAGATACCAGCATTTGGAGACTGGGACAATGCAAATGAGCTGCCTATAACTCAGTACTTCGAATGCGCTAGACAAGCGGGTTTGATTCGTTTCAGCTCTTCATCTGGAGAATCTAACCCTTATGTTGCTGCTCATGACTTGTATGAAACAGCTGATTCAAGGAAACATTCTCGTAATCTTGCTCCTCCTAGAAAGGTCAGTTAATTAAATTTGAATAAAGTTGTAGCATTTGTCATGTTTGTTGATGTAGAAAACCCCAAGTTTGAACAAAAGAAAACAAATGAATCATTTCTGAAATTTCCACAGAAACTTTGTACAGTGGGGACATAGAGAAGTAATAAAGCACTAATCTGTCTTCAAGCCTTTTTCTGGGAACTTTTCTTATCTAGGCAACAGTGTCAGTACACAACACTGCAACCTTTTCCAGAAATCTACCTTGCATCTTGCAGAATTTATTATTATTATTATTTAATATGAAAATATGACTTAGTGGCACCGATAATAATGGAGATGGGCGGTGGTATGCAGCAGGCGAGTAGGGTAAGGGAAAAGGGAGGAGCGCATGTTAAGGAGCAAAAGAAGGCGGGGAGAGTATGTGACGTGACTGAACCGCCAAGGAAATACTACCAACATCCCCACCACCATGTGTCTTTGTCAATTAATAATGACAACACTACAAGCAGCAATAGTAAGCACCTCAAATACGATGCCGTTCCACCTCCTAATCCCAGGAGATTACCTGTTCGACCTCCTAAACCTGTTGATGAAGATCTCTACAAAATCCCCCCTGAGCTCCTTCACTCTTCCAAGCGAGTATGTCCTCTTCCCGATCTCTTCTTTTATCTTTATTTTTTTTAATGTGAGTATAAGTAGGAAAATAAATTAAATGTATCACTTTGAATCCAACATTTAATCTATTGGTCAAGAATGTTTACTATATCTCTGAAGTCATGGGATGGATTTACAGGCTATGCCTGTGTGATAGTTTAAATAAATTTAAGATTCCATTTTATAAAAAAAACATCACATGATAGGCCAATTCCTTCAAAGGTCACCGGCTTGAATCTGTTCACATGGACATATAATGAGGGGAACATTGATTTCTTGTCAACACACAAGTCTTTGTCATCCCATTCCAAGTTTGAAAACCCCCCTCAAATTCCGCTATAAATTAATTAATCATAAAGAAATATTTGTGGGTGTTTTTTTTTTTTTAATTCCTTAAAACCTTGGGCCAAGGTTTAGTAGCTGAAAGGTTGCCCATCTCTTTCTAATTTGTTGTATTACCCAACTCATGGTTTCCTTGAGCCATTCATTCTTTTCTTCTAATGATAAAGAAGGGTCACGTATATTAAAATTTAAACTCCTATCTGGTTATGCTCTATTCTTACATGTTTATTTTGTTATGGAATGCAGAAGAAGATGCCAGGATTCTTTTCCTGCTTGGTACCAGCTTGTGCAACATGAAATTCTTATCGCTTTGTGTTTTAAAAGGTAGGAATTTCATGTTTATAGAGACAAAGATATGTAGTTAGTCTAGTGATTTATTTCATTTTGTTCCATCAAAAAATGTTTTGACTAGCAATGAGAAATGACTATGAAATGGAGATTTTGTCCCTTGTCTACCAATGAACTTACACTATATGGAGACTTTGCGTTACACTTCTTGTATTTTGAAAGTATAAAATAGAATTGTCGTTTTTAGTAACTATAAGTCTTTCAAAGTTAAATGCGCTCGGCAAAACAAATACCAATTGATAGGGACTATGATAGGTCACCAAAAACCACAATTTCGACTTCTGATTTCACGAATAATATCAATTTCTCCTTTCTAAATTTAAAAACCAATGAATTTAGAATTTGATAGCACTGGCCAACAATCATGTGATCTATCCCTAAAATATATACCAACAATCATGTCATCTACACACGTTTGAAAATAGGACAATGATTATCTATTTCGATACCATAATCAAAACTCAAATGTCCATAAAAGAAATCCTTACAAATATTTAGTTCAAAAATAAAATTAAAAACAAAGTTACCGACCAAAAGTTATCTTAACTTCTCCATACCATGCAATATGAAGCTCATGATGCTGTAAAAAGAAAACACAAATTTCAGAACAATACTATTATAAATATATAAAAAAGAGGGTAAGGTTGGTAGCTTCGTAATAAACAATATAAATTTCTATCATTGGATCATAGAAGCAAACGTACATAGATTTTCGAAGTTGGTTAAGTTTATTCAAAGTATGGACTGTCTCGCACGGTCCGCAGTAGAGGACCTGTCAGCAGCTCTTTGAACTGTTCGAATGAATTTCGGCACATAGGGCGAATCTAAATTTTTTTTAGTAGTACCAGAATTTAATTATAATTTTTAATTGATTAAAGTATAAGTTTATTATGTATTAATTTTTATTTTTATTATTTTTGAAGAGATTAAACATAAATTATTTCATTTTTATGGGGGTTAAAAGTGTAAATTTATTATATATTAATTTATATTTTTTTTATTTATAAGAGATAAAATTGAAAAAATTGTTTTTGGGAGTCAAGCCTCCTACCTGCCACTTCAGATTTGCCTCTGCCGATACATGTTACAATTTTGACTGTTGTATAAAAAAAATTATATATAAAAGAGAGCATTACATTGCATAGTTTCACTATAATCTGTGAAAAATATAAAGTCGGTAATGACAATATATCATTAAGAAAAGAGAAATGAAATAAAGAACACAGATTTTACGTGGAAACCCTTTCGGGAAAAAAACCACGGGTAGAGGAGAAGAAAAAATTCACTATGTCGAATTCGAACCATTACAAGAGGAATAGACTATGTCTATTTATAGGCTTGTAAAACCCAATTCTAATCAAAGTAAAAATATATTATGCTAATAAATACTAAATATATTATACTTATAAATACTAAATCTTCTAGAAAGAAGATATATTTTGTTTAACTTGACTTGCAAGCAATATCTTAGAATTTGGGTCACACAACTCTAACAATCTCCACCTTGACACGAATTCTCATCAAACAAGTTCTTCATCGTGAACTCTCAACGAACAAGTTCTCCACCTCTTCCATAAAACCCCTTAAGGGTTTAACTTCAACAATGAACACCAACCAAGTCTAAGCAATGCTCAAACTTGGTTATAGGAAGTGACTTAGTCATCATATCTGCAGGATTTTCATAAGTACTAATTTTGCTCACAACAATATCACCATGAGCAATAATATCACGAACAAAATGATACCGAACATCAATGTGTTTTGTTCTCTCATGAAACATTTGATCTTTTGTAAGGAAGTCTTCAGCCACATTTAAAGCATTGGAGGTTTAATTTCTCTTCTAGTTCTATTTTTAGCGATAGAGTATTGTGGTGAAGAAGCAACTCTATTCTCAATTTTTGTACTAGCTTGAGGAGTCGACTCTGTATTAATTTGATGCTCCACCTGCTTTTGATTTTCTTTATTGGTAGAGTCTTTAAGAGATAAGTTAGGTAGCATAGTAGTTTCATCAAAAACAACATCTCTGCTAATCACAACCTTTCTATTTTCAGGACACCATAACTTATACCCTTTTACACCAGCTTTATAACCAAGAAAAACACATTTAATGGATCTCGGTTCCAATTTTCCATTATCAACATGAGCATACGCAAGACACCCGAAGATCTTTAAATCAGAATAATTAGCAGGATTACCAGACCATACCTCTTGTGGAGTCTTTTCTCAATGGCAACGGATGGAGATCGGTTGATCAAAAACATGCAGTAGAGGCTGCTTCGGCCCAAAACAACTTTGGTAAGTCGGCATTTGACAACATACATCGAACCTTCTCCATGATCGTTCTGTTCATTCGTTCTGCAACGCCGTTTTGCTGTGGAGTATGACGAACTGTCAAGTGTCTTACGATCTCTTCTAACTTGCACAATTTATTGAACTCATCAGAACAAAACTCTAAGCCATTGTCTGTGCGGAGGCATTTTATTTGTTTTCCCGTCTGTTTTTCAATCATAGTTTTTCGAGACTTAAATGCGAAAAACACATCTCTTTTCTGCTTTAGGAAGAATGCCCAAACTTTTCTGGAAAAATCATCAATAAAAGTTAGCATATAATTAGCTCCACCTCTTGAAGGCACTCTTGATGGCCCCCACAGATCAGAATGAATATACTCCAATGTTCCCTTCGTGTTATGTATTTCTCTGGTGAATCGAACTCTCTTTTGCTTCCCAAAAATGCAGTGCTCACAGAACTTCAGTTTGCAAATTCCTTGCCCATCAAGAAGTCCTCTTTTGCTTAATTCTGCTATGCCATTCTCACTCATATGCCCCAGGCGCATATGCCAAAGTTTAGTAATATCATCATCTGACAAGGAAGAGGAAGCGAAAGCTGCATCACCAATAACAGTATAACCCTGCAAAACATACAACTTGGCAGTCTTTCTCTGCCCTTTCATCACAACGAGAGAACCTTTGGAAATCTTCAAAATCACACTTTCAGCTATGTATTTGTACCCTTTTGAATCAAGAGTACTTAACGAAATTAAATTTCTCTTCAATTCTGGAGCATGCCGTACGTCACTAAGTGTTCTAACAACTCCATCAAACATCTTAACTTTAATTGTTCCAACACCTGCGATTTTACACGAAACACATCAAAACAACACCTTCAGAGATTGTTTCGTAATTTGTAAACCAATCCCGATTGGGACTCATGTGGAAGGTGCAGCCTGAATCAAGTATCCACTCCTTGCTCACTTTAGAATTGTTAACAGAAGTGACTAGAAGTTCACCATCGCTGTAGTATTCTACAACATCAACTTCACCAAAATTTTAGGTTGTTTTCCCTTTTGATTTGCAACCTCCTTTTTAATCTTGTTCTGTAGCATATACCACTCAGATTTAATGTGCCCTTTCTTCTTGCAGAAGTTACAAGTTTTACCTCTGTTTGAAGACTTCGATCTACCCTTGATTTACTACGAGGATACCGCTCATGTGTCCTTCCACGATCATCATCAGCATTCCGATCCTTGCAAAATTTTGTTAGATAAATGCAGCTGTAATTGTGTTAACGCCTTTTGATCCTTGCGCTTCTTCTCTTCCTCTATCAATGTCGAAGGCATCTTATCTACCCCTAGCAAGGCTTCTTCTAAATCCATCTGCGCTAGAACTGCCTACATCTTTATTTGCCATAATGCGAATCTGGTGTTGCGATCCAACAGCAAAATTTCATACTTCAATGATGCCAGTACCGTGATCGATATGAAAAATCCAGAAGCTCTGATATCAATTTGTGAAAAATATAAAGTCGGTAATGATAATATATATCGCAAAGAAAAGAGAAATAAAATAAAGAACACACAGATTTTACGTGGAAACCCTTTCGGGAAAAAAACCACAGGCAGAGGAGAAGAAAAAATTCACTATGTCGAATTCGAACCATTACAAGAGAAATAGATTATGTCTATTTATAGGCTTGTAAAACCCAATTCTAATCAAAGTAAAAATATATTATGCTGCTAAATGCTAAATATATTATACTCATAAATACTAAATCTTCTAAAAAGAAGATATATTTTGTTTAACTTGACTTGCAAGCAATATCTTAGAATTTGAGTCACACAACTCTAACAAAATCCTTATTACCCGTGGTGGTGACCTTGCAAACGACCTATCAATAGGTTCTGCAGCACTTGCAAACAAGTTGTGCAATTTCTCGAGGGGTGAATAAGTGTAATAATTATAAAAAATAATTCATTTTATGAAATATGGAAGCAGTAGATAAATGATTATACAGGTACATGCGAGCCTTTCTTTCGCATATAAGGCATAGGTTGTTTCGCATTCACATTATCTTTCACACCAAACATTACTTCATCTTCATCAACTGCTTCTTTCAGCATACTTACAATACTCTTATGATTATAAAATAGAAGCAATTAATAGGAGGAATTATTGGCTGGACTATTACAAATTACCTTACGTATACATAATCTTTCTTTAATAACTTTTGAAACGTCTAAATGAAATGCTTCCTTCAGATTTTAAGCCAACTCATCCACCATTTTTTTATATTTCCCTGGGTTGTTTTTTCAATTTACAGTCCATCATGCTGTGGTCTATATTTGTTTATTGTTTTTAAAATGAAATTATTATATATACCAATAAAATTATGTCAAATAAATAAACAAAAACCAATATATAGTCAATTATTGTCGAAATAAATGGCTTATATAACCACAAAGAGATTTGTAAAGCTAAAGGAAAATGCAAGAGATCAAATATATATATATATATATATATATATATATATATATATATATATATATGGTGGAATTAAACCTGTATGCAATGAATAAGAAAAATAATTAAGAGATTGAAAAAAATCAACATACAAATTTATCGTGAAAAAACTCTTCAAAAGACAATAAAAGACCATGGGTAAAAGAAAATTTCACTATAATAATAAAAGATTACAAGAGAAGGAGAGAATCAGAACAAAACCCGAAACCCCACAAAAAAACCCTCAAAACAAAGAACAAAATTTTCTCAATCTAAATATTTCTATTATGTAAAACCTAGAGTAACTAAAACTTATTTATAGGCTGAAATTTGTAGCATATATGACTAGAATATCCCTAGGTTAATCAGAGTTCAAGTGGGAAACTAAAAATTGAGTTTAATTGAGAGAAGAAAATCAAGAAACTTGAAGAGCACGTCGCCACGTCGTGACGTGACGTTTGGTCGTCAGGATGAAGAAAGATTGCATCGTCGGGATGGGGGCTTTCCTCTCATAGTGACGTCGACTACTTGATGAGACGAAGAGCTTCTCTTCATTGCGACGTCACATATTATTTGATCGAAATGCAATATATACTTTCATATATATATATATGTGACAAAAAAAAACCTTCTAAATCTACCAATATCATTGAAACATGAAAATATTGCCATTTTAAATATTCGACGTCACATATTATTTGATCGAAATGCAATATATACTTTCATATATATATATATATATATGTGACAAAAAAAACCTTCTAAATCTACCAATATCATTGAAACATGAAAATATTGCCATTTTAAATAATTATCAATAACCTTTTCAAATAAAGAACCATAATTTAGCCGCATTAAGATGTGCATTCTATCTATTTAAAAGGTTTTGCTTTTATCAAGTTGAACTTGTAATTAAAACCTTAGGTAAATTTTCTATATAACAAGGAATGAAACCTACAAGACAACAACATAAGGAAAGAAATGATCATAAACCATAAATAAAACAAAACAAGTAGAGATATAGTATTTCTTATGTATTTAAAGATTGAAAATATATATCTATAAGAGTTGTGATTATCAAGACTAAATTAAAAAAAAAGTTAAACTTGTACATCTTCTAACTTTGTTTGCAAAAAAAAAAGTTATATGTCAATCGGAGCTCTCTACAAGAGAGAAAACAAAAGGTTAGTGTTAGGGAAATTCACCAAAATTTTAATTTAAATAAGCCTCACTTTTCTAAATTTCAAATTTAATTAATTACGCATCACTTATAAAAAACAAACCTTTTCTTTGAGAATTTATCAAAAACAAATCTTAATTTTAAAAGTGTTACCGGAGATTTCTTTTTCTTTTGTGATAAGTCTACAAATCTAAGCGCTCTTAGATGCTCACTCTCTAGACCAACACAACTTAGATAATTAGTAGTCTTATTTCCCGAACGAGCTACATAACAAAAACATAATGAATCAAATAAAAACATAAATTTCTTGGCCTCATTCAATGTATGTCCCAAAAGTGAAAAATCCAAACCATGCAAATTAAGTTTAGAAATAATTAAAACAGAGTCACTTTCAACAATAACATATCTAAGACTTATAAAGTGGGCAAACTGCAAGCCATGAATGGTCATATGGGTCGTCGCCCAAGTAGGGTCATCTAATCCATCTAAATGTTGCGGAAATCCACCATGCACTAGCTTGCTTGTGTTGTGCACCATTGCTCTAAGCCTCCCCTGTCTATGTGCGTTGTCTAAGGCCACATCAACATTTAACTTAAAGTTTCGTCCTTGTGGCGGCTACCAACCAACTTGGTGTGGTCTTATAGGAATCATAAGCCGATGTAATAAATATTGCACTCTGAAATTGTGGTGAAGCTCGCGTGCAAAGTTTAGCACCAAATGGGGCTACATGAGCTTACCCTTCAAGATAGAGTTATTATGCAATTCCATAGATGCCATAGCAATACTAGCAGATTCGTGAAGGCCTATTTGTCTAGCACACTCGTTCTAATTTTTAGCCAATCAATGCAACTAACCAAATCTACGTTAAGCAAACCATCATTAATACCGGCTAGCAAAAAGGTTTCACGTGATACTTGATAATCTGGCAGGACAAGTAAGATAGTCTCCACTAATGCACCACACCCCTTACATTGATCATCATTAGACAAAGGCGTTGGGGCGATCTTGGCTACTGTTGGTAATAACTTATGGCCAAAGTACCATACAAAAATGTTTATCTTTAGGAGAGTCTTAATATTTTATAGAGACTTCCAAAAGAATCGAAAAAGCCCAAAATCGATAGATTTCAACAATAGCCAAGAGTAGTCTATCTTGGTCAAATAACACCTATTAGGGGAATGCCCACAAACCAATATGTCAGGTGGGCTGGGGCATATTAACAGGATGGAAATAATGGCCTCCACCTTATCGTTGTTGAAAGCCACACTTAATACTTTCCTATCCCATCCCCCATTATAATGGAACATTAGGTCTCTCACCATTGTTTGCCTTGGAAAAGCACCATTAAATTTAAAATCCACACCATTAAGAACTATCTTACCCTACCTCACATCCTATACCCTATTTGATGCACCATCCCCTTCTACCAAAAAACCTTACCCACAAGCTTGCACAATGTTGGCAATATACTTTCCCATGCATAGGATGGCTTATCTACATACTTCAATTGGAAGACGTAAAGTACTTGGCACTCAAAAATCAAAAGCACATGATATCTTTATTGTGCACCAAGCACCAAACTTGTAACAAACCATTTTTCAATGGTGTCGAAAACGGTGGTTTTGAGACTACAATTTTAATCAGTGAATCGGTAAATATTATTTATCTAATATTGACAAGTCTACTAGAGTGTCTTTTTAAAATTTGGTTCGGTGAGTTTGATGTTTGGTTGGTTAAATTGGTAAAAAGGACTAAATCATAAAAGTTAAAAAAGTTAATTGCTATTAATCTAAAGGTGATAAATAACTATAGAAGCATGATAGGATGGATTTAAATGGAAATTAGCTATATTTTGGATGTAGGTGGATGGTTCATGCAATTTTTTATTGAAATTTTAATTAAATTATAAGGGTAAAATGGTAAATAAGTAAATAAAATTATAATCAAAATAGGAAAACAAGCTATCATCTTCTCCATTTATATTTTCTCAACCAAAACCACCATTGGAAGACCTTGTTAGTTTTGACCAAGCATTCATCTTGCATGTAAGTGAATTTTGCTTCCGTTTTTAGTAAAATTTATATTTTTGAGATCATTGTAGCTTAATCTAGTTAACCTAGGGACTATTTTGTAAAAATATTAATGGTTTTGAGACTTTATATTAATGATTTTTAAGTTTTCTTGAGGTTGGTTGATAGATTATAAGCTTGGTGTTAAAATAGGATCAATTTGTAAAGTAATTTTACTTAGTTTTGAACTTAGGGACTAAATTGATTAACTATTGAATTTATAAGGAATTATCATGAAATATAGTTACTTAGTGTTGTTAAGGTACTATATTGAATTTGACACTAAGGTTATTGGTTTAATTATGAAAATATGTGAGTTTCGATTTTAGGGGCTAAATTGAATAAAAGGTAAAGCTTAGGTAAAATTGTAAAATATTAATAAGGGGTCATATGCATGAGTTTAAATGTTTTAATGTAACAGTCTAGTTTAGACCCTTTTCGAAATAGTGGTTTTGAGACCACAAATCCGAGTTTGTATAATATTTTAATATTATTTTGTGACTATGATAAGTGATTATGCATATGCTAAAGTTTCGTAAGATAATTTATCTGTTTGTGTGCTTAATTTGATAAAAGGACTAAATTGCATAATGTTTAAAAGTGGCTTTTCATTTGATTAATGATCAAATTGATGTGGCTTTATTATTGTGAAGTCCTTAAATGGCAAATAGCCCATTTTTACTTGTAGTGGATGGCAACATGCAAATTTATATTATGCTTTTATATGTTTATTTTATAAATTAATGTTATATGATATTTTATATTATAATAAAAGAAAATGCATTAAACAAGGCCATTTTTCATCAACTTGGCCTAAAATATCAAAGAAAAGAAAGAAGAAAACCTAAGCTAGGTTCGGTCTTTGTTCTTCTTAATTAAGGTATTTTTTGGCTTTAGATTTTGATGATTTTTATGTTTTTGAGATTGTTGCTTAGTCTACTATCAAGCCCATGTCTCAATTTTGTGTATTGATGATGTTCATGAGATATGCCATTGATGATATGTTGAGCTTTGTGATGAGCTTAGTTGTTAAATGAAATATTTGAGCTAGATGAACATACTTTGTTCTTGAATTTTTGATGAATTTAGCTAATTAGGACTAAATTGAGAAAATAGTAACTTGAGGGACTAAATTGCAAATTTTATGGAAAATATGGGCTTGTATGAGGTGTATGAACAATCGGTTAAGCATGGTTAAATGATGATTTTGTGAATTTGATGTTTTGAGAAAAATGGACTAAATTGATAAATTGTGCAAATGTGAGGGTTAATTTGCAAATAACCCTAAATATATGTGTTTGGATTGAAAAGAATGAGTTAGTGAATAAAAGGGTTAATTCTGAATATGTTTAGATCAAGAATTGAGGAAAATTAATTTGGATCGCGGGAAAGCAAAAGTAATCGAGTAGCCGTTTCCGTTTCAGTAAATCGAATCCGAGGTAAGTCATTATGCAAATAAACGTATTTGTATTGAATTGTGCATATTCATATGACTATTGATAACAGTGAATGTTTATGAGATGTTATGTATATGAATTTTGAGATAAGAGCAATATAGTGATAATGTCCGAGAAGTCCCATACGAACCTAGGAATAGATAGGATTAGTTATGTCATGACATAGGTATCTGTTCTGTTTATTCATGTAAGACCACGTCTAGGATGTTGGCATCGATATGATCTTTACGTGTATGACCATGTTTGGGACATAGGCATCGAATTGATTCATGTAAGACCCTGTCTGGGACAGTGGCATCGATATCTGAGTGCATGTAAGACCTCGTCTGGGACGTTGGCATTGTACTACTATTTCGAGCTTTTGAGTACCCTATTAGGTTCCTATTTGTTCAACGTGCAAGTCTGTGTTACAAATGGCTAAGTGAATTGTAAACCTGTTTCAGGTACGTTGATTTATACTCTAAGTGTGTATATAAGGTAAGTATCTATATGATCTTACTATGATTATGTATATATTGGAACAGTACTATTGTAACACCCCAAACCCGGTCTACACACCACGATCGAATCTGGTATGTCACAGGGAAAAAGGGTTTTGAGAGGTTTAGGTTTAAGTTTAAAAGTTTGAGGAAAACACTTCGCTAAATTGTGTATTTGAAGGAAAACTTGAGTAGGTTTGATTGAAATCTGATGATGTATTTGAAAACCCGGGAAATTTTAAAAACTTACTCCGATGGGTAGACAAAACAGGTTTATCTCGTTAAGAAGTTTGAGTTGTTTATCATTGTTACAAAAACATTTTGTCTTAGTAGAAAATCGTGTTTAAGTTAGAAAACATTTGAGTTCTTCTTTATTCCAAATCTTAGTGTGATACCCGATGGTATAGTTTAAAATATCGCTTTTGTACTTTGAAATCGTTGTCTTTCCAAGTTTTAGCACATTTTAACCCAATTAATTTGTTAAGGCATATTATAAATCCACTTTAATCATAAACAAAACATAATTTAAAAAGGCCATTTATAAACCCAAATAAAACCAAATAGTAATAAAAACTTAAGTACCAAATTTCATAAAAGTCCGAGCAAATCTTTATTTGAGCATGGCATGAGCACCTCGAGTCCATCCCGGCTCCATGTCCGCATCTAAGTGTCACCTGAAAAAGTCAAAGGAGAGAGTGAGTCGCGAGACTCAGTGTGTAAACCCCCTCCCGATAATACAACATGCTAACACACATCATAGCAAAGCAATACAATTAATGCACCCGTTCCTAACCATCCATTACACCTTTTCTACCCGTGTGGTACCAAACCACCGGTGGTGCTAAACCACCGGTGACCCAAAGTCACGATATCCATAATGTGGTGCCAAACCACTGGTGACCCAAAGTCACAAATAATCCAATGATGGGGCCAACCCATCGTGTGATACCAAATCACTAGCGACAATCCCATATCTCATAAGTGGGGCCAACCCACGGTGGTGTCAACCACAGGGACGAGTCGCAATGAGGTGCCAAACCTCCGTGTCCCAAAGACACAAGTGTGATACTAAATCACTGGTGACCGCAATACAAATCCGATGATGGGGCCAACCCATCGTGTGATACCAAATCACTAGCGTCAATCCCAGATAATCAAGCGTGGGGCCAACCCACCGTGGTACTAAGCCACTGGACGAGACGCCGAGGTGCCAAACCTCCGTGACCCAAAGTCACAAAATATGTGGTACCAAACCACCGGAGGTGCCAAACCTCCGTGTCCCAAAGACACAAGTGTCCCAAAGACACGGATATCATACTCCCCTCCTCTCACATTACCCATACATGTCATACTAACTCATGTGCCATATGCAAATCATGCAATTCATGCCAACATGCCCAACATTGCATCTCATAGCATATATATATATATATCATGGATCATCATATCAAATGTATCACAATAGAACTCGTAATGCTACGGACTTACCCGAATCAGGAACATACCCTACCGGTATCATGACAATCATCACTGTTTCACTTGTTATAACACAAGTTATTAATTTATTACTAAGATTCAGATGTGTTAGCTTACACACGGTATACCATAAGCCTTAATTCCAAAGAACCCGATCTGAAACCCTCAATCCTCTTGCTCCTAAAACAATCGGCCATCCATGGGTTAATCACTTAAACCATTCTACCATAACCATTTAAACCAAAGGGTTGCGTTAAGCCTTATTTTGCAAATGGTTGGTTTCCAACCAAACCCGAACCAACACCGGTTCCTCCTTTAACAATCGGCACACCCTAATTGAAAGAACAGTTAATCCATTGCACCTTTGGCTTAAAGAATTATAAAAGAAAAGACTAACAAAAATAACCTCTTACCCCTCCTTACCACTTGACTTCTCCAATCACTGCTTCAAAATCCAAAGGCCCTAAATAAAATGATTACCAAAACAAGTGATTAACTCCTTTTAATAGATACCGAAATCAGCCTTCATTTAAACCACATAATATAAGAACGAAAGAAGAAAAATGGCCAATCGCCAAGCTCTTACCCACTACCAACCGATTGAAACAAGCACCCAACAACACCTAATATTCGCCAACACCAAGGAAGGTTCACTAACACCCTTGATCAAAAAAAGAAAAGTTTAAAAAGAAAACAAAGAAGAAATCGGCAAGGGTTGTAGTAAGGTTCGGCTAAAAAGGTTTTGGAAAAGAAAGAAAAATAAAAAGATGAATAAAAAGATGAATGAAGGGGGGTTACTTTCGGTTTTGTGTGAAAAGAAAAGAGAACATAGATGAATTCAGCCAAGAATCAAAATGGAAAGAAAGAAAGTAGAGAAACACCTTCGGTTCTTTCTTGGAAAAGAAAAGGAAATGGAGAGGGGAGACTTTCGGCTAATAAGGTTTCAAAAGAGAAAAGAGTTGAAAATGGGATGCTAGGTTCGACTTTGCACAATGAAAAGAAGAAGAAAGAAACAAGGCAAAATTTTGGCACACAAGTGCTTGGGTTTCCAGTTCCAAGAGAAGAGAAATGTTCTAGCTGAGAAAGCAAAGTGCTAGGTTCGGTTTTGGCAACAAGCTACTTGAGCTTTCGGTTAAAGGAGAAAAGAGAAGAAGTGTTTTGAGGCTTTTGCTAGCTTTTGACACAAAGAAAAGTGGCTTACCAACAAGAATTTTGACCGAAAGAAGAAAAAGAATAAAATAAAATGCACACATGCTAAAGGAAAATTCGCACACCACCACAATAACAACCGCCACTCTATTCCCTCCCCAAACTCTCTCCAACCGCCAACTTCCCCCAATCACTCCCAAGCCACTAATTCGAATGACTATGACCAAGTCTTCCTCCACCATTTGCTCTCCACCCATCATTTGAATGTGTTAACTTAGTCCAAGGCAGAGTTTGAATTGCCTACAACTCTCCTCTCCTTAGCGTCAAAAAGTAAGACAAAAGGGTGGCCACTTCAGCCTTGAACTCAAGACCTCTTCCCCCTTGCACTTGACGCCAAACACATGCTTTAAGTGGCGCATGCTTTGCCACTCCACCAGCTCCTTTCTTATGCTCAAGAACACCAATTAAAATATATAAGACCCCGCTCCTTCATCTCCTATCACATAAAACCCAAAAACCAAAATTTTTCCACCTACTCAGGCTCACTCCCAGCCTACAACTAAGCCCCGAAACCACACAAACAACAACATAGCAAGCCATAAACATGCAACCAATGCCAAAATAAAATAGCCCTTAACCCGGGATATTACAATTCTACCCCTTAAAATAATTTCGACCCAAATTACGGTCAAGAGTTATGGCATCATTGTCTCATCATATCCTCGGGTTCCCACGTAGCTTCTTCCACGCCATGATTCCGCCAAAGAACCTTAACCAAAGGTACAGACTTCCTGTGCAGAACCTTCACATCCCGATCCAAAATCTGTATAGGCTCTTCCTCCATGGTCATATCTGGGTTTACCTCAATCTCTCCTACTGTTACCACATGTGACGGATTGGAACGATATCACCTGAGCATCGAAACGTGGAACACATCGTGAATCGACTTAGCTCACTGGCAACTCGAGTTGATATGCAATCGGTCCCACTCATCTCAAGACCTTATACGCCCAATAAACCTCGGACTTAGCTTGCCTTTCCTTCCGAACCTTAACACTTTCTTCCACGGCGAGACCTTCAGAAAAACTTGATCCCCCACAGCAAATTCAATATCTCTCCGCTTAAGATCGGCGTAGGACTTCTGCCGGTCCGAAGCTTCTTTCAACCGAGCCTGAATCAACTTAACCTTGTCTTCAGTCTCAACAACTAACTCTGGTCCCAACAACTGACGTTCACTTAACTCTGTCCAACAAGTAGGTGAGCGACACTTCCTACCGTACAACGCCTCATATGGTGCCATCTTGATGCTTGCTTGGTAACTGTTGTTATAGGCGAACTCAGCTAACGGTAGATACTCCTCCCAACTACCCCTGAAGTCCAATACACAACCTCGTAACATGTCTTCCAAGATCAGATAACCTTTCCGACGCCCATCGGTTTATGGATGAAATGCCGTCTTTGAAATCTAACCGTATACCCAGAGCCTGATGCAACACTTTCTAGAACTTTGACGTGAATCTCGGATCCCTATCCGAGATGATCGACATCGCACACCGCAAACCTCACTATCTCGACACATACGACTTTGCCAACCTCTGCAGTGAGTAATCCACCTCACGGAATAAAGTGAGCTGATTTAGTCATCGATCCACAATTACCCAAATCAATCCTTCTTGCTCGGTGTAAGCGGTAATCCACTGATGAAATCCATAGCTATCCTTTCCCACTTCCACTGTGGAATCTTCATCGGTCAAGCAACCTCGACGGTAGGCGATGCTCACCTTGACCGACATGTCGACACTTCCCTACAAACTCGCTACTTCCTTTTTCGCATCTTACCACCGTAATCGTTCTCCGAGATCCCTATACATTTTGCTACCTCTAGGATGCATAGCGTAGGGTCGCTATGTGCATCTCAAGAATATTTTACCTTAACTCCGAATCTCTCGACATACAAGCCTTTCCCGAAAACATAGCACCCCATCACTAGACAAGTCAGAACCTCCAAACCATCATTCTCGCACTTGTGTCCTCTGCGCGCTTAAAACCTCATCCAACAACTGCTTTTTCTCGACCGCTCAACCCAAGTAGTTTAACTCGCAGCTCCGCCGTAATACTTCCGTCATCATACAAACTCAAGTGGGCAAACAACGCCTTAAATCCGAAACAACCTTACGGCTCAACGCGCTCGCCACAACGTTAGCCTTGCCGGATGATATTCAATTGAGCAATCGTAGTCTTTCGCACTCAATCCATCTGCGCTATCTCGATTCAGTCTTTACGAGTCGGAAGGTACTTTGACTCTTATGATCCATGTAGACTATCGATCTCTCTCCGCACAAGTAATGCCTCCATATCTTTAAGGCAAAAACTACACCGCTAACTCCGGATCATGCGTTGGATAATTTACCTCATGTGGCCTCAATCCGGATGCGTAAGCCACAACCTTCCTTCTTGCATCAAGACACAACCCAAACCCGTATGTGATGCATCGCAAGACACCTGTGAATTCCTTACAAACCTCAAAGTTGAATCGAACCGGAGCTTCACCAAAATCTTCTTCAACTTATCGAAGCTCTCTGTTGCTTCTCACCCAAATGAACGAAACCCTTTTCTCAATAATTTAGTCATCTGAGTGCGATCAATGAGAAACCTCTACAAATCTTTCTAGAGTACCTCGCCAAGCCCAGAAAACTCCGAATCTCCGCTACTGACCTTGGCGGCTTCCAATCCAAAACTGCCTCTATCTTACGAGGGTCCACTCTAATCCCCTCAGCCGATACTACATGACCCAAAAACGTCACCTCCCTAAGCCAAAACTCGCATTTACTGAACTTCGCATAAAGCTGTTTCTCCCTCAAAATCTGCAATACCACCCGCAAATGAGCATCGTGTTCCTCCTCAGTCCTTGAATATACCAAGATGTCGTCGATAAAAACTACTACGAACTGATCCAAATACCGCTGAAACACCCTATTCATCAAATCCATGAAGGCTGCCGGTGCGTTAGTCAACCCAAACGGCATAACCAAGAACTCAAAGTGCCCATACCGAGTACGAAATGCCGTTTTGTAGATATCCGCCTCCTTTACCCTTAACTGGTGATACCCAGACCTTAAGTCGATCTTCGAGAAAACCGACGCCCCCTTCAGTTGATCAAACAAGTCATCTATCCGAGGCAGGGGATACTTGTTTTTGATCGTCAGCTTATTCAGTTGGCGGTAGTCTATACACATCCGCATGGTACCGTCTTTCTTCTTGACAAAGAGTACCGGTGCTCCCAAGGCGAAATACTTGGTTCGATAAAGCCTCGATCCAACAATTCCTGGATCCGAGCCTTAAGCTCCACTAACTCTTTAGGTGCCATCCTGTACGGAGCAATGGATATTGGCGCAGTTCCGGGTAACAGATCTATCCCAAACTCTACCTCTCGATCTGGCGGCAAACCCGGAAGCTCCTCAGGAAACACATCAAGAAATTCCCTAATCGTCCAACCATCTCCACAAGAGACTCTTTAGCCTCCAAGGCATACACATGTACCACATATGCTTCACGTACCCTTTCTCGACCATCTTCTCGGCTTTTGAGCAGATACCACATTGGACAAATAATTCCTCCTATTACCGATCGTAACTACCTCATCACCCTCACCGTTTAGAATCATGCGCTTAGTCACAGCAATCCAACTTCGCCGGTACTTAACCACCAATCCATTCGAGAATCAAATCGAACTCCCAAAAGGCGCTCCATCAAATCACCACAAAAGATACCCCTTGAGTTCTAAAGGCACGCCTCTATACAACTTATCTACCACTACAGAGTGACCTAGAGGGCTTATTATGGTCATCTGCCTAGAAGATATCTCAGAGTCTAAATCCATGGTCTTCACTATGCTACTTGCAACATATGAATGTGTTGAACCCACATCAATCAAAGCAGTAAATGGAGAACTAAAGATTAAAACGCACTCGTAATGACGTCCGGCAAGGCCGCCTCCTCTCGGTGCCTCGCCGCATACACTAGCCCCGACTGTCTGGCCTCAGAACTACCCGCACCTCTGCCCGGTGCTCCACGGCCCCGACCAGAACTATTACCTCCTCTGCCATTACCTCGGCCCCTCTGCGGTGGTGGTCCGTTATTCTGACGAGTACTACCGACTCTCTGGTGAATCCTAGCCAATTTGCGCGGACAGTCCCTCACACGGTGGTCCAGCGAGCCACACTCAAAATAGCCTCTACCATCAGTCCAACATCCTCCCCAATGAGCCTTTCCACAACGGTTACACTGCGGCGGTCCCTGCCTAGCAGCAACAAACCTACCCGACTGATTCGGCCCACTCGGTCTAGCCCTTTTCTGCTGATTCCCTGACGACCCAGAAGATCCAAAACTCCTCTTGTGTCGGTTCCTATCCATGCCTTGCCTCACAGACTCTTTAATACCCTCAGCCACCTTTGCCTTTTCAACCAAAATCAGAATTCACGCCTCTTTGGCGCAATCAACAATCTTAATTCGTCTCGCAGGCCATCCTCGAAACGAACGCACCTCTCATGTTCAGTAGCCACCATACCCCTGGCATACCGACTCACCGAGAAACTCGCCTCGACTCGATTACGACTTGCTCCCTGAACTAACCTCAAAATGCTTTCCGCTACTCGCTTATGTAGTTAGCTCGACGCACTTTTTCCGATAAGCGGCCGAAAATAGTCCCAAGTCGATCTTCTGCTGCAGTATCGTCTCCGAACCGTGAGCCACCATCGGTATAACTCATCTCGAGAAGTGATACGATCCCTTTAACTTTTCTTCAGCGATCAAGTCTAGATCGTCCATGATCCGCTCTGTCACTTCCACCAAGATTCAAGAAGGCTAGGAGCAACACCAAACACCCCGAAAGAATTCACCCGTTTGTCGAAGTCGCCAGCACGATTTCCTAGCTCCTACACCTCCACCTACTCTAGCTACCCTTTCTAACACTCGCAGATCGCTCGTGACACTGGTCATCCCCTACCGCTCTTGAAACTCACCACCTCCAGCTGGTGGTGGAACCGGTATCTCATTCTCTGAACCCTGACCAGATCCTACGGGTTCAGAAACCGTCATCCTACCGCGACCACGTCCACGACCACGTCCACCTCGGGTACTCATGACTAAATCTCGTCTGATTTAAAGAATTTTATGTATCAGTATTTATTCCACTGTTTAAAAGCAAAGTCTTATGAATATTGCTTATTAAAGAAGTTTCGTTTTCGCGAGTCCACAGAGTCCTATCAGTTTCAGTCTCTAAGGTAGTCTTACTATCACTAGCCATTCAATCTCATCAATATCATTACCACAAACAATAGTACGGGGTACTTACCTGGGCGGATTGGTGCCGGTGACTCGGTGTCATGCCTTTCAAACCATGCTTTTAAAACATAACACTTAAAATAGACTTTTGAAAATATTTTGGGCCTCAGCCCACAAATAAAGCCTTTGAACTTGGCTCGATACCACAAATGTAACACCCCAAACCCGGTCTACACACCACTAATCGAATCTGGTATGTCACAGGGGAAAAAGGGTTTTGAGAGGTTTAGGTTTAAGTTTAAAAGTTTGAGGAAACTTCGCTAAATTGTGTATTTGAAGGAAAACTTGAGTAGGTTTGATTGAAATCTGATGATGTATTTGAAAACCCAGAAATTTTAAAAACTTACTCCGATGGGTAGACAAAACAGGTTTATCTCGTTAAGAAGTTTGAGTTGTTTATCATTGTTACAAAAACATTTTGTCTTAGTAGAAAATCGTGTTTAAGTTAGAAAACATTTGAGTTCTTCTTTATTCCAAATCTTAGTGTGATACCCGATGGTATAGTTTAAAATATCGCTTTTGTACTTTGAAATCGTTGTCTTTCCAAGTTTTAGCACATTTTAACCCAATTAATTTGTTAAGGCATATTATAAATCCACTTTAATCATAAACAAAACATAATTTAAAAAGGCCATTTTCAAACCCAAATAAAACCAAATAGTAATAAAAACGTAAGTACCAAATTTCATAAAAGTCTGAGCAAATCTTTATTTGAGCATGGCATGAGCACCTCGAGTCCATCCCGGCTCCATGTTCGCATCTAAGTGTCACCTAAAAAGTCAAAGGAGAGAGTGAGTCGCGAGACTCAGTGTGTAAACCCCCTCCCGATAATACAACATGCTAACACACATCATAGTAAAGCAATATAATTAATGCACCCGTTCCTAACCATCCATTACACCTTTTCTACCCCGTGTGGTACCAAACCACCGGTGGTGCTAAACCACCGTGACCCAAAGTCACGATATCCATAATGTGGTGCCAAACCACTGGTGACCCAAAGTCACAATAATCCAATGATGGGGCCAACCCATCGTGTGATACCAAATCACTAGCGACAATCCCAGATCTCATAAGTGGGGCCAACCCACGGTGGTGTCAACCACAGGGACGAGTCACAATGAGGTGCCAAACCTCTGGTGTCCCAAAGACACAGATGTGATACCAAATCACTCGTGACCGCAGTCACAAATCCGATGATGGGGCCAACCCATCGTGTGATACCAAATCACTAGCGTCAATCCCGTATAATCAACTGTGGGGCTAACCCACCGTGGTACTAAGCCACTGGGACGAGACGCCGAGGTGCCAAACCTCCGTGACCCAAAGTCACAAAATATGTGGTACCAAACCACTGGAGGTGCCAAACCTCCGTGTCCCAAAGACACAAGTGTCCCAAAGACACGGATATCATACTCCCCTCCTCTCACATTACCCATACATGTCATACTAACTCATGTGCCATATGCAAATCATGCAATTCATGCCAACATGCCCAACATTGCATCTCATAGCATATATATATATATATATATATCATGGATCATCATATCAAACGTATCACAATAGAACTCGTAATGCTACGGACTTACCCGAATCCGTGAACATACCCTACCGGGTATCATGACAATCATCACTGTTTCACTTGTTATAACATAGGTTATTAATTTATTACTAAGATTCAGTGTGTTAGCTTACACACCTGGTATACCGCAAGCCTTAATTCCAAAGAACCCGATCTGAAACCCTCAATCCTCTTGCTCTTAAAACAATCGGCCATCCATGGGTTAATCACTTAAACCATTCGGCCATAACCATTTAAACCAAAGGGTTGCGTTAAGCCTTACCTTTACAAATGGTTCGGTTTCCAACCAAACCCGAACCAACACTGGTTCCTTCTTTAACAATCGGCACACCCTAATTGAAAGAATAGTTAATCCATTGCACCTTTGGCTTAAAGAATTATAAAAGAAAAGACTAACAAAAATAACCTCTTACCCCTCCTTACCACTTGACTTCTCCAATCGACTGCTTCAAAATCCAAAGGCCCTAAATAAAACGATTACCAAAACAAATGATTAACTCCTTTTAATAGATACCGAAATCAACCTTCATTTAAACCACATAATATAAGAATGAAAGAAGAAAAATGGCCATTCGGCCAAGCTCTTACCCACTACCAACCGATTGGAAACAAGCACCCAACAACACCTAATATTCGGCCAACACCAAGGAAGGTTCGGCTAACACCCTTGATCAAGAAAAGAAAAGTTTAAAAAGAAAACAAAGAAGAAATCGGCAAGGATTGTAGTAAGGTTCGCTAAAAGGTTTTGAAAAGAAAGAAAAATAAAAGATGAATAAAAGATGAATGAAGGGGTTACTTTCGGTTTGTGTGAAAAGAAAAGAGAACATAGATGAATTCGCCAAGAATCGAAATGGAAAGAAAGAAAGTAGAAAACACCTTGGTTCTTTCTTGGAAAAGAAAAGGAAATGGAGAGGGAGACTTTCGCTAACAAGGTTTCAAAAGAGAAAAGAGTTGAAAATGGGATGCTAGGTTGGCTTTGCATAATGAAAAGAAGAAGAAAGAAATAAGGCAAAATTTCGCACACAAGTGCTTGGGTTTCAGCCCAAGAGAAGAGAAATGTTCTAGTGAGAAAGCAAAGTGCTAGGTTCGGTTTTGGCAAAAGCTACTTGAGCTTTGGTTAAAGGAGAAAGAGAAGAAGTGTTTTGAGGCTTTTGCTAGCTTTTGACACAAAGAAAAGTGGCTACCAACAAAATTTTGACCGAAAGAAGAAAAAAGAATAAAAATAAAATGCACACATGCTAAAGGAAAATTCGGCACACCACCACAATAACAACCGGCCACTCTATTCCCTCCCCCAAACTCTCTCCAAATCCGGCCAACTTCCCCCCAATCACTCCCAAGCCACTAATTCGAATGACTATGACCAAGTCTTCCTCCACCATTTGCTCTCCACCCATCATTTGAATGTGTTAACTTAGTCCAAGGCAGAGTTTGAACTGCCTACAACTCTCCTCTCCTTGGCGTCAAAAAGTAAGACAAAAGGGTGGCCACTTGCAGCTTGAACTCAAGACCTCTTCCCCCTTGCACTTGACGCCAAACACATGCTCTAAGTGGCGCATGCTTTGCCACTCCACCAGCTCCTTTCTTATGCTCAAGAACACCAATTAAAATATATAAGACCCGCTCCTTCACTCCCATCACATAAAACCCAAAACCAAAATTTTTCCACCTACTCAGGCTCACTCCCAGCCTACAACTAAGCCCCGAAACCACACAAACAACAACATAACAAGCCATAAACATGCAACCAATGCCAAAATAAAATAGCCCTTAACCCGGGATATTACAACTATGATATGTGAAAGTATACATGAAAGAGCTATGTATATATATGATTCTTGAATTGATGAATGTGGCAAATATGGCCAAGAATATGGACCAAAGCATATATGTGAGAAATTTACTATGAATATGAATTGTGCCAATGTTTCTCTATGCTTATATACTTTACATATTAAGTTTATTTGTATATGACTTACTAAGCTTTTGGAAAGCTTACTCTGTATGTGTTCTATCTGTTTTATAGATCGTCAAAGCTATTGAAGGCTCGGGGACTATCGAGGATTGTCATCACACTACTCAACTTATTTTGGTATATTTTGGAAATGTATATAGCTAGATATGGCATGTATAGGCTAGTTATTTGGATAATTATGAGATGTGAACTTAGCCATGAAATTTGGCTAGTTATGTATTAGTTATATGCTTTGGTGATTATGATATATGTGGTGTATGTTTTGGTATGGTTGGGTAGTCTATGAAATGGTTGATATTTGATAAGTATATGGATGAAGTTATGAACATATATGTTTGACTAGGAAATGAACTCATGAAAGGTAAGTATGGATGAATTTATGCTTGTGTTTATAGGAGAGTTAGTCTTGTAAGTTTGGTATGAATGAAATTGGTTTTTGAATGTAGAGATTGGATGGTTATTTTGGCATGTTCATGGTTGTTAAATGTGCATAGATTGTTTTGATATTGGCTTGTAGGTTTGACCCTAATGTGGGTGGCATAATGGCCTTGCAAATGGCCTATTTTGCCACACGGTTTTGGCACACGGGCGTGCCTATTGACCGTGGAACTAAGTCAGTGGCCGATTAAGAGTACACGACCTTGACACACGAACATGCCTGGTAGCCGTGTGGTTTAGTCAGGTTTAACCATGGCCAAGGTACACAGGAGTGCTTGGTGGCCATGGAGTTAAGTTAGTTTCGACCACGAGAGAGACACATGGGTGTGTCTAGCAGCCGTGTGAGGCACACAGCTACCCACACGAGCGTGAAACCCCTGAAACTTAAAAAAGTTTTAAATTTTTGAGAATTTCTATATGTGTTTCGATTTATTCTCGACCCTATTTCTAAGTATGTTTTAGGACTCGATGATCTACAAAGGGGACATTATGTTTGTAATTGATAAGATACTTGATGATTTGTTTGATTAAGTTTTGATCTATCAGGTAACACTCTTAACCCTAATCCGGCGATGGAAACGGGATAGGGTGTTACATTTAATGTATTTTAATGGCTAGTTGAATTAAACTATCATATAGATCAAGAAATAGATAAACTAATAGACAAACGTGATAAAGGAAAAATTGCTGGGTAGTCCTCGATGTCATATTTGCTGCTGATTCGGTTTAGGTAAGTCTGTATAGTGTATAAACTAGTTTAATTGTTGTCTTTGTGATTTAATATGTTTGAGGATGTTTGTGATTGAATTAACTTGTATAATAATTTTAATCATTGAATGAATCAATATGTAATGATATTATAATTGAGGTACATGATTGAAAGTAGAAATCATATGGTTGAATGCATGTGAAGGTGATAATGTTTAAATAATTAAATGGTATGGTTACGAATCGAGGCCCGTATAAACTTAATGAAGGACTAGGATACAAATGACAAGTCATTAGGGTTATCGCTTTGGGTGCTCATCTTGGATGTCTTACCGATGGTAAGATGTTGCATTTGTTGCAGATTTTTCATAGCTCGTGTGCGCAGCATCGTGTAGCATTATCATCCTGACCCATAGCTCGTGTGAGCACGCCTATTTTTCACAGCTCATGTGAGCATTGTTATCCCGTATATCTAATGTTATTTCACTATGGTTTATTGGATGGAAAATGGATGTATGAAATGGAAAATAGATGTATGAAATGAAAAATGGTTATATGAAATGGAAAATGGTTATTTGAATTGGAGATGATTGTATAATTTGCTACAAGTGAATGGTGATTTATGTACCAAGTATGTTCATTTGTATATAGTTCATAAGCATGGCAATGTTTTATGCTTGTTATGTGAAGGACCTAACCTTGTTGGTTTGTGGTTTGAATAGGCTATCGATGATCACCATGTTTCTTAAATGTATAAATTTTATGTTCAATGCATATGTATATTAAACTCGAGGAAGTTATGTTAAGTTTATGTACGAACTTACTAAGCATTGTGTTACTTACGTTTATTCTATTTGATTTCTTGAAGATCAACGAAAGTTTTGCAGTTGATTGGAATTCAAGTTAGAGCTCACACTATCCGTTGAATGGCTTGATAGATTTTTGATAATTTTGTGATAGGTTATAAGTGGCATATAAATAGGTATTTTGATTATAAGTGTGTAAGTATAAGTTGTGGTTGAAATGGTATGTAATGATAAGTTCTAGGTATGTAATGATAAGTTCTAGTTAATGATATGTTGTGAGATGAAGTGACAATATGATTAGGTCATTTGGTTAACTTGCCTAAGATTTATTTTGGTATGTGAAGTTGAATTTGTGTAATTGTGTATGGTATGTAAAATGATGCTAAAATGGTGATGAATGTTGAATTGCAATACTTTGAATTGAGGTGCCAATTGTGGCATATTGGTTTGACACATAGGATGAATGAATTAAGTGTTGTTTTGAGTATATGTTTTAATGATTTTTGAACAGGTTTAAATGATGATATGAAATAGCTTGTAACTTGAGTGAACTAGGAATAGGTAACTTGTTGAAAAAGAGACTTTTAAGTGCACACTGGTTGATACATTGAAACACCCCAAAACCGGCCCACAAGCCCTGACCGGATCTGGCATGCTTCTAGGAAAAACCATTCGAATCTTATTTGAAACTTTGCTAAAATTTTTCGTGTTTTTGAAAATAGTTGATTTGGGTTGGGCTCGAATTTTAAAACCCGTGTTGATTCGGTGTTAAAACATTTAATATTTATACTTAAGAAAAATGGACTTTAACTTTGAATTAATAAAAATCGTGTCATACTTAAATAGTTAATAATGCATGCATACTAGTTCAAACTATGGCCTTATTACATCAAATCAAAACCCAAATTAAATCCAAAATACTTAAAAAAAATAAGATATTCTCTGAGTTGAGCATGGCCACCACTTGAGCTCCTACCGGCAGGCCCATTCTTGAGTGTCACCGAAAGATAATCCCACAAAGGGTGAGTCAAACAGACTCAATGTGTACAACCAACATAAGTCTCAATTAAATTCAGGCATATCAAATCATGCATAATAACATATATAATTAATGATGCAAACCCAAACCCAAACCTAAATAACCATCCGCTACACATCACCCGTACCAACCATCACACCGTAGGGACTACTAAGTCAACCCTCCATCCGCTACACATCATTGAAGGCGATCCATCGCAATGACGTGCTCATCGCCCTTATAATTTCGTGGCATAGCCACCAGATAATAATTCGTGACATAAGTCACCATATTCAAATTACGTGACATAAGTCACCACATTCAAATTACGTGACATAAGTCACCACATTCAGATATTGGGGTATAAAACCACCAATTCACTTCCCCTTTACATATCATCCATATGCCCACGTCAAACAAATCATGCAATATCATGCCTTATTTCACATTCTTATCACTATTGGCATATATGCCATAATAGATCATATCATACTCATGGTAGGAGTGGGTAAACGTACCTGAGTACTTTGTACCTTTGCAAGATACTCTTAGCCACATCTTAACATATTCTTAGTAACATATTTATTAAAACATAACCGTAAATTTATTAAGGCTTAGTGTGGGGCACACACCTGATTTACTTAGCGCTTTATTGAAATCCCGAAAACCCGATCTAATGCTTTTAGACCCTTAATCCCTATATTCGGCCAACCTTAAACACTTTAGCAAAAAGCCATTCGGCTAATTAATTAAATCCCGAAGGACAATCGCAACCAAAATCTTACCTTGTTGCCAATTTCACTACTAATCAAATCCCAAAATTCCGTAGTCTTTCTCCCTTGGAATGGGCTAACACTAGATCAATTGATTTGGTTAGTTTTCGGCTTTTGAATAAATAGTAAATAGATCTAATTCACTAAATTAGCCTTGGCCGAATATCATGGGTACTTACCTTGCGATTTTAAATCCCGAAAGTCTCCTTACTGTCCCTTAGCATTGGCTACACATAAAAGAACACAAGGTTATGGCACTATACACATTCGGCCATCCCTAACCAAGGCTTAACCATTGTTTTCGGCATCTTAAAAGAGTAAGAACCCAAAACCGATTGCTTAAGCAGGAGATCAATTACCACTATGTCGCTTACCTTAGATCTGAAATCCCGGATGGTTTCCTTAGAAGTTGACCCTATGGAAATCCCGAAAGAATCCTTCATAGTTTTGGCCAAAAACATTAAGGGGATTAGAATCTTGATTTCGGCTTTAAGAAAAAGATTGAAAAGAATCGATAATTGATCCTTACCTTTATGACAGAAATCGATTGCTCTTTGTTGAATCCACAGAGAGATTCGGCTAGGTGGACTTAGATAAGAACCAAAAAGTTTTGGCTTTTGATGATTACTAGAAAGGTTCGGCTATGGTTCCAATTCAGAGATGGAATCTTCGGCTTTGTTAGACAATCGTGAGAGAAAAGAAGGAGGAAAAAGTTGATAAACTCGGCAATAGTGGTCTTTAGTAAGTGGAAAATTTCGGCTAGAACCAATAAAAGAAAAAGAAGAGAAATCTTTGGAGAGAAAAGAACAAAAGAGACTAATTTGCTTTGTAAAATTCGGCACACACTCCTTAACACACTACAAAGCCGAAAATAATCATCAAGAGAGTCCCTTGGCCAGCCACTACATCAAATCCCCTAATTCACTCTTCCTTAGCCAAATCTTCACTTTTTTAACTTGATCTACACTTCATCTTGAAGTGTCCTTGTGCCGCCCACTTCTTCTCTTCCTTGTAGCAAAATAAAGACTTTTATTTGCTTCCCTTATGACTCGAACCCTGGCCCATTTGCACCTGCTTGTGGTGTCACTTACAGAGGCTTTAGGTGGCATCTCCAAGCCACTTAACCAAGCCCATTTGTGTGTCATAACTCCCCTACATTTTCTCTTAAGGCCACCCTGCTTGGCTTCCTCTTTTAAATTTAAAATCTAATAATTTCTAAGACACTCTCCTATTTCTAAAGTTCACAAAATTCATACAACACATTCTTAACACACAAAGGCATGCTATTTCATATATTTAAGCAAAAATGCATAAGCCATAATTCGGGATATTACAGTTCTACCCCCTTAAAATAATTTCGACCTCGAAATTACCTGGCTAGAATAGGTGGGGATACTGTTGTAGCATTGCTTCTTCTGGTCCCAAGAAGCTTCCTCCGATCCATGGTTACGCCACAACACCTTGACCAAAGGGACCGACTTCCTCCGAAGCACCTTCACATCTCGTTCCAGAATCTGAATTGGCTCTTCCTCATAAGACAGATATGGTCTCAGCTCCACCTCTTCAACCGGAACTACATAAGATGGATCCGATCATGGAAACATGAAATACGTCGTGCATCTGCTTCAATTCCGGAGGTAACTCCAACTGGTATGCCACCTGTCCAATTCGCTTCAATACTCGATAAGGTCCTATGAACCTTGGACTTAGCTTCTCTTTGCGACCAAATCTCATCACCTTCTTCCAAGGTGAAACTTTGGGAAACACTTGATCTCCCACTGCAAATTCGATCTCCTTCTGTTTGAGATTTGCATATGACTTTTGCCTGTCAGATGCCTCCTTCAACCGTGCTTGAATTATCTTAACCTTCTCTTCGGATTCAGCCACAATTTTCGGACCCAAAATTTGACGTTCCCCTAATTTCGTCCAACACGTAGGAGTGCGACACCTCCGTCCATACAGTGCTTCTTACGGTGCCATCCGTATACTTGCCTGATAGCTGTTGTTGTAAGTAAATTCTGCTAAAGGCAAATATTCTTCCCAACTTCCTCTCAAGTCTATCACATGACCTCTTAGCATATCCTCCAACACTTGTATTACTCGCTTTCGATTGACCGTCATTTGTGGATGAAAAGCCGTCTTTGAAGTCCAATCTGTGCCTAAAGCCCGATGTAGAGCTTTCCAAAATCGAGACGTAAACCTTGGATCCCTATCCGAGATAATCGACACCAGTACTCCGTGCAACCTTACAATCTCTGCTACATACAACCTTGCTAACTTTTGGAGAGAATAGTCCACCTGCACTGGAATGAAATGCGTGGACTTTATCAGTCGATCCACTATCACCCATACCGAGTCCTTCTTAGTAGGCATAAGGGAAGCCCACTAACGAAGTCCATGGTAATTCTCTCCCACTTCCACTGCGGAATCTTAATCGGCTGAAGCAACCCTGACGGAACTTGGTGTTCAGCCTTGACTTGCTGACACATTAGGCACTTGCCAACAAATTCGGTCACTTCTTGCTTAAGACCAGGCCACCAAAACTGTTCCCTTAGATCTTTATACATCTTACTGCCTCCAGGATGCATAGCATAAGGGCTACTATGCGATTCTCGAAGAATTCTCTGCCTAAGTTCTTCATTTTTTGGCATACAAACTTTACCCTTGAAGCACAATACTCCCTCATCATTAATGCCATAATCTTCCAACTCTCCATTCTGTACTTGCCGTAACCTAACCCTTAGATCCTCATCCATTAACTGACTTTCTTTCACCTCATTCACCATGTCGACAACTTGCAACTCGCTAATGAGACTTCCATCGTCATAAAGGCTCAAATGTGCGAACATGGCCCTTAGATCTGACACTACCTTTCGAATTAGGGCATCTGCCACTACATTCGCCTTGCCCGGGTGGTACTCTATGGAGCAATCATAATCCTTCAATAACTCCACCCACCTTCGCTGTCTTAGATTTAGCTCTTTCTGAGTCAGCAGATACTTCAGGATCTTGTGGTCTGTGTAAATCACTGATTTCTCTCCATAAAGATAATGCCTCCATACCTTAAGAGCAAAGACCACTGCCGCCAACTCCAAATCATGCGTCGGGTAGTTAACCTCGTGTGGCCTTAGTTGTCGAGACGCATAAGCAACTACCTTCTCGTCTTGCATAAGGACACCTCCCATTCCTGTATGGGAAGCATCACAATACACCACAAAATCCTTCCCCGCCTCAGGTTGAATCAAAACTAGAGCTTCAGTCAAAACTCTCTTAAGCTTTTCAAAGCTCTCCTGTTGCTTGTTTGTCCATATGAAAGGTACTTCCTTTCTCAACAACTTCGTCAAAGGTGCGGCTATTGATGAGAACCCTTCCACGAACCTTCTATAATAGCCTGCTAAACCCAAAAAGCTACGAACCTCCGCCACAGACTTGGGTGGTTTCCAGTCCAAAACTGCCTCAATCTTCCGAGGATCCACCCTTATTCCTTTAGCAGATACCACGTGTCCTAAAAACGTAACCTCCTTAAGCCAAAATTCACACTTGCTAAATTTGGCATAGAGCTTCTTTTCCCTCAACACTTGCAACACAACTCGGAGGTGCTCATCGTGTTCCTCCTCAGACTTTGAATACACCAAGATATCGTCTATGAACACAACAACAAACCGGTCCAGATAGGGTTGAAAAACCCAGTTCATCATGTCCATAAACGTGGCTGGGGCATTTGTCAATCCGAACGGCATTACCAAGAACTCATAATGCCTGTACCTTGTGCTGAAAGTCGTCTTATGGATATCAGCCTCTTTCACCTTAAGCTGATGATATCCAGACCTTAGATCTATCTTTGAGTATACTGCGGCCCCCTTAAGCTGATCGAACAAGTCGTCTATCCTTGGCAACGGATACTTGTTCTTGATGGTCAGCTTATTCAACTGACGATAATCTATGCACATGCGCATAGTTCCGTCCTTCTTTTTCACAAACAAGATCGATGCTCCCATGGAGACACACTGGGTCAAATAAACCCACGGTCTAGTAATTCTTGGATCTGAGCCTTGAGCTCAACCAACTCTTTGGTGCCATTCTGTACGGGGCAATTGACACAGGAGCTGTACCCGGTAGTAAATCAATTCCAAACTCTACCTCCCTGTCCGGGGTATTTCTGATAACTCCTCCGGAAAGACATCCACAAACTCCCTTACAGTTCTAACTCCACTAACTCCTCCTTCTTTTGCATCCAATGCACTAACGAAGGCCAAAAATGCCTTGCACCCTTTTCGAACCATCTTATCAGCCTTTAATGCCGAAACTACGGTAGACAAGTAGTTTCTTCTTTCTCCTATTATAATTACCGCCTTATCCTCCAGCGACCTTAACTCCATTCGCTTAGCCGCGTAATCCAATACAGCCCGATGTTCCACTAGCCAGTCCATACTAAGTATGAGATCAAATTCTCTAAAGGGTAATTCCATTAAGTCGGCAGGAAATACCTCTCCCTGAAGCTTCAAAGGTACACTCCGAAGCATCTTGTTCACCACCACTGTTTGACCTAATGGGCTTACTACAGTCATCTTCCTACTAGAAAGTTCAGAGGCTATTCCTAGAGTTTCAACTACTCTACATGCAACATAAGAATGGGTTGAGCCCACATCAATCAAAGCAACATAAGGCTTGCCAAATATAAGGAACGTACCGGTTATGACGTCCAACGCATCTCCGTCCTCCCTCTGACGAACCGTATAAACCAAACCTGACTGCTTGGCCTCCGTGTTACCAACACCTCGGCCCGGTGTTCCCCATCCTCAACTAGCACCGTTACCTCTGCCATTCGAACCATGGCCACGCTAAGGCTGCTGTCCACCCCTTCCAGCCTGGTTAGGACCTTGACTTACTGGTCGTCCCCCTTCGATTCTTACAGGACAATCCTTAATCATGTGGTCCTTAGACCCACACTTGAAGCATCCTCCCATCTTCTTCCAACACTCTCCTAAATGCTTCTTCCCACATTGGGCATAAGTACGATACTGCCTTCTAGTAGCAGCCTGCTGACCTCGCGGTCCATCAACTCTAGGCCTCTTTTGCTTATTCCTAGAAGACCCTGAAGATCTAAAGCCTCTCTTCTGCCTACTCCGATCGGTGTTCTGCCTTACAGAATCCTTGATACCCTCGGCTACCTTAGCCTTCTCCACCAACACAGTAAACTCCCGCTCTTGCTGTGGAGCTATCAACAGTCTCAAATCATCTCTCAGCCCGTCCTCAAATCGGACACACCGCTCATGCTCAGTTGACACTATGCCTCGAGCATAATGGCTCAGCCTTAGGAATTCAGCTTTGTACTCCGTCACAGACTTGTTCTCTTGAACCAGCCCCAAAAATGCCTTCCTCTGTGCATCGATGTAATGAGTACCAACATACTTCTTCTGGTATGCTGCCCTATCATAATCCCAAATAAGTTCCTCAGCTGTAGTACCATCCCGAACTGTGAGCCACCATTGATATGACTCATCGCGGAGAAGCAACACCAACCCTTTCAGTTTTTCCTCGGCAGTTAAATCGAGCTCATCCATAATCCGCTTAGTCACCTCCAACCAATACTCAGCGGTACTGGGTGCCACTCCTGATACACCACGGAACACCTGAGCTTCGTTGGCTCGGAGTCACTCAGGTACCGACTTCCGAGCTTCCATGCCTCCACCTACTCCAGCCACCCTTTCCAATACCCGCAGCATCGCCTGTGACACTGTGTCATCCCCCGTCTGATCCTGATATTCCACATCAGCGGCTGGTAGTGGTGGTGGCATTTCATTTTCAGATCCCTGACCCGATCTAACGAGTTCCGACACGGTCATTCGGCCTCTTCCACGGCCACACACGTTATGACCGCGTCCCCTTAAATTCATATTTCCAAATCACGTTTATCTGATTAAAGAATTTTATAAATTAGTTTTTGTTCCACTGATTTATCACGAACAGTCTTATGTTCAATAGTTCTAAAGAGTAGTTCTTTCGATTCCATACACATACAGTCTCAATTCATTCATTCATTCATTCATTCATTCATGAACTTACGTTCATTACAGAGAAATATTGTAGTGTCATTGTTTGTTGTTTTCCACTACTTAGGGGTATTTTCGTAATTTTATCCTATAGAGGTATTTTGGTAATTTTTCCAAATTAAGGTATTTAAAAATGTTGCAAAATATAGATTGTTGGTATTTTACAAAATTAAAATACTTACTGGAAATATTTTAAGGGTGAAATGGTAATTTTATACACTAGGGGTATTTTTGTAATTTTACAAGCCAAGGTCATTTCGGTAATTTTTCGCAAAACATGGTTCCTGGTTACTTTTCAAAACAAGGGTATTTTTAAAGATTTCTAATTTGAGGGTACTTCGATAATTTTCCTCACCTTGAGGTATTTTGGTCATTTATGCAGTTAGGGGTAATTTGGTCATTTTGCAAATCGAAAGGTATCTTTAATATTTTGCAAAAATAGGATTTTTGGATATTTATAAGGTAAGAAAATCTTGGTAAAAACTGTGGGTAGTATGGAAATTTTATGAACCAAGGGTATTTTAGTATTTTTTTCCAACCAAGGGTATTTAGGTCATTTTAGTAAATCGAGAATATTTTGAAATTTTTTTTCAAAATAGTTCTCCTACACATCAAAGGGTTCATTTGGTGATTTTAAGACTAGGGTTTTTATCAAAATATGGCTAGTCCCTTTCGGGTTTTAGTTATTGGGTTTAGCCTGTGGCTGAGTCCTCTTGGTTAGGGTGAACCATTACTACGCACCAAGTAGGATTCGAGTGGAGAGGAGGTGAGTCACTAGGACTGCTTAAATACCAAGCTCCCACCGAAACCAATCCTAGACATGCACACAATGGTTGCCACACCCTAACTCGGTGACTTAGACACAGGTTTGTTTAAGTTGACTTTAAGTTTTATGTAACTTGATGTTGAAGTAGACTAATCCTACGGTTTAATTCCTAGTCCACTAATCTACATCCCTATATCTTCCCACATACAAATCATAGAAGAATTAGGAGTACCTACCTGGTGGACTTCGGGCCGGAGACTCAGGTGCCATGCTAGAAAACCTGCTCATTTCTTAGTAAAACCCATTTTCAAAAGAAGGAAAACATTTTGGGCCCTAAATGCCCTCAAGGCCGAGTTTTGAATCGGGCTATGATACCAAGATGAAACACCCCAAACCCAGCCCACAAGCCTTGACCGGATCTGGCATGCTTCTAGGAAAAACCATTCGAATCTTATTTGAAACTTTGCTAAAATTTTTCATGTTTTTGAAAACAGTTGATTTGGGTTGGGCTCGAATTTTAAAACCCGTGTTGATTGATTGTTAAAACATTTAATATTTATACTTAAGAAAATGGACTTTAACTTTGAATTAATAAAAATCGTGTCATACTTAAATAGTTAATAATGCATGCATACTAGTTCAAACTATGGCCTTATTACATCAAATCAAAACCCAAATTAAATCCAAAATACTTAAAAAAATAAGATATTCTCTCGAGTTGAGCATGGCCACCACTTGAGCTCCTACCGACCCGGCCCATTCTTGAGTGTCACCGAAAAATAATCCCACAAAGGGTGAGTCAAGCAGACTCAATGTGTACAACCAACATAAGTCTCAATTAAATTCAGGCATATCAAATCATACATAATAACATATATAATTAATGATGCAAACCCAAACCCAAACCTAAATAACTATCCACTACACATCACCCGTACCAACCATCACACCTTGGGGACTACTAAGTCAACCCTCCATCCGCTACACATCATCGAAGGCAGTCGCTGCAGTCGACGTGCTCTCCGCACTTATAATTTTATGGCATAGCCACCAGATAATAATTCGTGACATAAGTCACCACATTCAGATTACGTGACATAAGTCACCATATTCAAATTACGTGACATAAGTCACCACATTCAGATATTGGGGTATAAAACCACCAATTCACTTCCCCTTTACATATCATCCATATGCCCACGTCAAACAAATCATGCAATATCATGCCTTATTTCACATTCTTATTACTATTGGCATATGTGCCATAATAGATCATATCATACTCATGGTAGGAGTGGGTAAACGTACCTGAGTACTTTGTACCTTTGCAAGATACTCTTAGCCACATCTTAACATATTCTTAGTAACATATTTATTAGAACATAACCGTAAATTTATTAAGGCTTAGTGTGGGGTACACACTTGATTTACTTAGCGCTTTATTGAAATCCCGAAAACCCTTCTAATGCTTTTAGACCCTTAATCCCTATATTCGGCCAACCTTAAACACTTTAGCAAAAAGCCATTCGGCTAATTAATTAAATCCCGATGGACAATTGCAACCAAAATCTTACCTTGTTGCCGATTTCACTGCTAATCAAATCCCCAAATTCCATAGTCTTTCTCCCTTGGAATTGGCTAACACTAGATCAATTGATTTGGTTAGCTTTTGGCTTTTGAATAAATAGTAAATAGATCTAATTCACTAAATTAGCCTTGGCCGAATATCATGGGTACTTACCTTGTAATTTTAAATCCGAAAGTCTCCTTACTGTCCCTTAACGTTGGCTTCACACAAAAGAACACAAGGTTATGGCACTATACACATTCGTCCATCCCTAACCAAGGCTTAACCATTGTTTTCGGCATCTTAAAAGAATAAGAACCCAAAACCAATTGCTTAAGGAGGAGATCTCTTACCACTATGTCGCTTACCTTAGATCTGAAATCCCGGATGGTTTCCTTAGAAGTCGACCCTATGGAAATCCCGAAAGAATCCTTCATAGTTTCGGCCAAAAAAATTAAGGGGATTAGAATCTTGATTTCAGCTTTAAGAAAAAGATTGAAAAGAATCAATAATTGATCCTTACCCTTATGACAGAAATCGATTGCTCTTTGTTGAATCCACAAAGAGATTCGGCTAGGTGGACTTAGATAAGAGCCAACAAGTTTCAGCTTTTGATGATTACTAGAAAGGTTCGGCTATGGTTCCAATTCAGAGATGGAATCTTCGGCTTTGTTAGAGAATCGTGAGAGAAAAGGAGGAAGAAAAAGTTGATAAACTCGGCAATGGCGGTCTTTAGTAAGTGGAAAATTTTGGCTAGAACCAATAAAAGAAAAAGAAGAGAAAACTTTGGAGAGAAAAGAACAAAAGAGACTAATTTGCTTTGTAAAATTCGGCACACACTCCTTAACAGACTACAAAGTCGAAAATAATCACCAAGAGAGTGCCTTGGCCGGCCATTACATCAAATCCCCTAATTCACTCTTCCTTAGCCAAATCTTCACTTTTTTAACTTGATCTACACTTCATCTTGAAGTGTCCTTGTGCCGCTCACTTCTTCTCTTCCTTGTAGCAAAATAAAGACTTTTATTTGCTTCCCTTATGACTCGAACCCTGGCCCATTTGCACCTGCTTGTGGCGTCACTTACAGAGGCTTTAAGTGGCACCTCCAAGCCACTTAACCAAGCCCATTTGTGTGTCATAACTCCCCTACATTTTCTCTTAAGGCCACTCTGCTTGGCTTCCTCTTTTAGATTTAAAATCTAATAATTTCTAAGACACTCTCCTATTTTCTAAAGTTCACAAAATTCATACAACACATTCTTAACACACAAAGGCATGCTATTTCATATAATTAAGCAAAAATGCATAAGCCATAATCCGGGATATTACATACATGACTTGACACATGGTCGTGTTCTATATATGGACATATGGCATGGCCATGTGGTCTGTGTGATTTAGGTGTCAATTGGCATACACGACCACAGTTAGCTACACGACCGTGTGACCCTGGATTACACAATATTAGTTTGTAGCAGGCTTGGAGACACGACTGTGTGGTTCTGCTCCACAGGACTTCAACTTATCACATGGCCTAGGCAGACGGCCATGTGACCACTATTTTATATTTTTTCCTTTTTTTTCGAAATGTTTCAATTGAGTCCCTACTTTGTTTTAAATTTTCTTAGGGATTCCATAAGCTCAATTTAACCCTGATAAAATAAGAATAACATGTTTTTGATTTTATGTTTGACAACTAAGGATTGTTTAGATAAATTTTACATCGTTATATCATGATTATGTTCTGTTATGTGTGGTAGCATCCTGTAACCCTAATTTGGCGACAGAGATGGGTAAGGGGTGTTACAAAACTTGTGTCCAGAAAAGCAATATTAAACAACTACATATTGTGAAAGCTCAAGCCCACCTCTTTTAGGCCTACATAGATGCTCCCACACCAACATTGCACACCCTATTCCCTCATTACCACCCGCCCACCATAGTTAACAAATAGCATTCAGGATCCCATCTAAAATTGATCTTAGCATCAAGAACACAAACATAGAATATGTTGACAAGGATTGAATAATATACTTGATGAATACCTCATTACCACCATACAATGGAAGCCTTTTGGACCAACTATGAATCCACTTATTGACTCTGCCAAGCACACCTTGAAAAGCCATGTATTTTTTTCTCTTAATCAAAAGTGAAAACCCAAGATAGACTTCTAGAAGGCTTAACAACCTTATTTTCAAAACCATAGCTATCAAACCACTATGTTTTATGCAAGTATTTGGGCTAAAATAGATCATGGACTTGTCATGTTTTACCTTTTTCCAAGACGTAGACATTCCTTTGTCCGAAATGAGGACACTTTTTTGTAGATTCCACTTTGAATCTTGAGATGAATTTTTTTAGAGGAAAAAAAAATACAAGTAGCATGCATATTAAATTTGGGGCTCAAATTCCTAAGAAAAAAATTAGAAATTTCATGAATCAAGAAATATTAAAAAATCCTTAAAATTATGATACAAGTTAGATGGCTACGAAACTTAGCGTGAAGTATCCCAGGACAATATTATGAATTTACAATCCATAAAATTGGCATTGGAATGATAGGAAATTGAAAATTTGCCTATGATGTGCAACTCCTGCACGATTAGGGACCCCTTGGTGCTAATGGTGTATGAGACTCCTTCATGAACAAAACCCATGTAGACGTTTATTGAAGGTCCCACACCAATCGACCACAAGATTATCTAGTCTTGGTGGAAGAGCTCAAAAGAAAGTGCTTGAATTTCAAGCGTAACCAAGTTTGAAAAAAAGGTGGATATGTCACCTCATTATAACCTAGTTTGTAGGGGAGGACACTTTGAATAGTTTTCTGCTTACAAAGTTCCATCACAAGTTCCAAACTTGGTAGAGCGGACGTGGGGATTGCATAAATTCTCAACTTGTTGACCTTAAGGCTAGGTTATGAAAAGGGCTGAATCTTAGTGGATCATGGTAGCAAGGTCACTTTGCCATTTACAATATCTCATCGTGTAACCTCCCCAATCTAACCTAGACGTTAGACCCGAATTCAAAAGATTACATTAGTCACCAAAGTGACTTAGAGAACTAACGGAGTTTTGTAAATAATTATTTTAAAACATTTGTTTATCTTAGAATAAAAATTAGCCTAATTTTTAGACAAACTCAAGAGTTGTAAGATATGATTAATTTAATATTTTTCTTACAGAAGGTGATTACCATTGAAAACTTAGCTAATTTCTAGTTTATTCCTTACTCAAAATTCATCTACAATCTAGCAGTGGAAAAGTTATTTTTACTTGGTTTTAATAAAACTATATTTCATGCCTTAATTAAACAAAAACCATATTTTAAATTTAAGTTAAATGTTATGCGTGCTAAATAAACCTTAAATATGAGTCCAATGCCACAAATAATTAAAACAGTATAGTTTCAAAATAACATAAATTATTAAAATTAAGCCTAATAGTACTTTCATAAAAAATAAAACGTTCCGTATGCCACATCCGCGTCCTACCCTGGAGGGTTATCTGTAGAGATGGAAATAAAAAGAGAGTGAGCTATGAAGCTCAGTGTGAGTTCCATCACAAGTAAACCAATACAAACACTTAAGTATACAGAAACACAACACAGAGAACAATACATAATAGCAATTTCAAAATTTTGATATTTCATACCACTTCCACAATGTATATATATAAATGTATCTATTATCTTCGTAAATCTGGTTTGTATGCACATGCTTTATGGATGTCATACAATTTCAATTTAACAGAAAAGTTCCTACCCCACCATTACACATCACAATGAAAGTTCCCTTGAAGTCTAACCACCTACACACTAGATTATGGTTTAACCACTACTAGTTTTGCAGATAAAATCTACCATTGGGCTATTAATAAAAACAAAAATTCAAAGATGAAACTTGCCATTGGGCTATTGATGCACATCAAAATATTGCAGATAAAATTTGCCACTGGCCAGTAGATGCACAACATATATACAAATAAAAGTTGCCGATGGGTTGTGGATGTACAACATATTTGCTGTTAAAAGATAAATACTGTCATTGGGCTATGGGTGCACAAAAAATTTTCAGATAAACTGCCACTTTTTCATTCGTACATATTGTCCCACCCCATGCAATGCAACACGACATGCCTAAAGAGATCAATAGGGTAACATTTAATATGCTTGTCACATAATAGTACGATAACAGTTAATATGCTTATAACATATCAAATCAATAACAAAAATCATGCTGATTAAGTTTTCAGTTTAATCGTGCTATAAAGCATACTATACGTACAATCACTAACACTGAAACAATAGTCATACATATTGTTCATAGTTCATGCAAATAGATAAACATCATATTAATACGGTTAGTCAATTCATGGATTCTAACATAATTCATAATATCAAGGACTTAATTAAATAATATAATAAACTAAAACAGTTCGAGAATCAATCATGGACTAAACTAAACAAATCATAAAATTTTGGGAAAAACTATAAATATCTAAAAAATAGGGGCAAAAACTATAAAACTTAAAAAATATTGGCAAAATTTTAAAATCTAAAAAATAAGGCACACACGGCCGTGTTACTGGATCATGTGGAAAGCCCTGGACCGTGTGGAGGGGTACATGATTGTGTTGTCGGGTCGTGTAACAGACTGATATCGTCCAAAAATTGCAAAATTAACTTACAGGGGGCACGATCGATGGTAGGTCGTAGGAAGGGTCCTAGGCCATGTGAGAATTGAAAAACCTAGGGCTTTAAAGGGGACATGGCTGTATGGTCCAGACAGGTGGCCTAAACACCCATTTGGCCCTATTTCGAGGCATATTTTGCCGTAATTTGCTTATAAAATAACATGCACCATACACCGAGATTCCAAGCAATGTCCCTCACGTCCAAGTCTAGTCCGATGCACATGTAACGAGTCTAAACTTGATGGAATTATAGAGGCTATAAACGATGAATTCAACAGCTGGTAGACAATTGATTTATCGGGGATTGATTTGATATTTGAGAACAAAAATAATTTCAGCAATGGAATGACCAATTTGATGAAAAGAAAAAGGAGGAGAAAAGAAAAGAAGAATTTAAAAGGGAATTAGGAAAAAGAGGACTAAATACTTAGGGTTTTCAAATTTTAAAGGGTTTCATGGTAAATTATCTAATTTTGGCTGAAATTAAAATGGAAATGTCGAGTTTAGCGAAAGTGACTTGAACCTAGTTTGCAAGGGAAAAGTGTAAAGACTTTACCATTTGGGCTACTGCCCATACTTATTATGTTTTCACTCTAAATATTATTTTTTTCTAATGTAACTTTCATTTTAGGTTACTGAAAATTAAAAAGAAAGAATGAGAGAGATGTGGTTTGAACCTAGGTCCTTTAAGAAATGTACAAGCTATTTAACCATCAAGCCTAAGGCTTATCTCTTGCTTATTTTTTACAACTAACCCCCTATATTTTGGGGTGTGACATGTCATGTATTTAAGTCATTATAGAAGATTTTACCACTGTTTAGTGAAAATTTGTAACCTCCCCAACCCAACATAGACAGTAGACCTGGATTCGAGAGATTACATTAACCACTGAAGTGGCTCGGCCTTTATCAAAATCAAATTTTCCTTTAAAATTCAAGTTTATTTAGGTGATTTACAATTTATACTTTAGTTTAAATTATTAGCATTAGTAGCAAAATTAAAATGTAAGTCTTTTTAATAAACAATTCGGTTTAATCAAATATTAACAAATAATAACCTTAATTTTATAACCTATACTGAATGAGATGCATCTAAAAATTAAATTAAAACTAAATCCCAAACCATGATTCATAACAAAAGAAAATATAAAATAACTCTTCCTCTTAAGGAATTAAAAATAGTAACATTGTAACACCCCAAACTTGGCCTAGACGTTATGGTCGTATTTGGCAATGTCACACGATAGTGTTTTTGAAACCTCATTGTTACGATGAAAACATTCAATGTTATTATCTTTAGTAAACCTTTGTTAGAACTTAGGAAGTCGTCTTTATTCATTTAAAATATTTGTTTTGAAACATCCCTCATTGTGGAAGCTTTAATAAAATAGTCTAGGTGATCATGCGTTTAGAAATTAGTTTAACTTTTTGAAAACCAAATTCCTACGACCAGTAGGTATAAATCTATAAAGTAAAATAAATAAATAAAAATTGAAATTTAAAACCAAAGTCACAGAGGGTCCTCAAATTACAACCCAAATAATCAATAATAATCAAATCATAAACCGTAAATTGAAAACCATGAAGTCCAAAAATTACTGTGGTCACCGCTAAGTCCTCCGTCGCACACTGCTGAGTCCTCCATCGCACCGATCCGTCTAAGTTTGGGGATTACCTGTGCACATTAAACAAAAAAGGTAAGTTTACGTAAACTCAGTGTGTAATCCTGCAGAAACAAACAAATAGTCAGTATTCACAGTGCATAGTTGAATAGTCTTGGGCCTAAGCTCTTTTTAGTATTAGTGACAGTTTGAGCCTTAGCCTTTTTTTCAGTATAGTGTCAAAATGCAGTAGGGCTTACCGACCCTATAGTAGATTCACAGTCGAATTAGGCGACCCATGCAACCTTAAAAACATTTCGGTAAATATGGGCCCAAACGCCCATATGATCTGTCCGTGTGGGCCTACACACCCGTGTGGCCCACTTGGTCCAAATTGGCCTTGGCCGTGTGATCCATTTTTAGTAACCCATGCTAGCTCAATACTCATATATGTTTTCACTATTTACTTATATGCATTCAAAGGTGTCTACTTGAGTCATCATCATTAAATTATTTATGTCTTGAGCTACAGAATTCCAAATTAAGATCCGTTTGATTTTTTTGAGACTAGACTCAAATACCTTTCTACAATATAATTTTAAGAATTTATAGTTCATCAAATAAGTACAGTAAAATCTTTAAAGTTATCCCTATTCTGCTATTTGGCAGCTTCATCCTTTCCTTACTAAAAATTATTTTCTCTTAGTACGTAATTTAGATGATGTTTCCATTTGTTTCTATTGAAAATAGACTCATCAAGGATTTAAAAATATAAATTTAAGCCCCTATTTATTTGTTTACAATTTTTGATGATTTTCCTAAGTCAGAATAGGGGATCCTGAAATCATTCTAACCTTGTCTCACAAAATTTATTATATCTCATGATTTACAACTCCATTGCTTACACTGTTTCTTCCATGAAAAAGTAGGCTCAATAAAATTTAGCTTCGGATTTTATTCAACCTCTAACTCAATTCCTATTATTTTTGATGATATTTCAAAGTTAGACTACTGCTGCTGTCCAAAACTATTTTAGTGCAAAATGTTGATTTCCAAGTTTATAACACCCTTATTTCCTTTCTCTACAATTTTTCGCATCATTGGCTCTTATTTCTCGACAACAAGCAATTTTAGCTTTTCGTCGAATCCCATTTTCTGTGTTTCGGGTACACACCTGGTATCGTTTCTGATGTGTAAGCACTCCTAAGCTTCCAGAACCTAAAAATTGACCAACATATCTCCAGATTAATTACTTAATTCATTTTTAATCAACCAATCTCGGAAGGACCTCGACTAGAAACCTAGGAAAACCCTTACTTCGCTTGAGTAACCACGACTTCGCACAATCACAGCGTCGATTCAAAACCATCAGCCCCTTGATTAATTCCTAAACAAAAAAAGGAATCCCCCTTTTAGAGATTAACCAAGAACGATTAACAATAGACAAAATCGTTACTTACCGAACACGCACAACCAACGGTGAACAATCGAATCAATTGAAAAGAAAAGAAAGAAATGAAAGGGGGAAAAATAATGGAAATTTTGGCAGCAACTAGCGGAAAGAATCGGCAGAGGAGAGAAAAAAAGAAGAAGACGTCAGAAAAAGTTTGGGGAATTGGAGAGAAAACCAAAACTCTATTTTTTTTTTTGCAACAAAAAGATAATCAGATTATTTTCTGATAACCTCTCCCCAATTATCTCCTAAAATCACTCCCTATTAACCCACTAAAATGCAACTACTCAGAATTTTTCCCCAACACAACTCTTAGTCGAAATTGGAGCAAAAATACTGTCTCCACGCCATCACATAGAATTGAACATAGGACCTCCAACACTCCACTTAACCACCAGTCCAGCAGACCCATTCTGATATAAACTTACCAACAATTAAGCTTAAGCCCTTTGCACAAGGTTAAGGCTTTATTTATAAAAAAATACCAAAATTTGCCCAAGTAAGGCTTGAACTTGGGACCTCGCACACACACCCAGAACATATAACCACTGAAGTAGATAGACATTGTGTGTCACACATAAACGAAATCAAAAATTAAAATTTTTGGGCGCTACAAACATTAATGAAAATAAAGATGAAACAAAAGCCGAGACCCTCTGAGTGTCGTGTTTGCATCCTAGCTTGAAAAATTATCGGTAAAGATAGAAATTAGAGGGAGTGAGCTATGGAAGCTCAATGTGAGTCCCTTTACAATTAACCAAATCATATAGCTATACTTTCAAACATTAAATACACATAATACATCATTATCAAGAATAACAATTGGTTATAAATATCTGTCAATTTCATATACCATAACTCGGTGTTGCTACTTTAGTCAGGCAATAAAAATATTCTCAAACATAGACAATCAACTTAATAAAATTCAAAGTTATTCCCACTGTTCACGAAAGTTATATGCACATAAATCAATTCAATAGTTTCATCAAGTAAACTCAGTCATGTATGCATAAATTGTCAAATGTGTCATACAAAAATTGGTTTAAAAATGGGTTGTCCTACCCCCAACCACAAGCGCTCCAAAATTGGGAGTTCCCCAGAACTCCCTCCAACATCACTCAAATTTGTGGACTTAATACGACATTTAGATTCGGGTATTTGCAGATGAAAGTTTTTGGTAACTGCGGAAAAGCGATCATCTCACAGATAAGCACTGTCAGAGGGACGTGCAAGCACAGTGAAAATGTCGCAGTTAATATCTACTATATCTATGGTACATAGCGAGACCGTCGCAGTTGGAGTTTGCTGTAACTATGAGTACACAACAAACAATTAAATGCAGACATATTGCCGGTTCTTCCTCCAATCATATCAACCCGACCCATGCAAATGCATTACAATTAATTCAAAAGCATTCAAACATTGTAATATTCAATATTTTATCTCTTTGCAAATCAATAGCATTCACGAATCAATTTAATCTGGTATTTATACAAATAATACATAAATTCATTCACGGTTCAATCAATCAATCAATCAATCAATCAAGACTAACCAAATATATAAATTCAATCATCCATATATCTCGGTGTTCTATTCCTAATCCAAGACCGAATTGCATAATTTAGTTCTCTAAATGTCATAAAACCTAATCAGGGACTGGTTTGAATAGAATAATAAAATTTAAGATGAAAATGTAATTTTTGAGTTTCAGGGGCTACACGGTCGTGTGACTGGACCGTGTGTGAAGCCCCAGGTTGTGTGCGAAGCTAAGATGCAAGGGATCATAGGGTGACATGGCCGTGTGATTCACATGGGCTGGCCACACGCTCGTGTGGTAGGCTGTGTGCGACTGGGCAGTTTCGAATTTTAACTCGATTTTTTGTAAAAGAGCACACACCTGATTTCTAGGATCTCATACGATGGTCCTTACGTCTATGTATGATCCAGATTACCTACACAGGTATTTCTATTGACAAAACGCAATAATTAATGATGAATTTCAAGATTTAGGGAGTTTCTCGAGAAGATCGTAAAAGATTTGTAACAGACGAAAGATCTAAAGAAAACTATGATTTTCTAGAATTGATAAGATCTAGCTATCGGGAAACGAGAACAACTTACTGACCTTTATAAAAATTTAGAAATTGATGGCACGAAATTCAACGGTTGATGATAAATAATTTGATTTAGACTTTATTACAAAGTTGAGATTCAAGAACTAAATTTCCAGTAAGAACTTCGAGAGGATTTTGCAAAAGAGGGTTTGTACAAAAATTGAGAATAAATAGAGATAATGGGGGTTTCAATTTGGGTTAAAATCAAATAAGAAATTCTAATTTTGCTAGGAAGTGGTTTATTAATTGGACTTTGGAAAGAATAAAGGTTATTTGAAAATTACCCTTTTTGGCTGAAATTAAGGAAAAAATTAAAAAAAAAAAAGGAAGTGAAATCAACAGAAGTTAAACCTAAGACCAAGGGAATGGAAAGGATAAAGCTTAGCCATTAGGCTACTACCCATCCTATGGTCATACTTTACCATAAATGAAACATAAGCTACTTTAACCTTGATTCCTTGAGTGCAAAAAATAAAATGGAAAAAGTGACAAATGTAGAATTTGAACCTTGATTTTTTAGAGATTTTATTTAAAAAAAACTCTTAACATTAATATTAGGATTTAATTTATGTAAACATTAAAATTTTAATCTTCTAATTTTTGGGTGTTGCAAAATTATACTTCTTATTTAGGATGGAGTTGGTGGATCATAAATCAATTTGTCAAATGATATTTAAAGCTTTTATTCTAATTGACTATCATCTTTTTTTAAAGCATAAAAACAAGTTGTTTCATTTCAATTTATGTGCTATCCAACCTGTACACTTGTGAAAATTGATAACATCTCAAAGGTTAACACTGCCCTCCCAAAAAAGAAAACACCCAAAGGAGTGTGATCATGACAAGTGTTTTTTCAATTTTTTATTTGGTTTAAAACATATATCTTATTTGATTGAAGAAATAACAAGCTATTTTATTATTTATTTTAAAATTATTAATTTTTAATGTCAGTTACATGTGATTTTGTGTTTATTTTTAATTATTTAATAAAAATGTATTTTTAATAATTATAATTATAATTATAATTTATTATTCAAATTATTAAATATATCTTAACTAATAATTCAAATATAATAAGAAGAAACTTTTATATATCGTATTAAAAGATTGATATTTTATAAATTAATAATATTTTAATAATATTAAAAATTAAATCATAATTAAAACATTTTACAATTTTTAATGTACTATATAGTTTTATTTTATATAATTAATGTAAAATAAAATTATTTAAAATAATAACTAATATATGTTATTAAAATATATTAATTATTTTGATAATCCAAATATAAATTTAATAAAAAGTTCTTATTACTAAAGCATTTGTACAAGCCATAACAAAATGAATATTGTAAATTAAAATTTTCACTTTTCACTATTTATTTTTTATTTCATTAGTCAATAAATTTACCATAATAGTTTACAAAATAATATATAATTAATAATCAGGAAAAAGACCAAAATAAATGTCAAGTATGTAAAACAAAAAATAATTAATACCAAGTGAAAATAATAATGTATTTTAGTTAATAATAAAATTATACATATTTTTATATAAACAAAATACTTTTGTGGATTCAAAAATTGCTTCTTTTAACCGTGGTATAGGAAGTAAATGACAATTCACATTTATTATTAACATTAATAAACTTATAATAAGAATTCTTGAAACAACCCGAATTTTAACAACATCAAAAATTCAATTTTAAGAATGATTTTTTAAAATCATGATAACCGTAATTTAGAATTGAATGATTATGTACCGAGTATAGAAATGTAGGGTTGATTTATTAAATAGAATTAAATTATAAATCAGTAATTATGATATAGAGACTAAATTGTAAATATATGATCATTATTAAATTTTAATTTAGTAAATGAAAAAAAGACCTAGTTAGAAATTAAACCACTATGAAATAATTAACCCAAATAAAAGTTAAGTTAGTGGAATGGAATGAATAGACCCGTCCATCATTATTAGCATGATTTATATCATTAAGTTGTCTTATATTTATTAGCTAATTAAGATTAATTAAGTTTAATCTTATCATTAATCTAAGGATACATATGTTTAACTAGAGTAGAATAATTGAAAAAAGTCTGTCGAGTGGCATGAGTTAGGGTTTCAAGTCTGTCGAGTAGCACGAAAGTGTAGTTTAGGGTTTAGAAGGGTTTTCTTGCATTTTCTTGCATTTTCTTGAGGGTTTTAGTGGCGTAAAAATTCTTAGTAGGGAGTTATGGACGACATCAACATAGTAGATGCAGATCTAGCCAATCTCAACATAATGGATGAAGAAGAAGATCCCATGGTGATTATAGGCGATAATACTGCTCAGATACAAGATCTTTGTTTGGTAGGAAAAGTTCTTACAGACAGCGTGGTGAATTTTTAGGCTCTAAAAAACACATTAGCAGATTTATGGCATCTGCTGAGGGGTGTAACTATTACAGAGATGGAGGATAAGCGAATTTTATTTAGATTTTATAGCGAGATAGATCTGAAACGAGTAATAGATGGTATGCCATGGTTCTTCAACAGGCATTTAATTATTTTCCACAGGTTGACAGGAAATGAGGAGCCAAACACAGTTTCGTTGTGGGAGACGGTATTCTGGGTGCAAATTCACAATGTCCTGAATGGATTCTTTACGGAAGGAATGGCGAAACAACTAGGTGATTTTGTTGAAAAATTTGTGGAATATGATGCATCTATGGCCACCAAAGGTAATGTGCACTTCATGAGAATTCGAGTACTAATTGATACTAGGTATCGCTGAAAAGGAAGAAGCGTATCTATATTAGCCAAAATAGATTTATTTATGTTCTATTTCAATATGAACGTCTATCATTATTTTGCTTTTTTTTTGTGGCCTGCTTGGACATAGTGAAAGTTTCTGTCCGATCAGATTGACATTAAGCAACCAACAAGTTGATTTTGGATGGGATCTATCATTAAGGGCTGCATCAAGAAGGGGTGGTCAATCGACGAGTAGATGGCTTTGAGAGGAAACTGATTCTGAACATTGGAGGAATATGGGGGTTGATGGGGAAAGAAGGGGAAGGAATTTTAGAATGAAGATTACGAACAATAGAGTTCAAAGATGGGAAATGGGGTCCATGGGACAGTTTGTAAGGCAACCTCGAAAGTTGATGGAAGAAAGGGACATTGGGAAACAGGAGGTAGAAAAAGAATATGGAGATGAGATGGAAGATTTACTGATGGATCTTGTGGATAGAAAAAAGAGACAAAGGGTTAGCTCAGAAGTGGGAAATACCGGAGAAAGAAGGAGTATGATACAGTTTGAAACTGAGATATCGGCGACCAATGACAAGTTGGTCGTATGGATGCAATGAAAATACTAAGTTGGAACGTTCATGGTTTGGGGCAACCATGAACGGTGAGACGTCTCAAAAATAAATTGAGACACATTCAGCCTTAAATTTTGTTTCTCATGGAGACAAAAGTCACAACAAGAGAATGGAATCAATAAGAGGAAGATGTGGTTTCACGAATGGTATTGATGTTGATGCGATAGGTTCAAGGGGGTTTATCAATAGGCTAGAGGGAGGGAATAAGTCTAGCCTTAAAAAGCTACTCAAGATCTCATATTAATATGGAGGTGGAAGAAGAGAATGAAGAGGAAGTTAAGAGATTTACAGGTTTTTATGGGGAACTAGTAGAACATAACAAAAGGGATTTGTGGGAGTTACTAAGAGCTTTGCAGCGAGGCAACAATATGCTATGGTTAGTTACCGGGGACTTTAACGAAATTATGTTTTCTTTTGAAAAACAAGGTGAACAAATTAGAGAGGAAAGACAAATGGAGTTGTTTAGAAAAGCTTTAAAAGATTGTGATTTAGCCAATTTGGGTTTTTCTGGGCAATGGTATACGTGAGAAAGGGGTAGGCTCATTAGTAATAATATCAGAGAAAGATTAGATAGAGGGGTCGCAAATCCAAGGTGGTGGGAACTGTTTCCAAATTTTAAAGTAAGCCACTTACAACACAGTTTTTCAGATCATTGTCTATTAGTTGTGAGTACAAATAAGAATGAGGTTAGACACAATATTGGGCGACAAAGGCAATTTTGATTTAATGCTAATTGGATTATGAATCCAAAGTGTGAGGAGAAAATAAAAAATATATGGACTTCAAATACTCAGAATGTATTAGAGAGATTGAAGGAGCTGGGTAGGAGTCTACATGGCTAGTCAAAGAGAGAGAAAAAATTAAGGGAACGACATATTGAAGAGATGAATGGAAGATTAAGTGAATTGGGAAGGTGCGAAATTTCTGAAGATGTTTTGGAGGAAATTACAGGAATTAAAGTTGAAATGAACCTTGAAGCTGACAAAGAAGAGATTTATTGGGAGCAAAGAGAAAAAACTAATTGGCTTAGGATGAGGGACAAAAATACAACATTCTTTCATAAAAGTGCGTCACATCGAAAGAGGAAAAACATGGTCAAGGGGCTTGAGGATGAGTTTGGAATCTTGAAAACAGAGACAGAGGATATGGCTAAAATGGCGACCCATTACTTTAAAGATCTCTTCTCTTCTAAAGGAGTTAGTGATTGTAGCAGATTGCTTGAGTCTTTTCAACCAAGTATAACGGAGTAGCAAAACAGGGAGCTTATGGCATAATTTACAGCAGATGAAATTACTTTGGTGATTAAATCGATAGCCCTCTCAAAGTGTCAAGTATTGATGAATTTCCTGCAATTTTTTATCAGAAATATTGGCATATTGTTGGAGAGGAATTAACCAAGTTCTGTTTGGAGGCGTTAAAAGGAGTGAGAAAAATAGAGGAAGTAAACTTTACAAGCATAGTTCTTATTCCAAAGGTTAATTCACCAAAGCTAATGAGCCAATTTAGACCCATAAGCCTTTCCAATGTAATCTACAAAATTATTTCAAAAGTGCTTGTCAACCATTTTCAGAAGGTGCTTAATTATTGTATTGAAGACAACCAAGGAGCTTTTATCTCAAGAAGACAAATTACGGATAATATTTTTGTGGCTTATGAAATTCTTCACTCTTTCAAAAAAAAAAAAAGAGGGACATCCAAAAAAGGGTTTGCACTGAAACTGGACATGAGCAAAGCATATGATCGTATTGAATGGAATTTTCTAGAAAAAATGATGAGCAGAATGGGATTCTGTGATGAATGGATTTCAATTATTATGAAATGTGTTAGGAGTGTGACATATTTAGTTGGTTTCAATGGAAGAAACGGAGAAGAATTTTATCCTCAAAGAGGGTTAAGACAAGGAGATCCGCTTAGTTCATACTTGTTTCTCATTTGTGCTGAAGGATTTTCTCGGTTAATTACAATGGCTAAAACAGAAGGAAGACTGAAAGGCACGAAGGTGGGGAGAGGGAATATTACGGTGTCGCTCTTATTTTTTTGGGAATAAGTATTCTTTTTTGGGAAGCGTCTACTGAAGGAGAAAACAACATGAAGGCTGTAATCAAAGACTATGAGTAGGTATCTAGCCAGTTGGTGAATTTTGATAAATCGCTAATTTATTTTAGAAAAAATTTTGAACAAAAAGTAAGGGAATAGGTGGGTGGTATCTTAGGAGTGAGGATATTTAATAATCCCGAGAAATATTTGGGGTTGCCAACTATGATAGGTAGAAGGAAGAAGCATGCATTTGTGGACATAAAAGAAAGATTTGTGAAAACATTACAAAATTGGAGTTTGCAGCTTTTATCAGCAGGGGGAAAATTGGTATTCTTAAAGTCCATATTACAAGCAATACCAATTTATGCTATGCAATATTTTAAGTTTCCAATTACATTGTGCCGAGAATTAGAGAATTTGATGAGTAAATTCTGGTGGTGTAATTCTAAGTCAAACAAAGGTATACATTGGTGTAAATGGCATGACATGTGTATCCCCAAAGTGAAGGGAGGTTTAGGCTTTAAAGACCTTGAAAATTTTAACTTGGCCCTTTTAGCGAAACAGGGATGGAAAATTTTAATGCAACTTAATTGCTTATTTGCGCGTGTTATGAAATTGAAGTATTTTCCAAGAGGTGATTTTATGAATGCGGAGTTAGGATCTTATCCTTCATTTACCTGGCATAGCATTTGGGGAGCCAGACGCATTCTGGAAGAGGGAATTGGTTGGAGAGTAGAGAACGGGGAGGAGATTAATATATGGAATGATGCCTGGATACCAGGGCATGGAAACGGAAGCGTTCACTATCAGTACATTGATACCAGGTTTAGAAAAGTCTCTGATTTAATTGACAAAGAATCATCTACTTGGAAACAAGAAATCATTAGTTCTCTATTTGGTGAAGAACAGCTGAAACGCATTCTAGCAATTCCACTTGTGAGTAGTAGTCCACAAGATGTTCTTATATGGCGAGGTGACAATTCAGGGTGTTATACAGTCAAAAATGGCTCCAAATGGATCATTACAGACGGAAATCCTAGTTTACAGAATGAAGATAGATCTACTTTCTTTACAAAATTATGGGGACTCAAAATCCCTAGTAAAATCTGTATATTCTTATGGAAACTAGTGAATAATTTTCTACCCACAAAGCACAATCTAAACAAATGCTAGTTGATAGCAAGTACAATATGTCCAATATGTCAAGTAGGGGAGGAAACAGTCGGTCACCTATTTCGAGATTACAGTTTCACACAACAGGTATTGCAAGGCATGGAAGCGACAAATTCAGCAAGCAATAGAGAACCAATATGGAAAGATTGGTTAGTAAAGGAGTTCAACAGTTAGAACACAAAAACATGTGAAATTAAAGCCATTACCTATTGGGCCATATGGTACAATCGTAATAAGGTCTACCATGAAGGGACAAGGGGTCAAGTTAATGAACTGTTAGCCTTTATCAAAGCATATTATGCAGAAATATTAGTTTTGGGGGAGTTACCGAAACAGGCAAATGGTAGTCACGAAGAGAGATGGAAACTAATGGAAGGAAACATTATAAAGATAAAACTTGACGCCTCTTTTAATCAAAATGCGAAAAAATTAGTTTCAGGCATTATATCGCGGAATAAAGATGGCTTAGTGATGGCTACATGTACCTGTCCTTGGGACAATATCCCAGATCTGACAACGGCAGAAGCAAGAGCATGCCTCCAAGCTCTCATCATGGCAGAGGAAATGGGGTTTTAAGAGATCTGCGTGGAAGGGGACTCATTAATTATAATAAAAAAAATTAAATTAGTGGTGGAAGATAGATCAACCATTAGCAGTTTGATTAAGGAGATAAAGGGGAGATTACCCAAATTCCGAGTACTGAGTTTCAGACACATACATAGAGAAGCAAACATAGCAGCCCATGAAATGGCGAGCAAAGGTAACAAATATGAAGAACCCAGATATTGGATTGAGGAGGGTCTGCCATAGGTGGAAAGGCTGGTCATCCAAGATACAAGGAGAGGGGGAGGAAGCGATGAAGGAAGGTTTGGAGTCCGGAGGTGTGGGAAGAAGTCGGTCTGAAAAGCTTATTTTTATTGTTTAAGAGACTGAGATAACAGAAAGAAACATTTGGGAGAAGAATCGGTCTCTTTTTGACTAATAGGGATTTGGTACAGAACGGAGAAATAAAGAGATAATAGATTAGAGATTAGTGCCGACGTTTTAGATTTCTTTTGAATTTTTAGATAGTAGTGGATTATTTTTTATTGTTTTGTTTACTTTTTAGTTATTAAGGCACCGATTGAGTGGCCAATAGAGGTAGGTTACTGTTTTACTCTTTTCATTTCCAAGGACGTAATCAAGTATCTATTATCCCTTCATTTAATAAATCAGTAAGATGTTTTCAAAAAAAAGTATATGTATGTTTTCAAGGTGGGAGAGAGAATTTTAAATCTCATCTTCTTCCTTAGTCTTACCGTCCAACAACTAAGAAGGAAGAAGATTTATTTTACTTCATTTGGCTATTCGGTCTAAAATTGACTAGGTAAATTTGATTCCTTAATTATTAAGTTTTAATCAAGTTATCATTAATGGATATTGTTGAGTTTAAATTTGTTAGAGATAACTTATGAATAATGAGTTTAGATTATGTTAAGACTAACTTGAAATTAGAGAAAAGTATTGGATATTATTAGAAATTCAACTAAGTGCTATAGTCAATATCATGGCATTAGGGATAAATTTAATAAAATGAAAAGTTGTTAGAAAATTATATCATAGATTGAAAGTTAGAAATCCTAATAAAGAAATATGAAATCGATTTTATATTTGATAAAGAAAAGCAGAAGTTATGAGCATTTGAATATTAGAGCTTATAGGGATTAAAATGAATAAAACGTATTCATGTTTAAATTATGTTGATTTATGTATTGTGTGATTAATAAGTTTTTGTATTCGGATTTAATTTTGTATTTAAATATGATGTAGGATATTCTCGAAACAAAGGGAAAGCTAAAGTCGTTGATGGTGTTCGATTGTGTCTTCCTGTGCAAAATTGATGGATTTGAATTGGTGTAATGTTTAGGTATGTTTCATTTATAATTTTGCATGACTTGAAGAGTTAAAAATGTGCATTTGTATGGTAAAAGTTTTTTCCTTGTCAAAATTATTTTTGAATTTTGTTAAACATAATTGAATATAACAACTTGAATTTTATTTCCTTAAAATAAGTTTTTTTTTTGGTAATAAAAAAATAAACACTCTTACTGATTAGGAATGAATAGAATCAGTGACCCCTTCAATCATTGAAACATGTGCATCTTCCTCAAGTAGTCGTAAAATATATTGCGGTGGATCATCAAGTAGATCCAAAAGGTTTAAGCTCCCAAATATTGCCTTCGCCAAACAATCAACAATTTTGTTACTTTCTCGTAGTACATGTCTAAATTTAATCTACCACTCCTTATTACACCGTTCATGAATTGACTGAACTTCTTCAATGTTGCTAATAGATGCAAAACCATTACAAATAGTATCTATAAGCAACGTATTATCACAATTAATCTCAACCTGTTTATATCCTTTTATCCAAGCCAATTTCATACCTTTTAGTATAGCTCGTGCTTCCACCTACAATATTTCAGCCATTCTTGTTGCCATAGCAAACCCCACCAACCACCTCCCATCAACATCCCTTACAACTCCTCCAATTCCTGCCTTATTATTAACTTTTGAAACAAAACCATCAACATTAAGCTTAACCAACCTGGATCAGGATGTTGCCAAAATTTTTTAATTTGAGAAACACAGGCCAAAGAACTCATCCTGTCCCTACATCCACAAGCTTTTTTCCAAGCAAGAGCTAGGAAATGATCTCATTGCTACTACTACTGGAACTTTTGAAAATAAAGGCATTACGATGTTTCCAAAGAAACCAAGCCACTATAGAGAAAAAAGTTGAGCACTCCCCACTATCAACATGTAGCCTTCCTATATTCCAAACATTCCAGTGTACCCAATCCTCCAACTATAAACTAAAAAAGACATTCCAAACATGCCTAGGTAATAAATACATCTAGACTGTTCGGGCAACTCCTCAATCCCCCACAACATGTATGGTTGATTCACACGAATTACCACATTGCTCTAAAAAAGGATAAGAAGACATGCCTCTCTGCATATGTTTCGCATTTGTCAAAAGCTTATTTTGAATGAACAACCATGAAAAGGTCTGGAATCGTTGTGAAGACCTCAACTTCCAAATGAGTTTAGCACTCTTGTACAAAGAAGAATAATTTGTACAACAAAGATGGTTATAAGACTTGCGCATAGAAAAATTCCTTGCAGACATCAATTTCAAAGATAAATGGTCTGTCTCCAGTTCTTGTGTAGGAGGATTAAAAGCCCATATATAATTTACCACACCTCTTGGGAGAATAGTTAGGAGGCAAGTGAGATTCCATTCTCCAGCCTAATTAACCACATCACATATGCAAATGGATTCATCAAGAGAACCATTACCAGAAAAATGTAACTTTAGGGGACCCAATTCACTTATTGATGTGTCTCATGTGACTAACTAAAAATACGACGAAGGCAAGTGCACCTATCGATAAATAGTATAGCTATGGTGAGTAGAGATATCGTATCCATGAGGACTAAAAGTATTAGTAATTATCATTTTTCTATTATTTAGCTGACAATTTAGAGTGATAGGTTTTAAACTAAATTTACTAAATTAATCTAACTAAGAGCTGAATAGAAAATAAATCAAGAAAATAATCGAATAATAACTAATGAGAGAGACAATATCCAGGAAAGAATCTGGCTATACTTCATCTATTATTATGAATCTGAATTAAATGATTTATTCACTTGGTATCTTGATCCATAGATATCCATAAATTATGCTAATATCTCTTTCGAGAGTAATAAGAACTGAATCTAGGTTGATTAATTGAAATATCTTTCTAATTAAAACCCATATCGTCGCATTAACTCAATCTATGGATTCACTTATTAGATTTGACTCTAATACGTAGATTCATGTCGTCCTATTTCTAAGATTGCATGCAACTCCACTCAATTATGCTAGATCTACTCTTAAACAGGGACATTTGCTCCTCTAAATTATGCAATTAAACATGAATTAGTATCCCGAAAATATTAAAACAAGAAAAAAAACACACATAATTGAGAACAAGAATAAAGTATTTATCGTGTAAAATTTAAATTAAATGACAGAATTCATCATAGGTTTCATCTTCCCTAGGTATCTAGGGAATTAGTTCATAATTTTGAATAAAAACATCTCAAAGGGCAGAATAACCACAAGAAATAAAGAAACTCATAAAAACTTCAAGAGAAATTAAAATGAGGTATTCAATCTTGATGGGAATCTATTTCAGAGTTGGCTCTAATGGTGTTCTTTGAGTTGTTTTCTTCAATATTCTCCGATGGCTCCCTTATCTCTTCTTCTAATTGGTATTTATAGACAAGGGTTGCCACATGGTTGTGTGTCCAGCCTGTGTGGCTCCTGAAATCTGATCTTTTTGTCTGATTTTCACTTGTTTTTCACTCCTTTAGCTCCCAAATGCTCACCTAAGTATAGGAACATAAATTCAAAGGATTAGGAGTATCAAATTCACCAATTTGCATAAATAATCATCCAAAAAGGCATTAAAATATGTTAGTTTTATCATTTATGTAATATTCGGGAATTAGGGCTTGTGCATTTTTTGCTTAATTGCATGTAGTAGTATGCCTATGTGTGTTTTGAATGTGTTTAGGAGACTTTGGGAACTTTAGAGTGTAGGAGAATGCCTTAGAAAATATTAGATTCTTAGATTTAAAGGGGGAGCTAGGCAAAGGAGGCCTTAAGGAAATTTGTAGGGGAAATTGGACATAAAAATGGGCTTGTTAAAGTGGCAAAGAGGCGCCACTTAAAGCCTTAAAAGTGACATACAAGCGATTGCAAAGGGGCCTAGGTTCGAGTAGCAAGGGAGCACTTGTGGAGTAGTTTTTTCGTCGGGGAGGAAGGAGTTGACTGACAAGTGGACTCTAGGAAGGAGGAGGTATAGATGGGGTGGGAGAGCTTGAGGATTCGGCTAAGATGGAGGGGATCAAGGGATAAGGGAGTGAGAGATGAGTTGGCCGAGTATGGGACTCTAAGGGGTGCATAATCGGTTTTGAGGCTTTGGTAGAGGGTGTGTGTGCCGAAATACTAATAGCCTTCTTCTAAGTCTCCTTTTCTTTTCTCAACCTTAAGCTTATACCTTTTTCTTTTGTGGCCGAATATCCCATCACCATTGAAGAGCCATAGCCGAACCTTGTTGACCCTTACTCTCTTCTTCTTTTCACAAATCCATCAAAAGCCGAATACACAAAAAACCCCTAGCTGATTGTTCATTAAACCCCAAAAGCTGAAACCTATTGATCAACATCTAGCCTATATAGCCGAATCTCTGTGGGGTCAGGCAAGGGTGCAGTCGATTTCATCATTAGGGGGAAGATCAAATGTTTTTTGATTTTCCTTTCTCTTTCTTTTAGATTGGCTAAAATCTAGGAACTAATTCCTTTCCCTCTCTTTGGCCGAATCTTTGAAGAGGAATTTTTGGATTTTGTTATTGTTGACTACAAGAAGGAGATCTTCGGGATTTCACAATCCAAGGTAAGCCATGTGTAGTATTCGGCCAAGGACCCTTATCATAGATCTTGTGCAATAGGCTGACCCTAACATGTACCATGTAGGATTTCGAAATCTTCATAAAGCAAGTGACGATTTTTGGATTAAGATTCGCAAGGTAAGAGGGCATTAATATTCGGCCAAGGCCATAGTAAGTGTTAGTGACTAGCCGATTCTGACTATGATCTTTTAGGGGCAATTCGGCAAGTGGGGAGTAAAGCAAAAGAGCCTTCGGGTTATCAGGTGTGTAGTTACTATGCAATTTTTGGAGTATTCCCAATTATTGTGTGTGTTATAAATATGATGATTAGTGCAGTGGCAATAATGGGATGGTTACCCTTAGCGGGTATGTCGATAATCAGGTCAGTGGTAAAAGCTGATAAAATTGTGGTTATTGCTATATATATGTGTGGTATGTTTGAATAATATGAACATGCATTATTTCATCACATCACTGTTGTATGTTGCATAATCATGGGGCGGGATTTGTATATCTGAAAGAAGGACAGGGTGTACATTTATGTACGTGGATTAGTGATGGCTACGAGCCTCACATGGATTGACGTTGACTACGGTCACGTTGTGGATTATTTTGTGATTTGATCACGTGGACCAGTGGCTTGACCACTTGGTGGATGGTATAATTTGCCGAATTGGTGTGTAGAGGTTGGAGGGTCGATTTAGTAATCCCCTGGTGTGTGGTGGTTGGATATGGGGGTGTGTAGAGGATGGACCCTAGGCTAGGTTGGGTGTATTTTGCATTATTATCTGATTTGTGGATTGGTGTGGTTTTGGGCCAAGCCCATATGTGGAAATCTGTGGACTAATTACATACTGAGTCTGTTGATCACCCAATTTTTACCAAACAATGCGGTGGATCGTGATATTGGACCGGGTTGGATGGGATTCGAGATGGCCATGCAGAGCCTTGCTTTTTATGTTTAGAAACTTATATTTTAATTTCAGTTTATATGGGATGTTTTGATGTAATAAGGCTATTTAATTATTTTGGGTTTCAATGTGGTTATGTTAGACTAGACCTGGATTATTAGTTGCAAACAAAGTTTCAAGTTATGACAGTTTCATATCTTAAAGACTTATTAAAGGTTTTTACTCAGTTTTTCTTAAGAAATTTAAAGGAAAAGAGGGACTCGTTTCCAATTAACTCCAAACTTCAAGATGTTTTTCAACCTAAAGTTTTTTTCAACTTAAAGGAAAAGAGTTTGGGGTGTTATAAATTGGTATCAGAGCCCATAAACGCTTTCATTTTGTGTTTTAGTGGGTCAAAGAAAATTTTCAGGAAAAAGGGTTTTGTGGAGCATGGCACTCGAATCGTCCGGCCCGAAGTCCACCAGGTAAGTACCCCTAACCCTTTGGTGATTTGTATGTGGGAATTATAGGGACATAGATTAGTAGATTAGGAATTATTGAACCCTAGGATTAGTCTACCCCAACACCGGAATACATAAAATTTAAAGTCTAACCAAACAAACCTGTGACTGAGTCGCCGAGATAAGGGTGTGGCAACCGTTGTGCGCATGTCTAGGATTGGATTTAGGGGAAGCTTGGTATTTAAGGAGTCCTAGTGACGCACCTCCTCTCCGCTCGAATCCTACCTGGTGCGTAGTGACGGTTCACCCTAACCAAAAGGACTTAATCACGGGCTAAAATCCATAACTAAAACCCGAAAGGGACCAGTCACCTTGTTTTGAATAATCCTTAAGTCAAACCTTGGTTTCAAAATTGCCAAAGAACCCTTGATTCAAAAATGACCAAAATACCCCTGATTTAAAAATTAACCAAATTACCCCTATCCTGTTCGAATTACCAAAATACCCTCAGTAAGGAAAGTTGCTAAAGTACCCCCAAATTAAAAATTTCCAAAATACACTTATTTTGAAAAACCACCTGGAACCATATTTTAGAAAATTATCGAAATACCTCTGGTTTGTAAAATTATAAAAATACCCTCAGTTTATAAAATTACCATATTACCCTTGAATCTTCTTACCAAGTATTCTTATTACGCAAAAATATCAAAAATCTCTATTTTGCAAAATTTTCAAATACCCTGATTTGGAAAATTACCAAAATACCCCTATAGGATAAATTACGAAAATACCCTTGGTTAGTGGAGAACAACAACAATAAAACCACAACACTTTTCTGTGATGAACACAAGTTCATGAATGATGATGATTGGATGAATAGACTTGAGGCGTGTGTATGTATGAATTGAAAGAACCACTTTCTAGAACTATTAAACATAAGATCGCTCGCGATAAATCGATGGAACAAAATTGATTCATAAAATTCTTAAGCGAGACTAAATCACTGACGTAGACATGATCTCTATGGGACGTGCGAGGCGTGGTAGAGGCGAGAATGATCGTGTCGAGAACCGGTTAGATGCAGTCGGGGTTCGAAAATAAAGCAACGCCACTTGGGCGTAGAGGCGAAATTTCAAGAGCGCAGGAGGAGGAGAGGAGCGATGTCGCGAGCTATCTGCGAGTTTTAAGCGAGTGGTCGGGGCGAGTACGTGAAATGGGGCTCGAAAGTCGATGATCGAGAGACTTAGAGAAAATGGAGTGAGGTTTTAGAGGAGTATCGGGAGTAGCTCCGAACGTGGTGGAGTACTGGTTGGAGGCAGTGGAAAGGATCATGGATGATTTGGATTTCACTGCTGAGGAGAAGCTAAAGGGTGTTGTCTCGTTGCTCCGGGACGAGGCTTACCAATGGTGGCTCATAGTCAGGGAAGGTACTCTTGCGGATCGAGTGGACTGGGGTTATTTTAAGATCAAGTTTGAGGGAAAGTACGTAGAAGCTAATTATGTGGACGCACAGAGGAAGGCGTTTCTCAATTTGGTGCAAGGTGGTAAATCAATTGCTGAGTACGAGGCAAAATTTTTACGATTGAGCAGGTATGCTCGGGGCATCGTGGCTACTGATTATGAGAGGTGTGTCCGATTCGAAGATGGACTAAGAGATGAGCTGTGAGTGTTGATTACCCTGCAGAGAGAAAGGGACTTTGCTATTCTAGTAGAGAAAGCTCGGATAGCTGAGGAGGTCAAGAGGACCGAGAGACAGAACATGGATAGAGATAGAAACTGGAATAAGAGGAGTTTTGGGCCGTCAGCATCATCTGGGGGTTTCCAGAAAAGACCAAGGGTTGAGAACTCTGTTCGTGCACCGGTACCAGTTGCCGGGAACTAGAGTCGTCCATGTGCTAAATGTGGGAGAACTCATGCAGAAGAGTGCTGGGGGCAGAATAAGGAATGTTTTCGGTGTGGGTCCAAGGCTTATTTGGTTGGGAATTGTCCTCAGGAGATGGAAAGGGCTCAGACAGTAGGCTAGGGATATGTTCAGTCGGGCAGAGGTGGTCAGCAGGCAATGAGGGTCGTGGTTCGAACCATGGAGGGAATGGTTCCGGCCAAGGTCATGGAGCACCAGGCAGAGGTGCTGGGGGTTCAGGTGTGAGACAGCCAGGGTTGGTGTATGCCTCCAAACATCGTGAAGAGGGAGATGCACCAGATGTTATCTCGGGTACGTTCCTTATTTACGGATTACCCTTTATGGCTTTAATTGATGTTGGGGCAACTTATTCGTACATTGCTAGTGTGGTGTCTGGAACTTTGGAAGTGAAGTCTAAAACTGTCTCTAGGAAAATGACTGTACTCAGTCCTTTAGGGCAATCTGTAGTGGTAGATAAACTCTTTAGAGACGTGCCTTTAGAAGTTCAGGGGGTAGTGTTTCCAGCTGACTTAATGGAACTACCATTCAGGGAGTTTGACCTAATATTAGGCATGGATTGGCTAATGAAGTATCATGCGAATCTGGACTGTGTTGATAAGTGCATGTCATTGAAAACTCCCGATGACAAAGAGATTGTAGTGATAAGGGAACGGAGAAATTACTTGTCGAATGTAGTGTCCGCCCTTAAGGCAGAGAAGATGGTGAGGAAAGGATTGTGGCTTTTCTGATGCTTGTTAGTGCCTTGGAGGCTAAGGGAGTAGCGATAGGTGAGGTCAGGACAGTGAAAGAGTTTGGGGATGTTTTTTCGGAGGAACTGCCGGGGTTGCCTCCAGATCGCGAGGTGGAATTTGGGATTGATTTGTTGCCAGGTACATTGCCAGTATCTATCGCTCCGTACAGAATGGCACCAAAGGAGTTGGTTGAGCTCAAGGCGCAGATCCAGGAATTGCTTGATCGTGGGTTTATCCGACCCAATGTGTCTTCATGGGGAGCATCAGTTTTATTCGTAAATAAGAAGGACGGGTCTATGCGGATGTGAATAGATTATCGACAGCTGAATAAGCTGACCATCAAGAACAAGTATCCATTGCCAAGAATAGATGACTTGTTCGATCAGCTTAAGGGGGATGCGGTATTTTAAAAATAGATCTAAGGTCGGGATACCACCAACTCAAGGTGAAGGAGGCGGATATCCATAAAACAGCCTTTCAGACTCAATACGGGCATTATGAATTCCTAGTGATGCCATTCGGGTTGACGAATGCCCCAGCTGCATTAATGGATATGATGAATCGGGTTTTCCAACCCTACCTGGATCGATTCATCGTTGTGTTCATCGACGACATCTTGGTGTATTCTAAGTCTGAGGAGGAGCACGATGAGGATCTCCGGGTGGTGTTGCAAGTGTTAAGGGAAAGGAAGCTGTATGCCAAATTCAGCAAGTCTGGTCTGGTGAGGAGGTTGCTTTTACGGTCATGTGGTGTTCTTGGAAGGGATAAGGGTAGATCCGGGAAGATTGAGGCGGTGTTAGATTGGAAACCACCTAGGTCGGTGGCAGAGGTTCGCAGTTTCTTGGGATTGAGAGGCTAAGGGTTCTCGTCTATAGCCGTACCACTGACGAAATTGTTAAGAAAGGAGGTACCTTTCGTGTGGACGAACAGGCAGCAGGGAAGTTTTGAGAGATTGAAGAAGGTTTTGACTGAAGCTCCGGTTTTAATTCAGCCTGAGGCAGGAAAAGACTTTGTGGTGTATTGTGATACTTCCCATACAGGATTGGGATGTGTCCTTATGCGAGAAGGGAAGGTTGTTGCCTATGCGTCTCGGTAATTAAGGCCTCATGAGGTTAATTACCGGACGTATGACTTGGAGTTGGCTGCTGTGGTTTTTGCGCTTAAGGTGTGAAGGCACTATTTATATAGAGAAAAGTCGGTGATTTATACGGACCACAAGAGTTTTAAGTATCTGTTGACTCAGAAGGAGATGAATCTGAGACAGTAAAGGTGGGTAGAGCTGTTGAAAGATTATGATTGTTCTATATAATATCATTTGGGCAAGGCAAATGTGGTGGCAGATGCCCTAAGTCAGAAAGTAGTGTCAGATCTGAGGGCGATGTTTGCACATCTTAGCCTGTACGACGATGGAAGTTTGCTAGCAGAGTTACAAATGAAACCAACATGGGTGAGTCAGGTGAAAGAAAGACAGTTGGTAGACGATGATCTAAGTGCTAAGCTAGGACAAGTGCAGGATGGGGGATTGGAAAGTTATGGTGTGAACAGTAACGGAGTGTTGTGTTTCAAGGGCAAGGCCTGTATGCTGAAGGATAAAGAGCTTAGGCAGAGGATTCTTCAGGAATCGCATGGTAGCCCCTATGCTATGCATCCTGGAGGAAGCAAGTTGTACAGAGATCTACGAGATCAGTTTTTGTGGCCTGGTCTTAAGCGAGAAGTGGGAGAAAGTGCTTAACGTGTCAGCAAGTCAAGGCGGAACACCAGGTGCCCTCGGGGTTACTTCAGCCAATAAAGATTTCACAGTGGAAGTGGGAGAGAATCGCCATGGACTTTGTTAGTGGGCTTCCCCTTACGCCTACTAAGAAAGACTCGGTATGGGTAGTAATAGATCGGTTAACAAAGTCTACACATTTCATCCCAGTGCGGGTTGATTATTCTTTGCAGAAGTTGGCAAAGCCGTATGTGGCGGAAATTATGAGACTGCATGGAGTGCCGGTGTCGATTATGTCGAATAGGGACCTGAGGTTTACGTCTCGATTTTGGAAGGCACTACATCAGACATTGGGGACCAGGTTAGACTTCAGTATGACATTTCATCCATAGTCGGACGGCCAGTCGGAGCGAGTAATCCAAGTATTAGAGGATATGTTAAGGGGATGTGTGATAGATTTCAGAGGAAGCTGGGAGGAATTCTTGCCTTTAGCGGAGTTTGCATACAACAATAGCTACCAAGCGAGCATTCAAATGGCACCGTACGAAGCATTGTATGGAAGGAAGTGTCGGACACCTACTTGTTGGATGGAGCTAGGGGAACATCGTGTTTTGGGACTAGAGATGGTGGCGGAGTTAGAAGAAAAGGTTAAGGTAATTCGAGCACGGTTGAAGGAGGCATCTGACAGGCAAAAGTCATATGCAGGTCTTAAGGGGAAAGAGATAGAGTTTGCAGTAGGTGACTATGTGTTTTTAAAGGTGTCACCGTGGAAGAAGGTAATGAGATTTGGTCGCAAGGGAAAGCTGAGTCCCAAGTTTATAGGGCCTTATCGGGTTTTGAAGCGGGTTGGACCAGTGGCATATCAACTGGAGTTGCCTTCGGAGCTAAAGCAATTGCACGATGTATTCCATGTCTCAATGCTATGTCGTTACCAATCGGATCCATCTCACGTGGTTCCAGTTGAAGAAGTGGAGTTGAGACTAGACTTGTCTTACGAGGAAGAACCAATTTAGATTCTAGAGCGGGATGTGAAAGTCTTGCGTAGGAAATCAGTTCCTCTAGTCAAAGTATTATGGCGTAACCATGGATCAGAAGAAGCTTCGTGGGAGCCAGAAGAAGCGATGCGATAGCAATACCCTCACTTATTTTAGCCAGGTAATTTCAAGGTCAAAATTATTTTAAGGGGGTAGCACTGTAATATCCGAGAATTAGGGCTTGTGCTTTTTTGCTTAATTGCATGTGGTAGTATGCCTATGTGTGTTTTGAATGTGTTTAGGGGACTTTGGAAACTCTAGAGTGTAGGAGAATGCCTTAGAAAATATTAGATTTTTAGTTTTAAAGGGGGGCTAGGCAAAGGAGGCCTTAAGGAAATTTGTAGGGGAAATTGGACATAAAAATGGGCTTGTTAAAATGGCAAGGAGGCACCACTTAAAGCCTTAAAAAGTGACGCCACAAGCAGTGCAAAGGGGCCTAGGTTCGAGTAGCAAGGGGAGCACTTGTGGAGTTGTTTTTTTCGTCAGGGAGAAAGGGAGTTGGACGGCAAGTGGACTCTAGGAAGGAGGAGGTATAGATGGGGTGGGAGAGCTTGAGGATTCGGCTAAGATGAAGGGGATCAAGGGATAAGGGAGTGAGTGATGAGTTGGCCGAATATGGGACTCTAAGGGGTGCATAATCTGTTTTAAGGCTTTGGTAGAGGGTGTGTGTGCCGAAATACTAATAGCCTTCTTCTAAGTCTCCTTCTCTTTTCTCAACCTTAAGCTTATACCTTTTTCTTTTGTGGCCGAATATCCCGTCACCATTGGAGAGCCATAGCCGAACCTTGTTGACCCTTACTCTCTTCTTCTTTTCACAAATCCATCAAAAGCCGAATACACAAATAACCCCTAGTCGATTGTTCATTAAACCCCAAATGCCGAAACCTATTGATCAACATCTAGCCTATATAGCCAAATCTATGTGGGGTCAGGAAAGGGTGCAATCGATTTCATCATTAAGGGTAAGATCAAATGTTATTCGATTTTCCTTCCTCTTTCTTTTAGATTGGCCGAAATCTAGGAACTAATTCCTTTCCCTCTCTTTGGCTGAATCTTTGAAGAGGAATTTTGGGATTTTGTTATTGTCGACTACAAGGAGGAGATCTTCGGGATTTCACAATCCAAGGTAAGCCATGTGTAGTATTCAACCAAGGGCCATTATCATAGATCTTGTGCAATAGGCTGACCCTAACATGTACCATGTAGGATTTCGATATCTTCATAAAGCAAGTGACGATTTTTGGATTAAGATCCGCAAGGTAAAAGGGCATTAATATTCGGCCAAGGCCATAGTAAGTGTTAGTGACTAGCCGATTCTGACTATGATCTTTTAGGGGCAATTCGACAAGTGGGGAGTAAAGCAAAAGAGCCTTCGGGTTATCAGGTGTGTAGTTACTATTTAATTTTCAGAGTATGTCTCAATTATTGTGTGTGTTATAAATATGATGATTAGTGCAGTGGCAATAATGGGATGGTTACCCTTAGTGGGTATGTCGATAATCAGGTCAATGGTAAAAGGCGATAAAATTGTGGTTATTCTTTGTATATATGTGTGGTATGTTTGAGTAATATGAACATGCATTATTTCATCACATCACGATTGTATGTTGCATAATCATGGGAAGGATTTGTATATCCGAAAGAAGGGCGGGGTGTACATTTATGTACGTGGATTAGTGATGGCTCTGAGCCTTACATGGATTATCGTTGACTACGGTCACGTTGTGGATTATTTTGTGATTTGATCACGTGGACGATGGCTCGACCACTTGGTGGAATGCATAATTTACGAATTGGTGTGTAGAGGTTGGTGGGTCGATTTAGTAATCCCCGGTGTGTGGTGGTTGGATATGGGGTGTGTAGAGGATGGACCCTAAGTGGGTTGGGTGCATTTGCATTATTATCGATTTGTGGATTGGTGTGGTTTTGGGCCAAGCCCATATGTGGAAATCGTGGACTAATTACACATCGAGTCTATTGACTCACCCAATTTTTACCAAACAATACGGTGGATCGTGATGTTGGACCGGGTTGGATAGGATTCGAGATGGCCATGCAGAGCCGGTTTTTATGTTTAGAAAATTATATTTTAATTTGGTTTATATGGGATGTTTTGATGTAATAAGGCCATTTAATTATTTTGGGTTTCAATGTGGTTATGTTAGACTAGACTGGATTATTAGTTGCAAACAAAGTTTCAAGTTATGACGGTTTCATATCTTAAAGACTTATTAAAGGTTTTACTCGGTTTTCTTAAGAAATTTAAAGGAAAAGAGGGACTCGTTTCCAATTAACTCCGAACTTCAAGATGTTTTTCAACCTAAAGTTCTTTTTCAGTGGCATTCTGAATTTGGCCGTAGTGTTTTGGGCCAGGTTTAGGGCGTTACAATTTATCACTTATCCAAACATCATTCCAGAAGTTAACCAATTTACCATTCCGAATCATCCAAATAATACCCTTCTTTACTACATCCCAAATATCTGCAATCGATCGCCAAACAAAACAACAATTACTAAGATGTAAAGTCTCGGGGATAACTCCATGAATATTGTATTTATTCCTAAGAATCCTTATCCATAGTACATCTGTGTCAACTACCAGCTTAAACCCCAACTTTAATAAAAAAAGGAAATTCTGATCTTGTAGCCTCTTAACACCAATGCCACCTTTATCCACTGGTAGACACACATCTGCCCATTTTACTAAAGCCATAATTCTCCCTTCAATAGTGGACCCCCATAGGAACCTCGAGCAAGCTTCTCAATTTCCTTACAAATTATAACTGGAATTCTTGTTGTGGCTATAAAATAGTTGGGAATGGAAAAAAGTACCAACTTCACTAGCGTTAGTCTTCCCGCAAAAGACAGTTTGTGAGTATCCCATCCATTCAAACGATCTCACACTTTATCTAGAACAAAGGAGAAATTGCCTCTCCCGAATCAGTGGTGAAACAATGGCATACTTAGATATTTTCCCAAATCATCCACTCGAAGGAACCCCAATTTAGTACAAAGATCAGTAGCTACATCCACATTTACATTGTTCAAGAAAAATACTAGTGTTTTCTATCTATTAACTTTATGCCTGGAAAACCAACAAAAGCTATCCAATTCCTTTCTAAGACAATCAACAACTTTAAAAGTTGCTCTACCAAATAACAATAAATCATTAGTGAAAAAGAGGTGTGATATACCTGGCCCTTTGCGATAAAGCATAATAGGCTCTTACAACTCTTATTCAATCAAGGACTCAATTAGATGCCCAAGTTTTTCCATGTCAAGAACAAATTAAAAAGGATATAGGGGATCCCTTTGTCTAACTCCTCTAGATGGAACAAATTCCTATAAAATATTTTCATTCCAAAGTAGTTGCATTGAAGATGATGAAACACACTGCATAATAGTGTATACCAGTGACCCAGGTATCCTAGCATCAACCAAAGTATCTTGGAGAAAATCCCAACGAACCATGTCATATGCTTTCTCAAGATCTACCTTAACTACCATCCATCCTTTATTTTTTATTGTTGTCTTCATAGTATGAATAACCTCTTGGGCAATGATAATGTTTTCTGATATGTTCCGCAAAGAAACAAAGCTCGATTGATTCTGCTTGACCAATATTGCGTAGCTTGTCGAAGTCTAATAAGAATTGTTTTGGTGATTATTTTGTACATGATGTTAAACAAGCTAATAGGGCAAAATTGATTAATAGATTCAGCATCAACAGTTTTGGGTATTAGGACTAGAAGAGATTTATTAATTTTAGGGTCCAGGCACTCCCCCAAGAACACACGCCTTACCAAATTAAAAACATTGCCCCACACAACTTCCCAATTTGCTTGGTAAAATTTAGCATGAAGGCTATCCACCAAGGAGCCTTAAAATGGTTCATATTGAAAACAAAGTTACGAACCTCCCCAAGAGTTACATCAGCCACTAACTCACAAAGATTGTTATCCTCCAGCTGTGGGAAACGTCCACCCACAGGAAACCTCCCGGCAAATAAATCTCCATCGTATACAAAGTTGAGAAATAATCAACCGCATGTCTTCGTAAAACATCCTTCTTAAAAAACCACCCAACCCCTTCGATCAGTAAAGCTTCGATTTTATTATGTCTCCTTCACTTTAAGGTGCAATTATAGAAAAATGCAGTATTCTGGTCCCCTTTTAATAACCACTCACTTTGAGACTTTTGAAACCAAAACAATTCTTCCTAATTTAAAATATGTTCCAATTCAAGTCGGATTTCTAATTCTCTCAAACTAAGCCTCTAACTAAACCTTCTTTATAGTGCTTTCTGAACACATACCGATTCTCTCAACTTCATTCTTTTCGCATAAAAAATATTTCTAAACATGATTTTATTCCAATCCTATTCTGAACTGGAAAAAGTGTCAATATTCTACAAAACACCACCCCCAGGATCCCACGCCTTCAAAACCACAAAAATTGAATTGGATACTCGGGACACTACACCACACCAAAAGCATCAATGATCCATAACAGAGGCACTGAACTACAAACCCGTACAAGTGTGCGTTCAAACCCTATTAGCATGCCAATCTTATCCTAAGTTGTAACATCCTGGAACTGGGCCTAGTAGGATTAGGCCCAATGGGCCTTTGGGGTAGTAGCGTTTAAAATTTTTGAGAGCAAGAGAATGGTACAAAGGCAAGTTGGACCTATTAGCTGAGTGATTTTGGAAGGTTAGGAGGCTTTTATAAAGTCCCGAGTTAAAGCTAGGCTATAAGAAAAATTTTAGTTTTACGTGAAAAAATCCTAAGAGTTGGTAGGTAGGCTTTAAGAATAAAATGTGGGGAAAAATGACAAGTGGAGTGTATGGTGTAGTGGCAAAGTGACGCCACATAAGAGGCAAGGGGGTGACGCCACAAGGAAGGAAGGAGGTCCAAGGTTCAAGTCTTGGTGCTTGCATTTTGGTTTTCTTTTTAAATGGTTTTTCGAATTTGGCCATAGGAATTATATTTAGTTGCGCATGATTTTAGAAACAAGGAGCTAGTTGGTAAAGTGGCTAGCAGCGTGGATTATGTTACAAGGGAGCCTGAGTTCGAATCTCATGAGAAGCAATGGAGTATTTATTTTTCTAAGATGGGGCGGCAAGAGTTTGAGTTGGATTTAAACACTGCTAGCGGAAGGATCCCACCTCGGAAAGATATAAAGAAGGAAGGTAAGAAGCTAGCTATATAAAGAGCATTCTAGGAGGAGAGAAAAGATACCTTGGTGGGCGTTAGGCTTAGGAGCTTTGGGAGCGCAGTTTAGCAGCTTCAGAATTCCTATCAGGTGTGTACCTCTCTCTACTCTAGCTGTAGAGTAGCAAATGCCGAAGTGCCGGTCACGGTGATGGTAGCCACATGAGCGTGCGAGCGCACGTGTGGAAGCTTCAACGCGATAGTCGAGGCCACCATGAGTATTTTTGTAGGTGTGGGCTATTGGGCTACGATGGCCCGAAAGGGGCCAAGTGGGCCTAATGGGCCCGGGGGCCCATATGAGTAAATTGTATGATTGAGTAGAAGATAGTGAACTGACTATATGAATCCCATATATGTGGTTAGGTTTGGGATAATGGGCCTTAGGCCCATTCGCATCATTATCTCATTCACATAGAATACTTGAGTAGAATACTTGAGTCGCGACGGTGGACCTTCTGTTGGGTCGTTAATACCCTGGTTTTAAAATTATCGAATTACCCCTAATTTGTGAAAATATCGAACTACCCCTAATTTGCGAAATTACCAAAGTACCCCCGATTTGCAAAATTACCAAAATACCCCTAATTTGTGAAATTATTGAAATACCCTTGATAGGTAAATTATGAAAATACCCTTGGTGGGTAAATTACGAAAATACCCTTGGTAGGTAAATTACGAAAATACCATTTGTAGGTAAATTATGAAAATACCCTTGGTGGGTAAATTATGAAAATACCCTTGGTAGGTAAATTATGAAAATACCCTTTGTAGGTAAATTATGAAAATACCCTCGATGGAAAAAATGACCGATATGCCCCTAGGGGGCAAAAATGATGAAAACACCCCTACATGTTATATGATTATTCTTGTATGTGATTTATGATTGTTATCGTATGATTATTATTGTATGTTGCATTCATGTGTTATTATGTTGCATGGGGATGGGATTATTCGAATGGGAAGTGCAGATAGGATCGCATGGTCGCTTGACGACTATGAATCCATCGAAGGCTTTTAGCCACCTAGAAGCTATGTTGCACCGATAAGTTAGTGCCGCAATCGGTGCTACATAAGGAGTGTAGGGATGGGTGGGTCGATTAAATCCCCACAAGAGTGTAGGGTTGGACAGGAGACAGAGTTCAGGGTTGGTATAGGCATTAATGCATTGTATATGTGGTTTTATTTGAGATGGGCTTAGGCCCAGATAAATATGATTCGCGACATTTATGGGTTAAAGCCCAACTGAGGCTTTTATGGGCTAAGGCCCAATTGCCACCGTTACTAAAATGGGCTTCGGCCCAAACTGTTGTGATTCATGTTCTTATTGATGAGGGTTATGCACACTGAGTTTTCGTAAACTCACACCCTCTTTTAATATTTTTCTCGGTAATCCTCGATAGCGATTCGACATCTTTGGAGGACTCGGAGGTAGCCACACTACTGAGCGATTTTGGGCTCTAATAGTTTACTTATTTTTAACTTGGGTTAATATTTTGTAATAAGGCCTCTCTTAAATTCTGGTTTTAGTTTTGGATTTTTAGTTTATTATGTTTTAAATCGCTAAACTTTGTATCACGTTTTCCAAAACAATATCTACTTTCAAAATACTACGCCGCAAATAGGTCGTAAACATCACGTTTTCATAAGTCGGTCATTTTAATTAAGTTTTGCAACAAACAAAGTTTTTTAGTTAATAACTTTTAATAAATGTCAATTAATAATAAACAAGCATAGCTGGGACTTTAGTTTTAATATCAAGAAAGGTTTTCAAATGGAACCATGGTTTCTCGAAAAGCACCCTAATGTGACACGCTAGATTAGGGCCTAACTTCTAGGCCGGAGTTTGAGGTGTTACATTTAGTGGTATCGAGCCTAGGTTGCAAAACTTCGAAATTTGTGAGATGGGTTTTAGTGTTTATTTTAAAGATGTTTTTGAATAATTTTTGAAGTAGTTTTGAAAGGTTTTTGTGTGGCACACCGAGTCTCGGCGTTGGACCAAGTAAGTTCTCTTATCATTTTAAGCTATTCTTGCTCTAGGTGAATCTGGGCTTACTTTAGATGATAGACTATCTTGAGGCCGTAGGAGACTAAAAACTATAGTGAGTTGGCAATTTCGAAAACAACTCTTAACTACAACTTCCACAAAACATTTGTTTAATTATTGGAACCATGAGCTAAATTCATAAAATTTGTAATTAGGATAATTAGGACTAGAGTCTTGCAGAAGCGTAGTGGTATATCCGTTATTGTGCGGCTATGAGATAGTTGGAAATTTTGGGGACAAAATTTCTCTAATGGTAAACCGGGCCGGGCCTAGTAGGATTGGGCCTAATGGGCCTTGGGGGTAGTAGCGTTTAAAATTTTTGAGAACAAGGGAATGGTACTAAGGCAAGTTAGACCTATTAGGTGAGTGATTTTGGAAGGTTAGGAGGCTTTTATGAAGTCCCGGGTTAAAGTTAGGCTATAGGAAAAATTTTGGTTTTAAGTGAAAAAAACCCTGAGAATTGGCAGGTAGGCTTTAAGAATAAAATGTGGGGAAAAATGACAAGTGGAGTGTGTGGTGTAGTGGCAAAGTGACGCCACATAAGAGGCAAGGGGGTGACGCTACAAGAAAGGAAGGGGGTCCAAGGTTCAAGTCTTGGTGCTTGCATTTTGGTTTTCTTTTGAATGGATTTTTGAATTTGGCCATAGGACTTATATTTAGTTGTGCATGATTTTAGAAACAAGGAGCTAGTTGGTAAAGTGGCTAGCAGCGTGGATTATGTTACAAGGGAGCCTAAGTTCGAATCTCATGAGAAGCAAGGGAGTATTTATTTTGCTAAGATGGGGCGGCAAGAGTTTGAGTTGGATTTAAACACTGCTAGCGGAAGGATCCCACATCGGAAAGATATAAAGAAGGAAGGTGAGAAGCTAGCTATATACAGAGCATTCTAGGAGGAGATAAAAGATATCTTGATGGGTGTTGGGCTTAGGAGCTTTGGGAGCGCGGTTTAGCAGCTTCAGAATTCCTATCAGGTGTGTACCTCTCTCTATAGGTTGTAGAGTGGCAAATCTTAGAAGTCTGGGTCACGGCTATGGTATACACACGCGTCTTGGCGCACGTATGGAAGCTTCGACGTGATAGGCGAGGCCACCATGAGTATTCTTGTAGGTGTGGGCTATTGGGCTACGATGGCCCAAAAGGGGCCAAGTGGGCCCAATGGGCCCGGGGCCCATATGGGTAAATTGTATGATTGAGTAGAAGATAGTGAATTAGACTATATGAATCTATATATGTGGCTAAGTTTGGGCTAAATAGGCCACACGATTGTGTGGGCCCATTTGGGCCGACAATGGGCCTTAGGCCCATTCGCATCATTATCTTTGTTTAGAATACTTTAGTCGTTCGAGGCGACAGTGGACCTTCTGTTGGGTCGTTAATACCCTGGTTTGTAAAATTATCGAATTACCCCTGGTTTGTGAAATTATCGAACTACCCCTAATTTACAAAATTACCAAAGTACCCCCGATTTGTGAAATTACCAAAATACGCCCAATTTGTGACATTACTGAAATACCCTTGATAGGTAAATTATGAAAATATCCTTGGTGGGTAAATTATGAAAATACCCTTGGTAGGTAAATTACGAAAATACCCTTGGTGGGTAAATTATGAAAATATCCTTGGTAGGAAAATTACGAAAATACCATTGGTAGGTAAATTACAAAAATACCCTCGATGGGTAAAATGACCGATATGCCCTTGGAGGGCAAAAATGACGAAAATGCCCATACATGTTATATGATTATTCTTGTATGTGATTTATGATTGTTATCGTATGATTACTATTGTATGTTACATTCATGTGTTATTATGTTGCATGGGGATGAGATTATTCGAAAGAGGAAGTGCAGATAGGATCGCATGGTCGCTTGACAACTGTGGATCCACAGAAGGCTTTTAGCCTCCGAGCCGCTATGCTGCACCGATAAGTTAGTGCCGCAACTGGTGCTACATAAGGAGTGTAGGGATGGGTGGGTCGATTAAATCCCAGGAGTGTAGGATTGGACGAGAGGCAGTCACGAGGTTGGTATGGGCATTAATGCATTGCATATGTGGTTTTATTTGAGATGGGCTCAGCCTAGATAAATATGAGTCGTGACATTTATGGGTTAAGGCCCAATCGAGGCTTTTATGGGCTAAGGCCCAATTGCCACAGATTCTTGAAATGGGCTTTACCCAAAGCTGTTGTGATTCATGATCTTATTGATGAGGGTTATGCACTGCTGAGTTTTCGTAAACTCACACCCTCTTTTTAATATTTTTCTCGGGTAATCCTCGATGGCGGTTCGACGTCTTTGGAGGACTCGGAGGTAGCCACACTACTGACGATTTTGGACTCTTGTATTTTACTTATTTTTAACTTGGGTTAATATTTTATAATAAGGCCTCTCTTAAATTACGGTTTTAGTTTTGGATTTTAGTTTATTATGTTTTAAATCGCTAAAATTTGTATCACGATTTTCCAAAACAATATCTACTTTCAAAATACTACGCTTTCACGAATAGGTAATAACTTTTTGTTTAAGTTTCCGCAACAAACAAAGTTTTTTTTTAGGTAATAACTTTTTAATAAATGTCGATTAATAATAAACAAACGCAAACTGGGACTTTAGTTTTTAATATCAAGAAAGGTTTTCAAATGGAACCATGGTTTCTCGAAAAGCACCCCAATGTGACATGCCAGATTCGGGCCTAACTTCTAGGCCAGGTTTGGGGTGTTACATAAGTGTACGTTCAAACGGGCATTTTAACAGAGTTTACATAATTATAATTTAGAGGCACTTCCAGAAACACACTTGTACAAATGGTATCAATCAGTTAAATTCATTGCAAAATCATATAACCATATTATCCCAAAGGATTAACAATATCATATATCCATTTTCTCACTTGTACTTATTTGTAAGCATTTTAAAATTAAGAACTTAATAAAGTAACTCAACATCAATTACAATTGAACTAAATCATACTAAAAAAATTTATAAATAAAAACATATATTTATTTATACTATGAACTTACCTACTATTCGCTACCAGTTTCTTCGTAGGGACTACTCTGTAATTTTTCCTTTTTCTCGGTTGTTGTCTTTTTGACTTGGTTCTTGATCTATATAGTAATTAAATTCAACTTATTAAATCCACATACATTATCAAACTATTTCTATGCATGTGACCATTAATTTTTCATTATTTATACATTTTCCCAAAACTTTTACATATCTTACAATTTAGTCCCTAAACCCAAAATTCCAAATTTATCAAAATTTTACAATTTTCCATGCTAGTCGAATTTCTATCTAAACTAGTATAGTCCCAAATCATTCAAAATTCAAAAAATTTCTATTCAAAAAATTAAAGCAAGCTATGCGTCTGGCATTGAGGAAGTGGGAACTTCCATTGGCACATGACACCTACTTTTGGGTTAAAAATCTCCCTCTTTGGCATTTTTGACCAAAAACCATGTGGCTAATTCTTCAAGCAAGAAATATAACACAAAAATAAAAAAATCAAGTGTGAAACTCCCCCTCAAGGTTGTCTTATTCTCTCCATGTTTTGGAAAAAAATCCAAAGGAACTTCAAGCAATTGCAACTGAAGAAACATATCCATAAATTGAACTTTTATTGGCCATAAAAAGTGATGACATGTAGACAACATTAAGAAAAAACAAAACAGATAATAACAAGAAGCATGGAAAAGAAAAACTCCCCTTTAGTAATACCACCAACACACTTTCCCTTAGTTGTAGCATTAAGACACTCCCTTCAATAAGATGTTTCATCAGGAGGTGCAATAGATGCTAACTCATCAACTATTCTATATGTGGGAGATGTAACTCAGAGAACAAGAAGGTTTTTTACCATGACATCTTGAGATAGTAGAAATATTTTCATGTTGATTTTCAAAATTTGTTGCATTAGTTGCCACTTCATGTTTCACTAGTGCATCAATCAATCGTTGATCTTTTCTCACCCATATTTGTTTTTAGTTGAAACTTGGCTAAGTTGCAAATTTATTTCTACCATTTCCCCTTAGATTTTTCAACATCTTCTAACAATGTGGTCTAATATGAACAACTATGCTAAAATAATGGCAAAAATTTCTTCTCTTCCTATGTTCCTCCATTTCATGTAATGGCTTTTCATTTTTACTTCAAACTAATTCTTGCTTCTGACCTTGCAATGTGCCATGGGAAGTGGGAACTTCTGCTAGCACTTCTTTTTTCCATATTTGATATTTCAATATCTTGAAGCATCTGGGTATAATATGACTAGGAACTCCACAATAATAACAAATAACTTGATGATTTGATCTTACCTTGTTTTCAACACAGATCAAAGTAAGATTCTCGAAGAATTCACCTTTATTGACACTATTTGTGGCTTTGACAAAAATTGTTGGACTTTGCATCACAACTTTTCTTTTCTTCTTAACATATCCAATGCCATCTTTTCTTGGACCTCTTTTTCCAGCAACAAGAATTTTATCAAGTTTTCCACTACTACCATTGAAGTTTTCTAGCATGGATCGAGTAACTATAAGATCCTTCTGTGTATTCTCCAAACTAGCATTCTTCTCAATAAGTAGACAATATTTCAATTCCATTCGCTTACCTAATGTTTTGTTTTCTTGAGGCTGGAATTCTCATTTATTAGCTTTGTATTCACATGGCATACTTCCTTTTATATTTCCAACATCGTATTGTAGGTTTGTAGGAACTCTGTGTTTGACTCATCATCTGATTCACTATTTTTCATGATTCAGTAACATTAAGAAAAATAACCTTTGTAGTGAAGGTCTGTAACACCCCAAACCATGCCTAGACGCTATGGCCAAATCTGGCGATGTCACATAAAGCGTTTTTCGTAAAGTGTGATATCGATGAAAAACCCTTTCCTATTTAACCTCTTTGTGTTGTTTTATGACGATTCTAAGACGTGTCATTCATTTTCAAAACGTGTGTCATTATGAAAAGATTGTTATTAATTTTCAAAACGTCATTTATTGCGAAAGTTTTTTCATAACTTGCGTATTCGTAGTATTTTTGCTAAAACATTTTTCTTTTTGAAAACTTGCGTCTTATCCTATCGCTAGTAGTTATAAATCAAAATAAAAATCCAAAATTAAAGTAAAAACCCATAAAGGCCATTTACAGTAAAAATACCCTAAATAATAATACTTAAAAACATAATCAGGTACAAAAATGTATGCGGACGTGTGGCCACCTCTAAGTCCCTCGCTACACTGATCCGCCTATGACTGGGGATTACCTGTAAAGTTAAAAAAGATCGGTGAGTTTACGAAAACTCAGTGTGTAATCCCATACTTAGCAAATAGACAGAAAACAAACACAGTCTAGGCCTAAGTCCTTTTTCAATATAAGTGACAATTTCAGTTTGGGCTTTGGCCTATCTCAGTACAGAACAGTCATGTGCTTGGGCCTTGGCCCATTATAGTAACATTTATCAGTGCCGTAACGTATTAACCAGTATATATGTCCTACCCAATCTAGCATCTACACTCCATCTCCGTCCAACCCTACACTCCATGTGGGGATATAATCAACCCACCCATCCCTACACTCTAGAGAGTACCGAATGCGGTACTCTACAGTGATATATAGCTGGGCTGCCAGTACAGTACACTTCCTCCATTCATATTTTCCCAATGCCATGCAATGTATCATACAATCATGGCATGCCATCTCATGGAAACATGTATATAAATAGAACAATGTAGGTATCATGCTCAGCAAACAGTCATACATATTTAAATGTCATACAGTCAGTTAGGGATCTAGGTATAGCTTATCGACCCTATAGTAGGTCCACAGTCGTCTCGGGCAACCCAATAATTTCCACACGCTCATTTAGTTTGCTCGTGTGGGGCCCATACACTCGTGGGCCTACACGACCCAATTCAGCCCGACCCATGAAATCGCACATGGCCTGCCTCGTCGATCACACGCCCGTGTTGATTTACACGGCCTACCATACAGTGAGCGTACACCCGTGTGGCATTGACTTTCACCTATTCCAGCTTTTACCGATTTTCATTGTCAAGATTGTGTTACACACACCTGATATTAGTTCGAGGGTAGCGCAACCACTAGCACACAGAATGATCGATAATGATTCCCTTACTTTTTTAGCACCGATCAAAACTCTACAGTCGACTATCAGTTACCTAAACACAATTTATGCCTCCATTAGAAAAAGATTATTAATCATAAAAAGTAGTGTTCCCTCTATTCAACCTTGCCTAAAACGCATAAAAGAGACCACATGCTAAAATACCAAAACGTTACCTTCAATGTACCAACAGGGTTTTGCATAATTTGCAAGACGATCAGAGATCACCAGCCCTTTGAATAGAACCTATCACCAACAAAAACCCCTTTTAACCGAAACATTAAAGATAAAAGTCAAAGTTAACACCTACCGAAACTTACTGAACCACTAGAATTTGGAGTTGGCGCAAAAGAAGGAAAGATTCGGCAAAAGAGATAAAAGTGAAAGATAGAAGGATGAAGTAGATTCGGGCCTAGCAAGATATGAGCTTTTGCTCACTTCTCAATGGTGTATATGAGAAGGGGAAAAATGAAAAATAAGGGAAAACAATCACTGCAGGGAAGAACAAATCGAAAGGGAGCACAACAAAGTGTAGCTGGGATTAGCTAGCAAGAATCAACCAAGGAATACAGTAAAAAGAGAAATGAATGATCGACTTGAGGGAAGAAAATGAGTGTCAAAAGAATTTGGGGAAGGAAAGGAGGAACAAAAAATTTTGAAAAGAAAAAAAAAGCAAAAAATGGGGGATTCAACCGAAACAACCAAGATCACTACCTAATCCCAATATATTCTCCTAAAAATTGGCAACTAGACTTCCCCCACACCTCAAACACTTAGTATTCCAGTCCAAATCCAACACCTCCCCGTCCAAGCAATAAAAATAAGTCCTATGTTGGCGCAAGCACTCGAACTCTAGACCTCTTGCAACATAACACTCCACTTAACCACTAGACCAGTAGGCCCATTCTGACATGTTTTAAATATTAGTTTGTTAATTAAATATTTATGTTTAAATTAATCAAAATTTATTTTATTAATTAAGTTTAATTAGTAACTAAATTAGGTATATATATTTTAGTGGAAAAAGATTAAAATCATCTTTTTCTTCCATACTCACACCGCCTAAAGATAGAAAATAAAGGAAAAGAAGCAATTTTTGAAACCTTACATTCAGCCACCAATATGTAAACAAAATTAAGTCATTTTCTTGTAATTTTATAAAATTTGAGGTTATGAGAGCTTGATTTAGCTAGCTCGTGTACTAATTTGTAAAAGTGTTAAAGTTTTTAAAAGTTGTCAATGTTGATTTCTTGAAGGTTTGAGTGTTAAATTGATAGAAATTAAGCTTAGTAGATTAAAATGATTAAATTATAAAGCTTAATTGTTGATTTTGTACATTAAGGACCAAATTGAATAAAATGCAAAATTGTCATAAAAATATTGGTCTGATTAGAAAGTAGGAGGTCCTTAATGAATAAATGTAAAATTAAACTTTAATCTGAAGGCCTAGATTGAAAGTTTTTAATGTTTTAATTTTAGGGACTAAATCTAATAAATCAAAAAATATGTGTGACTTTGTAATTAATTGTGATTTGAGTTGGAAACTAATATTATATGTTCCTGGATTATTATTTGTAGCTAAAGAAAACATGGGACCGTCAAGAGGGAAAGGAAAGACGAGAACCGACGATGACTAAATCGAGTGCTTGGTTTGTATTTCTACGATTCAACCCATTAAAATTGTTGCGTATTTATTTTGTTTTGCATATTATTTGAATTGAATTGTTATGACTAGAATTGGTGCTCAAAATAGATGACTAAATTGAATAGAATGAAAAATTATGTAATTCGATGAAAGTATGAAATTGACTTTGAATTGGGATGAAATATGTTATATTATGTGATAAATTGATGATTTGAACTATGGATTGAAATGGTGAAATACTAATTGATCAAAATTGATGTATTGGATATATTGCACCCTATTAACTATTCGGGAAGAGTTGGATATTGTTGGCATGCCAAAGGATAGAATGAGTACGGGTTACTTCGACTATATGTTGATGAACATTAGGCGCATTTTCCTTCAGATGTCCCAACAAGTGCTCAACATGAATATTACTTAAGTTAGATTGATCAGTGCTGGGCATAATTTACTTATTCCAAACATTCCAATGAGGCACTTAGTGTCAAATTGGTGTGTTAGTTGGGATCCATGTATCTGTTTGAGTTCGAGTCAAGTTAATAGGGGATATAAATTGTGAATCGATTGAATGATTATAAAATCCCAAAATAGGGCCTAGGAGTTCTAGGGATAGTTTAGTAATTTTAGCTTTAGAATGCTCAAAATTTCGTAGCATGGTAAATTGAAATTATATTCGACTATGGCATCTTAGATTTTAAATAAATTTTTGGAAATATGCTTTGGAAACCTTTAATTTTAGAAAATGATTGATTTGTAACGGAGTCAAAACTATGAGCATTTATGTTACAGTTTCGCCAATTTTTAAAATTGAACCTATTTCTTCCCCCACAAACACGTTTTCACGTCAGCTTTTCCCCTTCATTGTGCTTGCCGCCCCTTTCATTTCCCTAGCTCTCCCCACTCAAATTTGACTCTCAAACTATGATTCTTTGATTTCTACTATTATCTAAGCCTTAAACATCCATAGAATCTATTTAAAAACACCTAAAACTCCATTAATTTCATCATTGTCAAGTTATTGGGTTTTTTTAAAAAGTTCAAATTTTGTCAATCAAAGGTGATGTTTTGATTCCTTATGAGTTTTTCATGATATCTAGTCCTTAAAATTGAATTATTAGCCTTCAAATCGAATGTTTCAACTAAAATTCGAAAATTGGGTCGTTAATGGTGGATTATTTGATTTTGAGTAAAAACATGGTTTCAAAGTATTTTTCAATTAGTTTAGATATAATTAGAAGGTTTCTAAACTTAATTTGAAGTTTCATTAAAGAATTCTTGAGTTTTAAATGGATTGTTGAAAAATAGCCATAAACATGTCTAAAAAGTGATACCATGAATTGAGTATTTTATTTTAGTTTAAAGGTTAGGACTTAGTCACAGGTGAATTATAAGACAAATGGAATTGGTTTTAGGTGAAAAGACAAAGTATAGACCAAGATATTTAAATTTAAAGTTTGTTATGTTAAAGGTTTTGGTTGGTTTTGTTGGTTTGAGGCGAAAAGACTAAGTATAGGCTTGTGTTTTGGTTGGTTTAAGTGACTTATTGGTTGCTATTTGACTGTGTTTATTGTATGATTGTTTCCTGTGATGCCTCAGATTCATTAGAGCTTGCTATGAGTTAAGGAATAGTTAGTTGAGTTTTCAGCTTTTCAGCGAAAGCATAAAATGGTGTGTGTTTGGGATCGCTACTCATAGACATGAGTCATGTGTTATTTGGGAATTTAGTGTTAGTACAAATCTTCGATGAGAAAAATCTCAAACACACAAACAGAACTTGAATATAAAAAAATAAATAGGACAAGGCTCTAAGGTGTGTACAAAGCTACTATCTTTAAGGTTATATTTGCCCTACCTATCTTCGGTGTGCAAATGAGTTCCAAGAAAATTAACCTCGAGGATACAATGAAACCAATAACTATTTGTGTTTTACACTGACGAGAATAGTCCACTACATACTGAGCAATGTATAACAAGAAACTCAATTTCTATAAAAGATTCTGCAGTAATACTAGAATAATCTAATAATATTAGAAAATGAAGGAAGGAAAGAAATAATATTAGAATTTGTTGGTGTGATTTCCAAATGAAATCCCATTCCTATTTATAGGAATTTTCATGTCTCTTCATAGAGACGTCTTTCAATAGATGCCTTTCTGAATAATAATGTCTTTAAAATAAACACTTAATTATTCATTTAATATTATAACTATTCAAATAATAGTATTTAAGTAGTTATAATTCTTTTCAAAAATTAAATAATATAACTTTTGTTTAATTACACCCATTCATTTATAATTATTGGAACACTATAAATATTTGAAAATGTTCCAACAATCTCCACCCATTTTCAAAATATTTTAGATTTTGATATTCTTGAAAATCAATTTGCATAAATGAAAGTATCTTACGATTGAACCTTCACTTAGTGAAAACATATTAAAGTTAATTGAAATTGCATGGTTGACTAAGTTTTAAATGAACTATTCCATTTGATTAACTAAGCACATCTCACAAAATGATTTCAACATTGGTCAATGCATAGTATCTAGGGAAACTATTATGGCCATGTGTTTGTGTCCTCTTTTCATGATTCCTGCTAGAGCCAAGCCCTTGAGCTCCTAGAAGTGGCCACACTTCCACTCATATAGGTAGATCCCATCAAGAGTGTTCTCGTAATTATAACACTCTAACATATTTATGTTATGGGTCCATTAGAGTATATTACTCATCCTTCCCTTATCATTACGAATACCTAGGATGGATATATTTATAGTGCTAACAGTCACATACTAATGATGTACTTTGTCTCATTGAACTCAAGACTTGACGTTATACCAAGCATTGTGCTGAGTTTCCATCATGGGTGACTCTAATTAATTGGCTGGAGTCCCATCCCTTGTGAGGTCCTTTTTACTGCATCTCTAGCAAGACTTTTTGTCAAAGGATCTGCCAAATTTTCACTTGACCTCACATAATTAATAGTGATCGCTCCATTAGAGATTAATTATCGAACATAATTATGTCTTAATCCAATGTGTCTAGACTTTCCATTATATACTTGGCTATATGCCTTTGCTAGAGTAACCTCACTATCACAACGGATAGAAATAGGTGAAATTGGCTTAGGCCATAAAGGTACATCATAAAGCAACTTTCTTAACCATTCTGCTTCTTTAGATGTAGTGGCTAATGCAATAATTTCTACTACCATGGTGGAACCAGTAATACTTGTTTGTTTTTTAGAACCCTAAGAAATGGCTCCTCCACCAAGAATGAAGATCCATCCACTAGTAGATGCATGATCTTCCAAACTTGTAACCCAACTAGCATCCGAATACCCTTCTAAAACTGGAGGATATCCATTATAACACAATCCATAGTTAATAGTTTTCTTTAAGTACCTAAGTACTCTATTCAAAGCCTGCCAATGCAAACTACTTGGATTACTTGTGTACCTACTCAATTTCCCAATAGCATATGCAATATCTGGTCTTGTACAAGTCATTATGTATATAAGACAACTAATTGGACTTGCATACTTTAATTGATAAATTTTCCTACCAGCATTAGATACTAATTTTATTTGAGGATCCATGGGTGTAGATGTTGGCATACAGTTGAAAAGATCAAACATTTTAAGCACCTTTTCAATGTAATGTGATTGTGATAAAAGTATAGTGCTTTCATCTCGGGTTATTTTAATCCCAAGAATAACATCTGCTACACCCATATCCTTTATAGCAAAGTTGTTTGACAAGAATTTATTTGTTTTTTATTTGTTCCAAATTCGTGCAAAAAAATGAGCATGTCATCTACATATAAGAAAATTATGACACTTTTTCCATTTTCAAATTTGCTATATATGCACTTATTGGATTCATTTATTTTATAGCCATTAGCTAAAACAACCTTGTCAAACTTTTGGTGTCATTTTTTTTGTAACATCCTAGAATTAGGGGTTCTGCATTTTGTGCTATGCTTTATGTTTAGCTCGCTTAGCTTGTTATTTAGGTGTGTTTGGGGGTCATAGGAGGCTCGGGTTCGAGTCAGAGCTTTGGTAAAATTTTTTTTTTAGGGCACTTAAGGGGGAGATCTAGTGGAAGCAAGCCTTAAGAATGATTGGTTATAATTGGATGTCACAAGTAGCAAGGTGGCATAGTGGTTGGCATCACAAGAGAGCATGGAAGGGAGAGTGGGCTCGAATCCCACATACTGCATTTTGGGAGTTTCATTTTGTGCCAGGTAGGGGAAGTGGTGGAGTTAGCATTGGACTCTTCTAGGAAGAATTTGAATTGGTCAACTAGTTCAAAACGGATGGTAGAGAGGATATTGAGGAGTTGAATTGGTCAAAGCAATTTGAAAGGGTTATGGAGGGGGCTTGGTGGAGCAAAACAAGGGATTTTGAGAGGGTGGGTGAGAGTTGCCTGAATGTGGGAGTTGTGGGAGGTGAATTTTGGCTATAGGGTGTCTTGGCAAGGGAATTTTGGCATTTGGGAAGTGAGATAGCAAAATCGAACCATTTAGAGTGTTGTGCCGAATTCCTATAGTTTTTCTTTTAGCACTTTTTGACATTTTGTGCTTTTTACTCTTAAGGCATTTCGGGTCAATTCCTTTTCTTTGATTTTTTTGCTAACTGAAATCTTTCTCTTCTTGTTTTCTCCAAAATTTAAAGTTGCTCCTACTACTTCTTGCTGTTAGCCGAACCTTCTCTCACTCTTATTATCTCTCTTTTCGTTCAATTCTCCTCTTCTTTTACACCCTTTTCTCATTAGCCGAACCTCAGCTTGCCCCACTTTCTTTTCCTTTTTTTCGTTTCTTTCTTGTTCTATTCTTGAGCCGAAACCCCTTCTTGACTTTTTCTACTTGTGCCGAATATTATATCCCTATTTGACTCATCTTTGATCCAAGCCAAGTTATCTCACCATTAGTTCACGGCGTTGCATGTTGCTTCGAATCCAACCTCTCTTTTCGGTTTTATCAAGCCGTAGGTAATAATCTTCTCTTCCCCTCATCTCCTTCTCTTCTCTTGTTGCATTGTTAGACCGAAAACCTTAACTTCATTCGTTTTAGTCTAGGTCGATTGCAAAAGGGATTGATCTTACCTTCTCCTTTTCGTTCAACATTCAATATAAAAGTATTTGGTAAGTTATGGTAATGACCGAATAGGGGGAAGAGTGGATGCGAGTGCTAACTAGTCTAAGGGGGTTGCGCTAGGGGAACCTGAGGGGGGTGGACTCGTAGTCTCTACGCCCACGTTCAAATGACATAAGGTGTCAACGGTTCGAGATTTTTCGCCGGGCTTTGGTAGAGAGCCGACATCTATTTGGGATAGGCAAATCGTGGTTGTTCCCGGTGGGGAGGCTGACTACGATCAGGAGGGTATAGTGCTTCGTGTAATCAGGTGTGTAATCACACCTTTATTTTTTTTAGTATTAATCTGTGTACTGGCCAAAAGCCAAATTGCCTTAACGGGTAAACCACTGTGATACCCCTAGCGGGTGAGTTTGGAGATAACTCAGGTACGTAAAATCTCGGTTATACCCTCTCAAGAAATTTGGTATGAATAGGTATGTTCTGGTATTTCGTGTAACAGTCCGATTTATACCCTAGTCAAAATAGTGGTTTTGGGACCACAAATCCGAGTTCGTATAATATTTTAATATTATTTTCTATGCCGTTGATATGTGATTAAACATGTTCAAAATTTTCGTATGTTAAATTGTCCGTCTGTGTGTTTAATTTGACTAAAGGATTGAATTGCACTAAATGTGAAAGTTGCTTGATAATTGTTAAAGTACTTAAGTGATGTGGCTTTTGAATATTGTGGCCTTAGTAGGCAAATAAGCCAAAAACATGGTTAGTGGACGGCAAGCTATTAAAGGAATGAGTTTTGTATGTTTTAATAGTGGTTATTATTTTTATGTTAATGTATATGATATTTTATATTAAATGAATTTTATAATCTATTAGTTTAGAATAAAAAAAATGAGTTAGTGGTTTTATATTATTCATCTTTTTGCTGAAAACACAAAAGGAAAAGAAAAGAGAAAGAAGATTGGTATTCGCCTTTGTAAGCTTAAATCCAAGGTTAGTTTTTGATCGGTTTTTAATAATTTCTATGTTTTTGTTATCGTTGCTTTGAGAGCTACAAAACCCATATTTTGATTTTGTGAATTGATGATGTTTTTATGAGATGCCATTGATGATATATTAAGCTTTTTGATGATCTTTGGTGTTAAATGAAAGATATGAGCTAGATAAACATACTTTATTCTTGAAGTTTTGATAAATTTAGCTAAATAGGGCTAAATTGTGAAAATATTATTTTGGAGGATTAATGTGTGAATTTGATGAAATATTTGGACTTATATAGTCCTTAGGGAGGTTCGGCTATGCATATGTGTGAACAAAATGTGTATATTTGATGTTTTGAGAAAATAGGACTAAATTGATAAAATATACAAATATGGGGGCTAAATTGTAAATAGCCCAAAATATATGTGTATGGATTGAATTGAATGAATTAGTGAATAAAAGGCTTAATTCTGAATATGTTTAGATCAAGAACTGAAGAAAATAGATGTAGATCGCGAGAAAGCGAAAGTAACCGAGTAGCCATTTTCATTTCGATAAACCGAATACGAGGTAAGTCATATTGCTAATAAATGTAATTGTATTGAATTGAGTTTATTTACATGGTTATCGATGATAATGACTGCATTTATGATACTATGTATATGAATTCTAAGATAAGGTCGACATAGTGAAAAGTCGGAAAAGTTTTGTATGAACTTGGGAATACAAAGGTATCTGTTCTGTTTTATCATGTAAGACCACGTCTAGGACGTTGGCATTGATTTGATAATCGTGTAAGACCCTATCGGGACGATGGCTTCGATATCGATTATATATATGACCTAAATGCGGGGCGTAGGCATCATTATCGATTATATATATGACCTAAATGCGGGACGTAGGCATCATTATCGATTATATATAAGACCTAAATGCGGGACATAGGCATCATTATCGATTATATATAAGACCTAAATGCGGGACGTAGGCATCATTATTTGACTATATATAGGACCTAAATCGAGGCGTAGGCATCATTATCGATTATATATAAGACGTAAATGCGATGCACGCAGCAACATTATCGATTATATATAAGACCTAAATGCGGGACATAGGCACCATTATCGATTATATATAAGACCTAAATGCGGGCGTAGGCATCATTATCTGATTATATGTAAGACCTCGTCTGGGACGTTGGTAGCGATATGAGCTTTTCGTGTAAGACCATGTCTAGGATGTCGGCATCATATTGATTTGTGTAACAATCTATCCGAGACTGAGATATCGATATCTGAGTACATGTAAGGTCTCGTTTAGGACGTTGGCTTTGTACAACTATTCTAAGTTTCCGAGTTTCTTAATAAATTTCGAACTGTTTAATGAGTAAATCTGAGATATGAACAAATACTAAAATGTATACTCATTTCTGATACGTTTGGTAAGTACAATTTGTGTGTATAAGAAGGTAAGCATTTTCTTAAACTTGGCTAGATGAATTATGTAATTGAATATGGGATTGTAAGTGTGCTATATGGATGGGAAAAGCTATGAACTAATAAAGTATGTAGTGTTATGCAAGTTTGAAAAATGAATGATCTAAGTGAAGGTATTAAGAATATTTATGATGGTGAAATTGAGCTAATAGTGAATTTAGATTGATTATATGTTAGAATGTTTATATGCTAAGTTTATTTGTATTATGATTTACTAAGCTTTTGAAAAGCTTACTCTGTGTGTGTTTTTCTCTGTCTTTTAGGTCGTCAAAGCTCTCTGAAGGCTCGGGGTATCACGGATCGTCATCACACTAATAAATTCATTTTGGTATACTTTGGAAATGTATAATGTTAGATATGGCATGTATAGGCTAGCATTTTTTTTTGGTATAGGCTAGTTTTGGTCATAAGTTTGCTATGTGGATTGACTTTGTGTTTTGGCTAGACATGAAATGGAAATGTACATGAAAGACTATGTGATGTGGAACTTGTTTTAACATGATGAATTGGTCCATGATATAGTTAAGTTTTTGGGTAAATAAATGAATGAATTATGCTTGTGGTGATATAAGTTTTGGTATTGATTGTATTTATTGATTGGATAAATTGGTATGTTTTTGGTTGCCAGATATGTATAATATGTTTTGGTATGTACTGCTTGTAGGTGAGACCCTAAGTGGGTGGCATATTGGCCTTGTAAAATAGCCTATAATGTCACACGGTTGAGGCACACGGGCGTGCCTAAGACCGTGGGTAAATTGGCAGAATGTGGCTTAAATTGCACACAGCCTCGACACGGGTGTGCTTGATGGCCGTGTGAGAAATGGCAGTATGTGATCTACTAGTACACGGCCTTAGCACACGGGCGTGCTTAGTGACCATGTTGATTTTGGCAGTATACTGCCACGGGGAGGACACACGGTAGTGTCAAGTAGCCGTGGGTGAGGCACGGCCTACCCCACGGCCGTGTTTCCCCCGTAGGTTAGAAAAGTTTCAAATTTTTATTCTTTCATGAAATTTTGCATGTATTTTGATTTAGTCCCGACTCAGTTTACGAGCATGTTTAAGGTATCGATGACCTTCTTAAGGGACATTATGTTTGAGATTGATAAATAACTATATGATAATTCTGTAAATGTTTTTTATCTATCTGGTAACACTTCTAACCCTAATCTGGCGACGGTTATAGGTTAGGGGTGTTACATTTGGTTGGTATCAGAGCTACGGTTTAGTCGATTCTCGAACTAACGTAGCGTGTTAGAGTCTAGCTATACATGCCATAATATCTGAAATGTGATAGTGTGATGAATCCTGACGTATAAATGTGACTTCTGTATAGCAATGGATCCCGAAAGAGCCATAGCTGACGACGTAGAAAGTAATGCGTTTGCTCCCATGCAAAGGACAGTACCTTCTGATTCAAGGATGGCTACGAGCGATTATTAGAGAGAAGCTAAACAAGCTTTCTTCTAGTTGATGAGTAAGTGGTTCTCTCAATTTGTGAGAAATAACCCGACTATTTTGCAACCTCCCCCCCAGTTAACCTCCCTCAGACATCTGCTATGCTTTCGACTATGAATATGAATCTGATGAATAAGCCTCCTATTGATAAAATTCGTAAGTATAAAGTCAGAGAGTTTAGGGCTACTAATGATGATAATATCGAGAAAGTCGATTCAGAAGCTTGTAATGAAAGAAAAAGATTGATAAGTAATTTCTCTCAACCTTTGACGAAGAAATATAGAGATGCAAGTAATAGATTAAAATTTTCAATCGAATATACGAGTAGAGATCGTGTAAGACCAAATATTGGTATGGGCACTCAAGCTTCAATTGAATCAAATGATGGAAGTACTAAAAGCAACAAACCTGAGTGTAGACATTGTGGAAGACGACATGTGGGAAAATGTTGGGGCAAGTACAAAAATAGAGTTTGTTATAACTGTGGATCACGGAATCACTTCATTCGAGATTGCCCAAAGATGGCGAGTGTTGAAAATGTCATATTCGAGTGACTCAAGTGTATGCGTTGTAATAAAAGACATTCAGGGAATTGTAGATTGAATAATCAAGCTTATTTCAGATGTGGATCATTAGATCATTATATTCGAGACTACCCAGGGTCTGTTGAACAAGAGTTTGTTCAAAACCCGAGATCTGAGAATGTTTCAGCGTGAGGTAGATCTCCTGAAAATGTAAGAAACGTCAGTAGTAGTCAAAGAACTACTAGAGATACTGTTGCGAGATCTAAAGCTAGAGAGCCAGCCAGAGCGTATGTTATCTGAGCTCGGGAGGAAGCTTCATCTTTAGATGTTATAATGGGTACTTTTACACTTTATGATACCTGTGTGATTACTTTGATAGACCCTAATTCTACCCATTTTTATATATGCATGAACTTAGTATTCAGTAAGATTTTTTCCTGAAAAGTCTACTCAGTTTGTTATTAAAGTATTGAACCCCTTAGGTAAAAATATTCTGGTTGACAAAGTAGGTAAGAACTGCCCGTTAATGTTTGAGATATTTGTTGCCCTGCTGATCTGATACTATTATAGTTTAATGAGTTTGATATAATTCTGGGAATGGACTAGTTGACATTGCATGATGCTGTTGTGAATTGTAAAAGAAAGATTATTGATTTGAGTCATCGGATTGGTGAAATAGTTTGTATTGAGTCGAATGTTTTAAATGGATTACCTGCTGTGATATCTGTGTTGAAAGCTCAGAATTTAATTAAAAAGGGGTTACGAGGTATATTTTGCTTATGTGATTGATTTGAAAGTATCTGAAAAGAAAGTTGAATCGGTGCCAGTAGTCTGTGAGTTCTCTAATTTTTCTCTGAAGAATTTCTAGGATTGCCTCCGATTTGCAAAGTTGAATTTGGTATAGATCTGTTGCTTGGTACAACCCCTATTTCGATAGCTCCGTATAGAATGGCACCAATGGAATTGAAAGAGTTAAATTCAAGTTGTAAGAATTAACCGATAGAGGGTTCGCAAGACCGAGTTTTTCACCTTGGGGAACTCCTGTTCTATTTGTGAAAAAGAAAGATTTGAATCTGCGATAGAGAATATGGTTAGAGTTATTGAAAGACTACGAGCTTGTAATAGATTATCACCGGGCAAAGCTAATGTAGTTGCTGATGTGTTGAGTTAAAAGTCACTGTGTACATTACGTGCTATGAATGCTCACTTAGATTTGTTTGATGATAGTTCAGTGTTGGCTGAATGGAAAACAAAACTGTTGTTTTTATAGTAGATATGTGATGTTACAACCGATTCTGATTCTCAAGTGGAAATGGAAGAGAGTAACGATGGATTTTGTTTTGAGTTTACCTCAGACTCTGAGAAAGGAAGATATGATTAGGGTCATAGTTGATCGATTGATGAAATCTGCCCATTTTATTCCGGTAAGATCTGACTACTTACTTGAAAGATTAGCCGAGTTGTATACTTGAGTTTAGTGGTTCGTGGAAATAGTATTTTGCCATTGATTGAATTTGTGTATAATAAGAGTTTCAAACGAGCATCAAAATGACACCATATGAAGCTTTGTACAGACGTAAATGTCATACACTTATGCATTGGACTGAACTCAGTGAGAATAAGTTTCATGGGGTTGATTTGATAAAAGATACAGAATAGAAAGTGAAATTGATCCGAGATTGTTTGAAAGCAGCATCCGATCGTCAGAAGTCTTATGCAGATTTGAAATGAAAAGATATAGAATTTGAGATCGGTGATAAAATATTTTTGAAAGTGTCTCCTCGGAAGAAAGTACTCCGATTCAAACGAAAAGGCAAGTTAAGTCCGAGATTCATCGAACCGTATGAGATTATTAAATGTATAGGGCCTGTTGCTTATAGATTAAAGTTGCCTTCTGAGTTAGAAAATATACACAACGTATTTCATGTCTCGATGCTTCGTAGATATCGATCCAATCCGTTGCATGTAATTGTTCCATCTGAAATTGAAATATGATCTGATATGACCTATGAAGAGGAACCGATACGTATCTTAGCTCATGAAGTGAAAGAATTGAGAAACAAGAAAATTTCATTAGTAAAAGTATTGTGGAATCGACCCGGATTAAAAGAGGCTACGTGGGAGCCTGAGGACTCAATGAGACAACAATATTCAATTCTGTTTAACGGTAAGATTTTTGGGGACGAAAATCCCTAGGGGAGAATTGTAACAGTCCAGTTTATACCCTAATTGAAACAGTAGTTTTGGGACCACAAATTCGAGTCCGTATAATATTTTAATATTATTTTCTGTGCCATTGATATGTGATTAAACATGTGCAAAATTTTCGCCGTCTGTGTGTTTAATTTGGCTAAAGGATTGAATTGCATTAAATGTGGAAGTTGCTTGTTAATTGTTAAAGTACTTAAGTGATGTGGCTTTTAAATATTGTGGCCTTAATAGGCAAATAAGCCAAAAACATGGTTAGTGGATGGCAAGCTATTAAAGGAATGAGTTTTGTATGTTTTAATAATGGTTATTATTTTTATGTTAATGTATATGATATTTTATATTATATGAATTTTATAATATATTAGTTTAGAATAAAAGAAAATGAGTTAGTGGCTTTATATTATTCATCTTTTTTCCAAAAACACAAAAAGAAAAGAAAAGAGAAAGAAGCTTGGTATTCGGCCTTTGTAAGCTTAAATCCAAGGTTAGTTTTTGATCGATTTTCGATAATTTTTACGTTTTTGTAATCGTTGCTTTGAGGGCTACAAAACCCATATTTTGATTTTGTGAATTGATGATGTTTTTGTGAGATGCCATTGCTGATATATTAAGCTTTTTGATGATTTTTGGTGTTAAATGAAAGATATGAGCTAGATAAACATACTTTATTCTTGAAGTTTTGATAAATTTAGCTAAATAGGGCTAAATTGTGAAAATATTATTTTGGAGGGTTAATGAATGAATTTGATGAAATATTTGGATCTATATAGTCCTTAGGGAGGTTCAGCTATGCATATGTGTGAACAAATTGTGTATATTTGATGTTTTGAAAAAATAGGACTAAATTGATAAAATATACAAATGTGGGGGCTAAATTGTAAATAGCCCAAAATATGTGTGTATGGATTGAATTGAATGAATTAGTGAATAAAAGGATTAATTATGAATATGTTTAGATCAAGAACCGAAGAAAATAGACGTAGATCGCGGAAAAGTGAAAGTAACCGAGTAGCCGTTTTCATTCCGATAAACTGAATACGAGGTAAGTCATATTGCTAATAAATGTAATTGTATTGAATTGAGTTTATTTACATGGTTATCAATGATAATGACTGCATTTATGATACTATGTATATGAATTCTGAGATAAGGTCGACATAGTGAAAAGTCGGAAATGTTTTGTATGAACTTAGGAATACAAAGGTATCTGTTCTGTTTTATCATGTAAGACCACGTCTAGGACGTTGGCATTGATTTGATAATCGTGTAAGACCACATGCGAGACGGTGGCTTCGATATCTGATTATATATAAGACCTCATCTGGGACGTAGGCATCATTATCTGATTATATATAAGACCTCGTCTAAGACGTAGGCATCATTATCTGATTATATATGAGACCTAAATGCGGGGCGTAGGCATCATTATTTGATTATTTATAAGACCTAAATGCGGGACATAGGCATCATTATCGATTATATATAAGTCCTAAATGCGGGCGTAGGCATCATTATCGATTATATATAAGACATAAATGCGAGACATAGGCATCATTATCTGATTATATATAAGACCTCGTCTAGGACGTAGGCATCATTATCTGATTATATGTAAGACCACGTCTGGGACGTTGGTAACGATATGAGCTTTTCGTGTAAGACCATGTCTAGGACATCGACATCATATTGATTCGTGTAACAATCTATCCGAGACTAAGGTATCGATATCTGGGTACATGTAAGGTCTCGTTTAGGACGTTGACTTTGTACAACTATTCTGAGTTTCCAAGTATCTTAATAAATTTGAACTGTTCAATGAGTAAATCTGAGATATGAACAAATACGAAAATGTATACTTGTTTCTGATACATTTGGTAAGTACACTTTGTGTGTATAAGAAGGTAAGCATTTTCTTAAACTTGCCTAGATGAATTATGTAATTGAATATGGGATTGTAAGTGTGCTATATGATGGGAAAATCTATGAACTAATAAAGTATGTAGTATTATGCAAGTTTGAAAGATGAATGGTCTAAGTGAAGGTATTAAGAAGATTTATGATGGTGAAATTGAGCTAATAGTGAATTTAGATTGATTATACGTTAGAATGTTTATATGCTAATTTTATTTGTATTATGATTTACTAAGCTTTTGAAAAGCTTACTCTGTATGTGTTTTTCTCTGTCTTTTAGGTCGTTAAAGCTACTGAGGGCTTGGGACCGTGACGGATCGTCATCACACTAATAAATTCATTTTGGTATACTTTGGAAATGTATAATGTTAGATATGGCATGTATAGGCTAGCATTTTTTTTTTTTTTTTTTTGGTATAGGCTAGTTTTGGTCATAAGTTTGCTATGTGGATTGACTTTGTGTTTTGGCTAGACATGAAATGGAAATGTGCATGAAAGACTATGTGATGTGGAGCTTGTTTTAGCATGATGAATTGGTCCATGATATAGTTAAGTTTTTGGGTAAATAAATGAATGAATTATGCTTGTGATGATATTAGTTTTGGTATTGATTGTATTTATTGATTGGATAAATTGGTATGTTTTTGGTTGCCAGATATGCATAATATGTTTTGGTATGTATTGCTTATAGGTTAGACCCTAAGTGGGTGGCATATTGGCCTTGTAAAATGGCCTATAATGTCACACGGTTGAGGCACACGGGCGTGCCTAAGACCGTGGGTAAATTGGTAGAATGTGGCTTAAATTGCACACGGCCTCGACACGGGTGTGCTTGATGGCCGTGTGAGAAATGGCAGGTATGTGATCTATTAGTGAACGGCCTTAGCACACGGGCGTGCTTGGTGATCGTGTTGATTTTGCCAGTATAATGCCACTGGGAGGACACACGGGAGTGTCAAGTAGTCGTGGGTGAGGCACGGCCTACCTCCACAACCGTGTGTCCCCTGTAGGTTAGAAAAGTTTGAAATTTTTATTCTTTCATGAAATTTTGCATGTGTTTTGATTTAGTCCCTACTCGGTTTACAAGCATGTTTAAGGTATCGATAGCCTTCTTAAGGGACATTATGTTTGAGATTGATAAATGACTATATGATAATTTTGTAAATGTTTTTGATCTGTCTGGTAACACTTCTAACTCTAATCCGACGACGGTTACAGGTTAGGGATGTTACATTTCGCTACATGGCTATATTCATGCATGCACTAAAATAATATGTCATAACATGTTGCATGGGATTGGGATATGATATTCATGAAAAGGGGGAAGTGTATTTTGTTGACTCTGTCACATTATTTCGGTGGCTATGCCACATAATTTGGTGACTCTGTCACATTATTTGATGTATCGCCACAATTTGATGATGATCGGTATGATCGCCATCGATGGTGTGTAGCAGATGAGGGTTGATTGTAGAAATCCCCACCGGTGTGTTTTGGCTGGAATGACTGGTGTGTAGCGGATGGATATTTAGGTTGGGCTGGGTTACATTGCATTCATTATCTGCTATACTATGTTAAAAGGGCGCAGACCTAGTTCGTTTCTAAATGGGCTTCGCCTAATTTGACTTCGTAAGGGCTAAGGCCGGTTGGTATCTAAATAGGCTCAGGCCCAATTTTGTTCGTTTGGGGAATACACACTGAGTTCTCGTAACTCACCCCTCTGCTTAATTTTGCAGGTAATTCCTAGCTTTGTGGATTTGGAGCCGAGGTGGACTCTGTAGTGGCCATGTATCGTTTCTTTAGTAAACTCCATTTTACATTACTTTAAATCTATTGCAATTGGGGATCATGTTCTGTAATAAGGCCACTGGGATTTTAATTTTGTTATTGTTTTAACGCATTTATGGCTTATTATGAATTGATCAAAATGGGGTTTTCCTAAAAATGTAAATAACTATTTTCCAAAATATTAATGAACGGTTCACAAGCTATCAACAATTAAACACGAGATTTCCTTAACTTACAACCACAGTTTTAGAACGTCACATTTTTGAAACCCACCGAATCTGATTTTTGTTATAAATCAAATTTTCGATGTTAGTAATGTAAATAATGTTTTGCAAGAAAACCTTAAAATTGAATCTGATTTTCAAAATGAAAACAAAACTCGAAATATTCAACAATCGCGTAGTTTTTTTAACAACCTTTCCATATGGCATGCCAGATTTGGTCTTAATGTCTGGGCCAGGTTTAGGGTGTTATAGTTTTGGCGTTTGTTTAAGTCCATATAAAGATTTAACAAACTTACATACCTTATGCTTGTAACATCCTGAAATAGTAGGTCTGCATATTTTGTGTGTTGTAGGGTTCAGGTGTTAGCTTGAGATTTAGAAGTGCGAATTGGGCTCAGGTTGGGCTGAGACCTTGGTTATTTTTCTTTTCTGTTAGGGCATTATAGGGTTTAAAAATAGGTATCTGAGTTTAAAATTAGCATAGTGGGCTTGTGGCCCAAAGTCTGGTGGTGCTACAAGGGAACCAGAAGGTGGCATCATTAAAGGGAAGGATTGGGCCTAAGTGTTGGCCGCTTGGAGCCCATGCTCTTGGGCTAAATTCAACACTCTAAGGGGACTAGGGGAGGACGGTACAAAGGCTAGAAAATAGGAGATTTAATTCTTTTATTATGTGGATAATATGTTGATTTATGAGGGGAGGAGTTGGGGCTTAGTAGGCCTCTTTTGAAGGGAGGTTGTAGATTAAGATAACTAGGGAGGATAAGAGCTATCAGGTGGAGGTAGAGTTGGCCGAAAATCAAACCCTGGGAGGGGGAGAAAAATTGGTTTGATATGCCGAAATTAGTAGGCACAAGTGTTAGTCTTTTTAATCTATTTTTCTTCTCATATTTCCTCTTCAAAGCTGAAATTCCCTTTTCTCTAGTGGGTTCTCTCTTTCTTTGCCGCAACTCTCTAACAATCTCTTCTTCTCTTCAATATTCTTTCAAAAGCTGAATACCCTTGCCCATATTTTCTTCTCCTATAGCCAAAACCTTCAAAGTTCAGCCTTCTTTCCTGAAGTTTCAACATAGCCGAATCATCATCTCAGGATTGGTAAGTTCTCCGTCGTTTTCTTCTTTGCTATCTCTTTTCTTTCTCATCTTTATTCTAACTCAAATCACTTTCTTAATATCTCGGTGGTTTTCACTCATTATTCCTAGAAGCCGAATCTCCTCTATGGTGGCTGCTTGTGCCGAATCTAAAAGAAAATCGAAGGTAAAGAGATAGGATTTTCGTGTGGTCGAACGTTGGAGGGTGGACTTATGTCCCCTGTTTGGCCGAAGGGCCACTTCTCTTTAATCTATTCTTCTTTAGCCGAATCTCATTTGGTTGTGATGTAGGGATTCAATCATCGTTTTAGCCAAGTCTGTTAACTCGGGATTCGATTGGTTTAGGTAAGACAATTTCTTTTAGTGGTTGTGTTAATCGATTCACTCACTAAACTATTTTCTAAACCAAGTCAAATGGACATACAGATCATATCTCTCGTAGTGAGTTTGACGAGGCTTTTAATGGATGCAACAAACATACAAGTTGGAGAGGGAAGCAAACCATCGGGTTCAATCCCTAAGTTCAAGAAACGAGCAGTATCGACAATACGAGATTGGCCACCAGGTTGTGGGCCGACATCGGAGCAAGATCGTAGGCGGTAGTGGTAGTCTCGAGTGATGATAGTGTTAAAGCCGAGAGTGCGATAGTACGAGTATCATGTGTGTAACTCTTGCACACTTCATATGTTGTTATGTTAAATGTTGTGTTTTATCAAAAGCCGAAATAGCAGTGGGAAACATTACGTTACACTTATGGGTATAAGCAACGACTCCTGGTAAGTCCATTATGGTGAATAACGTATTTTATCTATGTGAAACTTGTGTGTGTGCCATGTTATTTTCTTTTAAGTGTTAAACATGATCATATTGTATGGAGAAACATATACATGAGATATGGGTATGATGAGAGGAGGGGGAAGGCATGGTTTATTAGACTGTCACCAGTGGTTAGGTACCACACGTGGGTTGGCCCCACATATTATTATTCTGTGACTATGTTTCGGTGGTTTGGAACCACCAGTGGTTAGGTACCACATATGATTTCCTCTGTGACTCGTCCCAGTGGTTAGGTACCACAGTAGGTTGGCCCCACATATCGATATAAGGGATCGTCACCAATGGTTAGGTACCACAAGTGGGTTGGCCCCGCACATGAATATTTGTAACTTTGGTTACCAGTAGTTAGGTACGACCAGTTGCTAGGTGCCACATGGGTTAGATTTGGAAGACTTGGGTGGATATTTAGATAATGGGTTGCATGACATGCATAATATCATATGAATATGTGTATGAGCTTAACGTCTTTTGGGATGGGGAATTACACACTAAGTCTCGGTGACTCACCCCTTCTGTTGTTTTTTTTCAGATAATACTTAGATTGTGGATTCAGAGTCGGGGTGGACTCGTGGTGGCCATGCTCAACAATTGTTTCTATTTCACTGTTTATTACGGATTTGGTTTTCCTCTACTTTAAGTTTGGATTTCAGTTTGTAATAAGGCCACTTAAACTTTACTTTGGGATTTATTATTTGTTCCATTTTCTCTTAAATTTTTATTAAACGAAAAAGGCATGTCAATTAATTTACGAGATGGACGATTTTATAAACTTAAGTAAATACTTTGAGTTTTTCTAAAGTTATACGCCGGATAAATAATAAACAAAGGTTAACAACAAGGTGATTCTATCATGCTGAATTAAGTTTCAAAATGTTTTAACAATTCACTCAATTCAACCTCATTTCTTTTTAACTACAAAAATGTTTTCTCTTCAAATCAAGTCGACAAAATGGTTTGTAAGACGTTTTCTTCCCAGTGACACGCCAGATTCGGTCGTAGCGTTTAGATCGGGTTTGGGATGTTACATTTTTGGTATCAGAGCCCGGTTCAAAAGTTCGGCTGTGGGTATAAGGCCCAAAATATTTTCAATAAAAGGGCTGTAAAATGATTTTTAGGGAGATGTATATCTCGAAAAGCATGGCACCTGAGTCTCCGGCACCGATCCACTCAGGTAAGTATCCTAACCTTTGATGTAATATATATGTGTGATGGGTTAATGGGTTTATAGGGACGTAGATAGATATGTTAGGGCCTGTGGACCTTAGGCTTAGTTACACAAACTCTTAAATTCCATAAAACTTAACTTCCCTAAATAAACATGTTTGTGAGCAAGTCGAAGGGCTAGGGTGTGGTAACAGGCATACGCATGTCTAGGATTGGATTCAGGAAGAGCTTGGTATTTAAGCAGTCCTAGCGACTCACCTCCTCTTCTCTGGAATCCTACCTGGTGCATAGTGACTGTTCACCCTAGCCATGAGGAGTTGTTAACGGGCCAAAGTTTTAACTAAAACCCGAAAGGGACCAGTACCTTATCTTTGCAAAAATTACTTATATGATCCTGATTTTGCAAAATTATCCACAATACCCTAGGTTGAGGTAAATAACCAAAATACCCTTGATTTTGTGAAATGACCAAAATAACCCTGTTTGGAAAGTTACCAAAGCACCTTTGTTTGAGAAATTACCAAAATACCCCCAGATTGCAAAATTATCGAAATACCCCTATTTTGGAAAAATCACCAAGATACCCTATTTTGAAAATTATGAAAATACCCTTGTAGGTTAAAATTACAAAAATACCCCTAGGTAGTGAAATGATGAAAATACCCTTAGGCAATGAATGTGAGACCATAGATGAACTTGTGTGTTTGATACGTATATGTGGTGTTTCGTTGGATGTTGATTGAATGGGAATTTTAGAATTAGGGAATACCGACTTGAGAATTGAACTGTGTAGGCATAGTTCAAATTTGAAAGAACCACTGTTAAAAACTTCCTTCCATAAGACTGTTCGTTGTTAATCAGTGGAAGAAAAAGTTATTAACCTATAAAATTTCTAGATCAGATTAATTCGCGAGCGGTAGAATGAGCACTCGAGGTCGAGGGCGTATTGTGCGTGGCCGTGGTAGGGGTAGGACGACTGTGTCTGAACCGATAGGGTCTGGTTATGGGTCAGAAAATGAGGTGTCGCCATCGCCAGCTGTGGGCTCTGAAGTTCAAGAGTAGGCAGGTGGTGATGATGCAGTATTACAGGCTATGCTACGAGTCCTAGAGAGAGTTGCTTGAGCAGGCCTAGGTATAGGGACTCGAAAATTTGTGTCTGAACGACTCCGAGCTAGTGGAGCTGAGGTATTTAGGGGAATTTTGGGTGTAGCTCCCAACACAGCAGAGTACTGGTTAGAGGCGACAGAGCACATAATGGATGACTTGGACTTCACATCCGAGGAGAAGCTAAAAGGGATAGTATCTCTTCTTTGAGATGAGTCTTATTAGTGGTGGCTCACGGTCAGGGAAGGTGCGTTGGCCGATGATATCATTTGGGACTTTTTCAAGGCGACTTACCAGAGGAAGTACGTTTGGTCTAGTTATATAGATGCACAACGAAAGGCATTTCTGAATTTGGTTCAGGGGAGTAAGTTGGTATCCAAGTACGAGGCAAAATTTTTGTGATTAAGCAGGTATGCTCGAGGTATCGTGGCTACGGAGCATGAGCGCCTGTGCTTTTTGTTAAGAAAAAGGATGGGTCGATGCGAATGTGCATAGATTATCGTTAGTTGAATAAGTTGACGATTAAGAATAGGAATCCATTACCACGGATAGATTTGAGGTCGGGATATCACCAGCTTAAGGTCAGGGAGGCGGATATCCATAAGACGACTTTTTGTACTCATTACGGTCACTATGAATTTTTGGTGATGCCGTTTGGGTTGACTAACGCCCCAGCAGCATTTATGGAAATGATGAATCGAGTGTTCCAGCCATATTTGGTTCGGTTCGTCATAGTGTTTATAGATGATATTCTGGTGTACTCGAAGTCGGAGGAGGAGCACGACGCACATCTGCGGGTGGTTTTACAGATTCTAAGAGAAAAGCAGTTGTTCGCTAAGTTTAGTAAGTGCGAGTTCTGGTTGAAGGAAGTTACTTTTTTGGGTCATATGGTGTCAGCAGAGTGGATTAGAGTGGACCCCCAGAAGATTGAAGCGGTATTAGACTGGAAATCGTTGAAGTCTATGGCAGAGATTCAAAGTTTTTTGGGTTTAACAGGATATTATAGAAGGTTTGTGGAAGGGTTTTCTTTGATTGCAGCACCGTTAACCAAGTTGCTAAGGAAAAGAGTTTCGTTTGTGTGGTCAGAGAAGCAACAAGAGAGTTCTGAGGAGTTGAAGAGGATTTTGACGGAAGCTCGGTGCTGATTCAACCTGAAGCAGGGAAAGAGTTTACGGTTTATTGTGATGCATCGCATACAGGGTTAGGGTGTGTGCTGATGCAAGAGGGGAAGGTAGTAGCGTATGCTTCTCGGCAATTGAGACCTCACGAGGTGAATTACCCGACGCACGATCTAGAGTTGGCTGCAGTGGTTTTCTCCCTAAAAATTTGGAGACATTACTTGTATGGAGAAAAGTCTATTGTGTACACAGATCATAAGAGTTTGAAATACCTCATTACTAAAAAGAAATTGTATTTAAGGTAGAGGAGGTGGATCGAGCTATTGAAGGATTATGATTGCTCGATTGAGTACCATCCGGGTAAGGCTAATGTGGTAGCTGACGCCTTGAGCCGCAAGGTTGTGGCAGATTTAAGAGCCTTGTTTGCCCACCTTAGTCTGTATGATGACGGAAGTCTGTTAGCAGAACTACAAGTGAAGCTAACGTGGTTAAACCAGGTTAAGGAAAAATAATTGGTGGATGAGGTCTTAAACGCTTGGTGTTTGCAAGTGCAGAATGATGGATTGGAGGGGTGTAGCTTGAGCAGCAATGGAGTGCTATGTTTTTAGGGGAAGGTTTACATGCCTAAAGATGTGGAGTTAAGGCAGAAGATTCTTCAGGAAGCTCATAGCAGTCCATACGCTATGCATCCTAGAGGTAGTAAGATGTACCGAGATTTGTGGGAGCAATTTTGGTGGTCGAGCCTAAAGTGAGAAGTAACTGAATTTGTGAGTAAGTGTTTGACGTGTCAACAGGTTAAAGCCGAACATCAGTTACCCTTGGGATTGTTGCAACCTATAAAGATTCTACAGTGGAAATGGGAAAGGATCACGATAGATTTTGTTAGTGGGCTACCCCTCACGCCTACTAAGAAGGATTCGGTCTAGGTGATTGTTGACCGTTTAACAAAGTCAGCTCATTTTATGTCGATTCGGGTTGATTACTCTCTCTAAAAGTTGGCTAAATTATATGTGGCAGAAATTGTGAGGTTACATGGGGTGCCAGTGTCGATTATCTCAGACAGGGACCCTAGGTTCACGTCGAGGTTTTGGAAGGCATTTAACCAAGCATTGGGTACAAAATTGGATTTCAGTATGGCTTTTCATCCTCAGTCAGTTGGATAATCAGAGAGGGTAATACAGGTTTTGGAAGATATACTAAGGGGTTGCGCCTTGGATTTTAGAGGTAGTTAGGAAGAATTTCTACCGTTGGTAGAGTTCGCATACAACAATAGTTACCAGGCAAGTATTAGGATGGCACTATATGAAGCGTTATATGGTCGAAAGTGTCTTACCCCTACGTGTTGGATGGAGTTGGGGGAGCGGCAGTTATTAGGTCCAGAGTTGGTTGCTAAAATAGAAGATAAGGTTAGGCTGATTCGAGCTCGTCTGAAGGAAGCTTCGGACAGGTAAAAGTCTTATGCCGATCTCAAACGGAAGGATATAGAATTTGCAGAGGGTGACAGGGTTTTCTTGAAGGTGTCGCCGTGGAAGAAAGTGCTGAGATTTGGTTGGAAAGGCAAGCTGAGCCCTAGGTTTATCGGGCCTTATCAAGTGTTGAAGAGAGTGGGACCAGTAGCTTATCAGCTCGAGTTGCCACCAGAATTGAGTCAGATCCATAATGTGTTTCATGTTTCCATGCTTAGACGCTATCACTCAGATCCGTCTCATGTTGTGCCGGTGGAAGAAATTAAGGTGAGCCCAGACTTATCTATTGAGGAGGAACCAGTATAGATCCTAGAGCGGGATGTCAAAGTATTGCGTAGGAAATCAGTCCCTTTGGTGAAAGTATTGTGGTGGAACCATAGGTCAGAAGAAGCGACATGGGAGTCGGAAGATGTTATGCGGCAGAAATACCCACAACTCTTTTGATCAGGTAAATTTGAGGTCGAAATTTATTTTAAGGGGGGTGGAACTATAACATCCTAAAATAGTGGGTCTGCGCATTTTGTGTGTTGTAGGGTTCAGGTGTTAGCTTGAGATTTAGAGGTGCGAATTGGGCTTAGGTTGGGCTGAGACCTTGGTTATTTTTTTTCTGTTGGGGCATTATAGGGTTTAAAAATAGGTTTCTGGGTTTAAAATTAGCATAGTGGGCTTGTGGCCCAAAGTCTAGTGGTGCTACAAAGGAACCAGAAGGTGGCGTCATTAAGGGGAAGGATTGGGCCTAAGTGTTGGCCGCTTAGAGCCCATGCTCTTGGGCTAAATTCGGTACTCTAAGGGGACTAGGGGAGGACGACACAAAGGCTAGAAAATAAGAGATTTAATTCTTTTATTATGTGGATAATATATTGATTTATGAGGGGAGGAGTTGGGGCTTAGTAGGCCTCTTTTGAAGGGAGGTTGTAGATTAAGATAACTAGGGAGGATAAGAGCTATCAGGTGGAGGCAGAGTTGGCCAAAAATCAAACTCGGGAGGGAGAAAATCGGTTTGATATGCCAAAATTAGTAGGCACAAGTGTTAGTCTTTTTCATCTATTTTCCTTCTAATCTTTCCTCTTCAAAGTCGAAATTCCCTTTTCTCTTGTGGGTTCTCTCTTTCTTTGCCGCAACTCTCTAACATTCTCTTCTTCTCTTCAATATTCTTTCAAAAGCCAAATACCCTTGCCCATATTTTCTTCTCCCATAGTCGAAACCTTCAAAGTTTAGCCTTCTTTCCGAAGTTTCAACATAGCCAAATCACCATCTCAGGATTGGTAAGTTCTCCGTCGTTTTATTCTTTGCTATCTCTTTTATTTCTCATCTTTATTCTAACTCAAATCACTTTCTTAATATTTCGTTGGCTTTCACTCATTATTCCTGGAAGCTGAATCTCCTCTGTGGTGGCTGCTTGTGCCGAATCTAGAAGAAAACCAAAGGTAAGGAGATAGGATTTTCGTGTGGCCGAACATTGGAGGGTGGACTTATGTCCCCTATTTGGCCGAAGGGCCACTTCTCTTTAATCTATTCTTCTTTAGCCGAATCTCATTTGGTTGTGGTGTAGGGATTCAATCATCATTTTAGCAAAGTCTGTTAACTCCGAGATTTGATCGATTTAGGTAAGACAATTTCTTTTAGTGGTTGTGTTAATCGATTCACTCACTAAACTATTATCTAAACCAAGTCATATGGACATACAAATCATATCTCTCGTAGTGAGTTTGACGAGGCTTTTAATGGATGCAAGAAACATACAAGTTGGAGAGGGAAGCAAACCATCGAGTTCGATCCCTAAGTTCAAGAAACGAGCAGTATCGGTAGTACGAGATTGACCACCGGTTTGTGGGCTGGTATCAGAGCAAGATCGTAGGCCGATAGCGGTAGTCTCGAGTGACGATAGTGTTAAAGTCGAGAGTGCGATAGTACGAGTATTAGGTGTGTAACTCTTGCACACTTCGTATGTTGTTATGTTAAATGTTTTGTTTTGTCAAAAGCCGAAATAGCAGAGGGAAACATTACGTTACCCTTATGGGTATAAGCAAGGACTCCGGGTAAGTCCATTATGGTGAATAACGTGTTTTATCTCTGTGAAACCTCTGTGTGTGCCATGTTATATTTTTTTAAGTGTTAAACATGATCACATTGTATAGAGAAACATATACATGAGATATGGGTATGATGAGAGGAGGAGGAAGGCATGGTTTATCAGACTGTCACCAGTGGTTAGGTACCACACGTGGGTTGGCCCCACATATTATTATTCTGTGACTAAGTCTCGTGGTTTGGAACCACCAGTGGTTAGGTACCACATATGATTTCCTATGTGACTCGTCCCAATGGTTAGGTACCATAGTGGGTTGGCCCCACGTATCGATATAAGGGATCGTCACCAGTGGTTAGGTACCACAAGTGGGTTGGCCCCACACATGAAAATTTGTAACTTCGGTTACCAGTGGTTAGGTACCACCAGTGGCTAGGTGCCACAAGGGGTAGATTTGGGAGACTCAGGTGGATATTTAGGTAATGGGTTGCATGACATGCATAATATCATATGAATATGTGTATGAGCTTAACATCTTTTGGGATGGGGAATTACACACTGAGTCTTGGTGACTCACCCCTTCCATTGTTTTTTTAGATAATGCTTAGATCGTGGATTCAGAGCCGGGGTGGACTCGTGGTGGCCATGCTCAACAATTGTTTCTATTTCACTGTTTATTACGGATTTGGTTTTCCTCTACTTTAAGTTTGGATTTCAGTTTGTAACAAGGCCACTTAAACTTTACTTTGGGATTTATTAGTCGTTCCGTTTTCTCTTAAATTTTTATTAAACGAAAAAGGCATGTCAAGTAATTTACGAGATGGATGTTTTTATAAACTTAAGTATATACTTTGAGTTTTTCTAAAGTTATACGCCAGATAAATAATAAACAAAGGTTAACAACAAGGTAATTCTATCATGCTGAATTAAGTTTCAAAATGTTTTAACAATTCACTCAATTCAACCTCGTTTCTTTTTAACCATAGAAATGTTTTCTCTTCAAATCAAGTCGACAAAATGGTTTGTAAGACGTTTTCTTCCCAGTGACACGCCAGATTCGGTCGTAGCATTTAGACCGGGTTTGTGGTGTTACAATGCTCTTGCCCTGGAACAACAAATCCTACCGATTGTTCCATGTACACTTCCTCTTCCAATTCACCATTTAAAAATACAGTTTTAACATCCATTTGGTGAACAACCAAATTACATATTGAGGTAAGTGATATTAAGAGTCTAATTTTAGTAATTCTTACTACTAGAGCATATGTATCAAAGTAATTAATACCTTGTTTTTGTGTAAAACCTTTGGCTACCAAACTTTCTTTAAATTTATCAATGGTTCCATCGACCTTCATTTTCTTTTTGAAGATCCATTTACAACCTGTTGGTTTGGAACCCGGTGGAAGATCAACTAAGATCCAAGTTTGGTTTCCCATTATTGAATCCATCTCATCATTTATTGCTTCTTTCCAAAAAAAATAGAGTCTTGAGATTTCATTGCCTCTTCAAATGTAATTGGATCACATTTCGTATTATAACAATAAGGTATCTTATTGCATATACTTTCACCTTTTCCTTCTATAAGAAGCATAATGAAATCTGGTCCAAAATCTTTGACCTTTTTAATTCTCTTTCTTCTTTTAATTCTTGACAAGATTCATCATTATTATCAATTTGTTCTAATGGAATCTCATTCTCATTTGAAGAATGAATCAATTGTTGTGGCTGTAATTATCTTGAAATAGAATTAAGTCTATTTTCATCAAAAGTAGCATCTCTTCATTCAATAACAATATTAATTGAAATTGAATCATTTCATTCAATTACCATGAACCTATATGCCTCGCTGTTATGTGCATATCCTATAAATATGCATTCAATTCCTCTTTCACCTAACTTTTTACGTTTAGGTGTTAGAACTTTGACAATAGCTCTACAACCCCAAACCTTCAAATAATTAAGGTTTGGTTTCCTTTTCTTCCATTGTCAATAGGGGGTTATTTTGGTTTCCTTATTAGGAACTCTATTCAATATATGACAAGCTGTTAGAACAACTTTTCCCTAAAAGCCTTGTCAAAGACCTGAATATGATAACAATGAATTTACCATTTTAGTTAAGACTCTATTTTTCCTTTCAGCTACACCATTTTGTTGTGATGTGTAAGGGGTCAAAACTTGTCGGACAATTCCAGCGGATTCAAAATAACTTGGATTATAGTATTCTCCACCTCTATCCGATCTTAAGCACTTGATAAATGATTCACACTGAAGCTCAACTTCAGATATATAAACTTTAAATTTATCAAGTGCTTCATCTTTTGAATGCAATATATATACAAAACAATATCTAAAACAATCATCAATAAAAGTAACAAAATATTTCTTTCCACCTTATGTAGGAGTATTATGCATGTCACATAAATCACTATGTATCAAATCAAGTAATTTTTTTTCCTTTTAACCTTAAGGAAAAGGTTTCTTGTAATTTTAGTCAACATACAGTATCGCATTTTTCAATATTATTATTAAAAATAGGAATTAAATCTAACTAATACATGTCATTCAATTTTGTATAATTCAAATGTCCTAATCTATAATGCCATAAACAAAAAGATTCAACCATATAAGCAGAAATAGTATTTTTATTCTTAATAATAATATTGAGTTTGAACATACTCTCATACATATACCCTTTCCCTACAAAAATTCCTCCTTTAGACAAAATAAACTTATCTGCCTCAAAAACTAGTTTGAAACCAAACTTGTTCAACAGACTTCCAGACACTAAATTCTTCCTAACTTCTGGTACATAATATACATCATTTAAAGTTAAAACCTTTCCAAAAGTAAATTGTAGTTCAACAGATCATTTGCCTTTGTTTGCTGCGGTGGAAGAATATCCCATGTACAAGACATTGTCATTTTCACATTGTGTGAACTTTGTGAACATGCTTTTATCTTTGCACACTTTTTTGGTTGCTTTGGTATCAATCCACCATGTATTATTATCTTGTGCCGTATTAATTTCAGATATCATTGCAACGAACTTTTCGTTACTATCAACCTTAGAAGATGATTTCTTCTTTAAAAATCGATATTTATTCTTGAAATGTCCAGGCTTACCACAATGATAGCATGAGCCCTTTTATTTCTTTTTGAACTTAAGTGCTATAACAGCCCATTTTCGGGGCTAGTCAGAATAGTGGTTTGAGACCGCTAATCTGAGATTGAAGAAAATTATTTTGATGTTATTTTATGTGTTATGGCATTGATATATGGCTATGTGGAAATTTGGTACTTTAATCTGAGCGATAGCATGTTTAATTATGAAAAATGACTAAATCGCATAAAGTGCAAAAGTTAAATTTTTCAAGGTAGAGGTGTCTAATAGCCATAGAATATTAAATTAGAGGTCCTTAAAGTGAAAATAAGCCATTTAAGAAGGGATGGTCGGCCATAGGGACAAGATTATTAAATGGGTCAATTCGTTAGGTAGAAATATGTGACTAAATTGCTTTTTATGCACAAAATAAAGAAAAGAGTGATACCATCTTTTCTTCAACAATTTTCACCACCAAAAATACCAGCTTAGAGGGGGTTTTGAAAGCTTTGAAAAATTTAGCAACTTAACCTCATCCAAACCAAGAAGAACGTGGAATCAACCTTGACCGAGGAAAAGACAAGGTTACGGAATAGACTGTCGATTGACGTGTTTTGCACCAAGGTAAGTTTATGTGTAAATGATGCATTTTACATACACATGTTGTTACTAATTGGTGCATTGTATGATTGAGAACATGTATGATTTAAGTGGATTGAATTTGGTAGTTATTGAATAATTTCCGTATGAATGATGAAATAGATACGTAAATGTGAAATAACGTCTGTAGTAATAAATAGTGGGATGTGTGCGATACCACTATAACAACTCTTGATGGTGGGCTAAGTGCGATACCACCTTATTACTTAATTACGATGGGCTGTGTGCGATACCATCGTCTGTTTATCATTTGGTGGGCTATGTGCAATACCACCTTATTAAAGTTTCATGGTGGGCTAAGTGTAAAACCACAGAGTAATTGGTATTATGAATGGTTTATTAAGAAATTATGATGTGTTGTATCATGTGACTCTGTGGTGTTAAGTGCAGGGATGCATGTTAATAAATGTGAGCATTAATCTTGTGATATGGTTAGAATATGGTAAGGGAGGAAATGAGTAAGGATGATTATGAATGTGGATTGTTCTTGCTTTGTATGTAATGCTATTTATTGTTTAGCCCATACTATGAAGTTATTTGTTTACACGTAAAATTACTAAGCTTAAAGCTTACTCCCTTTTCTTTTCCCTTATTTTTAGTGTTAAAGAGCTGGGTCAGGATATGAAGATAATTGGATGATTCGCCCACACTACCAACTCATCTATGTATATCTAGAGTTAGTGTTTTTGAGTATGGCCTGTATAGAGGCTAGACTAGGTAAATTGTTTTGTTATTTTGGCCAAGAGTGTGTTGGCCCTTTTAATGATAACTCTTCTGTATATAGTCGTAGTTGATGGCTCATTATTATATATGAAAAGATGAAGTTATTCATGGAAGTGTACATTGTAAAATCTGAGTTGTTTTGTGACATGTTGAATAGATTTACATTGTGTAAGTTAGAATGGTGAAAAGAGCTTGGTAAATAGCCTTGCTCTTGTCCACACGGGTAGGTACACGGGCATATGTCTAGGCCATGTGTGACACACGGTCAGTCCCATGGGTGTGTGACCAGGCTATGTGTCCCCTTGAATGTTAGAATTTCATGTCAGTAAGCTCAGTAGCAAACATACAGGTAGAGACATGGCCGTGTGTCTCAGCCGCGTAGGAGGCACGACCACAGACATGGGCTTGTACCCAGGCCGTGTGAAGTCTGCACCTTGATTTTAGAATTTAAATCTCTACATGGTTGAAACACACGGGCATGTGATAGGCCGTGTAGAATAAGTCAGTGTCGACCAAGGGTACAACACACGGACGTGTGGCTAACCGTGTGATACAAGTCAGTGTCGACCATGGTTGCAAGGCATAGACGTGTGAAATACCACACGGGCGTTTCCCATCTCACACGGGCGTGTCCCATCTCACACAGGCGTGTGGCTCCTATTTAGGTAAAATTTTCCTAAGTGCGCGCAAGTTTCCATTTTATTTTGAAACCTTTCGGAAGTGTGTTTAGGGCCCCGTAGGCTCATTATTAGGATACTAGAGGTGTGTATGGAAAATTTTTTAATTTGGAATGGAATTTGATAGCCCAAAGTTGCATGACCATGTGAGTTAAGTACGGTAATGCCTCATATCTGGTTTCAAAGTAGAATACGGGTAAGGGGTGTTACATTTAGTGGTATCAGAGCTATGGTTTAGTCAGTTCTTGAACTATCGTAGTGTGTTTTAGGGTCTAGCTATACATGCCATAAGTGTATATTGATAGAGTGGTGGCTTCTGACGATTCTAAACTTTATTTTTATATAGTAATAGATCCCGATTGAGCGACTGTTGATGACACAGCTAGTAACGCGTCGGCTCCCACGTAAGGGACCGTGCCTGTAGAGAGTGGACCCGAGACTAGGGGTCAAGGAGAAGAGGCCCAGGAAGCCTTTCTCTAAATGATGAGTAACTGGTACATGGAGTATGTACAAGCTAACCCTAATGCTCAACTTCCTCCACCCCATCCTATACATCAACCAGTTCCTGCGGCTCTTCAAGGTATAGATTTAGTGAGGTTAACTAAGCCCCCGGTAGATAAGATTCAGAAGCGAGGGATTGAGGAGTTTAGGGCTAATATAGATTATAACCCCGAGAAGGTAGAGTTCTGGCTTGAGAACTCGATAAGAGTGTTTGATGAACTCTCTTGTACACCTGAGGAGAGCTTAAAATGCACCGTGTCTTTGTTGAGAGACTCGGCATACCATTTGTGGAAAATATTAAAGTCGGTGGTCCCAAGGGAGAAAGTAACGTGGGACTTCTTCTTGTAAGAATTCTGAAAGAAGTATATTAGTCAGAGGTTTGTGGACCAGAAACGGAAAGAATTCCTTGAACTGAAGCAAGGAAAAATGACTGTGGCAGAATATGAGTGCAAGTTTGTTAGGCTTAGCAAGTATGCACAAGAATGTGTATCTACAGAAGCTATTTTGTGCAAGAGATTTGAAGATGGACTGAATGAGGATGTCATACTTTTAGTTGGGATGTTATAATTAAAGGAGTTTGTAGTGTTGGTTGATAGAGCATGTAAAGCCGAAGAACTGAATAAGGAAAAGAGGAAAGCTGTGAATGAGGCCCGGGATGCAAAAAAAAAAAGATGAGGAAATCATACCAATCTCAATAGAAGAAGTACAAGGAAGTAAACTCTCGAACGACTGCATCAGTTGGACATTCACATAGAGATCGAGGTAGTACCTACTCGGACTCGAGAGTTCAAACCACTTCGGTGGTAAGTGTGGGCAATTCGAAGTCTAAATCGGAGTGTCCAAATTGTGGAAGACAACACACTAAGGAGTGTTAGGGGAAACAACCAGAATTGTTATAAGTGTGGTTCCCTCGATCATTTCATCCAAAATTTCCCTGAGAAGGATGACAAGGAAATGAAGCAAGAGATGAGATCAAGTAACGTATCTTCAAGGGGTAGACCAAAAAAGAACCTGGGAGGTGGGACTAGTGGTAGAGGTGTGCCTCAAGATTTTGCTGTGAGATCGGAGGGTCGAGCACCTGCAAGGACTTATGCCATTCATACTCACGAAGAGGCATCATCTCCAAATGTGATAACAGGTACTTTTTTTGTTCATGACACATCTGTTATTGCTTTGATTGATCCGGGGTCTACCCATTCATATATTTGCATGAAACTGGCATCTAGTATGAGCATAGTTGTTGAGTCTACGGAATTCTTAGTAAAGGTGTCAAACCCGTTAGGCAAACATGTGCTAGTTGACAAGGTGTGTAGGAATTGTCCTTTGACAACCAGAGGTTATTGTTTTCTGGCAAACCTTATGTTGTTGCTGTTTGATGAATTTCATTTGATTCTTGGCATAGATTGGTTGACTGCCCATAATGTTTTTGTGAACTTTGGTAGCAAGTTTATTGAATTGAAATGTAAAAATATGGATGTCATTCGAGTTGAATTAGGTAGATCGGATAATCTACCAGTGATAATTTCAACAATAGTAGCTGAGAAATATTTGTAGAAAGGATACGAGTATTATCTCACTTTTGTGTTGAATACTCAAGAGTCAGAAGTAAAGATTGAGTCAGTGCCAGTGGTATGCGAATATCTAGATGTGTTTCTGAAGGAGTTACCTGGATTCCCTTCAGTTAGAGAGGTCAAGTTTGGGATTGAGTTAGTTCCGAGAACGGCACCTATCTCGGTTGCTCCGTATAGGATGGCACCATTAGAGTTGAAAGAATTGAAGGTTCAGTTGAAAGAGTTAACGGATAAGGGTTTTGTAAGATCGAGCATTTCACCGTGGGGTGTTTCGGTACTTTTCGTGAAGAAGAAAGATGGGTCAATGAGATTGTGCATAGACTACAGGCAACTCAACAAAGTGACAGTGAAGAATAAGTATCTTTTTCCAAGAATAGATGTCTTGTTTGAACAACTGAAGGGAGCTACAGTTTTCTCCAAGATAGACTTAAGGTTTGGTTATTATCAGTTGAGAGTTAAGGAGCAAGATGTGTCGAAAACTACATTTCAGATAAGGTATGTCCATTATGAGTTTCTTGTCATGCCATTTGGTCTAAGGAATTCTCCTGCGATTTTCATGGACTTGACGAATCGCATCTTCCGATCGTACTTGGACAAGTTTGTAGTTGTTTTTATAGACGACATATTAGTCTATTCTTGGGATGAGAGTAAACATGCAGAGCATCTAAGAATTGTTTTGTAGAATTTAAGAAACAAGCAGTTGTATGCTAAATTTAGCAATAGTGAGTTTTGGCTTTAAGAGGTCGGATTCTTAGGGCACTTTGTGTCAGGTGATGGTATTAGAGTTGACCCGAGTAAGATCTCGGCTATTTTGGAGTGGAAGCTGACAAGAAATGTATCGGAGGTCAGAAGCTTTTTGAGCTTAGCAGGGTACTATAGACGGTTCATAAAGGGGTTTTCCATGATTGCTACCTTGATGACGAAATTGTTGCATAAGGATGTCAAGTTTGAATGGACTGAGAAATGTCAACAGAGTTTTGAGAGATTGAAAACATTGAAAACAACCAGAGTCGGGGAAAGAATTTTTGGTTTATAATGATGCTTTATTTAACGGTCTTGGCTGTATGTTGATGCAAGAGGGTAAGGTAGTCGCTTACGCCTCGAGATAGCTAAAATCACATGAGAAGAATTATTCAACTCATTATTTGGAGTTGGTTGTAATTGTTTTCACCTTAAAGATTTGGCGTCATTATTTATATGGTGAGAAGTGTAGAATCTTTACGGATCATAAGAGTTTGAAGTACTTGATGGATCAAAAGGATTTAAATTTGAGACAACAGCGGTGGCTTGAATTGTTAAAGGACTATGAGCTAGTAATCGATTACCATCCGAGGAAAGTGAATATGGTTGCGAATGCCATGAGTAAGAAATCCGTGTCTGCTTTGAGAGCTATGAGCACACACTTAGCATTGTCTGATGATGGAGTTATATTAGCTGAGATGAGGGCTAAACCATTATTTATTCAGCAGATATGTGAAGCTCAAGAAAATGATAGCGAGATACAAGTTAAAAGAGCTTAGTGCGAGTTGGGAAATGATTCTGATTTTGGATGAGTTCAGATGGTTATTTGATGTTTAGCGATCGAATTTGTGTACCTAAAGATGATGAATTGATTCGAAAAATTTTGCATGAAGCACACAGTGGTCACTTGTCAGTACATCCCTGTAGCATGAAAATGTACAATAATTTGAAGAAATTTTATTAGTGGCTGGTTATGAAAAAGACATCTCTGAGTTTGTGACAAGATGTCTGATTTGTCAACAAGTGAAAGTCGAGCATCAAGTACCTTCGGGATTACTTTAGCTGGCGATAGTTCCCGAATGGAAATGGGATCAGATCACCATGGATTTTGTAATGGGGTTGCCTATGACCCCAAAAAAGAAAAATGCTATGTGGGTTATCTTTGATAGTCTAACGAAGTTGACTCACTTTATACCGGTGCGTGTTGATTATGCACTGGATAAGTTGGCCGAGTTGTATATTATTGAGGTGGTGAGATTACATGGAGTGCCTGTATCTATTATCTCAGATAGAGATCCGAGATTTATTTTGAGGTTTTGGAAGAAGTTGCAGGAGGCCTTGGGTACAAGGTTGAATTTTAGTACTGCGTTCCATCTTCAAACCGACGGCCAATCTAAAAGAGTGATTCAAGTCCTTGAGGATATGCTCTGATGCTGTGTGTTAGAGTTTGGAGGTAATTGGGAGAGATATCTACCTTTGGTTGAGTTTACTTACAACAACAGTTATCAGTCGAGTATACAGATGGCACCATACGAAGCCTGGTATGGTCTTAAATGTCAGACTCCCTTGTATTGGGCCGAGCTTAGTGAGAAGCGTAATCATGGGGTCGATCTAGTTAAAGAGATCAAGGAGAAAGTAAAAGTGATCTGTGATAGTCTGAAAGCTGCTTCGGACCGATAAAAGTCGTACGTGGATTTGAAAAGAAAAGAAATTGAGTTTCAAGTGGGCGACGAAATATTTCTGAAAGTATCCCAGTGGAAGAAAATACTGAGATTTGGTCGAAAGGGGAAATTGAGTCCGCGATTCATAGGTTCGTATGAGACTACCGAAAGGATTGGGCTAGTGGCATACCGGTTGGCTTTGCAGGTAGAGTTAGAGAAAATACACAATGTGTTCCATGTATCGATGTTAAGGTGTTATCGCTCTAATCCTTTTCATGTGATTCCTCCAACAGAAATTGAGATACGACCAGACATGACATATGAGAAGGAGCTGATTAAGATTATGGGTCAAAAGGTGAAACAGTTGAGGAATAAGGACATAGCCCTAGCAAAAGTGCTATGGCAAAAACACGGTGTACAAGAGGCTACGTGGGAATTGGAAGAAGCCATAAGAGAGCAATATCCAAACCTTTTTATCGGTAAGATTTTCGAGGGTGAAAATCTCTAAAGGAGGGGAGAGTAGTAACAGCCCAATTTCGGGGCTAGTCATAACAGTGGTTTAGAGACCGCTAATCCGAGATTGAGGAAAATTATTTTGATGTTATTTTATGTGTTCTGGCATTAATGTATGGCTATGTGGAAATTTTGGTACTTTAATTTAAGCGATAGCATGCTTAATTGTGAAAAAGGACTAAATCGCATAAAGTGCAAAAGTTCTATTTTTCAAGGTAGAGGTGTCTAATAGCCATAGAATATTAAATTGGAGGTCCTTAAAGTGCAAATAAGCCATTGAAGAAGGGATGGCTGGCCATAGGTACAAGATTATTAAATGGGTCAATTGGTTAGGTAGAAATAGGTGACTAAATTGCTTTTTATGCATAAATAAAGAAAAGAGTGATATCATCTTTTCTTCAACATTTTTAACCACCAAAAATACCAGCTTAGAGGGGGTTTTGAAAGCTTTGAAAATTTCAGCAACTTATCCTCATCCAAACCAAGAAGAGTGTGGAATCAATCTTAACCGAGGAAAAGACAAGGTTACAGAATAGACAGTCAATTGACGCGTTTTGCATCGAGGTATGTTTATGTGTAAACAATGAATTTTATATACATATGTTTTTACTAATTGGTGCATTGTATGATTGAGAACATGAATGATTTAAGTGGATTGAATTTGGTAGTTATTGAATAATTTTCGTATGAATGACGAAATAAATATGTAAATGTGAAATAACATCCATTGTAATAAATAGTGGGTTGTGTGCGATACCACTATAACAACTCTTGATGGTTGGCTACGTGTGATACCATCTTATTACTTAATTACGATGGGCTGTGTGCGATACTATTGTCTGTTTATCATTTGGTGGGCTATGTGCGATACCACCCTATTAAAGTTTGATTGTGGGCTAAGTGTGAAACCACCGAGTAATTGGTATTATGAATGGTTTATTGAGAAATTATGGTGTGTTGTATCATGTGACTTTGTGGTGTTAAGTGCAGGGATGCATGTTAATGAATGTGAGCATTAAGCTTGTGATACGGTTAGAATGTGGTAAGGGAGGAAATGAGTAAGCATGATTATGAATGTGGATTGTTCTTGCTTAGTATGTAATGCTATTTATTGTTTAGCTCATACTATGAAGTTATTTGTTTACATGTAAACTTACTAAGCTTAAAGCTTACTCCCCTTTCTTTTCCTTTGTTTTATAGTGTTAAAGAGCCGGGTCGAGATACGAAGATAATTGGAAGATTCACCCACTATCAACTCATCTTGGTATATCTAGGCTTAGTGTTTTTGTGTATGGCATGTATAGGGGCTAGACTAGGTAAATTGATTTGTTATTTTGGCCAAGAGTGTGTTGGCCCCTTTAATGATGAACTCTTCTATATATAGCCATAGTTGATGGCTCATTATTATATATGAAAAGATGAAGTTATTCATGGAAGTTTACATTGTAAAACCTGAGTTGTTTTGTGACATGTTGAATGGATTTATGTTCTGTGAGTTAGAATGGTGAAAAGAGCTTGGTAGATAGCCTTGCTCTTGTCCACACGGGCAGGCACACGGGCATGTGTCTAGGCCGTGTGTGACACACGGTCAGTCCCATGGGTGTGTGACCAGGCTGTGTGTCCCCTTGCATGTTAGAATTTCAAGTCAGTAAGCTTAGTAGTAAACACAGGGGCAGAGACACGGCCGTGTGTCTCAACCATGTGGGAGGCACGACCATGGACATAGGCGTGTGCCCAGGCCATGTGAAGTCTGCACCTTGACTTTAGAATTTAAATTGCCACACAGTTGAAGCACATGGGCGTGTGACAGGCCATACAGAATAAGTCAATATCGACCATGGGTACAGCACATGGACATGTGGCTAACCGTGTAATACAAGTCAGTGTCGACTACGGGTGCAAGGAACGGGTGTGTCCCATCTCACACGGGCATGTGGCCCCTGTTTAGGTAAAATTTTCCTAAATGCGTGCAAGTTTCCAATTTATTTTTGAAACCTTCTGGGAGTGTGTTTAGGGCCTCGTAGGCCCATTATAATGATAATAGAGGTGTGTATGAAAATTTTTTAATTTGTAATGGAATTTGATAGCCCAAAGCTATATGACCATGTGAGTTAAGTACGGTAACACCTCGTATCCAGTTTTGGCGTAGAATATGGGTAAGGGGTGTTACAAGTGCTCTATCAATTTATTTGAACTGTCTCTTGAATGGTTTAGTAGTCTGTAATTTTTCCGTAACATGCACTTTGGCATTTTCAGAATTTAGGTTCTGACCTTGCTTTCGATATTCTTCTTCAAAACAAAGATGATTTGCCAAAGCCTCAAGAGATATTTCCTCTTTCTTATGTTTTAGACTTTTTTTAAAGTTTTTTCAAGATGGAGGAAATTTGTCTATTATGGAGGATACAACAATCATTTCATCCATTTTCATATCATATTGCTCGAATTGATTTATCATCTTTTCAATATTATGAAATTGTTCCATAATAGAACGACCATCAACCAGTTGATAATTATTGAAATGACTGACAAGAAATTTATTACTTATAACATCTTCGGTCATGTATCTTGTCTCCAATTTGTCCCATATTTCTTTAGCATGACCTCATTTTTGTAGGTGTCGAACAAACCATCAGATAAACCATTCAATATGTGAACTATGCACATGTAATCAACATTGTCCCATTTTTGTCTTTCTCGAGTTGTAGCAAGAGATTCATTTTCATTCTCTTCAGGTCTTGGAGTCTCCAAAACATATGCAATCTTTAAAATTGATATGAAGAAGTGCATCTTTTTTACCATCGTCGAAAATTGCCACCATCAAACCGATCAAGTTTGACAAAGTTGGAAGCCAACTCCCTTAGTGTTCCACTTTCATGTGTTGTGGTAGTCATCACGAATTATAACCTTAAAATTGTTAGTACAGATCTCCGGTGAGGAAAATCTCAAACACACGAACATAACTCGAATAGAAAAAAAAGATATAGGACAAGGCTCCAAGGCGTGTATCAAGCCACTATCTTTAAGGTTATATTTGGACCCACCTATCTTTGGTGTGCAAATGAGTTCCAAGCAAGTTAACCTCGAGGATACAATGCAGGTAATGACTATTTGCATTTTGCACTGACGGGAATAGTCCACTATGCATTGAGCAATGTATAACAAGAAACCCAATTTCTACAAAGAATTTTTGCAGTAATACTTTATAGAAAAATCTAATAATATTAGAAAACAAAGGAAGGAAAGAAAGAATATTAAAATTTGTTGGTGTGATTTCCAAATGAAATTCCATTCTTATTTATAGGAATTTTTGTAACGTCCCGAATTTTTGGGCCTAGATGAATTGGGCTTTGGGCTTTAGGTCTCATAAATTTTTTTTTAAAGCAAGAAAATGACAATTGACATGATGGATTTAAGGGTTTAATAAACTTGGAGTGTTTAGGGGTGTTGGAGAAGTTCTGGGCTTGAACTTTGAAGAAAAGGAATTTTTAGTTAATTATTAAAGGAACCAGGGCGATGAGTAGTTGGGCTTTTAAATAAAAATAGGGAAAAATGGTAGCAAAGAGCCTTGTGGTAGTGTGGCTAAGTGAAGCCAATTAAAGTATAGGATGGTGGCGTTATGGGATAGCAAGGAGATCCTAGGTTCGAATCCTAGCATAGTATTTTTTTAGAAGTTTAATTTTGGCCTTCTAGAAGGTTGGAAGTGGTGTGATAATAGACTTTAAGGAGAGTGATCAGAAGAGAAATTTAGGAAAAGGATTGGGGAGTTATCAGGGAGAAAAATAAGGAGATGAGATAGGGAAGAGTTGGAGCCGATTGGGACTTTCGGGGGGTAGGCAGAGTTTGATTTTGTGTATAAATAGGGGGTGCGGAATTCCCTCTGTGCTATTTCGACAATTGGAATTCCCTTTGTGCTATTTCGGCAACTATAGTGCTCTGCCGAATTCTCCTTCAATTTTTCTATTCTAAACCTCGCCTCTTCCTTATTTGTTTTCTTTTCTTCTCTCCTAAAGCCTTAAATTGAATATCATTCTCTTCTTTCTCCATTTCTTGTGCCGTCCCACCTTTATCTCAATTGTTGGGGATCGAATATTCGTGACTTCAAAAGCCGAAAACCTTTGCTCTTGGAGCCAATTTCTTCATCGCCCCAAACCTTGTGCCGAATACTCTAGTGACCAAATCTCTGTTTTGTTGTCATCATTCCTTTGATTGCTGATGGATTGGATCTTGGAAAAATTGAAAACAAGCTTAGATCTACAAGTCTCTGCTGAAATGCTATCCATACGTTTTGGCTTTTGAGTAAGTGTTCTTGATTTTGGGATAAGTTGGCCAAATAGTCTATAGTAAGGGAAAGGGTGTCTTAAGTGGATACAAGTCACCTATTATTTTGTCTTTAACGATTAAGATTGATGCAGATCTAGGGGATATTCGTGAGAAGTAGCTAAGGAAGGGCTATTAAGGACTGGTGGCACACGGTAAGGTTATGGTAAGGCTTTGATTTTCAGTAAATATTGTGGTTAAGTGTGTGATTGATTAGAGGTTGGTATTGGTTGTAGGTTCAAGGCTGAAGATAGTGTAACACGTCTCATTTACCAGGTGTGTACATACGCTTCACACATGACAAATCGACAAAAGTTGAAATACCGAAAAACTGAAATGCTAAAAAGCTGAAACGCTGAAAGGTTGGCGCCAAAAACCATACGAGTGTGCGAACATTTGTGTGGGAACACCGATACGACTATCAGGAACAAGAGAGCGATCTCATGGTCTTGGGCCACTATTTGGCCAACCGGGCCAGAAGGGGCTAAATGGGCCTGCCTAGTTTGTGGGCCCAAATTGGCAAAAGTTGATATGTGAAATTAGATGATAGGTTGATATGGATGGTCGTATGATTTGATTATGATCAGGCCTAATGGGCTACATATACATGATATGGCTTAATGGGCTATGTGGACATGATTGGGCTTAGTGGGCCTTATGGGATTTTAGAAATGCATGCTAGGGTTTTAATGGACTCTAGGCTTAGTTCTAATGAATTCTTAAATAGCATAAAACTTAATTTTATAATCAAACATGTCTGTGGACAAGTCGCTAGGGTAGAGTGTGGCAATGGACATATGCATGTCTAGGATTGGATCTAGGGAGAGCTTGGTACTTAAGTGGTCCTAGTGACCCACCTCCTCTTCTCTGGAATCCTACCTGGTGCGTAGTGTCTGTTCACTTTAGCCGCGAGGACTTGTTGACAGGCTAAGGTTTGTAATTAAGACCCATACTGTTAAGAATTACTGAAATACCCCTGTAGGTTAGAATTACTGAAATACCATTGATTTTTGAAATGACTAAAATACCCCTATATGTTGATTGTAAGATTTATGGATGTTACATGTAAATTTTTTGCATTCATATGATATTCTGTTTAGGATGCATATGTGTGGGAATTATGGAACGGAGGAAGTATATGAGGATCGCATTGTTCTTGACAACTGTGGATCCACAGATGGCTTTTTAAGCCCATTATATGATCACTAGCTTTGGTGCAACGTTAGGTAGTACTGCAACCGGGCTACCATTGATGTGTATCGGATGGGTGGGTCGATTTAGAAATCCCCACAGATGTGTTTTGACGGGACAGAGATGATGTATATCGGATGGATTATTTAGGGAGGGTTTGCACTGCATTGCATGTATGATATTATTATGTTAATAATATGATATGTATGCTATTTGTTTGACGAGGGTCGTACACACTGAGTTTTCGAAAACTCACTCCCTCTTTTACTTTTCTCAGGTGATCCTCAGTAGGCGGTTCGAAGGATGGAGGGACTCAGATGTGGCCAACTAGCAAGACGATTAGACTTATTTTTCTTAGTATCTAAATTCTAGATTTTAAGTTATTTTATTTCGGATTGTAATAAGGTTTCCCTCTAGTTATTATTACATTACTTCCACTATGCATTGTAATTTTGAAATGGAACCTGGGTTTACTTATTTTAAGTATATTTCAAGTTTTTTTGAAAATAATTGTGTTTTAAGAATGAGCTTCTACTGTCAAAGGAAATTTTTATATAGTAACAAGGAAATGGTTTTTGGCTATACCTCGTTTTGAAAGTAAACTGGATTTTACTTAAATTTTATCTAGAAGGGTTTTAAATGAAAATAAGGTTTTTGCAAAAACACTTCAATGTGACACGTCGAAGTAGGGCCTAACTTCTAGGTCGGGTTTGGGGTGTTACATTTAGTGGTATCAGAGCCAGGTTACAAAGCTCAAGCTGTGGAATGGGCCTTATTACTTGGGTTTTTAAAAAAAAACTATTTTTGGATTGGATCGAAATGTTTTGGAAATTCTTGTGATGTGGCACACCGAGTCTCCGACGTCGAACCAAGTTCTCTTGATACTTAGTTATTTTGAACTTTTATACTGTAGATAGTGGGCTACTGTTAGAATATGCCTAGAGTAAAACTAAAGCCCATAGAGAACTGAGACTGTAGAGGATTTATGACTGCAGAGGATTTACGACTATGAAAACAACCTCTTTACTTAATACTATCATAAAACATCAGCTTAATTACTGAAACTAACTAAAATTTCATAAAATTCCTAATTCAGATAATACGGGAATCAACGATGAGGGCTAGAAGAGGTGTAAGGGGTCGCGACAGAGGCCGTGGAAGTGTTAAGGCTAGATCGTTGGCATTAGGCCATATGCCCAATGTTGAAGTAGGAGAATAGCTGGGCTGTGGAGGATGACACATTGTTGTAGGCAATGCTTAGGATTTTGGAAAGGGTCGCTGGGCCCAATAATGGTATGAGTAGTCATAGGTCAGTTTCGAAGCGACTACGATCTAATGGGGCTGAGGTCTGTAAGGGTATTACTGGCGTGGCTCCTAACGTGGCCAAATACTAGATGGAGGCCACTGAGAGGATAATGGAAGATTTGGGTTGCTCACCTGAGCAAAAGTTGAAAGGGGCAGTATCGCTGAGGAAGCATATCAGTGGTGGTTGACAGTGAAAGAAGGTACCCAACTTGAGCAAATGTAACACCCCCAAACTCGGCCTACAAGCCTTGACCTGGTTTGGTATGTTACTGCGGAAAATCATTTGAAAATATTTTGACTTAAAAAGAAATAAAAGATGAAATTTGTTGTCGTTGGTAAAAACATTTCATATCTAAGATTCCAAGTAAAACCTTATTGGTACAAATTATCCGGATTTAAAAGCTTTAATACAAGTTGTTATAAAATAAATTGATTCAAAATATTTCCAGTTATTAGCTCAATAATAATATAAACTTCAAACTATAAAGTTTCCAAATACTTTAAGCGGCCCTTATTACAATAAATACTTAATCAAAATACTGAAAATATAAAATACGTAAAACAAACTTGACAACTTCTGCATGGCATAAAAATAATTTTTGCATGGCCACCTTTGAGTCCACTCCCACCCGGTCCAAGCATTACGAATCACCTGCGATGTTGGTAAAAACTTGGGTGAGTCAAACAGACTCAGTGTATAGTTATTTCACATGTCTCCACATATGGGCTTGGCCCATATCCACACAGTCCGGTCCACATACATAAATATGCAACATGAAACCCAGCCCAACCTAGTATCCATCCGTTACACACCTACCTTGGCAGACCTGCTGCCCAAGGCCGTGGCTAAGCCACCGATCACCTAAGTGACCCCACATATCAATATCCACGAGGTGACTCGAGGTCATCCTCAATCGACGGTGATGCACACAGCTATCATCCGCCGTGATGTGGCACATAGCCAACACCCCACCTTGATGAAGCACATAGCTAACATCAAGCGCCAATGTAGCACAAGGCTAACATCAGACCACGTACATAATGTACACCCTGTCCTTCAATATTCATGTCCCAATCCCCATGCATATGTATATATTTATCATGACAAAAATATCATTTAATAGAGTATACAACAAATGCTTATCACCATTTCACATATTCATCAGTGATCATTTAATATCGTAAATCACTGACCTGATTATTCGATCACCCACCATGGGTATCCACCATCTTAGCCCTTATTTCGGCTACCATACACATCATAATACCCATATATAACAATATACACACATAATAGGAGAATAGTGCGATAACTACACACCTGTTTTGTACAGTCTACTCAATCCCGAAACCGACGTCTAAACGATTTGCCCCCTTGTGATTGTTGAACTCCTTCCTACACAACCTAAGTCAGAATCGGCTAGCATTATATACCAAAATGGCCTATGGCCGAATACCACTACTACCTTACCTTACGGATGTAAATCCTGAAAACCACCACCTACCTTAGAAGCTGTCGAAATCCCTATATGCCACATGTTAGAATCGATTTTAAGCAATAATCCATAAGAATGGCCCTTGGCCGAATACCATAATTGCTTACCTTGATCTCTTCAAATCCTGAAAGACCTCCTTCACGCTAGCAACATACAAAACACGAGATTATGGCTAATGAATATTCAGCCATCTCATAGAAACCAAGGCCAACCCTTGATTTCGGCACCCTAATAGAAACGAACTCATATCTGATTGCTTAAGAAGAAATACTTGCCGCTATCACACGTTAAAACAAAACCAAGAGCGAGATTGACAGTACTACCCTTGTACATGAGGCTTGTAGACCCCAAAGAGAAAGGTTTCGGCACTTTAATGAAGAAAAGGAAAACGTGAAAGTAGAGAGGGTTTACTGATTAGAGGATTCGGCCATGACTAGTAATAGATTCAAGGTTTCGGCTATGATAAAAATAAAGAGAAAGATTCAGCACAAAAAGAACTAGAGGGAGAAAAGAATGGAAGAGGCTTAGGAGAATTTAGCAATGGTGAGTTGAGAGAAAGAGTTTCGGCTATCTCAAGAGGGACCAAAGAAAAGCTTAAGGAGAACTCCAATTTTTGGCAACAAGAAAATAAATGGAGAAAAGAATTGCCAAAAGATGAGCACCCCTATTTATGCTACACAAATTCGGCACACACCTACCCCACTTCATCCCAAGCTGAAAATAGTCCCCAAGAGAGTCCCCTAGCCGGCCACTACATCCTCTCTTATCATATCCCACATTTTTCTCCTTTATCACCTTAATTAATAAAATAAAAATAATCCATTATTAATCCCTTATCAAGCTCTTATATTATCTATTTACTCATTAAAAATAAATAAAATAAACATCACTTATCCCTTACCTTATAGCCGAATTTTTAAAAAAAATAAAACCCAAGCCTTATCCTCATCTCTTCAAAGCCCCACATGCCGTCCAACTCCTCTCCCCACTCTTGATGCCAAAAGCCCAAAAATAATACCACACTCCTTGCTGCCCACCTGATTCGAACCTCCTCCCTCCTAAAGCTCCGTTTGACGCAACTTCAAGTACCCTAGGTGGCATCCTTGCCACGTTTCCAATGCTATCTTTGTGTCATAAACTCTACCACTTATTCCTTTGAGGCCTCCTCTGCCTGGCTCCCCTTAACTAATTCTTGAAAACAAAATTTCCCCTACAGCTCGAGCCTTTCTTTGGCTTATAACTAGCTTCTAGCATACCTCAACTAACACCACAACGACCACATTCATGCAAAATAATTTAATCACAAATAACCCCTATCTCAGGATATTACAGTTCTACCCTCCTTAAAAATAATTTCGTCCTCGAAATTACTTACTAACGAACAATCATACAATCTAACTCACCACACTACACTACTGCTGCGCACTCTGATCTTACTAACATACTTACCAGGCACACTCTACAAGTTTCCAATCAAAATTCTTAGCTACCGTACTAGCAACATAAGAACGAACTGACCTTATAGCGAATAAAGCAATGAAGGATATTCTCGATATAAAAAACTTACCCAGTGTCGCCTCTGGCACATCACTCTCCTCGTGACGACCGACTGCATAAACCAACCTTGGCTACCTTGCATCTGAACCTTCAGCACCTCCACTTGGTGCTCCACGACCTCGGCCAGAACCATTTCCTCCATGGTTCGAACCACGACCCCTTGTCACCTTCTGACCACCTCTGTCTGGCTGCACATAACCTTAGCTTGTTGTCCGAGCCCTATTCATATCTTGAGGACAGTCCTTAATCAAATGAGACTTAGACTTACATCTAAAACACTCCCGGTCCCGATTCCAGCACTCACCAACATGATACCTTCCACACTGAGCACACGGACGGTTTAGATTTTTAGTAGCCAGCTTAGTAACACGAGCAAAATTCTCAACCCTCGGTCTTTTTGAAGGCTTTGAGATGATTCTGACAGTCCAAAACTCCTCTTATCCCGGTTCCTATCCTTATCTCTATTCTGCCTCACAGAGTTCTTAATTTCTTCAGCTACCTTAGCCTTCTCTACTAACACAGCGAACTCCCGCTCCTGATGTGGAGCTATCAGCAACCTCAGGTCATCCCTTAGTCCGTCCTCAAACCGGATACATCATTCATGCTCCGTAGCCACTATCCCTCGAGCATATCGGCTTAACCTTAGGAATTCAGCCTCGTACTCTACTACGGACTTGTTCCCTTGAACCAGCCGCAGAAAAGCCTTTCTCTATGCATCAATGTAATGAGTACCAACATACTTCCTCTGATATGCTGCCTTAACATACTCCCAAGTGAGATCCTCAGCTGTAGCACCATCCCAAACTGTGAGCCACCACTGATATGCCTCATTGTGAAGCAGCGCCACCATTCCTTTCACTTTCTCCTCAGCGGTTAGATCCAGTTCATCCATAATTCGCTCGGTCACCTGCAACCAATACTCAACCGTACTGGGTGCCACACCCGATATACCATGGAACACCTCAGCTCCATTAGCTCGGAGTCACTCGGGTACGGACTTCCTAGCTCTCATATTCCCACTTGCTCCAGCCACTATCTCGAGAACTTATAGCACCGCCTGCGATACGGCATGGCATCATGCCCGTTTGATCTTGCTGCTCAACACCAAAAGATGATGGTGGCGGTGGCATTTCATTTTCAGATCTTTGACCTGATTTAACAGGTTCTGACACAGTCATTCGGCCTCTACCACGACCTCGCACGTTACGGCCACGTCCCCTTGAATTCATACTTCTAATTTGCGTTTATCTGTTTAAAGAATTTTATAGATTAGTTTTGTTCCACTGATTTATCACGTACAGTCTTATGTTCAATAGTTTTAAGGGGTAGTTCTTTCGAATTCATTCACATACAGTCTCAAATCATTCATTCAATCACATACATAAACTTGCGTTCATTACAGAGAAATGTTGTAGTTGTCGTTGTTTGTTGTTTTCCACTACCTAGGGGTATTTTCGTAATTTTATGCTATAGGGGTATTTTGGTAATTTTCCAAATTAAGGTATTTGAAAATGTTGCAAAATAGAGATTGTTGATATTTTACAAAATTAAAATACTTGCTGGAAAAATTTCAAGTGTGAAATGGTAATTTTATACACTAGGGGTATTTTTGTAATTTTACAAACCAGGGTCAGTTCGGTAATTTTTTCGCAAAATATGGTTCTTGGTGAGTTTTCAAAACAAGGGTATTTTTAAAGATTTCTAATTTGGGGGTACTTCGATAATTTTCCTTATTGAGGTTATTTTGATCATTTGTACAGGTTAGGGGTAATTTGGTCATTTTGCAAATTAGGGGTATCTTTAATATTTTGCAAAAAATAGGATTTTTGAATATTTATAAGGTAAGAAAATATTGATAAAAACTATGGGTAGTATGGAAATTTTATGAACCAAGGGCATTTTAGTAATTTTTCCAACCAGGGGTATTTAGGTCATTTTAGTAAATCGAGAATATTTTGGAAAATTTTTCAAAATAGTTTTCCTACGCATCAAAGGGATAATTTGGTGATTTTAAGACTAGGATTTTTATAAAAATATGGCTAGTCCCTTTCGGGTTTTAGTTATTGGATTTAGCTTGTGGTTGAGTCCTCTTGGTTAGGGTGAACCATCACTACGCACCAGGTAGGATTCAAGTGGGTAGGAGGTGAGTCACTAGGACTGCTTAAATACCAAGCTCCACTTGAAACCAATCCTAGACATGCGCTGTGGTTGCCACACCTTAACTCGACGACCTAGACACAGGTTCGTTTAATTGGGCATTAAAGTTTTATGTAGTTCTCATGTTGGGGTAAACTAGCCCTAGGGTTTAATTCCTAGTCCACTAATCTACGTCCCTATATATCCCCACATGCAATTCACAGAAGAGCTAGGGGTGCTTACCTGGTGGACTTCGGGCCGGAGACTCAGGTGCCATGCCAGAAAACCTATTTATTTCTTAGAAAACCCAATTTCAAAAGAAAGAAACATTTTGGGCCCTAAAAGACCTCAAGGCCGAGTTTTGAACTGGGCTCTGATACCAATTGTAACACCCCCAAACCTGGCCCATGAGCCTTGACCGGGTCTGGTATGTTACTGCGGAAAATCATTTGAAAAGATTTTGACTTCAAAAAAAAATAAAAGATGAAATTTGTTGTCGTTGGTAAAAACATTTCACATCTAAGATTCCAAGTAAAACCTTATTGGTACAAATTATCCGGATTTAAAAGCTTTAATACAAGTTGTTATAAAATAAATTGATTCAAAATATTTCTAGTTATTAGCTCAATAATAATATAAACTTCAAACTATAAAGTTTCCAAATACTTTAAGCGGCCCTTATTACAATAAATACTTAATCAAAATATTGAAAATATAAAATACGTAAAACAAACTTGACAACTTCTGCATGGCATAAAAATAATTTTTGCATGGCCACCTTTGAGTCCACTTCCACCTGGTCCAAGCATTACGAATCACCTGCGATGTTGGTAAAAACTTGGGTGAGTCAAACAGACTCAGTGTATAGTTATTTCACATGTCTCCACAAAAGGGCTTGGCCCATATCCACACAGTCCACATACATAAATATGCAACATGAAACCCAGCCCAACCTAGTATCCATCTGTTACACACCTACCTTGGTAGACCTGCTGCCCAAGGCCATGGCTAAGCCACTGATAAGTGACCCCACATATCAATATCCATGAGGTGACTTGAGGTCATCCTCAATCCACGGTGATGCACACAGCTATCATCCGCCGCGATGTGGCACATAGCCAACACCCCACCTTGATGAAGCACATAGCTAACATCAAGAGCCAATGTAGCACAAGGCTAACATCAGACCACGTACATAATGTACACCCTGTCCTTCAATATTCATGTCCCAATCCCCATGCATATGTATATATTTATCGTGACAAAAATATCATTTAATAGAGTATACAACACATGCTCATCACCATTTCACATATTCATCAGTGATCATTTAATATTGTAAAACACTGACCTGATTATTCGATCACCCACCATGGGTATCCACTATCTTTGCCCTTATTTCGGCTACCATACACATCATAATACCCATATATAACAGTATACACACATAATAGGAGAATAGTGCGATAACTACACACCTGTTTTGTACAGTCTACTCAATCCCGAAATCCACGTCTAAACGATTTGCACCCTTGCGATTGTTGAACTCCTTCCTACACAACCTAAGTCAAAATCAGCTAGCATTATATACCAAAATGGCCTATGGCCGAATACCACTACTACCTTACCTTATGGATCTAAATCCCGAAAGCTACCACCTGCCTTAGAAGCTGTCGAAATCCCTATATGCCACATGTTAGAATCGGCTTTAAGCAATAATCCATAAGAATGGCCCTTGGCCGAATACCATACTTGCTTACCTTGATCTCTTCAAATCCCGAAAGACCTCCTTCACACTAGCAACACACAAAACACGAGATTATGGCTAATGAATATTCGACCATCTCATAGAAACCAAGGCCAACCCTTGATTTCGGCACCCTAATAGAAACGAACTCATATTTGATTGCTTAAGAAGAAATACTTACCACTATCACACGTTAAAATGAAACCAAGAGTAAGAGATCGACGGCACTACCCTTGTACATGCGGCTTCTAGACCCCAAAGAGAAAGGTTTCGGCACTTTAATGAAGAAAAAGAAAATGTGAAAGTAGAGAGGGTTTACTGATTAGAGGATTCGGCCATGACTAGTAATAGATTCAAGGTTTCAGCTATGATAAAAATAAAGAGAAAGATTCGGCACAAAAAGAACTAAAGGGAGAAAAGAATGGAAGAGGCTTAGGAGAATTTAGCAATGGTGAGTTGAGAGAAAGAGTTTTGGCTATCTCAAGAGGGACCAAAGAAAAGCTTAAGGAGAACTCCAATTTTGGCAACAAGAAAATAAATGGAGAAAAGAATTGCCAAAAGATGAGCACCCCAATTTATGCTGCATAAATTTGGCACACACCTACCCCACTTCATCCCAAGCCAAAAATAGTCCCCAAGAGAGTCCCTTAGCAGGCCACTACATCCTCTCTTATCATATCGCACATTTTTCTCCTTTATCACCTTAATTAATAAAATAAAAATAATCCATTATGAATCCTTTATCAAGCTCCTATATTATCTCTTTACTCATTAAAAATAAATAAAATAAACATCACTTATCCCTTACCTTATAGCCGAATTTTTAAAAAAAATAAAATCCAAGCCTTATCCTCATCTCTTCAAAGCCCCACATGCCGTCCAACTCCTCCCCCATTCTTGACGCCAAAAGCCCAAAAATAATACCACTCCTTGCTGCCCACCTGATTCAAACCTCCTCCCTCCTAAAGCTCCCTTTGACGCAACTTCAAGCACCCTAGGTGGCGTCCCTTGCCACTTTTCCAATGCTATCTTTGTGTCATAAACTCCACCACTTATTCTTTTGAGGCCTCCTCTGCCTAGCTCCCCTTAACTAATTCTTGAAAACAAAATTTCCCCTACAGCTCGTGCCTTCCTTTGGCTTATAACTAGCTTCTAGCATACCTCAACTAACACCATAACAACCACATTCATGCAAAACAATTTAATCACAAATAACCCCTATCTCAGGATATTACAGCAAATCACTTGGGAGTTTTCAAAATTGCGTTTCAAGAGGAAGTACATGGGTGCAAGCTATGTTGATGCTAGAAGGAAGGAGTTTCTGAACTTGATCTAGGGGAAAAAATCTGTGGGAGAGTATGAGGTAGAATTTCTACGCCTAAGTAGGTATGCAAGAGTTATGGTGGCAACGGACTATAAGCGTTGCGTAAGGTTTGAGGATAGGCTTAAGGATAGCCTCAGGGTGTTGATGGCTCCTTAGAGAGAGCGAGTTTTCTCGGAGTTGGTTGTAAAAGAAAAGATAGTAGATGAGGTGAAGCGAACTGAGCACCTGAATAGGGAGAAAGAGAAAGGCAAGAATAAAAGGGAGGATGAGTTTTCTGGTGCGGTGCAAAGGCCTAGAGCTAAGGCCAAAGTTAATGGGCAAATTGGAGCGGGGCATCTTGCTGCTAATCCAGGGGTGCCACCTTGTGCTGATTGTGGGAAAGGTCAGACATGCGAGTGTTGGAAGAGGATAGTAGCTTGTCTAGCTTGCTGATCTATGGAGCATAGGATCAGGAATTGCCCTAGTGTAACAGCCCGATTTAGGGCCTAGTAGGGATAGTGGTGCGAGGCCAAGAACCTGAGGTGAATTTATGAGTTTTTCAAGTTTATGCCATGTTTGCACGTTAGTATGAAAGTTTTGTAAAGCAATTTTATTAAGTTGAGGTCAATTGATCCAAAAAGGACTAAATTGCTAAAGTTGCAATATATGAGTTTCTAGAAGCTTTTTGCATGAAATAGCTTTAGAATAATAATTATGAGCCCCTAAATAGCAATTTGCCCAAAAATAAAATTTTGGACAAAATTGACCTTGAGATGGTGTTAAATAGAATTTTTATGAGGAATGGCATTTTGGTCATTTGCCTATTAAGTGTTTAAATGGGAAAAAGATGAGAAAAATTCACTCATCTTCTTCCTTGTGCTGCTGAAAATTTGAAGACACTATAGCTAGGGTTCTTTATTTTTTTTTCAAGCTCATAGTAAGTTCATCTTAGCCTCGTTTTTAGTATTCTTCATATTTTTGAAGTTCTCGTATTATGAATTAGCTAATTTTAGCTATAAAATGAGCTAAGCTGCATGTTCAAAAATTTACCCTTGAATGATATGCTTGTTAAATGATGTTTTATGGAAGTTTAAGAGAGTTTGATGTTAGATAAACATCTTTTCCTTATTGTGTTTCATGAAAAATGGTAGTAGGGACCATTTTGTAATAGTTATAAAATTGGTCATACCTACTAGAAATAGTGAGAATTGATGATTGTTATAGAAGAGAAAATGATTCAGCTAAGCATGAAGTTTAAGAAAGTTGCATGAAAATCAATTTACGAGAATTGGGGAAAAAGTGCAAATATTAGTAGTATAAGGGCAAAATAGTAATTTTACCAGAATATGAGTTATGTGTTAATTTAGTCAATATGATTATTAAATGATCTATTTATGATCATAGATCAAGAAAAATGAAGCCCGGATCAAAACCGAGGCAAGAACAAAGTTGTGGACTAAATTGCATATCTACATAATTTTGTATATTGAGGTAAGTTTGTATGATTTCTAAGTTTTATGATTTTTATCATTGATTTGTTTAGTATAATGTGCAATAATTGTATGAAATGATCATGTTATGTTCAAGCAAGAAATCACGATAATATGTACAAGAAAGTCCCGATTGAAGATGAATTTCCCAAGATACTCGATCTACCACACAAGTTATCATGTAAGTCCAAGACAAGCTTGGCATTGATCAAGTTAGCAAGAAAGTTATCATGTAAGTCCAAGGCAAGCTTGGCATTGATCAAGATATCATGTAAGTCCAAGGCAAGCTTGGCATTGATCAAGTTAGCAAGCAAGTTATTATGTAAGTCCAAGGTAAGCTTGGCATTGAGTATGTTATCAAGAGTAAGACTTCATATAAGTCCATGTCAAGACATGGCCTTGAAACCAAGATGAGATATTCCATGTAAGACCATACCGAAGATATGGCTTTGGTATCAAGTTATTTGGGTCGAGATTTAGTATCCTCGGTTATTTGCAGAAATTCATCAGGCAAACGAGTAAGTCAAAAAGAAGATATCAAGAAAGCTAAGAAAGCAAAGTTAGTATCAAGATGAAATTGAGTATTATTCATTTTATGAATGAGGAAATACATATTTTGATTATTATTATTAAAGTATACTGATCAATGTGATCAAGTGATACAAGTACCATGTTTAACTTACAAGTATGAGAATGTTAAGTATTATAAGACATGTAAGAATCAAGTATGAGTAAGTAAACTTTATAGCTGAAATTATGATACCATTGTAAGCTAATGGTTTATGTTAAGCAAGTATATTGATATGTGTCATACATACAAACTTACTAAGCTATATGCTTACGTTATGATTCTTTCTTACTATGCAGTCCAGCCAAGCTAACTAGTGGATCATTAAAGTCGGAGCTCGTAGCACACTATCAACTCTTATTTTGGTATAGCCAAGTTACTTTACTAAGTATGGCATGTATAGGAAGCATTCATTTTATGTATATGCTTTAGGAAAGGCCTTTGTATAGGCCATCAAGTTCATTATTCTTTTATATTTGACTAAGTATGTATGTTTATTGAGATCAATGAAGCATGTAGTATTATTCATGAAAGATGGGTTGTTATTGCATTGTCGATTTGAGTTTGTGTATGATCTTCTTTTCAGGGTGGCAAATGGCTTGATAAATAGCCTTTAAGTGCCGGCATGGTTGGACACACGGCCGTGTGTCAAGGCCATGTTAACCCTACACCTTAGTATTATTAATCAGAATAGGCCACGGGCAAATCCCACGGTCGTGTGTGTATGCCGTGTAAGACACACGAGTTTGGATATGGGCGTGTGCCCAGACCGTGTTAATTTAGTCAGTATATCAAGGATTAGCACACAGCCTAAGCCCACAAGCGTGTCATGGCCGTATGAAATTAGTCAGTAACCTCTCACAGTTGGAAGACATGGGCGTGTCTAAGCCATGTGGAAATAGTCAGTAGCTCTTCACGGTATGATGGCATGGGCGTGCTTAAGGGTACACGGGCGTGTTCCAAGTCACACGGGCGTGTGAACCCTGCTTCAAAAATGAGTTATTTAATTTAATTCTTAAAGTTTTCTGACATGAGTTAAAGGCCTCGTAGGCCCTTGTTATATGTATTGACTAAAAAAGTGAATTTTTTAAGTTGGAACGAAATTTTATAGCCTATAAGTACATGTTTCAGTGAGTTCAAGCATAGTAATGTCTTGTATCCAGACCCAGTGTCGGTCTTAGGTGTGGGGTGTTACATTTAGTGATATCAGAGCTATGATTTAGTCGGTTCTAGGGCTAACTAGCACGTGCATGAGTCTAGCTATACATGCCATATGTAAGAATGTTTTTATTATGATAGTGTGACGACTCCTGACGACTTAAATTATGTTTATACATATAGTAAATGGATCCCAAAGGAGCTGATGCGGATGGTGTAGAAAGTAACGCACCAACTCTCGCAGAAGGGACGGTGTCGTATGAGAATGAGAATAGACCCACTACGGTGAGTCAAGGAGGAGGAGGAGAAGAGGCTAGAGAAGCCTTCCTCCATATGATGGATGCCTGGTACACGGAGTTCATTTTGAGCGAACTCGAATGCACAACCCCTCCACCCCGCTTTGTTCCACAACCTACTCCAGTAGCCCCTCAAGTAGTAGAGGTGGTAAGAGGAGACAAACCCCCAATTGATAGGATCAGGAAGCATGGGGTAGAAGAACTCCACGCTAGAAAAGATGATGATCCAGAAAGAGCTGAGTTCTGATTAGAAAATACCATCGGTATTTAACGAGGCATCTGCACTCGATGAATGCATGAAGTGTGTAGTCTCTCTTAAGAGATTACGCTACCAATGGTGGAACACCCTTGTGTCGGTGGTACCAAGGAAAAGATTTCATGGAATTCTTCCAAGAATAATTTAAGAAAAATATATCACCAGAGATTTGTAGACCGGAAGAGGAAAGAATTTTTAGAGTGAAGCAAGGCAAGATGTCGATGGCGATTATAAGCGAGAGTTTATGCGACTCGGCAAAAGCACGCTATGAATGTGTGTCCACCGAGGCCATTATGAGTAAAAGGTTTGAAGATGGTTTAAACAAGGACATTGTCTGGTTGTTGCTGTCATCGAATTAAAAGAATTTGTTGTGCTAGTAGAAAGGGCTTGTAAAGCCGAAGAACTAATAAAAGAGAAGAAGAAATTTGAAATGGAGTCTCGCAATTCTAGAAAGAGACAGTGGAACAAGTCGTTCCAATCGTCATCCAAGAAGTCAAGAGATTTTGCTACTCGAACAGCTACTTCCACTGGATTTTCAAGAAAAGACAAGAGTAAGCAGTATTTGGGAAATAAAGCACAGACGACTTCAGTTGCAAGTATTGGGAATTTTAGACCTGACAGACCAGAATGTCCACAATGTGGTAGATGCCATTTGGGAGAATGCCGAGCACATGAAAATATATGTTTTAGATGTGGTTCCCAAGACCATTTCATAAAAGATTGTCTAGAGAACTCAAAACCCGAGATCCGGGAGTATGGTCAGAGGGGGACTGCAGAGGAACCTAGGAAGTGGGGCAAGAGGAAGAGGTAACCCCAGAGAGCAGGCTATGAGACCCGAGGGTAGAGCGCCTGCAAGAACTTATGCCATTCGCACTCGCGAAGAGGCATCTTCCCCTGATGTTGTTACGGGTACCTTTTCCCTTTACAATACCAAAGTTATTGCTTTAATTGATCTCGGATCCACACACTCTTACATTTACATGAAATTATTACCCGATTTGGGTGTGCCTATAAATACCACAGAGTTTGTGATTAAGGTGTTTAATCCTTTAGGTAAGAGTATATTAGTTGATAAAGTTTGTAAAGATTGTCCATTAATGATTAGAGGTCATTGCTTTAAAGCAAATCATATGTTGTTACCATTTGATGAATTCGACCTCATTCTTGGTATGGACTGGTTGACTACTCATAATGTAATTGTAAATTGTGGGAAGAAATACATTGAGATGAGATGTGAGAATGCGGATACTTTTCGTGTAAAATTAGGTAAGCAAGGTAGATCGTCGGTAAAAATTTCTCATATGATGGCGCAGAGATATCTAAGAAAAAGGGTATGAGGCATTTTTGGCCTTTGTAATGAATGATAAAGAGACAGAGTTAAAGATTGAATCAGTGTCGATAGTATGTCAGTATGTGGATGTTTTTCCTGAGGAATTACCAAGATTGCCACCAGTGAGAGAAGTTGAGTTCAGCATTGAGCTAACTCCCGGTGATGTACCAATATCCATTATTCCTTATAGAATGGCTCCAACAGAGTTGAAAGAGTTGAGTTACAGTTGCAAGAGTTGACAGATAAAGGCTTTGTAAGATCAAGTTGTTCACCATAGGGCGCTCCGATTTTGTTTGTGAAAAAGAAAGATGGCACCATAAGATTGTGCATTGATTACCGTCGACAATAAAGTGACGAGAAAGAACAAGTACCCATTACCTAGGATCGACGATTTGTTTGATCAATTGAAAGGAGCGACTGTGATCTCCAAAATAGACTTGAGATCAGGGTACTACCAGCTGAGTGTGAAAGATTCAGATGTATCCAAGACTGCCTTTCAAACGAGGTATGGGCATTATGAATTTTTAGTCATGCCCTTTGGGCTGACCAATGCTCTTGCGGTATTCATGGACTTAATGAACCGCATTTTCAAACCATACCTTGACAAGTTTGTAGTCATTTTTATTGACGACATACTGATTTATTCCTGAGATGAGAATGAACATACTGATCATCTACGGATAGTTTACAGACTCTTCAAGAAAATCAGTTGTATGCCAAATTTAGTAAAAGTGAGTTTTGGCTCAAGGAAGTGGGATTCTTGGGACATATTGTCTCGAGAGATGGAGTCCGAGTAGATCCAAGTAAGATCTCAGCTATAATAGACTGGAAACCACCGAAGAACATCACGAAGATTCGAAGTTTTCTGGGCCTAGCCGGCTACTACAGACGATTTGTCAAGGGGTTTTCTATGATTACAACCCCGATGACTAAATTATTACAGAAGAATGTGAAGTTTGAGTGGTCAAAAAAATGCCAGCAAAGTTTTGAGAAGTTGAAAGCAATGCTGACAGAAGCTCCAGTTTTAGTACAACCCGAGGCAGGGAAAGAATTCATAATTTATAGCGATGCATCCTTAAATGGATTAGGCTGTGTACTCATGCAAGAAGGTAAGGTAATTGCTTATGCCTCTAGACAATTGAAGCCTCATGAGAAAAATTATCCAACACATGATCTTGAATTGGCTGCCATAGTCTTCACTCTGAAGATTTGGAGACACCATTTATATGGTGAACGATGTCAGATTTTTACCGATCACAAAAGCTTGAAGTACTTGATGACGTAGAAAGAGTTAAACTTAAGACAACGAAGATGATTAGAGTTGATAAAGGACTATGAGTTGGTCATTGATTACCATCATGGAAAGGCGAATGTGGTCGCTGATGCTTTAAGCAGAAAATCCCTATTTTCCCTGAGAGCATTGAATTCAAAAATATATTTATTCGATGATGGTTCTATTTTAGCTGAGTTGAGAGCTAGGCCAATGTTCCTTCAAGAGATCTTGGAGGCTCAGAAAGAAGATAGTGAATTGCAAGTTAAGAGAGCTCAGTGCGAGTCAGGTGCTGAATCTGACTTTCAGATTAATTCTGATGGATATTTAATGTTTAGAGATAGAGTTTGTGTGCCATGAAAAGAGGAGCTTATTTAGAAAATTTTGCACGAGGCACATAACGGATGTTTATCTGTACATCCGGGTGGCACCAAGATGTATAATGATTTAAAGTAACAGTATTGGTGGCTGAAAATGAAGAAAGACATTTCAGAATTTGTTTCCAAGTGCATGATTTGTCAGCAAGTAAAAGTTGAGCACCGAGTGCTTTCAGGTTTGCTTCAGCCTATCTTTGTCCCCGAGTGGAAATGGGACAGTATCACCATGGATTTTGTAACGAGTTTATCGTTGTCTCTGAGCAAGAAAGATGCTGTTTGGGTAGTGGTTGATAGATTCATGAAGTCAGCCCACTTTATACCTGTACGAGTGGATTACTTACTAGACAAGTTGGCAAACTTGTATGTTTCAGAAATAGTAAGACTTCACGGAGTTCCCTTATCGATCATATGAGATAGAGATCCGAGATTTGCATCTAGATTCTGGAAGAAGCTGCAAGAAGCTTTGGGTACAAAATTGAGTTTTAGTACAGCTTTTCACCCTCAGACTGACGGTCAGTCAGAAAGGTTAATTCAAGTACTCGAGGACATGCTAAGATGTTGTGTTTTAGATTTCCAAGGCAGTTGGGAAAAGTTTCTCCCATTGGTAGAATTCACCTATAATAATAGCTTTCAATCGAGCTCAAAGATGGCGCCTTATGAGGCCCTATATGGGCGTAAGTGTAGAACTCCTTTGTTTTGGACTGAACTTAAAGAGAACCAAATTCATGGGGTTGGTTTGGTTAAATAAGCTGAAGAGAAAGTGAAAGTGATTCGAGAATGTTTAAAGGCTGCATCAGATAGATAGAAATCCTATTCGGATCTAAAGAGAAAAGAGAGAGTATCAAGTTGGGGATAAATTTTTCTTGAAAGTGTCACCATGGAGAAAAGTCCTCAGATTTAGCCGAAAAGGCAAATTAAGTCCACGTTTCATTGGACCCTATGAGATTACTGAGAGAGTTGGACCAGTAGCTTACCTTTGCCCTCAAAATTAGAAAAGATACATGATGTGTTTCAAATGTCAATGTTGCGACACTACAGATCAGACCCTTCACATGTAATTACCCCTTTAGAAATAGAGATTCGCCCCGACATGACTTATGGTGAAGAACCAGTCAAGATTTTGGCTCGGGAAGTCAAGTAACTAAGGAATAAGAGTATTGTCTTAGTAAAATTATTGTGGCAAAGACATGGAATCGAAGAATCTACATGGGAACCAGAAGAGAGAATAAGAAACAAAGATCGACCTTTTCTTTGGTAAGATTTTCGAGGACGAAAATCCACGAGAGAGGAGAATTATATGATTGATTTAGGGCCTAGTAGGGATAGTGGTGTGAGGCCACGAACCCGAGGTGAATTTATGAGTTTTTCAAGTTTTTGCCATGTTTTCACATTAGTATGAAAGTTTTGTAAATCAATTTTATTAAGTTGAGGTCAGTTGGTCCAAAAAGGACTAAATTGCAAAAGTTGCAATATATGAGTTTCTAGAAGCTTTTTGCATGAAATAGCTTTAGAATAATAATTATGAGCCCTTAAATAGCAATTTGCCCAAAAATAAAATTTTGGACAAAATTGACCTTGAGATGGTGTTAAATAGAATTTTTATGAGGAAGGGCATTTTGGTCATTTGCCTATTAACTGTTTAAATGGGAAAAAGATGAGAAAAATTTACTCATCTTCTTCCTTGTGCTGCCGAAAATTTGAATACACCATAGCTAGGGTTCTTCATTTTTTTTCAAGCTCATAGTAAGTTCATCTTAGCCCAGTTTTTAATATTCTTTGTATTTTTAAAGTTCTCGTACTATGGATTAGCTAATTTTAGCTATAAAATGAGCTAAGATGCATGTTCAAAAATTTACCCTTGAATGATATGCTTGTTAAATGATGTTTTATGGAAGTTTAAGAGAGTTTGATGTTAGATAAACATCTTTTCCTTAATGAGTTTCATGAAAAATGGTAGTAGGGACCATTTTGTAATAGTTATAAAATTGGTCATACCTACTAGAAATAGTGAGAATTGATGATTGTTATAGAAGAGAAAATGATTCAGCTAAGCTTGAAGTTTAAGAAAGTTGCATGAAAATCAGTTTACGAGAATTGGGGCAAAAGTGCAAATATTAGATAGTATGAGGGGAAAATAGTAATTTGCCAGAATATGAGTTATGTGTTAATTTAGTCAATATGATTATTACATGATCTATTTATGATTATAGATCAAGAAAAACGAAGCCCGGATCGAAACCGAGGCAAGAACAAAGTTGTGGACTAAATTGCATATCTACATACATTTTGTATATTGAGGTAAGTACGTATGATTTCTAAGTTTTATGATTTTTATCATTAATTTGTTTAGTGTAATGTACAATAATTGTATGAGATGATCATGTTATGTTCAAGCAAGAAATCACGATAATATGTACAAGCAAGTCCCAATTGAAGATGAATTTCCCAGGATACTCGATCTACCACACAAGTTATCATGTAACTCCAAGACAAGCTTGGCATTGATCAAGTTAGCAAGAAAGTTATCATGTAAGTCCAAGGCAAGCTTGGCATTGATCAGGATATCATGTAAGTCCAAGGCAAGCTTGGCATTGATCAAGTTAGCAAGAAAGTCCAAGGCAAGCTTGGCATTGATCAAGATATCATGTAAGTCCAAGGCAAGCTTGGCATTGATCAAGATATCATGTAAGTCCAAGGCAAGCTTGGCATTGATCAAGTTAGCAACCAAGTTATTATGTAAGTCCAAGGCAAGCTTGGCATTGAGTATGTTATCAAGAGCAAGACTTCATATAAGTCCATGTCAAGACATGGCCTTGAAACCAAGATGAGATATTCCATGTAAGACCATACCGAATGTATGGCTTTGGTATCAAGTTATGTGGGTCGAGATTTAGTATCCTCGGTTATTTGCAGAAATTCATCGGGCAAATGAGTAAGTCAAAAAGAGGATGTCAAGAAAGCTAAGAAAGCAAAGTTAGTATCAAGATGAAATTGAGTATTATTCATGTTATGAATGAGGAAGTAAAGATGTTGATTCTTATTATTAAAGTATACTGATCAATGTGATCAAGTGATATAGGTACCATGTTTACCTGACAAGTATGAGAATGTTAAGTATCATAAGACATGTAAGAATCAAGTATGAGTAAGTAAACTTTATAGCTGAAATTATGATACCATTGTAAGCTAATGGTTTATGTTAAACAAGTATATTGATATGTGTCGTACATACAAACTTACTAAGCTATATGCTTACGTTATGATTCTTTCTTACTATGCAGTCCGCCAAGCTAACTAGTGGATCATTAAAGTCGGAGCTCGCAGCACACTATCAACTCTTATTTTGGTATAGCCAAGTTACTTTACTAAGTATGGCATGTATAGGAAGCATTCATTTTGTGTATATGCCTTAGGAAAGGCCTTTGTATAGGCCATCAAGTTCATTATTCTTTTGTATTTGACTAAGTATGTATATTTATTGAGATCAATGAAGCTTGTAGTATTATTCATGAAAGATGGGTTGTTCTTGCATTGTTGATTTGAGTTTGTGTATGATCTTCTTTTCAGGGTGGCAAATGGCTTGGTAAATAGCCTTTAAGTGCCGGCACGGTTGGACACACGGGCATGTGTCAAGGCCGTGTTAACCCTGCACCTTAGTATTATTAATCAGAATAGGCCACGGGCAAATCCCACGGCCGTGTGTGTATGTCGTGTAAGATACATGGTTTGGACATGGGCGTGTGCCCAAACCGTGTTAATTTAGTCAGTATATCAAGGATTAGCACACTATCTAAGCCCACGGGCATGTCATGGCCGTGTGAAATTAGTCGATAACCTCCCACGGTTGGAAGACATGGGCGTGTCTAAGCCGTGTGGAAATAGTCAATAGCTCTCCACGGTTTGAGGGCATGGGCGTGCTTAAGGGTACACGGGGGTGTTCCAAGTCACACAGGCGTGTGAACCCTGCTTCAAAAATGAGTTATTTGATTTAATTCCGAAAGTTTTTTGACATGAGTTAAAGGCCTCGTATGCCCTTGTTATATGTGTTGACTAAGAAAGTGAAGTTTTGAAGTTGGAACAAAATTTTATAGCCCGTAAGTACATGTTTCAGTGAGTTTAAGCATAGTAATCTCTCGTATCTTGAACCAGTATCGGTTTTGGGTACAGGGTGCTCCACCTAGAGTGCCGGCTCAGGTGCCAGCCTTGGGCCTGGGTAATGATCAATCACCAAGGGGTGATCAGCTACCGCCAAGGGGCCGTGGGCAGGCCAGGGGCGATAATGGCAATGGACGTGGAGCACTGGGCAGAGGTGCAGGTCATACTGAGGCGTGGCAGCCAGCTTTGGTTTATGCTTCTCATCGCTGGGAAGATGGGGATGCCCAAATGTGATAACGGGTATGTTTTGTGTGGATGCGATATTTTGGGTGTAGAAACTATATGTGTGCAATGTTTATCGGCTCCAGTGGGTAGGGTTTTTCTTGGGTAAGTGTAAGAGGGTTCAATTAGAGTTAAAGTGGGTTAGTGTTATTAAAGTCAGAGTATGCAGCAAAAGCATAGTAGTGTGACTTGAGCGGTGCGATTAATAGTTAGTTTTAAATTTCGAGGAAATTTATTTAAGGGGTAGAATTGTAACGCCCCGAACTTTTGGGCCTAGATGAATTGGGCTTTGGGCTTTAGGTCTCATAATTCTTTTTAAAGCAAGACATGATGGATTTAAGGGTTTAATAAACTTGGAGCATCTAGGGGTGTTGGAGAAGTTCTGGGTTCGAAATTTAAGGAAAAGGAAGTTTTAATTAATTATTAAAGGGACCAATGCGGTGAGTAGTTGGCATTTTAAATAAAAATAGGGAAAAATGGCAGCAAAGAGCCTTGTGGTGGAGTGGCTAAGTGACGCCACTTAGGGTATAGGAAGGTGGCGTTATAGGCTAGCATGGAGATCCTAAGTTCAAATCCTAGCTTAGTATTTTTTTAGGAGTTTAATTTTGGCCTTCTAGAAGGTTGGAAGTGGTGTGATGATGGACTCTAAGGAGAGTGATCAGAAGAGAAAATTTAGGAAAAGGATTGGGGAGTTACCAGGGAGAAAAATGAGAAGATGAGATGGGAAAGAGTTAGAGCCGATTGTGACTTTGGTGGGGTAGATAGAGTTTCAGTTTTGTGTATAAATAAGAGGTGCCGAATTCCCTCTGTGCTATTTCGGCAATTGGAATTCCCTTTTGTGCTATTTCGGAAACTATAGTGCTCTGTCGAATTCTCCTTCACTTTTTCTTTTCTAAACCTCGACTCTTCCTTATGTGTTTTCTTTTCTTCTCTCCTTAATCCTTAAATCGAATATCATTCTCTTCTTTCTCCATTGCTTGTGCCGTCCCACCTTCATCTCAATTGTTGGGGACCGAATATTCGTGACTTCAAAAGCCGAAAATCTTTGCTCTTGGAGTCGATTTCTTCATCGCCCAAACCTTGTGCTGAATACTCTAGTGATCAAATCTCTGTCGTGCTATCATCATTCCTTTGATTGTTGGTGGATCGAATCTTGGAAAGATCGGAATCAAGCTTGGATATACAAGTCTCTGCTGAAAAAGCTATCCATATGTTTTGGCTTTTGGGTAAATGTTCTTGATTTTGGGATAAGTTGGCCAAATAGTCTATAGTAAGGGAAAGGGTGACTTAAGTGGATACAAATTACCTATTATTTTGTCTTCAACGATTAGGATTGATGCAAATCTAGGCGATATTCATGAGTCGTAGCTAAGGAAGGACTATTAGGACTGGTGGCACACGGTAAGGTTATGGTAAGGCTTCAATTTTTGGTAAATATTGTGGTTAAGTGTGTGATTGATTGGAGGTTGGTATTGGTTGTAGGTTCAAGGATGAGGATAGTGTAACACATCTCATTTACCAGGTGTGTACATACACTTCACACACGACAAATCAGCAAAAGTCGAAATACTGAAAAATCGAAATGCCAAAAAGTTAAAATGCCAAAAGGTTGGCACCGGCAACCACACGAGTGTCCGAATTTTCGTGTGGGATCATCGATACGACTACCAGGACCAAGAGAGCGATCTCATGGCCTTGGGTCACTGTTTGGCCAATCGAGCCAAAAAGAGCTAAATGGGCCTACCTAGTTCGTGGGCCCAAATTGGCAAGAGTTGATATGTGAAATTGAATGATGGATTGATATGGATGGTCGTATGATTTGATTATGATCGGGCCTAATGGGCTACATATACATGATTGGGCTTAATGGGTTATATGGACATGATTGGGCTTAGAGGGCCTTATGGGATTTTAGAAATGCAAGTTAAGGTTTTAATGGACTCTAGGCTTAGTTCTGATGAATTCTTAAATAGCAGAAAACTTAATTTTATAATCAAACATGACTATGGACAAGTCACTAGGGTAGAGTGTGGCAATAGACATATGCATGTCTAGGATTGGATCTAGGGAGAGCTTGGTACTTATGTGGTCCTAGTGACCCACCTCCTCTTCTCTGGAATCCTACCTGGTGCGTAGTGTCTATTCACTTTAGCTGCGAAGACTTGTTGATGGGCCAAGGTTCGTAATTAAGACCCATACTATTAAGAATTACTGAAATACCCCTGTAGGGCAGAATTACTTAAATACCCTTGATTTTTGAAATGACTAAAATACCCCTATGTGTTGATTGTAAGATTTATGGATGTTACATGTACATTTGTTGCATTTATATAATATTCTGTTTAGGATGCATATGGGTGGGAATTATGGAACGGAGGAAGTATATGAGGATCGCATGGCTGCTTGACAATTGTAGATCCACCGATGCTTTTTAAGCCCATTATATGATCAGTATCTTTACCGCAATGTTAGATAGTACTGCAACCGGGCTACCATTGATGTGTATCAGATGGGTGGGTCAATTTAGAAATCCCCATAGATGTGTTTTGGCAGGACGAAAATGATGTGTACCGGATGGATTATTTGGGGAGGGTTTGTACTGCATTGCATGTATGATATTATTATGTTAATAATATGATATGTATGCTATTTGTTTGACAAGGGTCGTACACACTGAGTTTTCGAAAACTCACTCCCTCTTTTACTTTTCTCAAGTGATCCTCAGTAAGCAGTTCGACGGATGGAGGGACTCAGAGGTGGCCAACTAGCAAGACGATTAGACTTGTTTTTCTTAATATCTAAATTATAGATTTTAAGTTATTTTATTTCGGATTGTAATAAGGTTTCCCTCTAGTTATTATTACATTACTTCCACTATGCATTGTAATTTTGAAACGAAACCTGGATTTATTTCTTTTAAGTATATTTCAAGTTTTTTTGAAAATAATTATGTTTTAAGAACGAGCTTCCGCTGTCAAAGGAAATTTTTACATAGTAACAAGGAAATGGTTTTTGGCTACACCTCGTTTTGAAAGCAAACTGGATTTTACTTAACTTTTCTCTAGAAGGGTTTTCAATGAAAATAAGGTTTTCACAAAAACACTTCAATGTGACATGCCGGACTCGGGCCTAACTTCTAGGCCGGGTTTGGGGTGTTACAATTTTCATGTCTCTTCATAGAGACATCTTTCAAGAGGTGTCTTTTTGAATAATAATTTCTTTAAAATAAACACATAATTATTCATTCAATATTATAACTATTCAAATACTATTATTTAAATAGTTATGATTCTTTTTCAAAAAATCAAAAATATAACTTTTGCTTAATTACACCCATTCATTTATAGTTTTTGGAACACTATAAATATTTTAAAATGTTCCAACATTTAGTAGTAACTTAGAACCCTACTCTAAATTCTGAGTGTTAGCTTTCTTGTATCTATATTTATTTTGTGGTTTTCTGCTTATATGATTATGAAATTGTGAACAGTGATGAGAAGCTCAAATATGTGATATGTAGATATGGTAACTTGTAACAGCTCGATTTTGAGCCTAGTTGAAATAGTGGTTTCGGGACCACAAATTCGACATAGTAAAATTTATTTTTATTATATTTTCATGATCTATAATTTTATGGAATTATTTTGTGAAAATTTCGTTCGAAAATTTTGACGTTTGGGCACTCAATTTAGTCAAAAGGACTAAATTATAATAAGTGCAAAATGTGAGTTCTATAGGTTAAAGGTGTCAAATTATTATGAAATTTTAAATTGAAGGTCCTTAAATGGTAATTAGACCATTGGTTAAGTTGGTGGACAAAAATAGACATGGTTAGATATGTTTCCAAAGATTTTTCATAAGGATATTTTGGTAATTTGGTAATTAAAATGAACTAAAAAGAAAAAAATCAAGCCAAAATTTGTCCATCTTCTTCCTCATGGTTGAATTTTACAAGGGGAAACCATGGCTAGGGTTTTGGCCACTTTCAAGCTCAATTGTAAGTCCGTTCTTGCCCTATTTTTCATGATTTTTATGTTTTTAAAATCTTTGTAACATGATCTATCTATTTCTACCACTAATTTGAAGAGATGTCAAAGTCTAAAATTTTACCCATTTTGAATATGTATGTATTTTGATGTTTGATGGTAGAAAATGCATGTTTGTTGTTTGTTAAACGACTTTTGCTAAGTGATTTTAGGTAAAAATGTCAAAAAAGACCTATTTGTAAAAGTTATAAAATATGGTGTAAAATGTGAATAAATGAAAATTTTGGGTTGTTATAAGTATGAAAATGGTTCAGCTAGGCTTGGGTTTTGAAGAAATTGAATGAAAATCATTTTACGAGCCTAAGGACTAAAATGTAAAATGTTAAAATTTTAGGGGTAAAAATGTAATTTTTCCATAATGTGACTTTTAGACTGATTTGAATAGTATAATGATTAAATAAGTTAAATTTGACATTATAGATCAAGAAAAACAAGATTCGAGATTAGAACGGTGGAAAAACAAGTATTTGATGGTTAGGTCCTTTTTGCCGTTTCTATGCTGAGATAAGTTTGTATGTTTAATAAGCGTTAAATTATATGTGTATAAATGCTTAATTGATATAATTGTGGTAAATGCTATATTATTGAAATGAAATGTGAATGCTATTGGGTACGATACTATGGAAATGAATGATAGAGATTCGATACAGCGAAAGTCCCGGTTGAACATTAGGAATAGATAGGATACAAATGTCATGACATTAGGGTTACTGAGATTACATGTAAAACCATATCTGGGATATGGAATCTATATGAGACTTCTTATAAGACCATATCTGGGATATGACATCGATATGAGACTTCGTGTAAAACCATATCTGGAATATGGCATCGATATGAGACTTCGTGTAAGACCATAGCTGGGCTATTGGCATCGATACGATATTTCATGTAAGACTATATTTGGGATATGGCATTGGTACGGTATTGTATGTACGAGATTCTCTAGTATCTTTTAGTATTCCAAATGGTTCAACGAGAAATTCAACGGGTATGTCAAAGGAGAGAAAGAGTATGTAAGTATTACGAATTGGTACAGGTATGTACGTAAAGTTTATAAGCATTGACTTCATGAAATTGTGAGTTCATGATTTCTAAAGGGATGTTGTTTGTGAAAACCTTGTGATTATTGGTCAATACTTGTGATGTATGAAATACATGGTAAATTCGGTTAACGATTATGTTTTTGGCTTTCGGGCTAAATTGAGTTATGATATAGCATGTTTTATTCACACAAATTGTATTTTATCGGATATGAGAAAAAGGGAAGATTGGCATAATTGCCTATTAAAAAGGTTATTGAAGTATAGAAAGATAAAAGATTAGGAAATTGAAAGATGTTAAAGTATATGCTTGAAATGTATATACTCATAATTAATGTGTATGTTTACTATGAGGATTGAAATGATTTGTTAATTGTTGCAATATGGTACAAAAGAGAGATTATGGTTGTTAGGGTAATGCCAAGATATGTTACATTATGCTTATAAGTTGATAGAGTAAACATTATGACTGAATAAAAATTATAACTGTGAGCTTTATAGCAATTTGTATTATCTTGTGTTTAACTTGTTGAACTTGATAAAAGATTTGTAAGAGTTTTTTATTATTTTCGTACGGACTTACTAAGCTATATAGCTTACTCCCCTTCCTTTCCCATGTCTTTTATGGTTATTAAGCTAGCTCGGGTTGGAGATCATCGGAGATCCTATCACACTATCAAGCTATCATTTTGGGTATAAATGAATTCAAGCATTTTAAGTCCATGGCATGTGTAGGGACTAGGCCAATTTGTTATGTGTGTCATTATTAATTTGGCCATATGTGTTAGCTTGTAATTGTTAATGCTTCATCTTATATATAGCCATGAATGATGGCTTATGTTGATCATAAATTTATTCATATGTTAATGCCCTCTTGTGAATGTGAAAATAATATGTTTTTAACATGCTAAGTATGATGTTTTAAGCATGATAAATGATGGTATAAGAATGACATGTTGATCGTATGTTTTTCAAGTTTTAAAATTTATAAAGAGAAAGATCGAACCTGGAAACTAACTCTGACAATGATTAAAGGCAAGTGTACCTATCGAACAATAGTATAGCTTAGGCAAGACCGGATTGTCGAACCCAAAGGAACTAAAAGTACTAATACTCACTTTCTTTTTATTATTTAGCCTAAATATAAAGTGATTGATTTGATTAAACTAATTACTAAACTAAGATGCAAAGAAAAAAAGACTGAATTGGGAAATAACTTGAAGAAACTCAATTGATCGAGACAATACCCTCAGGAGGAATCCACCTAGACTTCACTTGTTATTTAACTCTGAACCATATGATTTATTCACTTAGTTTGATCCGTAAGACTCCCTAACGTATATTAAACCCTCTCTCGAGGCGAATAACGTCTAACCCTAGGTTAATTAGTGGAACTCTCGTTGTAACACCCTAAAAATCCGAGTATTTAAATTGCATGAATTGGTGTTTAGATTTTTTTTTAGGAAAAATCTCTTATTTTTATTTTAGTGCTTATTGAAGTCCTAGAGAGGGTAAAGCATAATTTGAAGAAGGAATAAAATTTATTAATTGAGAATTTATGGAAGTGAAACAAAGGTGATTAAGACTTAAGCTTAATTATGTGCTAAAAAGTGTCATAAAATGAGCATATGGCATGGTGGAGTTGGCGCATGGGTTCTAGCAAGGGGGAAGAGGTTCGAATCCCTTGTATAACACCTAAATGAATTTTTGTTTTTAATTTGCTGCTCATGGATAGGAAGTGTCGGCAAGAAACATATAAGGAAGGTGTTGACCATGTATTTTTGGTTAGTGTATCAATGGATTAAGGAAACAACTAACTTATGGCATGGAATCAAAGGTTTAAGGAAAGATAGGGGGAACATAAGGCACTTATCAAGGGGAAAATTTGGAAAGAAATCATGGCCAATTGACCATGTGCTGGACGGCAACATTGGTTTAGGGGAGGAGCCAAATTTTTGTTAGTTTGGCTAAAAATCTCATTCTTTTCTCTTTGGTCATTCTTTGCATTTGTGCAGAATTTTATTTCCTCTCCTTTCAACATTCTTCTTGGCCGAATTTTTGCATTTGGTAAAGCCAAAATCTTTTGACCATTTGGTCACTTTTGTTCCTCTTGTTAATTTTCTTTTGTATTCTCCTTGTGCTGAAAATCACTTATGCCAAAAGCCAATTCTTTTCTTTTCTTTTGCCATTGCCGAATATACATCCCTCCTAAAGCTTGTCTTTTTCTTTTCTTTTTCTACTAATCTCCTTGAAATCAAAACAACATCATCACAATCATCCTTTCGTTCTTATATTATTTCTTTTTCAATCAAAAAAGATTCTCTCCATCTTCACTCTTTTGGCCGAATGCTATTGTGCCTTTAAACCAAATATTTTTTTTTCTTTTCCTTGAACATACATAGCCGAATCCTTCATCATTTAGACATCATTCTCCATTCTTTTCTTTCGATAGTGGAATATAGGTAAGGGTTCTTTTCCATTTTCGATTTATTAAGGTACTATGGCGAATAGTAATGGTGATTTGAAGGACTTTTGAATCGATATAACGTTCATTCTAATAACGTTCTTTTCGTTATTATTATTTTAGTGCAATAACGGAGATCGGAACTCAAGTGATCGGGAGAAACGTTGGAAACGTTTTAGTTTGGTAAGGAAATCAAATCTCTTTAAATCTCTAGTAACATTTGATATTATTTTAGATCTAACTAAATTCCTTTGGATCTTGAAGACTCAAAATAGGGAAGAAAAGGCGGTGGTTAGTCACGTTAAGAGGCGGATCCAGTAAATCCCCATTCAAGCGAAGAGCGCTTTGGCGGTCGAGATTTTCCATCGGGTTGTGGGCCATCTTGAAAGAAGTCCATTATTCAAGTAGTACGAACCTCCGAGCCGTTATCGTTGGTGGATTCTCGTGGCTAGTGAATCGATAAGCGAGGAAAAGCCGAAAATCAAGTGATTCAAAATCAAGAGGTAAGATTTTGGATCTATTATCGATTAAGATTTATTTTACGAGTTAGTTGTCTAACGAATCAAAATATATTTTAGGTGCCGAGGAGCGAGAAGGGTTAGTACTCACGGTATCGAGGTGTGTAATTTCACACTCATTATTTTTGGTTGGATGTCAAATTTGGTATGGAAGTAAATCGTAAAAACAATTAGATCGGTAAAAGCGTAAAATTTATATTTTGACGAAAATGCGTAAAAACGACTAAATCGTGAAAATTACGAAACGCCCTCGAAATTAATTGTTATTATGAAAATTGGATGTTTCGTGAAAATGGGCCGTAAATACTCTAGTTCGTGAAAATGGGCCGTAAATACTCTAGTTCATGAAAATGGGTAGTAAATACTCTAGTTCGTTAAAATTTAGCCAAAACACTCTAGTTTGGTAAATGGGCCAAAGCCCACTAAAGCGCTAAATGGACAAATTGCTATAATTATGGGCCAAATGAAATGTTATTGATAAACCCACCATGTTATGTATTGTTAATAAATTTTACATTTTAAAGTACATGTATAATTGCATGGGTGGGATATATGAAGAGAAGAATGGCCATTGCCACAATATCGACTTATTGCCTCTAGTTCGGTGGTTTCTACCACAATATCGGCTTATTGCCTCTAGTTCGGTGGTTTCGCCACAATATCGACTTATTGCCTCTAGTTCGGTGGCTATGCCACAATTATAAAAGGCTTAATGCCTACGATTGGTGTGATGGCGGGGTGGGTTGACTTGATCCCCAGTGTGTGATGGTTGGTACGGGGGTGTTAGCGGATGGATATTAGGTATGGGCTGGGAATTTCATTTTACATGCATTATTAATTGTTTTAAATTCATGATATATTGTTGAATTCTGAATTGGGCTCAAGCCCAGCATAATATCTTGACAATCTGGCCCAATAATGGTGGTAAGTGAGTTACACACTGAGGTCTAAGTAACTCACCCCCTTTTTATTTTTCCATCTCAGGTAATGGAAATTGATGTCGACTTGGGCCGAGGATGACTTCGTGGAGGCCATACTGCTAAATATGGGTTATTAAACTCTGAACTTTTAATAATTATTTTTTTACTATTTTGGGATGTTGTAATAAATGGCCTCTATAAATAACTTATGGATTTTATATGTGTTTGGAATTTAAACTACATTTTGGACTTTTAAATCATGGGCTTTGATTATATGATGCATTATTAAAATAAATTTGGGTTTTCAAGTTTATGAAAATCTTTTATAAATATCTTATTATAGTTAACTCTTTAACAAAATACCTAAATGTTTTTGATAATACAATGATTTTCAACTAATGTTTCTAAATATTTATCAAAATCTAATACTCTTCAAATTTTAAACTCTGTAAACAATATTGTTGTTTTCAACTCATTAAAGATTTAAGAATAGTTCGAATCACGTAACAAACCAAATCTAGTCTCAACGCATAGACCGGGTTTGGGGTGTTGCATTTAGTGGTATCGAGCAGATTTCAAAAACTCTACCGTGGTTTGGGTTCAAAAATAATTTCATGATGAAATCATTCAAAATCAGTATGGCACCACAAGCATCCCATGACAAGTCAAGTAAGTATTTATTACTTAATGATTACTATGATATGATCATAGGAACACTCTAGAACTTCTAGTTTTAGGCGTGAAAAAGCGTAGAGATTGAGACTATAGGAAATGTTGCGAAAAACAACTTTATATCTTAAATCTCATAAAATATCGCTAATAAACACGAAACAAAATTTCGATTCATAAAACTTGTAATCGGATAAGCGAACAAGCAATCATGAGTACAAGAGGGCGTGGTGCGTGGACGCCAGTGAGGCGTGGCCGTGGTAGAGGCCGAGGTGCTACTGAAGCACCAAATCATATGCTGAAGTAGACGCACTGCGTCAATTGAAAGTGAGACCGGATCACGCGATCACATGGAAGAAGATCATGCATTGACTCAAGCAATGCTACGAGTCTGGAAAGGGTCATTTGGAACTAGAATTGGGCCAACAACTCATGGGTCAATTTCAGAGCGACTTAAGGCAAATAATGCGAAGTTTTCGGAGGAGTCTCGGTGTAGCTCGAATGTGGTGAATCTTGGCTCGAAGGCGTGGAACGGATTATGGATGATATGGAATGCACGGTGAGCAAAAGCGAGAGGAGGCTGTATCCTTATTGAGAGATGAGGCGTGTCGGTGGTGGCTCAACTGTTCGAGAAGGCAATCAAGTCGACCGATTAAGCGGGAATTCTTTAAAGCGCCTTCCAAGGAAAATACGTCGGAACGAGCTATGTAGACGTCGAAGGAAGGAATTTCGAATCTTGTCCAAGGAAGTAAGACCGTGGCGACTTATGAAGTGAGTTTTACGTCGAGCCGTTATGCCGGACAATTGTAGCAACAGATCATGAGCGTTGTGTATGCGTTTGAGGATGGACTTAATGATGAGTGAGGGTTCGATTGCTCCAACAAGTTAGAAATTTTTCGACTCTTGTGGAGAAGGCTAAAATAGCCGAAGAGGCTAAGAACTCGAGCAGCGAACCGAGAAAGATCCGAAACAAGAGAGAGACAATGATCTGGTTCTTCCAAGAGATTTCGGAAGAAACCGGAATGATGAATCGAGTTCAAAGCGAGAACCCGGTAGCAAATAATCGAAGTCGAGATTGCACCGAGTGTGGGAAAAGGCATTTTGGGAATGTTGGAGGAAAAGCGGTGCATGCTACAAATGCGGTTCAATGGAACATCGGTACAAAAGTTGTCCTCGATGAATGGATACGACTCAAGAAGTCCGTAATAATGATGCACACCGGTCGGGGTAATCAACGACCACCGAGAGGTCGTGGACCGGTCGTGGTGGTAATGGGGCTGGTCGTGGTCAAGGTGCACCGGTCGAGAAATGGTAATAGAGGAAATGCGGATGCAAGACGACTGGATGGTTTATGCGGTTAGGCGCCGCGAGGACGGCAATGCACGATGTGATAACTGCACGTTCTTCATTTTGATGTACTGTTATTGCCTTAATAGATATTGGCTCTACTCATTCATATGTATCTAGTGCCATATCCGAAATCAATTTAGAATCAAATTCTTGAAAATGAGATGACGAAGATGTCATCCTTTAGAACGATCGGTAATGGTTAATAAAATATTTAAAGACGTGCCCTTAAAAATCCAAGAGGAAGTATTCTTAGCAAATTTGATGGAACTACCTTTCGTGAGTTCGATCTCATTCGGGCATGGATTGGTTGGTTAACCATCGAGCGCAATTGGATTGTCTTGAAAAGCGAATGTCGAAAGGACCCGGATGATAAGGAAGTCATAATGATTGGTGAACGAAAGAACTATCGGCAAATGTGGTATCGCATTAAAAGTCGAGAAGTTGGTGCGGAAAAGTGCAGGGCATTCCTAGCCTTTATCGTGTTTTGGATGCCAAAGAATTATCCATGAATGATGTGAGGACGGTGAAGGAATTTCCGATGTATTTCGAAGAACTTCTGGTATACCTCGGATCGGGAAGTAGAATTTGGCATTGAGCTTTTGCACGGGGCGACTCCGGTGTCCATTGCTCCTATAGAATGGCGCCAAAAGAGTTGGTGAGCTCAAAGCTCAAATTCAAGAATTCTTTGGATCGGGATTCATTCGCCAAGTGTGTCTCCGTGGGGAGCACCGGTCTTGTTCGTCAAGAAGAAGGATGGATCGATGCGTATGTGCATTGACTATAGACAGTTGAATAAATTGACGATCAAGAATCGGTATCCTCTGTCGAGAATTGACGACCTGTTTGATCAATTGAAGGGAGCTTCAGTTTTCTCCAAAATTGATTTAAGGTCGGGTTATCATCAGCTTAAGGTGAAAGAAGCGGACATTTATAAGACAGCATTTCGGACACGTTACGGACACTATGAGTTTGTAGTGATGCCGTTTGGATTAACCAATGCACCAGTTGCATTTATGGACATGATGAACCGAGTCTTTCAACCATATTTAGACCGGTTTGTGGTAGTGTTCATAGATGATATATTGGTTTATTCGAGAAATGAGGAGGAACATGACCAGCATTTGCGGATAGTATTACAACTACTTCGTGATAAGCAATTGTATGCCAAATTTGGTAAATGCAAATTTTGGCTAAAGGAGGTGACTTTCCTTGGTCATGTAGTATCAGCCGAAGGAATAAGGGTGGATCCTCGAAAAATTGAGGCTATTCTGGATTGGAAACCACCAACATCGATGGTGAAATTGGAGTTTCTTAGGCTTGGTGGATACTATAGACGTTTTATAGAGGGTTTTCATTGATTCTTGCACCCTAACTAAAGCTGTTGTGAAAGGAGCTCCGTATATCTGGGAAAAGCAAAGAGAGTTTTGAGAAATTGAAGAAGATTACGTGAAGCTCCGGTTTTAATTCAACTCGAGGTGGAAAAGAATTCACTTTATTTATTACGATCGTCTCACACGGGCACTGGGTTGTGTGTTGATGCAAAATGGAAAGGTGGTGGCCTATGCTTCTCGTCAATTGAGACCACACGAAGTAAACTACCCTACTCATGATTTGGAGTTAGCTGCCGTTGTCTTTGCTCTAAAGATTTGGAGGCACTATCTCTATGGTGAGAAGTCCATAATCTACACGGATCACAAGAGTCTTAAATACCTCCTTACCCAGAAGGAGTTGAATTTAAGACAAAGAAGGTGGGTAGAATTGTTAAAAGATTATGATTTCTCCATCGAATACCATCCTGGAAAGGCTAACGTGGTAGCTGACGCGTTAAGTCGTAAGGCGGTATCTGAATTAAGAGCTTTGTTTGCCCATTTGAGTCTGTATGAGGATGGCAGTTTGTTAGCAGAACTTCAGGTGAAACCTCTGTGGCTGGAACAAATCAAGGAAAAACAGACATCGATGAGAAGTTGGGACCTTCTTTGCGACAAGTTGAAAATGGTGAAATTGAGGATTTTGGAATAAACACGGAGGGTGTGTTGTGCTTTCGAGGAGAGTATGCATGCCTAAGGATCTAGATTTGAGGCAAGCGATTCTACTGGAGGCGCATAGTAGCCCTTATGCTATGCATCCGGAGGAAATAAGATGTATCGAGATCTCCGTGAAACGATATTGGTGGCGGGGTTGAAGCTTGAGATTACGAGTTTGTGGGAAAATGTTTGACTTGTCGCAAGTGAAGGCGTAACATCAATTACCGTCGGATTGTTACAACCGATAAAGATTCCTCTTTGGAAATGGGAGAGGATAACTATGGATTTTGTTAGTGGGTTACCGTTAACACCTACTAAGAAAAATTCCGTTTGGGTAATTGTTGATCGGTTGACGAAGACCGCTCATTTCTTGCCGATTAAATGACGGATTATTCATTGCGAAATTGGCGAAACTTTACGTATCCGAAATTGTGAGGTTACATGGGGTACTGTATCTATTATATCGGATAGGGACCCTAGGTTTACATCACGATTCGAAAGCTCGCATGAAGCCTTAGGGACAAAGTTGAATTTCATGCGGCTTTTCATCCTCGGTCGATGGTCGATCGGAAAGAGTAATTCAAATATTGGAAGATATGTTAAGAGGATGTGTAATCGACTTGAGGGTAGTTGGGAGGATTATCTATCCTTTGGCGTAATTCGCGTATAACAACATTTATCGGTCTAGCATTCGAGATGGCACCTTACGAGGCATTGTATGGTCGTAAGTGTCGCTCTCCTAGTTGTTGGGTGAGTTGGGCGAAAAGATGATGTTAGGTCCCGAGATGATATCCGAGACCGAGGATAAGGTAAAAGTTATTCGAGCACGGTTGAAAGAAGCCTCGGATGAGCGAAGTCGACGCAGATCTGGGCGAAGGGACATCGAGTATAGTATGGGAGATCGGGTTTTCTTGAAGGTATCTCCTTGGAAAAGATCTTGATTCGGAAGGAAGGGCAAGCTAAGTCCTAGATATATTGGACCTTATCGTGTCTTTGAAGCGTGTTGGTCGATGGCATATCAGTTGAGTTACCTCCGAGTTAGATCAAATTCACAATGTCTTTCATGTTTCCATGTTGAGGCGTTATAGATCGGATCCTTTGCACATTATACCGGTAGAGGAATTGGAGCTGAATTCAGATTTGTCCTTTGAAGAAGAACCAGTGGAAATCCTAGACCGAGATGTCAAGGTACTAAGGAAGAAAACTGTGCCGTTGGTCAAAATTCTATGGCGTAACCACGGAGTGGAAGAAGCTACGTGGGAGCCAGAGGATGCAATTCGGCAACAATACCCTCACCTTTTTCAACCAGGTAAATTTCGAGGACGAAATTTTCTTTAAGGAGGGTAGAGTTGTAACACCCTAAAAATCCGAGTATTTAAATTGCATGAATTGGTGTTTAGATTTTTTTAGGAAAAATCTCTTATTTTTATTTTAGTGCTTATTGAAGTCCTAGAGAGGGTAAAGCATAATTTGAAGAAGGAATAAAATTTATTAATTGAGAATTTATGGAAGTGAAACAAAGGTGATTAAGACTTAAGCTTAATTATGTGCTAAAAGTGTCATAAAATGAGCATATGGCATGGTGGAGTTGGCGCATGGGTTCTAGCAAGGGGAAGAGGTTCGAATCCTTGTATAACACCTAAATGAATTTTTGTTTTTAATTTGCTGCTCATGGATAGGAAGTGTCGGCAAGAAACATATAAGGAAGGTGTTGACCATGTATTTTTGGTTAGTGTATCAATGGATTAAGGAAACAACTAACTTATGGCATGGAATCAAAGGTTTAAGGAAAGATAGGGGGAACATAAGGCACTTATCAAGGGGAAAATTTGGAAAGAAATCATGGCCAATTGACCATGTCTTGGACGGCAACATTGGTTTAGGGAGGAGCCAAATTTTTGTTAGTTTGGCTAAAAATCTCATTCTTTTCTCTTTGGTCATTCTTTGCATTTGTGCAGAATTTTATTTCCTCTCCTTTCAACATTCTTCTTGGCCGAATTTTTGCATTTGGTAAAGCCAAAATCTTTTGACCATTTGGTCACTTTTGTTCCTCTTGTTAATTTTCTTTTGTATTCTCCTTGTCTTTGAAAATCACTTATGCCAAAAGCCAATTCTTTTCTTTTCTTTTGCCATTGCAGAATATACATCCCTCCTAAAGCTTGTCTTTTCTTTTCTTTTTCTACTAATCTCCTTGAAATCAAAACAACATCATCACAATCATCCTTTCGTTCTTATATTATTTCTTTTTCAATCAAAAAGATTCTCTCCATCTTCACTCTTTTGGCCGAATGCTATTGTGCCTTTAAACCAAATATTTTTTTCTTTTCCTTGAACATACATAGCCGAATCCTTCATCATTTAGACATCATTCTCCATTCTTTTCTTTCGTAGTGGAATATAGGTAAGGGTTCTTTTCCATTTTCGATTTATTAAGGTACTATGGCGAATAGTAATGGTGATTTGAAGGACTTTTGAATCGATATAACGTTCATTCTAATAACGTTCTTTTCGTTATTATTATTTTAGTGCAATAACGGAGATCGGAACTCAAGTGATCGGGAGAAACGTTGGAAACGTTTTATTTTAGTAAGGAAATCAAATCTCTTTAAATCTCTAGTAACATTTGATATTATTTTAGATCTAACTAAATTCCTTTGGATCTTGAAGACATCAAAATAGGGAAGAAAAGGCGGTGGTTAGTCACGTTAAGAGGGCGGATCCGTAAATCCCCATTCAAGCGAAGAGCGGTTTGACAATCGGATTTTCCACGGGTTGTGGGCCATCTTAGAAAGAAGTCCATTATTCAAGTAGTACGAACCTCCGAGCCGTTATCGTTGGTGGATTCTCGTGCTAGTGAATCGATAAGCGAGGAAAGCGAAAATCAAGTGATTCAAAATCAAGAGGGTAAGATTTTGGATCTATTATCGATTAAGATTTATTTTACGAGTTAGTTGTCTAACGAATCAAAATATATTTTAGGTGCCGAGGAGCGAGAAGGGTTAGTACTCACGGTATCGAGGTGTGTAATTTCACACTCATTATTTTTGGTTGGATGTCAAATTTCGGTATGGAAGTAAATCGTAAAAACGATTAGATCAAGAAAACGTAAAAATTTATATTTTGACGAAAATGCGTAAAAACGACTAAATCGTGAAAATTACGAAAATGCCTCGAGAAATTAATTGTTATTATGAAAATTGGATGTTTCGTGAAAATGGTAGTAAATACTCTAGTTCGTGAAAATGGTAGTAAATACTCTAGTTCGTGAAAATGGTAGTAAATACTCTAGTTCGTGAAAATGGTAGTAAATACTCTAGTTCGTGAAAATGGTAGTAAATACTCTAGTTCGTTAAAATTTAGCCAAAACACTCTAGTTTGGTAAATGGGCCAAAGCCCACTAAACCGCTAAATGGACAAATTGCTATAATTATGGGCCAAATGAAATGTTATTGATAAACCCACCATGTTATGTATTGTTAATAAATTTTACATTTTAAAGTACATGTATAATTGCATGGGTAGGATATATGAAGAGAAGAATGGCCGATTGCCACAATATCGGCTTATTGCCTCTAGTTTGGTGGTTCTGCCACAATATCGACTTATTGCCTCTAGTTCGGTGGCTCGCCACAATATCGACTTATTGCCTCTAGTTGGTGGGTTTCGCCACAATATCGACTTATTGCCTCTAGTTCGGTGGCTATGCCACAATTATAAAAAGGCTTAATGCCTACGATTGGTGTGATGGCGGGGTGGGTTGACTTGATCCCACAGGTGTGATGGTTGGTACAGGGGTGTTAGCGGATGGATATTAGGTATGGAATGGGAATTTCATTTTACATGCATTATTAATTGTTTTAAATTCATGATATATTGTTGAATTTCGAATTGGGCTCAAGCCCAAGATAATATCTTGACAATCGGCCCAATAATGGTGGTAAGTGAGTTACACTTGAGTTCTAAGTAACTCACCCCCTTTTATTTTTCCATCTCGGTAATGGAAATTGATGTCGACTTGGGCCGAGGATGACTTCGTGGAGGCCATCTTCGCTAAATATGGGTTATTAAACTCGAACTTTTAATAATTATTTTTTTACTATTTTGGGATGTTGTAATAAATGGCCTCTATAAATAACTTATGGATTTTATATGTGTTTGGAATTTAAACTACATTTTGGACTTTTAAATCATGGGCTTTGATTATATGATGCATTATTAAAATAAATTTGGGTTTTCAAGTTTATGAAAATCTTTTATAAATATCTTATTATAGTTAACTCTTTAACAAAATACCTAAATGTTTTTGATAATACAATGATTTTCAACTAATGTTTCTAAATATTTATCAAAATCTAATACTCTTCAAATTTTAAACTCAGTAAACAATATTGTTGTTTTCAACTCATTAAAGATTTAAGAATAGTTCGAATCACGTAACAAACCAAATCTAGTCTCAACGCATAGACCGGGTTTGGGCTGTTACACTCGTTCTCTTATAATAAACCCCTAGAATGGCAGTAAATCGATCTATGGACTCCCATATTAGGTTTCACCCTAATCCGAAAAAATCTCGTCACCCTATCTTTAGGCGTGCTATCAACTCCGCTTAATTATGCTAGATCTACTCTTAAGCAGGGTCTATTCCTCCTCCACCTAAGCACATCAGATTTGGATTAAGCATGCATAATTAAGAACAAACTAAGTATTTATCATATAATTCAGAAAATAATAACAAGATTCATCTAGGTTTCATCCCCTTTAGGTATCTGAAGGGTTTAGTTCATAACGAATAAAGAAAACATCTCAAGAGAAAAGATAAAATAAAACATAAGAAATCCCTAAAACCCCCTAGAGGAATTGAAAGAGAAATCCGCCGTCTTGAGTAGAATTTTGGCTCCTTGAGATGGATCAACTAGCTATATTCGAGTAATTCCCACAAAGCTAGCCTTCTGGCTCAGCTTCTTGGCCTAGCTAACCGCCCTTACAAAAGCCCTGGCAGAAGGCTTCTACCGAACTACCCCTTAAGTTGCACCCTTGGGTGTTTATATAGACTTTGAGATGCCTTACTTTGCCCTTAAGTATCCTAATTCAAGTATAATTCCTACTCAGGTGTTTGAATAGGCTATGGAATGTGTTTATTTACCTTAAAGTATCCTATTCGAGTAGAATTGCTCTTTTCTGCGGCAGGGACATGGCCATGGTACACGCCCGTGTAAATCGTCTTTAGGCCGTGTCTTGATTCTGTCGATTGGGGCACGGTCGTGTAAATCGTGGCATGGCCGTGTCTTAGTTAATTGTCGAGGCACGGCCGTGTGGCTTGAAGTCCAGGCCATGTCGATTTCCTCTTTGGCCCAAATTAACCCGTTTTAAGCCCATTTCTTGTTCTTTTCGTCCTCGGGTGCTTTCTTGAGTAAAAACATGAAAAGAAAGGATTAAAAGCGCCTTTTTACATAAATCAAGGGCTAAATCATCCAAAAGCACACTAAATGTGGGCCTAAAATATGTTACTTTTACGGTTTATCAAATACCCCCACACTTAAGCTTTTGTTTGTCCTCAAGCAAAATTCTCAACTTATAATTAAAACGAACTTTCCATAATTCACAATTCCTATCAACAATGCCTCATCATAATTCACAGATAATTTATACATGGATAATTTAACTCAAAGACTCTTAAAGGCTCAAACAATTCTAATTCATAAATTTGTAGCATAAAAACATAGGCATCTCCCCTTATCTAAATAATTACCTTTAATTCAAAACCGACAAGGATTGACATCCACACTAAAGATTCACTCAAAGCACTCGAAGAGTTTAAGGTTCAAGAAAAAGCACTCATAAGTCGAACCTGAAAAGTTAATCCCATAGGCTTGCCTGAAAATCAAATCTCCACCACTGAAATCTGAGATGATACACAAATCAAAAGGTCTTTATCAGGGTTGTAATGGGGCTTAGGTTAAAGGTGTGGATAAAGGCTGAATTAGAAGGTTTAGAATCGAGATTGACCGACAAGTTACCTAAATTTTAGAAAAATAATTGAACTAATAATCACGTGAAACTTTGGAACTAATAATACTACGAGCTTTTTCTTTGATAATTGAAATTTAAATGTACAAGCTCACTTTTTATACTACTAATACTGAATATACTTTGATTTTTCGATCAATTTTTTTATATCAAATAGAAACATAATAAAGAAAACTTTATCAATTGGAATAAACTAATTCGGTAACTGATCAAATCAATTCTCAATAGAAGGGTAGTCAAAAGAATAGTGATAACAAATACAAAGGGTTTTGGGTTAATGTTAGCGGGTAAATCAATAAAAAGGGTTGTTAGGATCAAATGGGTTCACTAAGGGTTAATTTGTGAAGGTAGGCTTTTTAATGGAGTGAATGGGTTAAAACCTAGGTGCCTTTATCATCTCAGTATATTAAATCATTAATGTGGTCTCGATAGGCAAGTTCTAGAATAACAATTCAGTGTTGACACACTCATAATCAATAAAGTGAGCATGAAAAAGAATATATGCTCTATAAGGCTCAAATCTCACAAAATTATGGGTATTTGACATCAATCTCAGTAAATTTCAAACTTCAAGGTAATATTCAAATTCGGTTCAACAACCTAGAAAATTTTGATTCTTGAAAATAGACTTATCATGCTTGATTCTCTAGTATTCTTCAAGTATAAATCATCAATGCACAATTATCAATGACTTACTCAAAAACATATCAATAAAAATCATAAATCATCAGAAATTTCACCTTAATTGATAATATGAGAAAATTACTTAGGAACAAGACTAAAATTCAGGATTTTGGAATAATGCAAAAAGTTAGGTACTTTTACCTCCCCACACTTAAGCTGTACATTGCCCTCAATGTACAAAGATAGATAAACAATTATGTAATAATAAAATCAAAAGAGAAGGGGAGAAGCAACACTTCCTGAATTTTTGGATGAAGTCAATGAAAAGAAACTAGATAAGATTGGAGGTGAACGTGGGGAAGCGTCTTGAACCGTTTGAAATTGAATCCTCAAAGTAGCCGGCTTGGTTTTATTGTATCCTAAGCTAAATCTAAATGTCACTGAGAAAAGGGAGAAAATAATAAAGGAAGTAAAAATAAAATAAAATAAAAATATGAATAAAAGTAAATAATTAAATAGAGATAAGGTCCACACCCATGTGCCTAGCCGTGGTGTCCACATGGCCACGGCCACGGTCGTGTGCAAGGCCGTATGGGTATGGAAACCTATGCCAAAATACGAAAAGAAATAAAACCAAACGAATTAGTACGGTTAGTACTCGAGTTGCCTCTCGAGAAGCGATCGTTTAAAGTCTTGAGCTAGACTTACCTGTTGCACACACAATCACGGTGGTTTGAGGAGGTGGAAATCCTTTCTCATGCGATCAACTCGGTAATGGATATAACGTTTAAGTCGAGTAATGTTTACCTCAAAAGTGTTGAATTTAGGATTGCTTACCTCGACTGTGCCATATAGGAAGACATTAAGAACCTCAAAAGTGATTTCTTCGTTCGCCTTTAGGTCTGAATTGGTGATTCGAGGGTCTTCCTTATTCAACAATACTTGATCCTCTATTTTTTATGTGATTTGTTGTTCCTATCAGCTCGTCTGGGGTTTTCTTCGGTTTCACTTCGTGTGGTTCCGGCTCTTTTTTAAATTGTGTTTTCCACTCTTCTAGTTTGTTGACCCTAAGGCTTCGTTCCTCATATAATTCTTCTTTGTTGGCATGAGGTCTAAGATCTAACTCAGCTAGGTGATTTCATGATGCTTCCTATAAAGAAGGTTGAACTAAATGGTTAACAATAAAATTAACGTTCGTACCTTTATTACTCGATGTCCTAGCTGAGTCAAGAGCTTGAAGCGTAATTGTTTCGTCTTCTACACGAAGTGTAAGTTCACCGAATTATTCCTCTGTGTGGTCTTTCATTATTGCATCGGGATATGGCACACGAGGTTGGTACTCTGTACTTGCCGATTTTGGTATATCATGGCACACCTTAACCTTACCTTCACTTACCACAGGTTCTTCCCTTGGGTTTGGTTCGTCTAGCCCTTCACTGTCATGAGCTGGTACGGTTTGAATTTGCTTGTTTGGGTTAATCTATGTGTTTCTTGGTAGACGCCCTTGCGGTCGTTCAGACATTAACTTCGCAAGTTGTTAAACTGACTTAGTAATTTTCTGAACTTGGTTCTTGATCTCTTTGATCGATACTTGTTGATTACCGAACGTTGTCTTAATTTTTTGGGGACGGGTTTCTGTGGCTGCCATGAATTTTGTCAGCATCGCCTCAAGAATCGACTCCTCTTCCTGTTGGTGAGGTGGTTGTTGAAAATTTGGAGGAAGTTCCTGTCTTTGGCTACTTTGATCATCCCACGAGAAATTGGGATGGTAACTCCAACCTGCATTATAAGTGTCATTATAAAAATTACTTTGTGGTCTAAAATAGTTACCCGTATAGTGAGCTTGCTCATTTTCCATGCTATATCTGTAAGGTGGGTACTCAGGATTTGCCACGCCTCCTAAATTCGAATCATATTGCATTACTAGGTGTACCTACGAGAGATTATACAAACCATCAATCTTTTTATTCATCATCTCTAGCTGGTTAGATAACCTAGTAACCACGTCGAGGTTGAAAGCACTGGCGGTTTTTGTTGGCGCTGTCCTCATAACTTGCCACTGATAATTATTCAGTGCCATCTTTTCTATAGACTAAAATTATCTGCCAAAAGCAAAATAAAAGAAAAATTAGCAAAGTAAAAAAATAATAAAATAAATTGTAGAAAATAAAAAAAAAGCTAAAGCAATAAAAATAGAGCTTTCTTAATATTTTAGTTCCCCGACAACGATGCCAAAAGCTTGATCGTATATCTTTTGAGTTTTAAAACTTATAAAGAGAAAGATTGAACCTGGAAACTAACTCTGACAATGATTAAAGGCAAGTGTACCTATCGAGCAATAGTATAGCTTAGGCAAGACCAGATTGTCGAACCCAAAGGAACTAAAAGTACTAATACTCACTTTCTTTTTATTATTTAGCCTAAATGTGAAGTGATTGATTTGATTAAACTAATTACTAAACTAAGATGCAAAGATAAAAAGACTTAATTGGGAAATAACTTGAAGAAAATCAATTGATCGAGACGACACCCTCAGGAGGAATCCACCTAGACTTCACCTGTTATTTAACACTGAACCATACGATTTATTCACTTAGTTTGATCCGTAAGACTACCTAACTTATGTTAAACCCTCTCTCGAGGTGAATAACGTCTAACCCTAGGTTAATTAGTGGAACTCTCGTTCTCTTATAATAACCCCTAGAATAGCAGTAAATCGATCTATGGACTCCCATATTAGGCTTCACCCTAATCCGGCAAAATCTCGTCACCCTATCTCTAGGTGTGCGATCAACTCCGCTTAATTATGCTAGATCTACTCTTAAGCAGGGTCTATTCCTCCTCCACCTAAGCACATCAGATTTGGATTAAGCATGCATAATTAAGAACAAACTAAGTATTTATCATATAATTCAAAAAATAATAACAAGATTCATCTAGGTTTCATCCCCTTTAGGTATCTGAAGGGTTTAGTTCATAACGAAAAAAGAAAACATCTCAAGAGAAAAGATAAAACAAAACATAAGAAATCCTTAAAACCCCCTAGAGGAATTGAAGGAGAAATCCGTCGTCTTGAGTAGAATTTTGGCTCCTTGAGATGGATCAACTAGCTATCTTCGAGTAATTCCCACAAAGCTGGCCTTCTGGCTCGGCTTCTTGGCCTAGCTACCGCCCTTACAAAAGCCCCGCGAAGGCTTCACGAATCAAGACCTTAAGTTACACCCTTGGGTGTTTATATTGACTTTGAGATGCCTTACTTGGCCCCTAAGTATCCTAATTCAAGTATAATTCCTACTCGGGTGTTTGAATAGGCTTTGGAATGTGTTTCTTTGCCTCAAAGTATCTTATTCCGAGTAGAATTGCTCTTTTCTGCGACAGGGACACGGCTATGGTACACACCCGTGTAAATCATCTTGAGGCCATGTCTTGATTATGTCGATTTGGACACGGCCGTGTAAATCGTGGCATGGCCGTGTCTTAGTTAATTTTTGAGGCACGGCCGTGTGGCTTAAAGTCCAGGCCATGTAGATTTCCTCTTTGGCCCAAATTGGCCTGTTTTAAGCCTATTTCTTGTTCTTTTCGTCCTCAGGTGCTTTCCTGAGTAAAAACATGAAAAAAAAAAGGATTAAAAGCACCTTTTTACATAAATCAAAGGCTAAATCATCCAAAAGCATACTAAATGTGGGCCTAAAATATGTTACTTTTACAGTTTATCACATGTTATTATCATGTTTATGGTTGTTTGGTTGCATTAATATGCTTGAATTTGTGCTATGATGTTGCGTAGATGTGTGCAAGTGAGGGTAGAAAAATGGCTTGGTAAATAGCCTTGTTTTTGTCCACACGGGTAGGCACACGGGCGTGTGCCTAGGCCGTGTGTGACACACGGTCTGTCCTATGGGCATGTGTTCTAGGCGTGTGTCCCCTGCACCTTAATTTTGGAAAACAAAATTTCTAGAATTTAGCACAGGGGTAGAGACACGGGCGTGTGTCTCAGCCGTGTGTGCTACATAGCCTGTCACATGGGAGTGTGGCACGGCCATGTGACAGGCCATGTAGCACAAGTCAGAGAGCACCCTAACTTGGACACTGTCTGAAGCAGGGGCGTGTCCCAGTGTCACACGGGTATGTCCCTTGGACCATACGGGTGTGTGACCCCTGTAACATGAAAAATTTTCTAAATTTCTCAGTTTAGTCCCAAACCACTTCCAAAGCATGTTTCGGGCCTCGTAGGCTCGTATTAGGGACTTTGTGATTGAATATGAATGGTTTTAATTTGGACTCAAATTTATGACTCATACTTGTATGTTTGCTTGTGTTATAAGTCCGGTAATGCCTCGTACCCTATTTAGGCGTTGAATAAGGGTAAGGGGTGTTACATAATTTTTGTGGAAAGTGCAAATGTATAGATTATATACATGTAATATGACTGTGATAGTGTTTTGAAAAGGATACTAACATGCAATGACAGTGCACGGATAATCGGTAAGTGATATTTGATTGTTTTCGGATATTTTGGCCTTGTGATCTTGAAACTGTTGTATATAGATGGCATGCCATAGGATTGTGAGTGCTCACCTATATGTATAGTGATTTTAGGCGTTAAGGCCCTGGGACATGTTTGTAGGGATAAAGGAATGTGAGCTAAGTTTCATTCAATGACACATGTGTGTGGAAATAAGGAGAGTGTTAGCTATAGGCTTCACTTTTGGGACATGTTTGACTCGATGAGTCTATGTGATGTGGTGTAGATCTGTGTATCCAATGTGTGATGATAGAGATCTCTATAATTTTCATAACTCAAGTGTCAAATTATCTTGTATGTATATTTGTGTGTTATGTGATGTTTGCCTAAATAAGTATGTGGTTCCTATGCAAACTATTCTTATAAGTGATTGTGTGAAATGTGATACATGATTTCTGGGATATATGTTATGCGTTTTATGCTTGAATGAGTATGTAAATGTTATGTAAAACGATTATATAATGCATGTTAAAGTTCTATAGGTTACTAGACTTAAGAGCAACGTAATTGTGAGTATATGGCTATTTATGAATGCATGGTGGCATGCTTGCATTGTGGTTATTCTACTCATTCACTGAGCTTGTTAAAGCTCGCCCACTCTTTTCAACATATGCTGATTAGTGATGTTTTGGTGTGGGCAGTGTGGTTTTTTCGAGGTAGTGATCCAAGGAAGGCTTGTTAATTCTCGTGCGTGTTCATTTATTTATTTACGTATTAGGGAATAAGGCAATGTGGTAGACTATGGTTGATTATTGCCATGATGTTCTTGGACTATTTGCTAGTTTTTGCTTTAGTTTTTAGAGGTTTACACATTTATATTATGCTCGATTTTATGAAGATTAATGTTGGTTTGTTGAATCCTACTCGGATACATTTCGAAAATTTTAAACTGTTATCTTAGTCATTTTGATGATTATTTGACGCGGTAAAAAGTGTGTGTTGAATAGATGCATGATACAATGGATTGTATCCTTATGTTCTGTATTTTTGTGGCCTAGAGTAAAGGTATCGATATTTGGGTTTTATAAATGACACCCTTGTAATTTCAATCGTGTAGGAAGGAAAAATGGCAATTTGGTATCGATACCATGCCATGAGTATCGAAATTGGGGTAATTTTACCAATACCTTTCGAAAAGTATCAATATTTGTTTGAGTTTTGATTTTAGTCGAGAAATAGTAAGCCGAGTTGGTGCCAATTTTTCTTACGGTTGATGGTAACAAAACTAACTATAAATACGAACAAGGCAAGCACACCTATCAAACAATAGTATAGCTATGGTGAGTAAAGATAACACATCCACGAGGACTAAAATTATTAGTAATTACCATTTTCTTAATATTTAGCCCACAAATTGGAGTGACGTGTTTTTAACCTAAAATTACTAAGCTAATTTAACTAAGAACGTAAAAGAGAACGAATCTGGAAAATAATCGAAAGATAACCATTGTGAGAGATAATACCCAGGAAAGAATCCACCTAGATTCCTACTATTATTATTAATCTGATTTAAGCGATTTATTCACTTGAAGTCCTAAATTACGTTAATATCTCTTTTGAGAGTAAGAACAACTGACTCTAGATTGATTAATTGAAATTTCTTTCTAATTATGAAACACCCCACACCCGGCCCACGAGCCTGAACCGGATCTGGTATGTTCCTAAAGTAAACCGATTTCAAAAACATTCGATACTTAGAGAAAATTGTAGATTTTTAGAAAAACTATTAATTTGAGTTGGGCTTAGATTGAAAACCCATTTATTTGATTTTGTAAGCCCATTTAATTAAGCACCACCAATAACGTTCTTAGCATGAAACTTAACAATAATGTAAAAACAAAGAATAATCCACTGGGCCTTATGGCCTTATTACATCAAGTAAACCCAAAATAAAATTAAAAAGTATTAAAATTAATTACGGTCCAAATTCTAAAAGAATTCTTCAAGTGATGCATGGCCTCCTCATGGTCTACCTTGGTTCAATCACACCGATCATCACCGAAAAATAATTCCCACAATGGGGTGAGTCAACAGACTCAATGTGCACACAATACTATCAATCAATAATTCAGCAATCATGTTTAAATCATCAAGTCCATATAATAATGAAATTATGATGCAACCCAAACCCAATCCTAATGGTCCATCCGCTACTCTCCACCGTGCACGCCATTCACACCGTGGGGACTACTAAGTCAACCCTCCATCCGCTACTCTCCACGTTGTGTCGTTAGACACTATAATCAAATTTAAACGTTGTGTCATTTGACCTTTGTTGTAAATGAAGTTACCAAATTTCGCAATGTGACCGTAGTCAACATTTTTTTGGTGAGACCAAGTCAACACCTTCGTTGGTGAGACCAAGTCAACACTGTTCTCCCCTTTCACATAAATCCGAATGCCCCAAAACATATATATAGCATAACTTAATTTAATGTTCATATTCATATATTCGCATGTTATTAAATAACATTTTCACAATCCTATCGGAAGTAGGAAACGTACCTGGGTACTTTTTGCCACATTTGTGGTACATAGCCACATTTACATTATTATTCACATTATATATTAAAATATTTAGCCATACCATATCGAAGGATAGTAAGGGTACACACCTTTTTCGCTTAATAGGTTCCTTGATATCTCGAGAATCCCGATCTAATTTTTAGATCTATTAATCCCTATAATCGGCCCACCAATTAAAATACATTAATAAACCCCTTTTTAGACAAAACCAAATCCTAGTAGGATTTGTAAGGAAAAACTCACCTTTGCCGATTTGGTGATTAAACAAGTCCCGAAAGTTTGGTTTTTCCTCTACTTGATATTCGGCTAACCTTGTAGTTCAATATGGTTAGTTTTTTGGCTTTTCAAAAATTAAGGAATGGATTTAGATACTCACACAACCCTTAGCCGAATATTTTAGAGGCTTACCTTAGAGATTCCAAATCCCGAAAGTTCCCTTTTTGTCTTGAATATCTGTCGAAATCCCTAAAGATCATAGGTTAGATTTGATCTAACTTTAATAAGTGGTAGCGGCCTTTAGCGAATGTGTCTTACCTTAATTTTCCTCGAATCGAAATCCCAAACTTCTCCTCCGACATTCTACCATAGACAAAAGAGAGGTTATTTTCTTAAGCCTTGATTTAAACGATTTAAAGAACAAGAATCAATTGTTCTTACCTTAGATCCTTGATCTTTATGTTCAACGATTGTGGAAACCCGAGATCCCTTGTATATTCGGCCATGATCAAAGAGAATAGGAATTAGGCCTTTTACTTTCGGCAACTAGAAAGAAAGGAAATTGAATGGCTTAACTTACCTTGAAACCTTTAATCACTTGTTTCCTTGTCTTGGGTTACTGAGATCCGGCTATGGAGATCTAACCGAGATTGGAAGAGAAAAATTTTGACTAGGCAATGGCAAAAGGGAAGGAAAAGAAAAGATGGAGTCCTTGCTTAGGGGAAATTCGGCAATGAGAGGGAAAAGAGAGAGCAAAATTTCGGCAAAGAGAGTGAATGGGAGAAAAGTCTCTATTTTCCTCTTTTAACTGAACTGCTAGACCAAGAGTCCAAAACTTGGCCACTACTCTCCCAAGTGATAATTTAATCTCTATTAATTATCACTTAATTAAATTAAAAGTCTTTAATCCATCTTTTAATTCCTCATTTATCTTAGAAGAATAAATCCTTTATTTATCACTTAACTTGACAAGTTTTAGTAAAATAAAACTCTCTCCTTTTAGCTATCAAGTGTCAGTCCACCTAGCCTTGGAAAGCAAAATTAAACCTTCAAAATTGCTTTCCAAGTGACTCGAACTCATGCCATTCCCATAAACCCTAAGTGACACTTCGTGCCACTTTTCCAAGCTCGATTGTATGACAAAATTCACCAACTTTTTCTTTTAAGGCCCTTGCCCTTATCTCCTATTTTGGGCTTTAAAATTTATCATTCCTACCTTATTTCTAAGTTTCCTAAAATTTTCATGCTCAGAATCTTGCCATTTTCCTTACATGTTCGGGTTTCCAAAATGTTTAGGTTTCCAAAATGTTTAGGTTTCCAAAATGTTCAGTTTCCAAATGTTTAGATTTCCAAAATGTTCAGTTTCCAAAATGTTCAGTTTCCCAAAATGTCTAAGTTTCCAAAATGTCTAAGTTTCCAAAATGTCTAAGTTTCCAAAATGTCCATTTCCATTTCCATTTCCATTTTCATTTCCATTTCCATGCATTTCTAGGTTTCCAAAAGTATCAAAAATTTATTCATAGTACTTGAAACTTGTCATTTCATACAATTAAACTGGAAATGCATAGGCCCTATTCAGGATGTTACAGTTCTACCCCCCTTAAACAAAATTTCGTCCCCGAAATTTCCTAACTAAAATAGTTGAGGGTATTGCTGTCTCATCGCCTCTTCTGGCTCCCACGAAGCTTCTTCCGTTCCATGATTGCGCCATAGCACTTTGACTAGAGGAACTGTCTTCTTTCGTAGTACTTTCACATCACGTTCCAAGATCCGAATCGGTTCTTCCTCATAGGATAAGTCTGGCCTTAGTTCCACTTCTTCAACCGGTACCATATGAGATGGATCCGATCGATAGCGACGTAACATGGACACATGAAATACGTCATGCATCTGCTGCAATTCTGGTGGCAACTCTAATTGGTATGCCACTGGCCCAACTCGTTTTAGTACTTGATAAGGCCCTATAAATCTTGGGCTTAGCTTCCCTTTGCGACCAAACCTCATTACCTTCTTCCAAGGTGAGACTTTCAAGAACACTTGATCTCCCACTTCAAACTCTATTTCCTTTCGCTTAAGGTCTGCGTACGACTTTTGCCTATCAGAGGCTTCCTTCAACCGTGCCCAAATTATCTCAACCTTCTCTTCAGTTTCTGCCACCAACTCTGGACCCAAAACTCGGCGTTCTCCTAACTCGGTCCAACAAGTAGGTGTTCTACACTTCCTTCCATACAATGCTTCGTATGGTGCCATTCGAATGCTGGCTTGATAGCTGTTGTTGTAGGCGAATTCAGCTAAAGGCAAGTAATCTTCCTAACTTCCTCGAAAATCCATTACACAGCCTCTCAACATATCTTCCAACACTTGTATAACTCGTTCGATCGCCGTCGATTGTGGATGAAAAGTAGTGAAGTATAGCTTGGTGCCTAAAGCTTGATGAAGTGCTTTCCAAAATCGAGATGTAAACCTTGGGTCTCTATCAGAGATGATCGACATTGGTACACCATGTAACCTCACAATTTCCGCCACATACAACTTAGCCAACTTCAAGAGAATAGTCCATTCGACGGGATAAAGTGTGCGGACTTGGTCAAACGGTCCACAATCACCCATACCGAGTCCTTCTTAGTAGGCGTAAGGAAGCCCACTAACGAAGTCCATGGTAATTCTTTCCCACTTCCATTGGGGAATTTCGATTGGTTGAAGCAATCTCGATGGGACTTGGTGTTCGACTTTAACTTGTCGACATGTCAAACATTTCCCCACAAATTCGGTCACTTCGCGCTGGATCGGACCACCAAAATTGTTCCTTAGATCTCTATACGACTTGATACCTCCGGATGCATAGCACAAGGGCTACCATGCGCTTCAAGAATTCTTTGTCTCAACTCCTTATTCTTGACAGACAGACTTTACCCTTGTAGCACAATACTCCTTCATTGTTGACATCATAATTCACTAATCCCCTTCTTTGTACTTGTTGCAACTTAGTACTTAAGTCATTATCCATAACCTGTCCCCCTTCACTTCCTTTAGCCATGTGGGCACGACTTGTAACTCGCCAATAGGCTTCCATCATCATCTGAGACTTATATGAGCGAACAAAGCCCGTAGATCCGATACAACCTTCCGACTTAGGGCATCGGCTACTACATTCGCCTTGCCCGGATGATACTCTATTGAACAGTCGTAGTCTTCGTTGCCTCAAGTTCAACTCCTTTTGAGTTAATAAATACTTAAGGCTCTTGTGGTCTGTGTAGATAACTGACCTTTCTCCATAAAGGTAGTGCCTCCAAACCTTAAGGGCGAAAACCACCGCTGCTAGCTCTAAGTCATGAGTTGGATAGTTAAGTTCATGAGGCCTTAGCTGCCGAGACGCATAAGCAACCACTTTGCCATCTTGCATTAGCACACAGCCTAACCCCGTATGCGAAGCATCACAGTACACCACAAATTCCTTTCCTGCCTCCGGCTGAATTAACACTGGAGCCTCTGTCAGCACCTTCTTAAGCTTTTCAAAGCTCTCTTGCTGCTTATTAGTCCATTCGAAGGGTACTTCCTTTCTTAGTAACTTGGTTAAAGGCGCGGCTATTGACGAGAATCCCTCCACGAACCTTCTGTAATAGCCTGCCAAGCCTAAGAAACTTTGGATTTCAGCCACAGACCTAGGTGGTTTCCAATCCAACACTGCTTCGATCTTCCTAGGGTCCACTCTTATTCCTTCTGCGGATACCACATGTCCTAGGAATGCCACCTCCTTAAGCCAAAATTCGCACTTGCTGAATTTGGCATAAAGCTTCTTTTCCCTTAACACTTCCAACACGACTCGGAGATGCTCATCATGCTCCTCCTCCGACTTCGAATACACCAAAATATCATCGATGAACACAACAACAAATCTATCCAAGTAGGGTTGGAAAATCCGATTCATCATGTCCATGAACGCTGGGGCATTCACAACCCAAATGGCATCACCACAAACTCAAGTGACCATATCTTGTCCTAAAAGCGGTCTTATGGATATCACCTCCTTCACCTTTAAGCGATGGTATCCCGACCAGTAAATCGATCTTGAAAACATGCGCTCCTTTCACTAATCGAACAAGTCCTCGATCCTTGGCAAGGGATACTTGTTCTTAATGGTCACTTATTTAATCGGCGGTAGTCTATGCACATACGCATAGTTCCGCCCTTCTTCTTCACATATAAGACCGGTGCTCCCCACGGAGACACCTTGGGCGGATGAACCCACGGTCCAACAGCTTCTTGTATCGAGCCTTGAGCTCCACTAACTCCTTTGGTGCCATTCGGTATGGAGCGATTGACACAGGAGTCGCCCCCGTAGCAACTCAATCCCAAATTTGACCTCCCATGTCTGGGGTATTCCCGTAACTCTTTCCGAAACACATCTACGAAGTCTCTTACCGTCCTAACTCCATTAACACCTTCCTCCTTTCCACCTATCAGCACTTACAAAAGCTAAGAACGCTTTTACAACCTTTCCTAACCATCTTCTCAGCCTTCAGTGCCGAAACTACATTAGATAAATAATTCCTCCTTTCTCCGATCATTATCACTACTTCATCTTCCGGGGTTCTTAGTTCCATACGTTTAGCTGCACAATCCAACACGGCTCGATGTTCCACTAACCAATCCATTCCAAGTATAAGCTCAAACTCTCCGAAGGGTAACTCCATTAAGTCCGCTCGAAAGTTCACTCCTTGAATCTCTAGGGGTACATTCCGAAAGATCTTGTCTACCACTATAGTTTGGCCTAATGGGCTTACTACGTCATCGCCTATCGAGAGTTCGTAGTCTAGGCCTAGTGTTTTTACTACACTACTTGCAACATAGGAATGGGTCGAGCCCACATCAATCAAAGCAAAGTAGGGTTTGTCAAAATAAAGAACGTCATGGGTTATTACGTCCGGCGTCTCCATCTTCCCTTCACGAACCGCATAAACCAAACCCGGTTGTCTTGCATCAAGATTAGCATTAGTACCTCGACCTGTGTGCCACGGCCTCGCTGCAGTAGCACCACCAGTTACTCGAACCACGACCCGTTGGAGCTCTTGTCCGCTTCTTCCTGGTCTCGCTAACATTTTGAACTACCGGTCGGCTTTAAATCGATTGTTTGGGACGGTCTTTAAACATATGATCCTTGGACCCACACCTAAGACATGCTCCTAACTTTTTCCAACACTCCTGGATGCCTCTTTCCACAATACTCACAAGATCGAATCGCCTACTTTGTACAGACTTGTTGATTTGGGGTCCATCAACCCGAGGCCTCTTGTAACCCTTTCCGACGACCCAAACCCTCTTTTGACCTTATTCTTATCTACGACCGCTTAGTAGCATCCTTAATCCCTCGCCACCTTGGCCTTTTCTACCAAAAAGAGAATTCCCGCTCGATGCGGTGCTATTAATAGTCTTAAATCATCTCTCGGCCCGTCCTCAAAGCGGACATGGCGTTCATGTTCATCGCCACTACCCTCGAGCATAGCGGCTCACCTCGTAAATTTCGCCTCATATTCATGACGGACTTACTCCCTTGTACTAACCCTAGAAAAGCCTTCCTCGCTCATCTCAGATACGGTTCCCACATACTTCTTCGAAAGGCCCTTTAACAAATTCCTGTGTCGATTTTTAGCTACTGGTACCATCACGAGCAGTCAACCACCATTGATACGCTTCATCGCGTAACAATGCCACCATCCCTTTCACTTTCTTCCGAGTCATGTCAAGCTCATCCATTATACGCTCCGTTGCTTCCAACCAGTACTCAGCTGTACTGGGTGCCACATTGGATACTCCTCGAAACATTTCTGCTCCATTAGCTCGGAGCCGTTCAGGTACCGACTTTCGATTTCCTCCATTTCCACCTGCACCGGCCACCAATTCCAAAACTCGCAGAATAGCCTGCGACACAGCCTCTTCCCCCGTCTGAGCTTGCTGCTCAACATTAACAGCTGGGGGTGGTGGTGGCGGTGGCATCTCATTGTCGGACCCTTGACCCGACCTAATCAAGTTCGACACGGTCATCCTTCCTCTTCCTCGACCACGGCGACCACGTCCTCTAGAGCTCATTTTCTAGCGTCAGATTCGATTAAGAAATTTTATGGATTAGTTATTTGTTCCACTTATTTATCAACGAAGGAGTTTTATGAAAAGGGATTTTAGAGTGGTTCTTACGTATCATACAAACACACGTCTTTTCCATTCATTCATCCATCCATCAAACAAATATGAACTTCCGCTCATTCGGAGAAACGTTGTGGTTTTTTTTGTTGTTCTTTGTTGTTTTCCACTACGGGGTATTTTCGTAGTTTTATCCTACTGTGGTATTTTCGTAATTTTTCAAGAAAATGTTTCTTGGTGTTTTTGTCAAAAGTATTTTGAAGATTTGAAGTCTTGGTAATTTTGGAAAAATTTCAAAATTTGGGGGTAGTTCGGTAATTTTCGACCTCGTGGGTATTTTGGTAATTTTCACAAATCTTGGTAAATTTGAAAATTTTAATAAATTTTGGGGTATTTCAAAAGTTGTAAAACTTTGAGGTTCTTTTCAAAGTTGTTCTTTCAAAGATGGGGATGTTGCAAAAATTTGAAAATTAGGGCCATCTTGGTAATTTTGTAAGTTAGGGGCAATTTTGTAATTTTTCCCAAAATCATGGTATTTTGGTATTTTACAAATTAGGGTTTTTGAATGTTTATGAAATCATGAAATTTTGGTGAAGTTGTTGAGTATTTGAACATTTTACAAACTAGGGGCGTTTTGGTAATTTTACTGCTTAAGGGCATTTTTGTAATTTTCGTAAATCAAGAGTTTTTCAGAAAAGGTTGTGAAAATAATTTTCTCAAGTTTAAAAGAAAGTTTTAAAAGTTTGAAAAACTAGGGTTTGTTGTTTTTCTCTCTCTTTTTTTTTAAAACATGGCTAGTTCCCTTTCGGGTTTTAGTCATTATGTTTAGCCTATGACCGAGCCCTCTTGGTCGTGGTGAACCAAAGCTACACACCAGGTGTGGATTCGTGTGGAGAGGAGGTGAGTCACGCTGGACGCTTAAATACCAAGCTCCCACCAAACTGTTCCTAGACATGCGTCTGAGGTTGCCACACCACTGAGCCTCACGAGTTAGGGTGAGCCGAAGCTACGCACCATGTAGGATTCCTACGAAGAGGAGGTGAGTCACTAGGACTGCTTAAATACCAAGCTCTTTCGGATCCACTCCTAGACATGCGTACAAGGGTTACCACACCTTAGCTCAGTGACTTAGCCATAGGTTGGTTTAGTACATTAAGTCTTATGTATACGTGTTTGAGTAGACTAATCCTGGGGTTCAAGTTCCTATCATCTATTCTACGTTCCATGCCTTTTCTACCCTTATATAAATCACGTAATCACACATATAGTTAGGGGTACTTACCGGTGGATCATGGTTGGAGACTTAGGGGCCATGCCAAAAGCACCTTATGTTCAAAGAAAATCATTTTGGGCTCGCATTGAAAGCGTTTTGGGCCCGAGCCCACAGCCGAGAGTTTAAAACTGGCTCGATACAAATCGAAACACCCCACACCCTACCACGAGCCCGAAGGATCTGGTATGTTCCTAAAGTAAACCGATTTCAAAAACATTCGATACTTAGAAAATTGTAGATTTTAGAAAAACTATTAATTTGAGTTGGGCTTAGATTGAAAACCCATTTATTTGATTTTGTAAGCCCATTTAATTAAGCACCACCAATAACGTTCTTAGCATGAAACTTAACAATAATGTAAAAACAAAGAATAATCCATCGGGCCTTATGGCCTTATTACATCAAGTAAACCTAAAATAAAATTAAAAAGTATTAAAATTAATTACGGTCCAAATTCTAAAAGAATTCTTCAAGTGATGCATGGCCTCCTCATGGTCTCATCGTCCCGGTCACACCGATCATCACTGAAAAATAATTCCCACAATGGGGTGAGTCAGCAGACTCAATGTGCACACAATACTATCAATCAATAATTCAGCAATCATGTTTAAATCATCAAGTCCATATAATAATGAAATTATGATGCAACCCAAACCCAATCCTAATGGTCCATCCGCTACTCTCCACCCGCACCGCCATTCACACGTGGGGACTACTAAGTCAACCCTCCATCCGCTACTCTCCACGTTGTGTCATTAGACACTATAATCAAATTTAAACGTTGTGTCATTTGACATTGTTGTGTAACCGGTTACCAAATTTCGCAATGTGACCGTAGTCAACATTTTTAGTTGGTGAGACCAAGTCAACACCTTCGTTGGTGAGACCAAGTCAACACCTGTTCTCCCCTTTCACATAAATCCCAATGCCCCAAAACATATATAGCATAACTTAATTTAATGTTCATATTCATATATTCGCATGTTATTAAATAACATTTTTCACAATCCTATCGGAAGTAGGAAACGTAACTGGGTACTTTTTGCCACATTTGTGGTACATAGCCACATTCACATTATTATTCACATTATATATTAAAATATTTAGCCATACCATATCGAAGGATAGTAAGGGTACACACCTTTTTCGCTTAATAGGTTCCTTGATATCTCGAGAATCCCGATCTAATTTTTTAGATCTATTAATCCCTATAATCGGCCCACCAATTAAAATACATTAATAAACCCTTTTTAGACAAAACCAAATCCTAGTAGGATTTGTAAGGAAAAACTCACCTTTGCCGATTTGGTGATTAAACAAGTCCCAAAAGTTTGGTTTTTCCTCTACTTGATATTTGGCTAACCTTGTAGTTCAATATGGTTAGTTTTTTGGCTTTTCAAAAATTAAGGAATGGATTTAGATACTCACACAACCCTTAGCGAATATTTTGAGGCTTACCTTAGAGATTCCAAACCCGAAAGTTCCCTTTTGTCTTGAATATCCGTCAAATCCCTAAAGATCATAGGTTAGATTTGATCTAACTTTAATAAGTGGTAGTGGCCTTTAGCGAATGTGTCTTACCTTAATTTTCCTCGAATCAAATCCCAAACTTCTCCTCCGACATTACCATAGACAAAAGAGGTTATTTTCTTAAGCCTTGATTTAAACGATTTAAAGAACAAGAATCAATTGTTCTTACCTTAGATCCTTGATCTTTATGTTCAACGATTGTGGAAACCCGAGATCCCTTGTATATTCGGCCATGATCAAAGAGAATAGGAATTAGGCCTTTTACTTTCTAAGAACTAGAAAGAAAGGAAATTGAATGGCTTAACTTACCTTGAAACCTTTAATCACTTGTTTCCTTGTCTTGGGTTACTGAGATCCGGCTATGGAGATCTAACCGAGATTGGAAGAGAAAAATTTTGACTAGGCAATGGCAAAAGGGAAGGAAAAGAAAAGATGGAGTCCTTGCTTAGGGGAAATTCGCAATGAGAGGGAAAGAGAGAGCAAAATTTCTGACAAAGAGAGTGAATGGGAGAAAAGTCTCTATTTTCCTCTTTTAACTCGAATCGCTAGACCAAGAGTCCAAAACTTATTACTACTCTCCCAAGTGATAATTTAATCTCTATTAATTATCACTTAATTAAATTAAAAGTCTTTAATCCATCTTTTAATTCCTCATTTATCTTAGAAGAATAAATCCTTTATTTATCACTTAACTTGACAAGTTTTAGTAAAATAAAACTCTCTTTTTTAGCTATCAAGTGTCAGTCCACCCCTAGCCTTGGAAAGCAAAATTAAACCTTCAAAATTGCTTTCCAAGTGACTCGAACTCATGCCATTCCCATAAACCCTAAGTGACACTTGTGCCACTTTTCCAAGCTCGATTGTATGACAAAATTCACCAACTTTTTCTTTTAAGGCCCTCCCGCCTTATCTCCTATTTTGGGCTTTAAAATTTGTCATTCCTACCTTATTTCTAAGTTTCCTAAAATTTTCACATGACTCAGAATTTGCCATTTTCCTTACATGTTCGGGTTTCCAAAATGTTTAGGTTTCCAAAATGTTCGAGTTTCCAAAATGTTCAGTTTCCCAAAATGTCTAAGTTTCCAAAAATATCTAAGTTTCCAAAATGTCTAAGTTTCCAAAATGTCCATTTCCATTTCCATTTTCATTTTCATTTCCATTTCCATGCATTTCTAGGTTTCCAAAAGTATCAAAAATTTATTCATAGTACTTGAAACTTGTCATTTCATACAATTAAACTGGAAATGCATAGGCCCTATTCAGGATGTTACAAATTAAAACCCCTATCGTCGCATTAAATCGATATATGGGTTCCCCTATTAGATTTGACTCTAATCTGGTAGATTTATGTCGTCCTATTTCTAAGGGTGCATGCAACTCCACTCAATTATGTTAAATCTACTTTTAAACATGGACTTTTTCTCTACTGATTTAAGCACATTAAACATGAATTAATATGCCGGAAATATTAAAACAATAAATAAGCACACATAATTGAGAACAAGAATCAAGTATTTATCACGCAAAACAGAAATTAAATAATAGAATTCATCACAAGTTTCATCTTCCCGAGATATCTAGGGGATTAGTTCATAATCTTGAATAAAAACATCTCAAAGTCAGAAAAACCACAAGAAACAAAGAAACTCATAAAAACTTCAAAAGAAATTAAAAGGAGATCTTTGACCTTGATGGAGATCTGCTTTCGAGTTGGCTCCGATGGTGTTATTCAAGTGTTTTCTTTGATCTTCTCTGACGACCCCATTATCTCTTCTTCTAATTGATATTTATAGACTTTAGAATGCTCAGAAAGCCTAAAATTGTGTTTTTCCACATATTTGGGAAGGAAGGTGCAAAATCGATACGGGCTAGCACATAGGTATGTGCCCAACCCGTGTGGGTCACATGGGCATGTTCCCAGCCTGTGTGGCTCCTAAAATTTGCTCTTTTTCTTATATTTTCGCTCATTTTGGTCCCAAAATCTCACCTAAGTGTAAGAACATGAATTAAAGGTATTAGGAGCATCAAATTCAACAATACGCATAGATAATCATCCAAAAACGCATTAAGAATGAGATTAAAATATGTTACTTTTATAACTTATCAAACATCCCCACACTTAAGCGTTCGCTTATCCTCAAGCAAAATATTCAACTCACATTAAAGTTAAAATTTCTCAACTTGTAATTCCCATCAATAATCTTTCAAAATAATTTGCAAATAATGATGATTTGAATATTCAACTAAAAGGGCAGTAAAGATTCAAATAATCCAAGTCGAAAGTGTTTAAAGCACGAAAACATAGGTATCTCCCTATATCTAAGTAATTATTTTTAATTTAAAATCTACAATAATTGACATCCTCACTAAAGATTCAGTCAAATCACTCAAAGGGTTTAACGTTCAAGAATAAGCACTCAATAGTCGAAGAAGAAATGCCATTACCATAAGCTTGCTTGAAAATCAAATCTCCAACACTAAAAAAATGATATGATACACTAATTAAAAGGTCTTTAAGAGGTAGTAAAAGGGCTTAGGCTAAGGGTGTGGATAAAGGCCAAAAAAATGGTTATAATCGAGATCGAGTTGATATATTACCAAACTAGACAAAATAAACAAATTCTAAATTAAAAAAAAGTGCATCAATCAAGAACCTATTCAAGAATAAAAATGAGCTTCTTCTCAAAATATGAATTTAACTGTTCAAGCTCAATCAGCAGATAAAACTAATTAATAATCAATATTTTTTTCTTTTCGATCTTTTTTTTATAATAACAATAAGAAATAATTCAACAAATCAACCAGAAGAGCATAGCTAGGTAACTAACCAAATCAGATCTCGACAAAAAGGGGAGTCAACAAAATAGGAAAAAGTCTCAATGAAACAATGAGTGATCGATTAACATTAATGGGTAAATCAAGAAACAGTGTGTTAGGCTCAACGGGGTTCATTAAGGGTTAATGTAACACCCCAAACCCGGTCTATGCATTGAGACTAGATTTGGTTTGTTACATGAATCGAGCTATTTTTTTTAAATCTTTAATGAGTTGAAAACTACAATATTATTTACAGGGTTTAAAATTTGAAGAGTATTTGAATTTGATAAATATTTGAAAACATTAGTTGAAAATCATTGTATTATCAAAAACCTTTAGGTAGTTTGTTAAAGAGTTAACTATAATAAAATATTTATAAAAGAATTCCATATACTTGAAAACTCAAATTTATTTTAATAAAAACATCATAAAATCATAGCCCATAATTAAAAAGTCCAAAGTATAGTTTAAATCCCAAACACACATAAAATTCACAAGTTATTTATAGAGGCCCTTATTACAATAATCCATAATAGTAAAAAATACTTATTAAAAGTTCGAGTTTAAATAACCCTCTTTTGCAAGATGGCCTCCACGAAGTCATCCTCGGCCCAAGTCCACATCAATTTCCATTACGAGATGGAAAAATTAAAGGGTGAGTTACTTAAAACTCAAGTGTGCAACTCACTTACCACCATTATTGGGCGGATCATCAAGATATTATCTTTGGGCTTGAGCCCAATTCTGTAATTCAACATTATATCATAAATTAAAATAATTAATAATACATGTAAAATGTATTTCCCATCCCAAACCTAATATCCATCCGCTAACACCCCTGCACCAACCATCACACCTGTGGGATCAAGTCAACCCACCCCGCCAACACACCAATCGTAGGCATCAAGCCTTTTTATAATTGTGGCAAAGCCACCGAACTAGAGGCAATAAGCCATTATTGTGGCAGAGCCACCGAACTAGAGGCAATAAGCCATTATTGTGGCGAGCCACGAACTAGAGGCAATAAGCCATTATTGTGGCGAGCCACCGAACTAGATTTTTGGCAACTGGCCATTCTTCTCTTCATATAACCCACCCCATGCCATTATGCGTGTATAAAATATAAAATTTATTAGTAATGCATAATATGGTGGGTTTAACGATAAATATTTCATTTGGCCCATAAACATAATATAGCAATTTGCCTATTTAACAGTTTAGTGGGCTTTGGCCCATTTACCGAACTAGAGTGTTTTGGCCTAATTTATCGAACTAGAGTATATTGGCCCAATTTATCGAACTAGAGTATTTTGGCCCAATTTATCGAACTAGAGTATTTTATGCCCATTTTCACGAAACATCCAATTTACATAATAACGAATAATTTCTCGAGGCGTTTTCATAATTTTCACGATTTAGTCGTTTTACGTATTTTCGTCAAAATATCAATTTTACGTTTTACCGATCTAGTCGTTTTTACGATTTACTTCCATACCGAATTGACATCCAACCTAGAAAATAATGAGTGTGAAGTTACACACCTGCTACCGATAGTACTAATCCTTCTCGCTCCTCAAGACCTAAAACATAATTTTGATCCGTTAGACAACTATTTTGTAAAAATATTCTTAATCAATACTAGATCCAAAATCTTACCCTCTTGATTTTGAATCACTTGATTTTCGGCTTTTCCTCGCTTTCTTGGTTCGTTAGTACGAGAATCCACCAACGTATAATGGCTCGGAGTTCGTACCACTTGAATAATGGACTTCCTTGGAAGATGGCCCGTAACCGGTGGAAAATCCCGATCGTCGAAATCGCTCTTCGTTTGAATGGGGATTTACGGATCCGCCTCTTAACGTGACTAACCACCGCCTTTTCTTCCCTATTTTGAAAGTCTTCAAAATCCAAAGGGATATTAGTTAGATCTAAATAATATCAAAGCGGTACTAAGGGCTTTTTAAAAAAAATGTGATTTCCTTACCACAATAAAACGTTTCCAACGTTTCTACAATTCTCCGATCACTTGAGTTCGATCTCGTTATTGCACTAAATAATAACGAAAGAAACGTTATTAGAATGAACGTTATATCGATCCAAAAGGCCCTCATAAAACCAATGATATTCGGCTATGACACTAATAATAAATCGAAAATGGAAAAGAACCCTTACCTATTTTCCACTACGAAAGGAAAGGATTGAGAATGTTGTTTAATTGATGAAAGATTTGGCTATGTATGATCAAGGAAAAGAAAATAAATTTGGCTTATAGGCACATTAGCATTCGCCATGAGAGTGTAGATGGAGAGAATTTCGATTGAAAGAAATAAAATAAAAGAAAAGATGGTGATGATGTTGCTTTGATTTCAAAGAGAATAGAAGAAAAGAAAAGAAAAAGACGAGCTTTAAGAGAGGTGTATATTAAGAATGGCAAAAAGAAAAGAAAAGATTGGCTTTTGGTATAGGTGATTTTCGCACTCAAAGAAAAAGCACAAACAAGTACTAAAGCAATAAACAAAATGACCAAATGGTCAAAATAATCAAGGCTTACCAATGCACAATTCGGCCAAGGAGAGATAGGTTGGGAGAATTTGCAAAATTATGCACAAAACAAAAAATGACCAAACAAAAGACTAAAATTCCTAGCCAAACTATCACCAAAATTGGCTCCCCCTAGCCATATTGTCGTCCATAGGCATGGTCCAATGGCCAAGATATTGTTTCCAAAATTCTTCCTTGATTTGTGCCTTATGTCCCCTTATCCTTCCTTAAGTTTTGATTCCATGCCATAAGTTAGTTGTTTCCTTAATCCATTGATACACTAACCAAAAATAACATGGTCAACACCTTCCATATATGTTCTTGGCCGACACTTTCTATCCATGTGCAGAAAATTAAAACAAAATTCATCTAGGTGCTATACAAGGATTCGAACCTCTTCCCTCTTACTATAACCCATGCGCCAACTCCACCTTACCATTTGCTCATCTCATGACACTCTTTAACACTTAATTTAACTTAAGTCTTAATGACCTTTGTTTCACTTCAATAAATTCTCAATTAATAAATTTTATTCCTTCTCTAAATTATGCTTTACCCTCTCTAGGACTTCAATAAGCACTAAAATAAAAATAAAATTTTTTTTCTTTAAAATCTAAACACCAATTTATGCAATTTAAATACTCGGATTTTTAGGGTGTTACAACTCTACCCTCCTTAAAGAAAATTTCATCCTCGAAATTTACCTGGTTGAAAAAGGTGAGGGTATTGTTGCCGAATTGCATCCTCTGGCTCCCACGTAGCTTCTTCCACTCCGTGGTTACGCCATAGAACTTTGACCAACGGCACGGTTTTCTTCTTTAGTACCTTGACATCTCGGTCTAGGATTTCCACTGGTTCTTCTTCAAAAGACAAATCAATTCAGCTCCAATTCTTCTCTGGGTATAATGTGCGAAGGATCCGATCTATAATGCCTCAACATGGAAACATGAAAACATTATGAATTTGATCCAACTCCGGAGGTAACTCAATCGATATGCCACTAGACCAACACGCTTCAAAGACACGATAAGGTCCAATGTATCTAGGACTCACTTGCCCTTCCTTCCAAACACGAAGATCTTTTTCCAAGGAGAGACCTCAAGAAAGCCTCGATCCCCACACTATACTCGATGTCCCTTCGCTTCAGATCTGCGATGACTTACATCTATCCGAGGCTTCTTTCAACCGTGCTCGAATAACTTTTACCTTATCCTCTGTCTCGATATCATCTCAGACCTAACATCATCTTTTCGCCCAACTCGGTCCAACAAATAGGAGAACGACACTTACGACCATACAATGCCTCGTAAGGTGCCATCGAATGCTAGGCCGATAGTCGTTGTTATACGCGAATTCGCCAATGGTAGATAATCCTCCCAACTACCCTCAAGTCGATTACACATCCTCTTAACATATCTTCCAATATCCGAATTACTCTCTCCGACCGACCATCGACCGAGGATGAAAAGCCGATCGCAATTCAACTTTGTCCCCAAGGCTTCATGCGAGCTTTCGAATCGTGATGTAAACCTAGGGTCCCTATCCGATATAATAGATATAGGTACCCCATGCACCTCACAATTTCGGATACGTATAGTTTCGCCAACTTCGCAATGAATAATCCGCATTTTGGCGGCAGAAATGAGCAGTCTTCATCAACCGATCAACAATTACCCAAACGGAATTTTTCTTAGTAGTGGTTAATGGTAACCCACTAACAAAATCCATAGTTATCCTCTCCCATTTCCAAAGAGGAATCTTTATCGGTTGTAACAACCCAGACGGTAATTGATGTTCTACCTTCACTTGCTGACAAGTCAAACATTTGCCCACAAATTCTGAAATCTCACGCTTCAACCTTGGCCACCGATACTGTTCACGGAGATCTCGATACATCTTATTTCCTCCGGGATGCATAGCATAAGGGCTACTATGCGCCTCCCGTAGAATCAGTTGCCTTAGATCTGAGTCCTTAGGCATGCATACTCTTCCTCGAAAGCACAACATCCCCTCCGTGTTTATTCTAAAATCTTCAATTTCACCATTTTCAACTTGCTGAAGTAAAGGTCCCAACTTCTCATCTGATGTCTGTTGTTCCTTGATTTGTTCTAGCCACAGAGGTTTCACCTGAAGTTCTGCTAACAAACTGCCATCCTCATACAGACTCAAATGGGCAAACAAAGCTCTTAATTCAGATACGGTCTTACGACTTAACGCGTCAGCTACCACGTTAGCCTTTCGGGATGGTATTTGATTGAGAAATCGTAATCCTTTAACAATTCTACCCATCTTCTTTGTCTCAAATTTAACTCCTTCGGGTAAGGAGGTATTTAAGACTTTGTGATCCGTAGATTATAGATTTCTCACCATAGAGATAGTGCCTCCAAATCTTTAGAGCAAAGACAACGGCAGCTAACTCCAAATCATGGGTAGGGTAGTTTACTTCGTGTGGTCTCAATTAACGAGAAGCATAGGCCACCACCTTTCCATTTTGCATCAACACACAACCCAACCCATGTGAGACGATCACAATAAATATTGAATTCTTTTTCCACCTCGGTTGAATCAAAACTAGAGCTTCGTCGGGATCTTCTTCAATTTCTCGAAACTCTCTTCGCTTTTCGGTCCGGATGTACGGAGCTCCCTTACGCAAGCAGCTTTAGTTAGGGCAAGCAATCAACGAAAACCCTCTACAAAATGTCTATAGTATCCACCAAACCCAAGAAACTTCAATTTCACTCATCGATGTTGGTGGTTTCCAATCTAGAATAGCCTCAATTTTTGAGGATCCACCCTTATTCCTTGGTGATACTACATGACCAAGGAAAGTCACTTCCTTTAGCCAAAATTCGTATTTACTAAATTTGGCATACAATTGCTTATCACGAAGTAACTGTAATACTATCCGCAAATGCTGGTCATGTTCCTCCTCATTTCTCGAATAAACCAATATGTCATCTATGAACACTACCACAAACCGATCTAAATATGGTTGAAAGACTCGGTTCATCATGTCCATAAATGCAGCTGGTGCATTAGTTAGTCCAAACGGCATCACTACAAACTCATAGTGTCCGTAACGTGTCCGAAATGCCGTCTTATAAATGTCCGCTTCTTTCACCTTGAGCTGGTGATAACCCGAACTTAAATCAATTTTGGAGAAAACTGAAGCTCCTTTTAATTGATCAAACAGGTCATCAATTCTCGGTAGAGGATACCGATTCTTGATCGTCAATTTATTCAATTGTCTGTAGTCGATACACATACGCATCGATCCATCCTTCTTCTTGACGAACAAAACTGGTGCTCCCCACGGAGACACACTTGGTCGAATGAATCCCCGATCCAACAATTCTTGAATTTGAGCTTTAAGCTTAGCCAACTCCTTCGGTGCCATTCTATAAGGAGCAATGGACACTGGAGCTGTTCCAGGCAAAAGCTCAATGCCAAATTCTACTTCCCGATCCGAGGTATACCAGAAGTTCTTTGAAATACATCGAAAATTCCTTCACCGTCCTCACATCATTCACAGATAATTCTTTGGCATCCAAAGCAGAGATAAAGGCTAGGAATGCTCCATATCCTTTCCGCACCAACTTCTCCACCTTTAGTGCAGATACCACATTTGCCAAATAGTTCCTTCGCTCACCAATCATTATGACTTCCTTATCATCCGAGGTTCTTACTGACATTCTTTTTTTAGCACAATCCAATTGCGCCCGATGTTTGACCAGCCAATCCATGCCCAAAATGAGATCGAACTCGTCGAAAGGTAGTTCCATCAAGTTTTCTAAGAATACCTCCTCTTGGATTTTCAAGGGCACGTCTTTAAATATTTTATTAACAATTACCGACTGTCCTAAAGGACTAATCACTGTCATCTCATTTTGGTAATTTTGATTCTAAATTCAGGTTTCTAGATATGGCACTAGCTACATATGAATGGGTAGAGCCAATATCTATTAAAGCAATAACAGGTACATCAAAAATGAAGAACGTACCAGTTATCACATCTGGTGCATTGCCGTCCTCATGGCGCCTAATCGCATAAACCACCAGCCGTGTTGCATCCGCATTTCCCTAGGACCATTGCCTCGACCCGGTGCACCTTGACCACGACCAGCCCCATTACCACCATGACCTGGTCCACGACCTCTCGGTGGCTGCTGATTACCCCTGACCGGCTGTGCATCATTATTACGGACTTCTTGAGTCGTATCTATTCGTCGAGGACAATTTTTGTACTGATGTTCCATTGAACCGCATTTGTAGCATGCGCCCGTTTTCCTCCAACATTCTCCAATATGTCTTTTCCCACACTCAGTGCAATCTCGACTTTGATTATTTGCTATCGGGGTTCTACCTTGAACTGATTCATTATTCCGAGGTTTCTTCTAGAATCTCTTGAAAGAACCAGACTGTTGTGTCTCTCTCTTATTTCGAGATTTTCTCTGCTCGCTGCTCAATTCTTAACCTCCTCGGCTATTTTGGCCTTCTCCACAAGAGTCAAAAATTTCTAACTTGTCGTGGAGCAATCGAACCTCACTCATCATTAAGTCCATCCTCAAACGCATACAACGTTCGTGATCATTGCTACAATTGTTCGGGCATAACGGCTCGACGTAAAACTCGACTTCATATGCCGCCACGTCTTACTTCCTTGGACAAGATTCGAAATTCCTTCCTTGACGCCTACATAGCTCGTTCCGACGATTTTCCTTAGAAGGCGCCTTTAAAGAATTCCCGATTAATCGATGCGGCTTCAGTGCCTTCTCGAGCAATGAGCCACCATTGATATGCCTCATCTCTCAATAAGGATATAGCTCCTCTCGCTTTTACTCACCGTGCATTCCATATCATCCATAATCCGCTCCACGACTTCGAGCCAAGATTCACCACATTCGAGCTACACCGAGACTCCTCCGAAAACTTCGCATTATTTACCTTAAGTCGCTCGAAATTGACCCACGAGTTGTTGGCCCAATTCTAGTTCCAATGACCCTTTCCAAGACTCGCAGCATTGCTTGAGTCAATGCATGATCTTCTTCCATGTGATCGCGTGATCCCGTTTCACTTTCAATTGACGCAAAGTCGCCCACTTAAACATATGATTTGGTGCTTTAGTTGTAGCACTCGGCCTCTACCACGCGCCACGTCTACGCGGCCCACGATCACGTCCTCTAGTGCTCATGATAGCTTGTTCGTTTATCGATTATAAGTTTTATGAATCAAAATTTTGTTTCGTGTTTATTAACGATATTTTATGAGATTTGAGATATAAAGTTGTTTTTCGCAACATATCCTATAGTCTCAATCTCTCAGCTTTTCACATCTAAAACTAGAAGTTCTAGAGTGTTCCTATGATCATATCATAGTAATCATTAAGTAGTAAATACTTACTTGACTTGTCGCGGATGCTTGTGGTGCCATACTGATTTTTGAATGATTTCATACGAAATTATTTGAACCCAAACCACGGTACCGAAGTTTTTGGCGGGCTCGATACCACTAAATGTAACACCCCAAACCCGGTCTATGCATTGAGACTAGATTTGGTTTGTTACATGAATCGAGCTATTTTTTTAAATCTTTAATGAGTTGAAAACTACAATATTATTCTGAGGTTTAAAATTTGAAGAGTATTTGAATTTGATAAATATTTGAAAACATTAGTTGAAAATCATTGTATTATCAAAACCTTTAGGTAGTTTGTTAAAGAGTTAACTATAATAAAATATTTATAAAAGAATTCCATATACTTGAAAACTCAAATTTATTTTAATAAAACATCATAAAATCATAGCCCATAATTAAAAAGTCCAAAGTATAGTTTAAATCCCAAACACACATAAAATTCACAAGTTATTTATAGAGGCCCTTATTACAATAATCCATAATAGTAAAAAATACTTATTAAAAGTTCGAGTTTAAATAACCTCTTTTGCAAGATGGCCTCCACGAAGTCATCCTCTACCAAGTCCACATCAATTTCCATTACGAGATGGAAAAATTAAAGGGTGAGTTACTTAGAACTCGAAGTGCAACTCACTTACCACCATTTTTGGGCGGATCATCAAGATATTATGTTGGGTTGAGCCCAATTACGTAATTCAACATTATATCATAAATTAAAATAATTAATAATGCATGTAAAATGTATTTCCCATCCCAAACCTAATATCCATCCGCTAACACCCCGTACCAACCATCACACCTATGGGGATCAAGTCAACCCACCCCGCCAACACACCAATCGTAGGCATCAAGCCTTTTTATAATTGTGGCAAAGCCACCGAACTAGAGGCAATAAGCCATTATTGTGGCAGAGCCACCGAACTAGAGGCAATAAGCCATTATTGTGGCGAGCCACCGAACTAGAGGCAATAAGCCATTATTGTGGCGAGCCACGAACTAGAGGCAATAAGCCATTATTGTGGCGAGAGCCACCGAACTAGATTTTTGGCAATCGCCATTCTTCTCTTCATATAACCCACCCCATGCCATTATGCGTGTATAAAATATAAAATTTATTATTAATGCATAATATGGTGGGTTTAACGATAAACATTTCATTTGGCCCATAAACATAATATAACAGTTTGTCTATTTAACAGTTTAGTGGGCTTTGGCCCATTTACCGAACTAGAGTGTTTTGGCCCAATTTATCGAACTAGAGTATATTGACCCAATTTATCGAACTAGAGTATTTTGGCCCAATTTATCGAACTAGAGTATTTTGGCCCAATTTATCAAACTAGAGTATTTTATGCCCATTTTCACGAAACATCCAATTTACATAATAACGAATAATTTCTCGAGGCATTTTCATAATTTTCACGATTTAGTCATTTTTACGTATTTTCGTCAAAATATCAATTTTACGTTTTTACCGATCTAGTCGTTTTACGATTTACTTTCATACCGGAATTGACATCCAACCGAGAAAATAATGAGTGTGAAGTTACACACCTCGTTACCGATAGTACTAATCCTTCTCGCTCCTCGGCACCTAAAACATAATTTTGATCCGTTAGACAACTATTTTGTAAAATATTGTTAATCAATACTAGATCCAAAATCTTACCCTCTTGATTTTGAATCACTTTGATTTTCGGCTTTTCCTCGCTTATTGGTTCGTTTAGCCGAGAATCCACCAACGATAATGGCTCGGAGTTCGTACCACTTGAATAATGGACTTCCTTCGAAGATGGCCCGCAACCCGTGGAAAATCCCGGATCGTCAAACCGCTCTTCGCTTGAATGGGGATTTACGGATCCGCCCTCTTAACGTGACTAACCACCGCCCTTTTCTTCCCTATTTTGAAAGTCTTCAAAATCCAAAGGGATATTAGTTAGATCTAAATAATATCAAGCAATTACTAAGGGCTTTTTTAAAACAAATGTGATTTCCTTACCACAATAAAACGTTTCCAACGTTTCTACAATTCTCCGATCACTTGAGTTCGATCTCGTTATTGCACTAAATAATAACGAAAGAAACGTTATTAGAATGAACGTTATATCGATCCAAAAGGCCCTCATAAAACCAATGATATTCGCCATGACACTAATAATAAATCGAAAATGGAAAAGAACCCTTACCTATTTTCCCACTCGAAAGGAAAGGATTGAGAATGTTGTTTAATTGATGAAAGATTCGCTATGTATGATCAAGGAAAAGAAAATAAATTTGGCTTATAGGCACATTAGCATTCGCCATGAGAGTGTAGATGGAGAGAATTTCGATTGAAAGAAATAAAATAAAAGAAAAGATGGTGATGATGTTGCTTTGATTTCAAAGAGAATAGAAGAAAAGAAAAGAAAAGACGAGCTTTAAAGAGATGTATATTGAAATGGCAAAAGAAAAGAAAAAGATAAGCTTTTGGTATAGGTGATTTTCGGCACTCAAAGAAAAAGCACAAACAAGTACTAAAGCAATAAACAAAAATGACCAAATGGTCAAAATAATCAAGGCTTACCAATGCACAATTCGGCCAAGGGAGAGATAGGTTGGGAGAATTTGCAAAATTATGCACAAAACAAAAAAATGACCAAACAAAAGACTAAAATTCCTAGCCAAACTATCACCAAAAATTCGGCTCCCCCCTAGCCATATTGTCCGTCCATAGGCATGGTCCAATGGCCAAGATATTGTTTCCAAAATTCTTCCTTGATTTGTGCCTTATGTCCCCCTTATCCTTCCTTAAGTTTTTGATTCCATGCCATAAGTTAGTTGTTTCCATAATCCATTGATACACTAACCAAAAATAACATGGTCAACACCTTCCATATATGTTCTTGGCCGACATTTTCTATCCATGTGCAGAAAATTAAAAACAAAAATTCATCTAGGTGCTATACAAGGATTCGAACCTCTTCCTCTTACTATAACCCATGCGCCAACTCCACCTTACCATTTGCTCATCTTATGACACTCTTTAACACTTAATTTAACTTAAGTCTTAATGACCTTTGTTTCACTTCAATAAATTCTCAATTAATAAATTTTATTCCTTCTCTAAATCATGCTTTACCCTCTCTAGGACTTCAATAAGCACTAAAATAAAAATAAAAATTTTTTTCTTTAAAATCTATACACCAATTTATGCAATTTAAATACTCGGATTTTTAGGGTGTTACAGTTAATTTAAAAGGAATGCTTTTTATGGGATAAGTGGGTTAAAACCTAAGTGCCTTTTTCAGCTCAGTATATGAAATCAAAGGTGTGGTCTCTACATGCATAATCGAAGCAAGCTCTAGAATAGCAAATCAGGTTGACAAAATCTTAACCAATAATAAAAATGAGCATGAAAAATATATGCTCTAAAGGCTTAAAATCTCACAAAAAATAATGGTTTTTTATGTCAAACTTGCAAATTTAAAACTTCAAGATAATACCTCAATTTAGGAAAACAACCTAATATTTTTAATTCTGAAAAAAAACTTATCATGCTTGATTCACTCATGTCTTAAAGTTTAAATCAACCAATGCAAAAATATCTACAAATTAATCCAAAACACATCAACAAAAATGTCAAATCGACAAAAATTCATTCTAATGGAAGTATGAGAAAATTAGAATGTAAAAATGAAAATAAAAAAAATTATTAAATAAAATAAAAAATGGCTAAATTAATAGAAATAAAGTGTTCCTAATATTTTAGTGTCTGGCAACGATGCCAAAAACTTGATGGTCACAAAACTAACTATAAATACAAAAAAGGCAAGCATACCTGTCGAAGAATAATATAGCTACGGTGAGTAAATATATTATATCAATGATGACTAAAATTATTAGTAATTACCATTTTCTTAGCATTTAGCCGAAAAATTAGAGTGACGTGTTTTTAATCTAAAATTTCTAAACTAATTTAACTAAGAACACAACTAAGAACGAATCACGAAAATAATAGAAAGATAACCAATGAGAGAGACAATGCCTATGAAAGAATCCACCTAGACTCCTATTATTATTAATTTGATTTAAACGATTTATTCACTTGATGTCTTGATCTGTAGAAATCCCTGAATTTTGATAATATATGTAACAACTGATTTAGGGGCTATTTGGAACAGTAGTCTAGGGACCACTAACCTGGGGTCGGAGAAAATTATTTTTATGTTATTTTATGAGTTATAACATTCTTATAAAGGTGCATGAAAATTTTGGTGCTTTAATTTTAGCGATTTCATGCTTAATCGCGAAAAAGGACTAAATCATATAAAGTGCGAAAGTTCTATTTTATGAGGTGCCAAATAGCCATAGATTATTAAATTGGAGGTCATTAATGTGCAAATAGGACATGGGGAAGTGATGGCCGGCCATAGGGGGACAAAGAAAGGACTTTGTCATATGGTTAGGTGGAAATTTGGTGATAAAAATTGATTTTTATCATAAAATAAAGGAAAGAAAAACACCATCTTTTCTCTCCATCTTTTCCACCAAAAATTAGCAGCAAAATGGGGGTTGAGAACTCAAAAATTTCAGCCAATCTTTTCTCCTTACAAGTAAGTGACTTTGGTGGCCTTTCTTGAAAATTTTTGTACTTTTAGAACCCCCAAAGCTTAAGCTAGCGAATGAGGGGACTATTTTGAAAAATGGTTAAGAGTCTAGGGTTTTTCCATGAGAGGAATTATGTTGTTTGCTGAAATTTTATGGAAGAAAATAAGTCCTAGTTGTTAAATATACAACTTTTGTGAAAGGTGTTTCCATGAAAACACCTAAAAGGACCTTTTTGTAAAGGTTGTGAAATAGGTGGTAAATGTATTTAAAATTTGAAATTTTGGGTTGCTATGAGAGGGAATATGAATCTGCTAGGCTTGATTAATAAGGAAATTTGATGAAAATTGATATATGAGCCTAGGGGCAAAATCGTAATTTTGCCAAAGTCTAAGGGCAAAATGGTAATTTTTCCAAAGTAGAAATTTTAAGATGTATTGTTTAGTGTGGTGATTAAACGAGTACATTTTATTGTTATATATCAAAGCAAATGAGATTCGGACATAGAACAGGGAAATGAGAGAAATTTACGAATAGGTCCCTTTTTATCTTTTCGGTATTGATGTAAGTTCGTGTGCAAATAATACAAACTTAAGTGAAGTATTTAATATTTCAATGTTGTATGAATTGTATATTGTCTTTATGAAAAATATTAATTACAATGTTGACGAGAAGTCAAGAAATGAAAATCTTCAATTGAACTTTAAGAATGAATAGAATGCAAGTACTATGATATTAAGGTTATTAAGGTTCTGTGTAAGACCATATTTGGAATAATGCCTCGGTGTGAGATTTCGTATAAGACCATGTCAGGGACATGGCATCGATATGACATTTCATGTAAGACCATATCAGGGATATGTTGTTGATGTGATATCGTATGTATGAGACTCAAGACTACCTTGTAGCATTTTGAGCGATAAAAATAAGGAAGTATGTGGATATGTCATGAGTGGTACAGGTATGTACCCAGAACTCATATGAAGTAAACTTGTTATATGATGAATCCATAGTAAGTTTATGTGTATATAATGCATTCTTTATTGCATATGTTTCACTCATTAATATCGTAGAGGTCTATTGAACATGATAGAGAGTAAGGAAATCTTCGGATGAACATTCAAAATAAGAAAATGAGTGCGGATAAATATCCGTGAATGTGTATTAAATGGTGGGCTGTATGCGATACCACCTTATTATTTGTTAACAATAGGCTGTGTGCGATACCATCATGTTTAGTATTAATGGTGGGCTGTGTGCAATACCAACTTATTAATTATTAAATGGTAGGCTGTGTACAAAACCATCAAGTATTTATTATTATTTCGAGGTGCTATCGAAAAGCTGGTCTAAGTGGAATTACACGTGGCTTCGTGGTAATAAATGCAGGGTATAAGTGCAAGTAAAGGTGAGCAATGTTTTATGATTTGTGTTTGTGATATGTGAAGGTCTGGAATGAGTAAGCATTATGAATGATTGAGTGGATAACCAGGAGTTTAATTGTAAATCTCATTATAATACCTTTATGGTTGTAAATAAACGAATGACGATAGTTGATTCATATTTGCATATGAACTTACTAAGCGTTATTGCTTACTCCTCTTCATTTCTTATCTTTTATAGGTTAACTTAACTAGCTCGGGTTAGAGATTGTCGGAGATGCTTTCACACTATCGAGTAGTCATTTGGGTATAGTTTTCAAGTCTTCTTGAGATATGGCATGTATAGGAATATTATCTTTTTATTAATTGAGTCATAGTTAATGTTTCCAAATGAGTTGGCCTAAAACGATTGATGGATTTATTGTGTATAGCCACGGATGATGGCTTATGTCGATTATAGTTATACTAGTGCTAGTGCTCTCTTGTGTATGCGAAGCTAGTATGGCTATCGTGGATTAAATGTGAAATTTTAGTATTATCAGTGATGATATGAGAATGTCATGTAATGTTGTAAGAAAATGTGCAAGCAAGGGTGGCAAGATAGCTGGGAAAATAGCGTTGAAATTGTCCACACGGTCAACCCCACGGGCACATTGATAGGATGTGTGTCCCTTTGTATGCTAGGTTTACAAGTCAGTGTGCTCCACTGGCAGAGACACGGCCGTGTGTCTTAGCCGTGTGGAAGGCACGGCCATGAACATGGGCGTGTGCCCAGGCCGTGTGAAGTCTGCAACTAAAATTTTGGGAATTTAATTTGCCACGCGATCGAAGGACATAGGCATGTGACTAGCCATGTAATGCAAGTCAGTGTCGACCATAGGCCAAACACACAGGCATTTGACAGGCCGTGTGATGCGGTCGATGTCGACCCAGGTGATATGTCCTTTCATGTGTCCTTCCTCCAGGCGAAGTGTAGTATTTAGGGAAAATGTTCTAAGAATTTTCCAGAGAGCTTCAAAGGGGTTCAAATTGACCCCGAATCATTTCTAATGTATGAATTGGACCTAGTAGGCTTATTTAAAAGATGTTACGAAAAGTTTTAAATTTTGAGTGGAAAGTCGTGTTCGATATTGTATAATTGTTAGTGTGTAAGTCTGGTAATGCCTCATACCCTATTCCAGCGTTGATGTAATATCCGAGAATTAGGGCTTGTGCATAATTGCTAAATTGTATGAAGTAGCATGCCTATGTGTGTTTGAATGTGTTATATGAATTTTTGAGAACTTCAAAGTGTAGGTAAATGCCTTAGAAAATATTGGATTTTAAGTATTAAAGGGGGAGCTAAGCTTGTTAGGCCTTAAGAAAATATATAGAGGGAATTGGACATAAGAATGGGCTTGTTAAAGTGGCAAGGAGGCGCCATTTAAAGCCCTAGGAAGTGACGCCACAGGAAGTGCAAGGAGGGCTTAGGTTTGAGTTGCAAGGAGAGCACTTTTGGAGTTTTATTTTGCAGCAAGGAGGGGAGGTAGTGGACAGCATGTGGACTCTAGAAGGAAGAGGTATAGATGGGGTTGGAGAGTTGAGGATTGACAAGGAGGAGTGGATCAAGGGATAAAGGAGAGAGGGAAGAGAGTTGGCCGGCCTAGGGACTCCCTTGGTGTTATTTTCGGCCAAAAGGAGGAAAGGAGGCCATTTTTTTCTTTCTTTTCTTTTCAAGAGTGCCTTTGCCGAAATTCTTCTCTTCTCCTATTCTTCTTTTTCTTTCCTTCTACCCCAAATCCATACCTATTCCCTAATAGCCGAATCTCAAGGTGCCCTCATTCTCTCTTCTTTGTCCCAAGTCTTAAAAGCTGGATACTCAAAGTAGCCCCTAGCCGATTAGTCATTAAACCCCAAAACCGAATCCTTTGTTTTGGTGGCCATAACCGATTGCCCCTCTACCTTGTTAAAGCCTATTTGATCACTATCTAGTCTACATAGCCGAATATCTCAGTGGTGTCAAGCAGTAGTGCAGTCGATTTCAATATTAAAGGTAAGAACAAATGTTATTCGATTTGCAATCCTTTCTTTCTTTTAGCCAAAAAATCTAGATACTAATCCCATTAATATTCTTTGGCCGAAACTATGAAGGATCTTTCGGGATTTCTATTGTAGCCGACTTCTAGGGGAGACCATTCGGGATTTGGTTGACTAAGGTAAGTAAAGTGTAATATTAGGCCGCAGGCCATTTATGATGTTCATAAAGTGTTAGAATCGGATCTAACATAAGGCTTGTAGGTATCTTGACATCTCCATAAGAAAAGTGATGATTTCAGGATTTAGACCCACAAGGTAAGGGACTATGAACATTCGGCCAAGGCCATATTTAGTGATTAATGTTGGCCGAATTCTGACTTTGATTTTTAGGGAAGTGTACACTCTATTTCGGTAGATTTTCGGGATTCGAAAAACACGTAACCAGGTGTGTAGCCCCACACTAACTCTTGATAGATTTATGGTATTGTTGTATTATATGTGTTCATAAGAATTTGAAAAAAAGTGGCTAAAGGTACCATTCAATGGTACAACATATTCAAGTACGTTATTCTCTAAATATCTGCTAGTAGGATTATAAACTATGAATGTGACATATATGAGAATTGGTTACGATTATGAATAAGGCATGTGGCATGACATTTGCATGATTTGTATGTCTCATGGGGCATATGGGTGATTATGAAAATGGGAAGTGATCTGGTGGTTTTTACCACAATATCTGGTGACTCATGTCACATAATCTGAATGTGGTGACTTATGTCACAAAATGTTATCTGGTGGCTATGCCACAATTTATAAGGCGATGTGCAAGTCGATTGCAATGACGCCTTCGATGGTGTGTAGCGGATGGAGGGTTGATTTAGTAATCCCACGGTGTGATGGCAGTACGGTGATGTGTAGAGGATGGTTATCTAGGTTTGGGTTGGGATTGCATCATTGTTTTTATATGTTTTCTATGTATGATTTGACATGCCTAAATTGATTGAGAGTTTGTGTTGATTGTTACACATTGAGTCATTGACTCACCCTTGTGGGATATCTTTTCAGTGACACTCAAGAATGGACCGGTCGGCGGGAGCTTAGTGGTGGCCATGCTCATTTCGAGTTATTTTATTTTTATTGGTTTTATCATTTAAGTTTTGGATTTATTTCGGTTTTGCTATGATGTAATATGGCCATTCTTATTAACTATTTTAAGTATGCATTTTATTCTATTTATTATGATACGATTATTGTTAAATCAAGATTAAATAGTTTTCATTAAAATAAATCTTAAATGTTTTTGACACCTAAGCACAAACGTTTTTTTGCAAATTATTGTTAAACTCTAAAAACCCGACAATACTTTTTACTTATTGATTTCAAGTACAAATAAAAATATTGTTTTAATAAAATCGAGACTACAAAGATAACCCCGTTTTCAATTTGTACTCAACACAAATCAAATTATCTTCCAAACCACCCAGATTTTCCAAATTAACAAATAAGTTTTGGATTGTTTTACTCAAGGAGCATGCCAGATCCGGTCAGAACTTGTGGGCCGGGTTTGGGGTGTTTCAGTTGAATACACGTAAGGGGTGTTACAATATATCTTTCGAGAGTAAAAACAATTGACTCTAGGTTGATTAATTGAAATCTCTTTCTAATTAAAGCCCCTATCGTCGCATTAACTCGATCTACGGATTCCCTTATTAGATTTGACTCTAATTTCGATAGATTTATGTCGTCCTATTTCTAGTATTACATGCAACTCCACTAAATTATGCTAGATCTACTCTTAGACAGAGACTTTTGCTCCACTAAATTAAACACATTAAACATGAATTAATATCCTAGAAATATTAAAATAAGAAATAAGCACGCATAATTGAGAACAAGAATCAAGTATTTATCATGTAAAAAAAAATTAAATAATAGAATTAGTCACAAGTTTCATCTTCCCCGGTATCTAGGGAATTAGGTCATAATCCTGAATATAAACATCTCAAAGTCAGAAAAACCACAAGAAACAAAGAAATTCATAAAAATTTTGAAAGAAATTAAAAGGAGATCTTTGATCTTGATGGAGATATACTTCCGAGTTTGCTGCGATGGTGTTCTTCAAGTGTTTTCTTCTATCTTCTTTGATGGCCATGCTATCTCTTCTTCTAATTTGTATTTATAGACTTTAGAATGCTTATAAAGCCTAAAAATTGTGTTTTTTTGCCTATTTGGGAAGCATGGTGCAAAATGGACATGGGCTGGCACATGGGCATGTATCCAGCTCGTGTAAGTCACATGGGGATGTACCCAGCCCGTGTGGCTCCTAAAATTTTCTATTTTTCTTTGATTTTCACTCCTTTTGCTCCCAAATGCTCACCTAAGTGTAAGAAAATGAATGACATGGATTAGAAGCATCAAATTCACCATTTTGCATAAATAATCATCCAAAAATGCATTAAGAATAGGATTAAAATATGTTACTTTTATAGCTTATCAACGGTACAGATACCATACTAGAAAAATATCGATATCTATGTGCTAGTATCAATACATGCGTACTTGTATTGGAAATTTTGCTAAGTGGTTCTAATGCATGCTTAAATATTATTGTATGATCTATCAAAGTGTGTGTAGCATGTCTTAATGATAATTAATAATTTATTTGACTTAAAACTTGTGCAAATGCTAAAATGGAAGATGCATATTTAACAATGAACTTATTTGTAATGTGTATGACATGAGATAATGGTGTGGCATCCTAATATTTCGGCTCGATGATAGGGCCAAGTATAGGGTGTTACATTTGGTGTTATTAGATCCCTAAGTTCATTTTGCTAGGAACTAGTTGATTATTGTGTGTTTGGATTTCGGAAAGTTATGAGTCTAAAACTCTCTATGTTCTTAAAATTTTCGAGCAATTTTGGAGGCTTGTAAGCATGAGTTTCTGGATTTGGTTCAGGGTGACTTATATATGGCTAATTATGAGGCTGAGTTTGTGTGACTTAATTAGTATGCCCCTGATATGATACCATTTGAGAGGGATTATTGTAAGTGGTTCTATTTCGGACTAAACCATGAGATTTGGGTTTATTTAGTAGCTCAGAACGTAGAGATGTTTGATGAGTTAGTTGAGAAAGGTAAAGCGGTTGAGGAGACTTTAGCTGAACCATCTCGTTCTGTGGTTACTGATTCTGGTAAGAGAGCTTCTGATGGTACATCTGGTCGACCGCCTAAGAGGAGGTGTGATAGTCATAGTTCCGGTAGGGGTGCAAGACATAGGTCCCAACTAAGCTAGTCTAGGCAGTAAAGTGGTATTGTGGTTAGTGCTAATGGTTCGACGGGTGGTTCTGGATAGCCACTTTGTGCACACTATGAGAGTAGGCATTTTGAAGAGTGTCATAAGTTGATAGGTGGATGTTTTAAATATGGTTCAAAAGAACATTTCCTAGGAGACTATCCAAATAGGATTAAGGTTTCATAGACTTAGAGTTTGGCACCTACTTCTACGCCTACTAAAGATCGTGGTCGCAATATAGGTAATGGGAGACCGGTTGGATAGCGGATTGTTACTCATACTATTGCTACATAGGTTGAGTCTGGAGGTTCAGCATGGGTTTATGCTTGTAGGGAGTCGGAGGATCAAGATCTGACTGATGTTATCGCAGGTACTTTTACTTTACAATCTATTTCATTATTTTCTTTAGTTGATTCTAGATCAACGCATCCATATATCTTGAGTGAATTAGCAAGTAAGTTAGATATTCTTGTTGAGACTATTGGTTTGGGTATGACTGCCATTAGTTGTTTCAGTAATAGTGTAGTAGTGAATAAAGTTTATCATAGATGCCTTCTTACGGTCCAATAACATGTTTTTTCAGTTGATCTTATGGAATTACTGTTTTACGAATTTGATGTGATACTTGGTATGGATTGGTTAACTAAGAATAAGGTTAGGGTAGATTTTGATACTAAGCGAATTACTTTGAGTAATAGTGATGGGTTGGAAATTGTTATAGTTGGCAAAAGATCAAGTTTGATGCCTAACATGGTTTAGGCTATGAAGGTTGAAAAATGATAGCAAAAGGTTGTGATGCTTATTTAGCCTATGTGATGAATTATATTAGTAAAGAGTTAAGAGTTCAACATATTCACGCTGTTAGGGATTTTCCTGACGTGTTTCTTGAAGAGTTACCTAGTTTGCCACCAGATCAAGAAGTTGAGTTTGAAATTGAGCTTTATCCTAGTACTACACCAGTGTCCATTACTTCCTATCGCATGACACCGAAATAGATCAATGAGTTAAAGATTCAGTTGTAAAAGTTACTTGATAGAGGGTTTATCCGATTGAGTGTATCTCCGTGGGGTGCATCGATTTTGTTTGTGAAGAAGAAGTATGGTACGATGTGGATGTGTATTGACTATAGATAATTGGACAAGTTGACCATTTAGAATAAGTATCTTTTTCCTCGAATTGATGATCTGTTTGATCAGTTTCGAGGTCCAACAATGTTTTCAAAGATTGATCTTAGATCTGGGTATTATCAGGTAAAGGTGAAGGAGTCTGATGTGTTGAAAACTACTTTTAGGACTCGATATGGGCATTATGAGTTCTTGGTGATGCCGTTTGGATTAACTAATACCCTTACTGCGTTCATTGATTTGATGAATCATGTGTTTCACTCGTATTTGGATCAATTTATGGTTGTCTTTATAGATGATATTTTGATGTATTCTTGTTCTGAGGAGGATTAGGATGAACATTTGAGGGTGGTTGTGTAGATTCTTCGAGATAAGATGTTGTATGCAAAGTTAAGCAAGTGTGAATTTTAACTTAAGGAAGCTGTGTTTTTAGGACATGATGTATTGGCAGAAGGGGTTCGAGTGGATCCTAATAAGATTAAGACGATTTTAGAATGGATGCCACCTAGGAGCATTACCGAAGTTAGGAGTTTCTTAGGTTTAGCTGATTATTATCATATGTTTGTTGAAGGGTTTTCTTTTTTTGCAGTATCCTTAACGAAACTACTTCAGAAAAATGTGGTGTTTGAATGGACTGATGGTAGGTAAAAGAGTTTTGATCAGTTTAAGGAAGTTTCAAGTGAAGCACCAGTGTTGATTCAACCGGAACTTAGAAAAGGTTTTGTGGTTTATAGTGATGCTTCATATTCAAGAGTTGGTTGTGTGTTGATGCAAGAGGGAAAATTTTTGGCTTATACTTCGAGATAGTTGAAGAAGCATGAGCGCAATTATCCTACCCATGATTTAGAGCTAGCTGTTGTGGGTTTTCCACTTAAGATTTTGCGCCATTACTTGTATGGAGAGAAGTGCATGATTTACACGGATTATAATAGTCTTAAACACTTCCTCACCAAAAAGGAGTTGAATGTAAGGCAAAGGCATTGGATTGAGCTGTTAAAGGATTATGATTGTGTGATAATGTATTAGCCTAGCAAGGTGAATATAGTTGTTGATGCTTTGAGTAGAAAGTCGATGACAGAGTTGAAAGTTATGTTTGCACGCTTAAGTTTGGGTAGTGATGGTGGTTTGTTAGTTGAACTTCAAGTGGGCTGACTTGTCGCAACAAATTAAGGAGAACCATTATGTAGATGGGGAGTTGTTAAAGCGGATTTGATAGGTTGAGCAAGCTATTAAGGGAGATTTTGATGTTGATAGTGATGGTATTTTGAAATTTGGAGGTAGGTTATGTGTGTTGCATGATGTAGATTTAAGGCAAACAGTTCTTATTGAGGCGCATAGTAACTCTTACACTATGCATCCCGGTAGTGGGAAAATGTATCATGATCTTAGAGAAGTTTATTAATGGCTTAGTTTAAATCGTAATGGTACGGATTTTGTGACTCGATGTTTGGTTTGTCAAAAGGTGAAAGGTGAACATCAATTTCCTTCAAGTTTGATGCAACTGACAATGATTCCTGAATGGAAATGGGAAAGGAGTACTATGGATTTTGTTTCGTGTTTGCCTTCCGTTGAAGAAAGATTCTGTATAGGTTATAGTTGATCAATTTTTTAAGAGTGCGCATTTCTTAGATGTGCGTACTAACTATTATTTGTAGAAGTTAGCTAAGTTGTATATTGCTGAGATTGTTCGTCTTCATGGAGTTCCAGTTTCAATTATGTAACACCCCAAACCTGGCCCATCCGATTTGACCGAATTTGAAATGTCACTGCAGAAAATGTTTGAAAATATTCTTACTTAACAGTAAAATCGTTAAAAATTTGTTGCCTTTGATAAAACATTTTCGAAATTTAAAACATTCTAAGTAAAAATTAAGTTGTTATAAAAAAAATAGTGGATTCAAAACTTTGGTATATATGTACTCTTAACATATAAGTTGCTAAAAATAAAACTTACACAAATATTAACTTAGTTATAAATCCACTTAACCATACCAAAAATAAATAATTAAATACTTTAAGTGGCCCTTATTACATCAAATCATTATTCAAAAATATTTAAAATACTAAGTGCATAAAATTAAATAAAACGTCTTCTGCATGGGCCACCTCGTATCCACTCCAACCCGGTCCAAGCATCACCTGCGATGTTGATAAAAATTGGGTGAGTCATACAGACTCAGTGTGCAATTAGTCCACTGAATTCCACCCACATGTCAAACCACATATTTACCCACATGTCAGATATTAAGGCAACATCATTCACATAATTTCACTTATTGGGCTTGGCCCATAACCATATCACATTCTTATAATAGGGTAATTAACCACATATTTCCATATACTGGGCTTGGCCCATTACCACATTAATCCACATCACATACTGGGCTTGGCCCACTTTCACATTAATCCACATATCATATTGGGATTGGCCCATTTGCACATTTATTCATATCACATATTGGGCTTGGCCCATTTTCACATGTATTCACATACAAAATTATGCAATTATGAAGCCCAACCCAGCCTAGGGTCCATCCTCTACACACCCCCGTATCCAGCCTACCACACACCAGGGGATTATTAAATCACCCTCCCCTTTTTACTCCAATAAGGCAACAAATGCCGTCCACGCGAACTTAATCATAAATAATCCACAACGCGACCTTAGTCAACGTCAATCCACGATGTAGCCGAAGCTATCATCAAAACCACGATGAGCACAAAGCCATCAATAACCACGATATGGCACATAGCCTATATCAATCACGATGAGGCACAGAGCCATTCATCAAACCACGTACTCGAAGTACACCCTGTCCTTCTTTCATATCCCACCCATGCACATGCAACATAAAATATTGCCATGATAATAATGCATGTACATGTTATTTAGCATATCACACTTATACAAATTAATAACCACATCACATTCAAATTTAGAACTTATCGGATTGTTGACATACCCCTTGAGGGTATCCATATCACAAATTACCACTGCAGTGGTTAGCACATTCATAACATATACACATATCACATACAATCATATATCCCGAAAAACGGTAGTCTAACTACACACCTGATAACTTGAAGCACTACGCTCTCGATCCCGATGCTATCACTAAGCGACACTACATCTATCTGTCTACTTTCCTGTTCTGACGCTGGCCCACACCCCGGTGGCCAATCCCGAATGGCAGAAATCGATCTCTTCTTAAACTTCGGGATAGGGACTATCCCTTTACCTTCTCGACTGGCATCCATGTCCATCGACGAACACTTAAATCAAAACCGATTAATACGAACTCTTAAACAAATAACCAAATCACCACTTTAACAACCTTACCAAAAATTGGATCAAGGTCCCGAAAGGTCCTCTTAACCACTGTCGATTTGTCCCTAAACATCAAAGTTAGAATATGCTAACTTAAATACCAAATATGGCATATGGCCGAATACCATGAATCACTTACCTTGCTTACCGAAATCCCAAATTACCCCCTTAACTATGAAGCTGTCGAAATCCCTGAGTGAAACCACATTAGAATCGGCTTTAAGCATAAATCTAGGGAAAATGGCCCTTGGCCGAATAGTACATATCACCTTACCTTGAGTACTCGATCCCAACGAATCCTTTAAGGCTCCTTAATGTCGGCTACAACAAAAGTACACATACATGGCTTAAAGGACATTTGGCCAATTCTTAGCCAAGGCCTAATCACAAGATTTTGGCATACTAAAAGAATAAAAATCCAAACCGATTATTAAAGGTGAATACACTTACCACTACACGTTTGAAGAGAGTAGGTTTCGGCTAGATGTTTCGACTTTAATGACTTGCGGCAAAATAAGGAATAAGAGCACCTTAAGATTCGGTTATGGCACTTAATAAAATAAAATACAAATGGAAGGAAGAGCACTTACAAGATTCGACTAAGCCCTTAGAAAGGTGATTGAATATTCGGCTAACATAAAGAACTGATATGGAGTTTGAAGAAAAGAAGATTAAGAGAATGGGAGAGGCTTATGAGAATCGACAATGGTGCTACTTCAATACTTAGTTCTTGATTCAAAGAAAAGAGAGGAAAAAGAATGAATTTGCTTAACTAAAATTTTCGGCAAGAAGACTAAAAGAAGAACAAATAATTTCGACACTCTCCCCCCTTTACATGACCGAATTTCTCATCCTAAAGAGCCCCACATTCGGCCACTACTTCTTCCCCTATCTCATCCCCTTTTCTTCTCCTATTTTTCCTTTATGTTACCTATTCAAAAATAAATTGAATTAAACAATACTTATCCCTTACCTTATAGCTGAATATTAATAGAAGAATTAAGCTAAATCCTTATCCAATTGAAAGTCCATGTGCCATCCAATTTCTTCCCATCCTGACGCAAAATAAAAAAAATGCCAAAGTGCAATTTCTGCAGCTCGAACCTGGGCCCTCTACCATTGCTTGAGGCGTCACTTGCCCAAGCTTTAAGTGGCACCTTGCAGCCACTTTACCAAGGAATTTCTTATGTCATGCTTCACACAGATTTTCTTTTAAGACCTCCTTAGCCTAGTTTCCCTTCTAGACGCAAAGAGTAAAAATAAAAACACACTCCCGTGAGTCGAACCAAGGCCCTTGCCCATGGCGTCATCACCAAGGCCCTAAGTAGCGCCTTGCAGCCACTTTACCAGGCTCACTTCCATGTCAAAAGATGCCTATATTCTTCCCTTAAGGCCTCCCTGGCCTTGCTCCCCTCCTTGACGCAAAAAGAAAAGCCCACAATGTAATTTCTGCAACCCGAACTACCTTCCTCCTGACGCAACCTTCCAAGCCCTTAAGGTAGCGTCCCAAGCCACTTTACCACACGGCTACTTGTGTCATAAACGCCCCTCAATTTCTTTTAAGACCTCTTCAGCCTAGCTTCTCCTCTAGACTTAAAATTCTAATATTTTTCCAAGACTTCCTCCTACATCCTTAGGTTCTCAAAACCTCCCAAACCTATCCAAACACACTCTAAGCCTGCTGTCACTTGAATTATGCACTAAATGCATAACCCCTAATTTAGGATATTACAAATTATTTCTGATAGGGATTCGTGTTTTACATCGATGTTTTGAAAGAGTTTGCAAGATGTTTTGGGGTCGAAGCTTAAATTCAGTACGATTATCATCCTCAAACAGATGGTCAGTCCAAAAGGGTAATTCAAGTTTTGGAAGATTTATCACGAAGCTGTGTGATTGAGTTCAGTAGGGGTTAGGAGTGATATTTGCTGTTGGGAGAGTTCGCTTACAGCTATAGTTTTCAAGCTAGTATTCATATGGCACCGTTTGAAGCGTTGTCCGGTAGAAGTGTAGAACTCCTATGTGTTGGACAAAATTGGATGAAAAGCGAGTTGTTGGACCAGATTTAGTTCGTGAGACTGAGGAGAAGGTAAAATTGATTTGTGATCATTAGCATCTAATAGGCAGAAATCTTATGTGGATTTGAAACGTCGAGATATGAAATTTCAAGTTGGAGATAAGGTATTCTTAAAGGTTTCACCATGGAAGAAATTTTTGAGATTTGGAAGGAAGGGTAATTTGATTTCAAGGTATATTAGACCTTATGAAGTTGTTGAGAGGATCAGTCTGTAACTTACCGTCTCAAGTTACCACTAGAACTTTTGGGAATTCATGATGTCTTTCATGTGTCTATGTTAATGAAATATTGTTTAGATCCATCGCATGTAGTTTTGATTGAGGAAATTGAAGTTCGAGATAATCTTACTTATGAGAAAAAACCAGTTGAGATTTTAGCTCTTGAAAAGAGAAGGCTTTGCGTAATTAGAGAGTTCTGTTGGTTAAAGTTTTGTGGCGCAACCATAAGACTGAATAGGCTAATTAGGAAGCTAAAGAGGTAATGAGGCAGTAATACGCTTATTTGTTTAGCTTAGGTAATTTTGAGGCAGCAATTCTTTTTAGAGCATTTAGAGGTATTTTAGGAATTTTAGCTCTAAATACTCAAAATTTCATAACATGGTAAACCAGAATTTTATTCAACTATGGCATCTTAGCTGTTAAATCAATTTTTGGAAATGTTCTTTCAAAACCATTAATTTTGGAAAAAGGATTGATTTATAAAAAAGTCAAAACTGTGAGCATTTATGTTGCAGTTTAGCCAATTTTTAAAATTGAACTTATTTCTTCCCCATCAACATGTTTTCACATCAATTTTTCTCTTTTCATTGTGCTTGTCTTCCCCTTGATTTTTCTAGCTCTCCCCACTCAATTTTGACTCCTAAACTGTGATTCTTTGATTTCTATTATTATCTAAGCCATAAAAATCCATAGAATCTCTTTGAAAACACCCAAAACTCCATTGGTTTCACTATTTTCAAGTTATTGGGTTTTTTTAAAGTTTGCATCAAAAGTTCGATTTTCTTCAATCAAAGGTAATGTTTTGATTCCTTATGAGTTTTTCATGATATCTAGTCCTTAAAATTGAATCATTAGCCCTCAAATCGCATGTTTCAAATAAAAGTAAAAAATTGGGTCATTAATGGTGGATTTCGGGACTTTGAGTAAAAATATGGTTTCGAAGTATTTTTTAATTATTTTTATATAATTAGAAGGTTTCTAAACTTACTTTGAAGTTTCTTTAAAGAATTATTGAGTTTTAAATGGATTTTTGAAAAATAATCATAAACATGTCAAAAAAAGTCAATACCATGAATTGACTATTTTATTGTAGTTTAAAGGTTGGGAATTAGTCATAGGTGAATTATAAGATGAACGGAATTGGTTTTAGGTGAAAAGATTGAGTATAAATCAAGACATTTGAATTTAAAGTTTGTTATGTTAAAAGTTTTGGTTACATGAGAGCTTAGCTTAGGCTTGTGTTTTGGTTGGTTTAAGTGAGTCCTTGGTTGCTATTTGACTGTGTTTATTGCATGACTATTACATGCGAAGCCTCGGACTCAATAGAGCCTGCTACGAGTTAAGGAAGAGTTAGTTGAGCTTTCGGCTTTTCGACAAAAGAATAAACTGGTGAGTGTTTAGGATCGCTACTCATAGACACAAGTCATATGTTATTTGGGAATTTAATAGTAGCCTAAACCCCTACTCTAAATTCTGAGTGTAAGTTTTCTTGTATCTATATTTATTTTGTGGTTTTGTGCTTATATGATTATGAAATTGAGCATAGTGATGAGAAGCTCAAATATGTGATATGTGGATATGGTAACTGTTGTGAAAAGTGCAAATGTATGCATGATATATATGTTTTATAACAGTGATAATGTTTTGCAACAGATACTAACATTTAGTGATAATGCACGAATAATCGGTAAGTGATATGTGTTTGTTTTCAAATATTTTGGACTTCTGATCTTGAAACCGTTGGATATAGTTACGATGCCATAGGATCGTGAGTACTCACCTATATGTATAGTGATTTTGGGCGTTGAGGCCCTGGGACATGTTTTGTGACAGCCCGATATTGAGGCTAGTTAGAATAGTGGTTTTGGGACCACTAATTCGAGGCTGGAGAAAATTATTTTGATATTGTTTTACGTGTTATAGCATGATTATAAGGTTGCATGGAAATTTTGGTGCTTTAATTTTAACTATTGTATGCTTAATTGTGAAAAAGGATTAAATTGTATAAAGTGCAAAAGTTCCATTTTTCAAGCTAGGAGTGTCTAATAGCTATGGAATATTAAATTGGAGGTCTTTAAAGTGCAAATAGACCTCCCTAAGAGTGATGGCCGGCCAAAGGGGACAAAGACATTAATTTGGTCAAAATTTGGTGAAATTAGGTGACCAAAAATGAATAAAATAAGATAAATAAAAGAGTTATCATCTTTTACTATTCACACTTCTTCTCCACCAAAAATTGAAGAGAAAATAGGGGATTTTGGAGTTCAAACTTTCAGCCAAGCTATTCTCTTACAAGTAAGTGATTTTAGAGGTTTTTTTTTGGTAATTTTTGTACTTTTAGAGCCCCTAAAGCTTAAGCTAGCTAATGAGGGGACTATTTTGTTAAATGGTTGAAAGTTTAGGGACTTGCCATGGGAGTGTTCATGTTGTTTGCTGAGTTTATAAGGAAGAAAATGAATGTTAGTGGGTTAAGGAATAACTTTTGTGAAAGGTGTTACCATGAAAACACCTAAATGAGACTTATTTGTAAAAGATGTAAATGAGTAATAAATGCATGAAATGGTGGGTTTTATGAATTTTTATAAGTGGAATAAATGTTTAGCTAGGCTTGTTTAATAAGAAAATGTGATGAAAAACGATTTACGAGCCTAAGGGCAAAATCATAATTTTGCCAAATATAAGGGCAAAATAGTCATTTTTTCCTAAGTAGAAATTTTGATGCATCATGAGTTATAAAGTGATTGATTGAGTAAATTTTATTATTATAGATCAAGAAGAACGTGGAAACAACCTTGACCAAGAAAAAGGCAAGGTTACGGACTAAATCGTCAATTAACACATTTTGCACCGAGGTAAGTTTACTTGTAAACGATACATCCTTAATGCTCATGATGTTACCTATTGATGCATTGTTTGGATGCAAATAATTATTGGTGAGATTGATTGAAAATGTTAGATAATGAGTAATTCTCGTATGAACCTCGAAATAGAAATGTAACTATAGACAAATGTCCATAATTATCATTTGGTGGGCTGTGTGTGATACCACCGTAATTATTCTTGTTGGTGGGCTATGTACGATGCCACCTTATTTTTTATTCACAATGGGATGTGTACGATACCATCGTTTACATTATCATTTGGTGGGCTATGTGCGATACTGCCCTATTACTGATTAATGGTGGGCTGTGTGCGAAACCACCGGGTACCTAGTATTACTCTGAAGGGTTCATCGAGAAATTTATCTAGGTTAATATTTCATGTAACTTTGTGGTGATGACTGCAAGGTATATGTGCAAGTAAATGTGAGTAATATATATGTTATATGGTTAGAATGTGGTAAGAGTTAAGATGAGTAAGCATGTTTATGATAATGTGAATTGTTCTTATATAGTGTGTAATATTATTGGTCGATTAGCATATGGTATGATGCTTATTGTTTACATGTAGACTTACTAAGCTTAAAGCTTACTCCCTTTCTTTCCCATTGTTTTATAGTGTCTAAGAGCCTACTTGGGATACGAAGATAAGCAGAAGATCATCCACACTATCAACACATCTCGGTATAATTAGACTTAGCATTATAAGTTTGGCATGTATAGGGGCTAGACTTAGTGAAAGGTCTTGCTGTTTTAACCAAGTGTGTTGGCTCCTTTAAAGATAAATTCTGTTGTAAATGGCCATATTTAATGGATCATTATTATTAATATATGGAAAGATGATGTTATTAATGAATGTGTATGATGTATAATTGGGTTGCTTGGTTAATGGTTGAACGTGATTTATGTTGTATGAGTTAGGGTGATAAAAAGAGCTTCGCAAATAGCCTTGTTCTTGTCCTCACGGATAGGCACATGGGCGTGTGTCTAGGCCGCGTGTGACACACGGTCAGTCCCATGGGTGTGTGATTGGGTCGTGTGTCCCCTGCATGTTAGCGTTGCAAGTCAGTGTCGACCACGAGCTAGACACACGAGCGTGTGCCTATGCCATGTGTCCTTATGGGGTTACTAATGTCATATAAAAAATACCTAGGTTTTGACACATGGGTGAGGACACGGGCGTGTCTAGGCCTTGTGGAGGATACGGGCCAAGGACACGGGCATGTGCCTGGTCGTGTGGAAACCCCTGTAGGGTCGAAATGAAAAATAAATTCCACATGGGTTTGGGACATGGGCGTGTGTGACCACACGACCTGTCCACACAGGCGTGTCCCATTTCACACGAGCGTGTGGCCCTGTTTAGGCAAAAATTTTTGAAGTATACAAAATTTCCCGGTTTGATTCCGAGACCCTCCATTTGCTTGTTTAAGGCCTCGTAGGCCCATAATGAGGATGGTATGAATGTGAATGGGAAGTTTTTAGTTGGAATGAAATTTTATAGTCCAAAGTTGTATGTGTAAACAAGATAATTCAGGTAATGCCTTGTACCCAGTTCCGGCATTGAATACAGGTAAGTGGTGTTACATTGGTGGTATCAGAGCTATGATTTAGTTGATTCTCAGAGTACCGTAGCATGTGTATAAGTCTAGCTATAAATGTCATAGACGTATATTGATAGTGTGGTGACTTCTGACAATTTTAAACTGTGTTTTCATATAGTAAATGTATCCCGATTGAGCGGCTGCTAATGATGGTGCTCGTAATGTGTCAGCTCCCGCGCAAGGGACCGCGCCTGTAGAGAATAGACTCGAGACTATGGGTCAAAGAGAAGAGGCTTGGGAAACCTTAATGTACAACCTCCTCCACCCCTTTCTATACCTCAGCCAGTTCTTGTGGCTCCTCAAGGTATAGATTTGGTGAGAATGACTAAACCTCCGGTCGATAAGATTCAGAAACAAGGGGCTGAGGAATTCAGAGCTAATATAGACGATGACCCCGAGAGGGCGAAGTTCTGGCTTGAGAACTCAATGTGGGTATTCGATGAACTCTCCTACATACCTAAAGAGAGCTTGAAATGTGATGTTTCATTACTAAAGGACTCGGCATATCGTTGGTGGAAAATGTTGACGTCGGTAGTTCCAAGGGAGAGAGTGACATGGGAATTCTTTTTGGAAGATTTTTGAAAGAAGTACATAAGTCAGAGATTTGTAGATCAGAAACGAAAAGAGTCCCTCGAATTGAAGCAAGGCAAAATGACTGTGGCAGAGTATGAGAGCGAGTTTGTTAGGCTCAGCAAGTATGCACAAAAGTGTGTGTCTACGAAAGCTATTTTGTCCAAGAGGTTCAAAGACGGGCTGAATGAGGATATCAGATTGCTAGTTGGGATATTGGAATTGAAAGAATTTGTGGTGTTGGTTGATAGGGCATGCAAGGCCGAGGAGCTAAATAAGGAAAAGAGAAAAGCCATGAGTGAGGCCCGAGATGCAAGAAAGAGGCCAATGAGTAAATCGTTCCAAACTCAATCAAAGAGGTCCAGGAAATGAATCCTCGAACGATTGCTTCAGCTGGATATTCACATTGAGGTCGAGGTAATACATATTCGGGTCAAAAGTTCAAGCTACCTCGATGGCAAGCGTGGGCAATCCAAAGTCAAAAAAATCGACGTGTCCAAATTATGGTAGGCAACACACTGGAGAGTGTTGGAGGAACAACTGTAATTGCTACAAGTGTGGTTCACCCAACCATTTCATCCTAAATTTCCCAGAGAGAGATGAGAAGGAAATACAACAAGAAGTAAGATCAAACAATGTATCATCAAGGGGCAGACCACAAAAGAACCCGGGAGGTGGCACTAGTAGTAGAGGTGCACCCTAAGACTCTACTGTGAGATTAGAGGGTCGAGCACCTGCAAGAACTTATGCCATTCGCGCTCAAGAAGAGGCATCATCCCTAGATGTGATAACGAGTACTTTTTCTCTTCATGATATCTCTGTTATTTCTTTGATTGATCCGGGGTCTACCCATTCTTATATTTGCATGAAATTGGCATATAACAAGAGTATGATTGTTGAGTCTACAAAATTTGTAGTAAAATTGTCAAACCCGTTAGACAAACATGTGCTAGTTAACAAGGTGTGTAGGAATTGTCCTTTGACGATTAGAGGTCATTGTTTTTCGGCAAATCTCATGTTGTTGCCGCTTGATGAGTTTGACCTAATTCTTGGTATGGATTGGTTGACTGCTCATAATGCTTTGGTAAGCTGTGGCAGCAAGTTTATTGAATTGAGATGTGTAAATAGAGATGTCATTCGGGTTGAATCAGGTAAACCGAATAGTTTGTCTGTAATGATTTCATCTATGGTAGCTAAGAAATACTTGAAGAAAGGGTATGAGTCCTATCTCGCCTTCGTACTAAATATTCAAGAGTCAGAGGTAAAGATTGAATCAGTGCCTGTGGTGTACGAGTATCCGGACATGTTCCGGAGGAGTTACCCAGATTGCCTCTAGTTAGAGAGGTTGAGTTTGATATAGAGTTGGTTTCGGGTACAACACCTATTTCAGTTGCCCCGTATAGGAGGCACCATTAGAGTTGAAAGAGTTGAAGGTTCAATTACAAGAGTTAATAGACAAGGGTTTTGCAAGATCGAGTTATTCACCGTAGGGTGCTCCGGTACTTTTTGTGAAGAAAAAAGATGGGTCGATGAGGTTATGTATAGATTATAGACAACTCAACAAGGTGACAGTGAAGAATAAGTATCCTTTGTCAAGGATAGATGATTTATTTGATTAATTGAAGGGAGCTACGATGTTTTCTAAGATAGACTTAAGGTCTGGCTATTATCAGTTGAGGGTTAAGGAGCAAGATGTCCCGAAAATTGCATTTTGGACGAGGTATGGCCATTATGAGTTTTTTGTCATGCCATTTGGCTTAGCGAATGCTCCTGCGATCTTTATGGATTTAATGAACCGTATCTTTCGACCGTATTTGGATAAGTTTGTGGTTGTTTTTATCGACGACATATTAATTTATTCCCGGGATGAGAGTGAACATTGAGAACACTTGAGAACTGTGTTATGAGACTCTAAGAGACAAGCAGTTATATGCTAAGTTTAGCAAGAGTGAGTTTTGGCTCCGAGAAGTCAGATTTTTAGGACACAGTGTGTTGGGTGATGGCATTAGAGTTGATCGGAGTAAGATCTCGGCTATTGTGGAGTTGAAACTGCCAAGGAATGTATCAGAAATTAGAAGCTTTTTGGGTTTAGCGGGGTACTATAGTTGTTTCATAAAAGGGTTCTCCATGATTGTTACCCCGATGACAAAATTGTTGCATAAAGATGTTAAGTTTGAATGGATCGAGAAATGCCAACTGAGTTTCGAGAGATTGAAAGAATTATTGACTGAGGCGCCAATTTTAGTACAACCTGAGTTGGGGAAAGAGTTTGTGGTCTACAGTGATGCGTCATTAAATGGTCTTGGTTGTGTGTTGATACAAGAGGGAAAGGTGGTAGCTTATGCCTCGAGGCAGTTAAAACCACATGAGAAGAATTATCCGATTCATGACTTGGAGTTGGCTGCGATCGTTTTCGCTTTGAAGATTTGGCATCATTATTTATATCGTGAGAAGTGCCGAATCTTCACTGATCACAAGAGCTTGAAGTACTTAATGAATCAAAAATATTTGAATTTGTAACAACGGCGATGGCTCGAATTATTAAAGGATTATGAGTTAGTAACCGATTACCATCCGGGGAAAGCTAATGTGGTTACGGATGCCTTGAGTAGAAAATCTCTGTATGTTTTGAGAGCTATGAGTACGAGCTTAGCATTGTCTGATGATGGTGTTATATTGGCGAGTTGAGGGCTAGACCATTATTTCTTCAGCAGATATGTGAAGCTCAAGGAATGATAGAGAAATACAAGTTAAGAGAGCTCAATATGAATCGGGAAATAACTCGAATTTTCAGGTTGGTTCAAATAATTGCTTTATGTTTCATGATAGAGTTTGTGTACCAAAGGATGATGAGTTAGTCCGAAAAATTTTACATGAAGAACATAGTGGTTGTTTGTCAGTACATCTGGGCAGCACAAAAATGTACAATGATTTGAAAAAGTTGTTTTGGTGGTCGGGTATGAAAAGAGACATCTCGGAGTCTGTTACAAAATGTTTGATCTGTCAACAAGTGAAAGTCGAGCATTAAGTACCTTCGTGATTACTTCAGCCAGTGATGGTTCTCGAGTGGAAGTGGGATCGAATCACAATGGATTTCGTAATGGGGTTACCTATGACTCCGAAAAAGAAAGATGTTGTGTGGGTTATTATGGATAGATTAACGAAGCAGGCTCATTTATACCCGTGCGCATGGATTATTCACTTGATAAGTTGGCCGAGCCATATATTGCTGAGGTGGTGAGATTTCATGGGGTACCTATATCCATAATCTAGGATAGAGATCCAATATTTACTTTGAGGTTTTGGAAGAAGTTGTAGAAAGCCTTGGGTACAAGATTGATTTTAGTACTGCGTCCATCCTCAAACCGATGGCCAGTCCGAAAGAGTGATTAAAGTTCTTGAGAATATGCTCAGATGCTGTGTATAAGAGTTCGAAGGTAGTTGGGAAAAATACTTACCTTTGGTTGAGTTTGCCTACAAAAACAGTTATCAGTCGAGTATACGGATGGCACCATACGAAGCTTTATATGGTCGCAAGTGTCGGACTCCCTTATATTGGACCGAACTTAGTGAAAAGAAAATTCACGGAGTTGATCTAGTTAAAAAAATCGAGGAGAAAGTGAAAGTGATTCGTGCTAGTCTAAAAGCTGTTTCAAGTCGACAAAAGTCATGCGCAGATTTAAAAATCGAGTTTCAAGTAGGCGATAAAGTATTCCTAAAAGTATCCCCGTGGAATAAAATATTAAGATTTGGCTAGAAGGGCAAATTGAGTCCACGATTTATAAGGTCGTATGAGGTTATTGAAAGGATTGGGCCAGTAGCTTACCGGTGGCTTTACCAGCAAAGTTAGAGAGAATACACAATGTGATTCATGTGTCGATGTTATGGCGATATTGTTCTGATCCTTCACATGTGATCCCTCAAATAGAAATTGAGATAAGACGGGACATGACTTATGAAGAGGAACCAATTAAGATTTTGGCTTGAGAGGTTAAACAGTTAAGGAATAAGAGCATAGCCTTAGTGAAAGTGTTATGGAAAAACACGGTGTGGAATAGGCTACATGGGAACCGAAAGAAGCTATGAGGGAACAGTACCCAAACCTTTTTATAGGTAAGATTTTTAGGAACGAAAATCTCTAAAGAGGGAGAGTTGTAACAGCCCAATTTTGGGGCTAGTCGAAATAGTGGTTTCGGGACCACTAATTCGAGGTTGAAGAAAATTATTTTGATATTATTTTATGTGTTATTGCATGATTATAAGGTTGCATGGAAATTTGGTGCTTTAATTTTAACGATTGTATGGTTAATTGTGAAAAGGACTAAATCGCATAAAGTGCAAAAGTTCCATTTTTAAGCTAGGAGTGTCTGATAGCTATGGAATATTAAATTAGAGGTCTTTAAAGTGCAAATAGACCACCCTAATAGTGATGGCCGGCAAAGGGGGAAAAAGACATTAATTTGGTCAAATTTTGGTGAAATTAGGTGACCAAAAATGAATAAAATAAGATAAATAAAAGAGTTTTCATCTTTTACTATCCACACTTCTTCTCCACCGAAAATTGAAGAGAAAATAGTGGATTTTGGAGTTCAAACTTTCAGCCAAGCTATTCTCTTACAAGTAAGAGTTTTCATCTTTTACTATTCACACTTCTTCTCCACCGAAAATTGAAGAGAAAATAGGGGATTTTGGAGTTCAAACTTTCAGCCAAGCTATTCTCTTACAAGTAAGTGATTTTAGAGGCCTTTCTTGATACTTTTTGTACTTTTGGAGCCCCTAAAGCTTAAGCTAGCTAATGAAGGAATTATTTTGTTAAATGGTTGAAAGTGTAGGGACTTTCCATAGGAGTGTTCATGTTGTTTGCTGAGTTTTTATGGAAGAAAATGAATGTTAGTGGGTTAGGGAACAACTTTTGTGAAAGGTGTTACCATGAAAACACCTAAATGAGACTTATTTGTAAAATATGTAAATGAGTAATAAATGCATGAAATGGTGGGTTTTATGAATTGTTATAAGAGGAATAAATGTTCAGCTAGGCTTATTTAATAAGAAAATGTGATGAAAAATGATTTACGAGCCTAAGAGAAAAATTGTAATTTTGTCAAATTATAAGGGCAAAATGGTCATTTTTTCCTAAGTAGAAATTTTGATGTATCATGAGTTATAAAGTGATTGAATGAGTAAATTTTATTATTATAGATCAAGAAGAACGTGGAAACAACCTTGACCGAGGAAAAGGCAAGGTTAAGGACTAAACCATCAATTAACACATTTTGCACCGAGGTAAGTTTACTTGTAAAGATACATCCTTAATGCTCATGATGTTACCTATTGATGCATTGCTTGGATGCAAATACTTATTAGTGACATTGATTGAAAATGTTAGATAATGAGTAATTCTCGTATGAACCTCGGAATAGAAATGTAAGTACGGATAAATATCCATAATTATCATTTGGTGGGCTGTGTGCGATACCACCGTAATTATTCTTGTTGGTGGGCTATGTGCGATACCACCGTAATTATTTATTCATGATGGGCTGTGTGCGATACCATTATTTCTATTATCATTTGGTGGGTTATGTGCGATACCACCGTAATTATTCTTGTTGGTGGGCTATGTGCGATACCACCCTATTACTGATTAATGGTGGGCTGTGTGCAAAACCACCAGGTACCTAGTATTACTCTGAAGGGTTCATCGAGAAATTTTTCTAGGTGAATATTTCATGTGACTTTGTGGTGATGAGTGCAGGGTATATGTGCAAGTAAATGTGAGCAATATATATGTTATATGGTTGGAATGTGGTAAGAGTTGAGATGAGTAAGCATGTTTATGATAATGTGAATTGTTCTTACATAGTGTGTAATATTATTGGTCGATTAGCATATGGTATGATGCTTAATGTTTACATGTAGACTTACTAAGCTTAAAGCTTACTCCCTTTCTTTTCCCTTGTTTTATAGTGTTAAAGAGCCTACTTGAGATACGAAGATAAGCAGATCTTCCACACTATCAGCACATCTCGATATAATTAGACTTAGCATTATGAATATGGCATGTAAAGGGCTAGACTTAGTGAAATGTCTTGTTGTTTTAGCCAAGTGTGTTGGCTCCTTTAAAGATGGACTCTTTTGTAAATGGCCATATTTAATGGCTCATTATTATTAATATATGGAAAGATGAGGTTATTCATGAATGTGTATGATGCATAATTGGGTTGCTTGGTTAATGGTTGAATGTGATATATGTTGTATGAGTTAGGGTGATAAAAACAGCTTGGCAAATAGCCTTGTTCTTGTCTGTACGGGTAGGCACACAGCGTTTGTCTAAGCCGTGTGTGACACACAGTCAGTTATATGGGTGTGTGATTGGGTTTTGTGTCCCCTACATGTTAGTGTTGCAATTCAGTGTCGACCACGGGCTAGGCACACGGGCGTGTGCCTAGGCCATGTGTCCTTTTTGGGGTTGCTGGCGTCATAAACAGAATACCCAGGTTTTTACATACGGGTGAGGACACGGGCGTGTTTAGGCTGTGTGGAGGACACGGGCCAAGGACACGGGTGTTTGCTCAGCCGTGTGAAAACCTCTGGAGGTTTGAAATGAAAAATAAATTCCACACGGGCTAGGGACACGGGTGTGTGTGACCACACGGCCTATCCACACAGGGGTGTGCCATTTCACAGGCGTGTGGCCCTGTTTAGGCAAAAATTTTCTAAGTATACAAAAGTTCTAGGTTTAATTTCAAGACCCTCAGTTTGCATGTTTAAGGCCTCGTAGGCCCATAATGAGGATGGTATAAATGTGAATGGGAAGTTTTGAGTTGGAATGAAATTTTATAGTCCAAAGTTGTATGTTCAAGCAAGATAATTACGGTAATGCCTCGTACCCGGTTCCGGCATTGAATACAGGTAAGGGGTGTTACATGTTTGGAGGATAAGGTAATGTGAGCTAACCTCAATTCAACGAGACATGTGAGGGGAAATAAGGAGAATGTTATCTATATGCTTCACTTTTGGGACATGTTTGACTCTATGAGTTTATGTGGTGTGATAGAGATCTGCGTATTTGATGTGTAGTGATAGAGCTCACTATAAGTTTCATAACTCAAGTGCCAAATTATCTTGTATGTGTATATATGTGTGTTATGTGATGTATTCCTAAATGAGTATGTGGTTCCTATGCAAACTATTCTTATAAGTGATTGTGCGAAATGTGATACATAATTTCTAGGATATATGTTATGTGTTATATTCTTGAATGAGTGTGTAAATGTTATGTAAACGAACAATTAGATAATGCATGTTAAAGTTATATAAGTTACTAGACTTAATAGTAACATAATTGTGAGTATATGGTTGTTTGTGGATGCATGGTGGCATGTTTGTGTTGTGATTATTCTACTCATTCACTGAGCTTGTTAAAACTATCCCACTCTTTTCAACATAAGCAGATTAGTGATGTTTTGGTATGGCATTCCGAGGGAGTGATCCAAGGAAGACTTGTTAATTCTCGTAGGTGTTCATTTATTTATTTACGTATTAGGAATAAGACAATGTGGTAGACTATGGTTGATTATTGCCATGATATTCTTAGACTATTTGCTGGTTTTTGCTTTAGTTTTAAGAGGTCTACACGTTTATATTATGCTTGGTTTTATGAACATTATTGTTGGTTTGTTGAATCCTATTCGGACATGTTTTTTCCATTTTTGAATTGTTAGTCGTTTTGATGATTATTTGACATTGAATAAATGCATGATAGAATGGATTATATGCTTATGTATACTATATTTTTTTGGTCTGGAGCAGAGGTATCGGTATTCAAGTTTTATAATCGATACCTCTGTGATTTTCAATCGTGCAGGAAGGTAGAATGGCAATTTGGTATCGATACCATGCCATGAGTATCGATACTTGTGTAATTTTACCAATACCTTTTGAAAAGTACCAATATTTACTTGAGTTTTGATTTTAGCCGAGAAATAATAAGCTAATTTGGTACCAATTTTCCATATGATATGGATACCATACTAGGAAAATATCGATACCTATGTGCTAGTATCGATACATACGTAATTGTATTGGAAATTTTGCTAAGTGGTTCTAATGCATGCTTAAATGTTATTATATGATCTATCAAAGTGTGTGTAGCATGTCTTAATGATAATTAGGAATTTAATTGACTTAAAACTTGTGAAATTGCTAAAATGGAAGACGCGTCTTTAACAAAGAACTTATTTGTAATGTGTATGGCATGAGACGGTGGTGTGGCATCCTGATATTCAGGCTCGGTGATTGGGCCGGGTATAAGGTGTTACGATGATAATTAGAAATTATTAAATGTTATAGAATTGTGCCATAGGTACATATGTATGATATTTGATGATTGATAGCATGTGAAAGATCACGGAAATCGGTTAGACGAGCCCTGGGGTCGACTGAGATTTATGGGTCAAGAGGCTCGAAAATGATTGAATTTTTAAGATAAAAAGAAATATGAAATTGATGAAAGTATACATATGATTATATGTTTATAAATGGTAATAGGAGATGATTAAATATATATGATGTGAAACATATAGAAAAATGATTAGATACGTGTTAGAAATTAAGATATGAAATAATCAAATGAATTGATCACTAAGTTATATTACAATTTGGTATATGAATTGGTTGAACATTAAAATTTAATTGTTTACATGCATTTGAATAACCTGTTATATTGATTGCGTTATAGAATTACCATCGAGCTTTATCGTTCAGCATACGCTTTGTATTCTGTTCAGAGGTGAGGTTCAATCGAGATTCCGAGCATCAAATTTAGCATCCTGTCAAAGATTCTGAACTCAACAATGTTTGTATAGTTTACTTTTGTTGGTTATACGACATGTACCTAGGTTAAGTCAATTTCAGTACAAAACTATGTTTATGTCACTTTTGTTTTAAAAGGTTAATGCATTTATTTGATTAAGTGAATATAGCTTGTAAATAAACTTAAATGTGGTTTGAAATGGTATGGAATGCTATAAATATGGATGAACTTAGTGAATTAAATAAGAATGTGAATGTTGTAACAACCCAAACCTGGCCTAGACGTTATGATCGAATCTAGCATGTCACATAGAAGGGTTGTTTAAAAACTGCGCGTTCGTTTAAAAGTTTGTATTCTTTTTTTTGAAACTCCGAGCTTTGTTGTTTGTGAAATTCAAATTTTCTTTTGTGGCTTTCTTGTAAAAACGTTGTTATTGTTATCTTCAAAAAATTTGTTTATAAAGAAATCAAATTGAATGAGTTGCGGAAACGTGATATTTTGAAAACAGTTATTTATCGTTTTAGAAAAACCCAGTATTCAAATATCTAGCAATTTAAAAATAGCCGAATTGAAAGTTAAAAGCAAAATAAAAATCCGAAGGCCTTAAAGTAAAGTAAAAAGTGAATTTACTAAAGTTCGCGAGAAATAACTCCAATGTATGGCCACCACCGAGTCCTTCGCGGCTCCAAATCCTCTATCACTAGGGATTACCTGCAAGGATAAGGGAAAAAGGGGTGAGTTATGAGAACTCAATGTGTAATCCGATTTGAACACAGTCATGGTCTCGATGCAGGCCTAAGCCCCATCTGATATCAATTTGGGCCCACAGCCCCAAAATCATGGTAATGCAAACAGAAAATGCAATCCATCCTAATAGTCCATCCGCTACACTCCACTCGTACCAGCCCTACACTCCATGTGGGGACCAAGTCAACCCACCCAACCCTACACTCCAAGAATGCAGTCGAGCTGCCAGTATAAACGCATCAAAAGTGCCGATGTCGATATATGTGGTTGAGCCACCAATAATGATATTGCGTGAGGCGCCAATAATGATATTTGCAAAGCCACCGATGTGATACACTTCCTCCATTAATATAACCCAACCCCATGCATCATGTCATGGCATAATAATTTCGTGTATGCAATAATGTATCACCATGGAAATTAATCAAATTATACACAATCATACCAAATCTGCCCCTAAGGGTATAACAGAAATTTTACCCAACGAGGGTATCTCAGTAATTTACCTACCAAGGGTATTTTAGTAATTTACCCACTGAGGGTATTTCAGTAAATTGCCTACCAAGGGTATTTCAGTAATTTACCCTCTAAGAGTGTTTTGATAATTTTGCAAACCAAGGGTATTTCGGTAATTTCGCAAACTAGGGGTATTTTGGTAACTTTGCAAACCAGGGGTATTTCGATAATTTTGCAAACCAGGGGTGTTTCGGTAATTTTGCAAACCAGGGTTATTTCGATAATTTTGCAAAACCAAGATATTCTAAACAGAGATAACTATGTAAATGAGCCTAGGGCCCATTCTCGGCCCAAATGGACCCACACGTTCGTGTGGCCCATTTAGCCTAAATCTAGCCACAGATATGAGATTCACATAGACCAGTTCACTATCTACTACACAATCATACAATTTATTCATATGGGCCCACGGGCCCATTGGGCCCAAACAACGTCAACCCACAAGAATACTCACGGTGGCCTTGACTATCGTGTCGAAGCTCTTATGCCCATACGCCCACCAAGGTATGCTTCCTCTCCTCATAGACAGCTCTATATATAGCCAGCTTCTCACCTTCCCGCTTGCTAGCTTTCCGATGTGGGATCCCTTCTTCAGTAGAGTTTAAATCCAACACAAACTCTGGCCACCCAGTCCGTAAAATAAATACTCCCCTGCTTGTCATGAGATTCGAACCCAGGCTCTCCCATCAGCCAATTCACGCCACTTGCCACTAAGCCACCAGCTCCTCTTGTGTCTAACATCATGCGTAACTAAATATAAATCTATGGGCCAATGTCCAAGTTCACTTAAAAATAAATCAAAATGAAATGCCAGCGCCAAGGCTTGAATCTTGGACCCCCTTGGTTCCTCTATGGCGTCACCCCCTTGTCTCTCATGTGGCGTTATTTGCCACTAGACTACAACTCCTTTTGTGTCATTTTTCTCACATTTTATTCTTAAAGCCTACTTACTAACTCCTAGGGTTTTATTCACCTAAAACCAAAAATTTCCTAAAGCCCAAGTTTGATCCCAGGACTTCATAGAAGCCCCCTAACCTTCCAAAATCACTCACCTAATAGGTCCAATTTTCAGTAATGCCATTCTCTCGCTCTCAAAAAAATTTTAAATGCTCCCACATTCAAGGCCCAATGGGCCCAATTCTACAAGGCCCAAATTCGGGTCATTACAAATGTTTTGAATGAATTGAATTAGTTAGATAGCTATTAGGTGATAAGGCATTGGCTTAGTATTAGATAAGGTGTTAAATTTCATGATTGAATGCTATATAGTTGTAATTAATGGTTGGTTAATGTTTGAATGTGTTTAGAGAATATCAATCAAAGGTCACCACAAACTGCATTAACTCAAACGAAATATAACATCCCGTTTTAACTCGTTGGCATAAATCGAGATTACCTGAGGAATGAGAAACAATATACAAGTTTGAGCTTATCTCCTGCTGTCTACACTTTTGTTGATGCCTACTCCTTCATGGAATCTAGAAGGGGGATATATAATAAAGCTATTTCAATTATTAACATCAAAGCTTTGAACCATACCGGAGCCATAACCATCAGATGAATTAAAACTATAGTGCTATAATAAGACCGACGTTTCAACCGTACAAATAGAATAATACCTCAACATCAATAGTCCATTTCGTAACAGAAGAGAAAAACCAAATGTAGTTCCATTAACAACCAGTGCAGAAGCACAACCTCTAAAAAACCTGAGATCTGTATCAATGCGCTCCCATGATCACACAAGGAATCATAACCATAATAGATATAATTATCTCCGGCCAATAAATATCATTTAAAAGGAACCATGTTTGATAGATTAAACAATAAGAATGATAAGAAAACCGAGATAATGAAATCCAAGATGTGAAGCTATACTGAATTTCTGAGAATACAACCCATATTGAATGATAAATAGCTCGATGATTCCTTAGAGAAAATCCAGAAAAAGAACACCGCTCATACGCACTAGAATTAGTTGTAACAGAGACAACAAATTTACATATATATATATAAAGTAGAGCAACATCCAGTAGAAACAGAATAATAACATCATATGAGTTTTATTGTCAAATTTTCTACCAAACATAATGGAATAGAATGCCAAAGAAAGATAGACCAATGCCGATCATAAATCAACCAGCCTAACAATACTTCTGTCTAACATTATGGTTAGCTGGCATTCTCTTATGATAATAATCACATCTGAAGATGAACTATTACATATATTTTTTTAGAATAAATGAACATATAGAATACCCAGAAGAGATCACTGTAATATACTCGACTAAAACAGCTGCATTCAAATATCTTTACAATTTCAACACTATTCCATTGACTACTAAAGTCACCAATAATCCCACATTATCCCGTTCACTAAAGAAATCAATTTAGAAGAAATTTTGGTTAATATGTTCTTTAAATACCATACCTGAATAAGTCGATTACATGTGAATGGCTTCTTCTTTAACAGTGATGTGTATCCCAAATGATCTTAAGAAAAAATCTGATATCTCTTCTAGAACTGTCTTTACTTGCTAACCAATTCTTGGCTTTGACCACATTATTTCTAATTCAATCACTGAATTCTTTAGCGTCACTTTTGTCGACTTAATCAACGTAATTCTTGTAAATTTCATTGTATAAGACTTTAAGGGTAAAGGGTAAGAGATCGTAAAGCCTCTAAATTGACTCTCATATGTACACATAACATAACATTATAAACATTTATTCATACCTTTATGAGTTTCTACTCATCATTAGCAACTTTTTACTCATACACATGAATATCACTTCTAGAATTATTAGAATTAGCTCGGTTGGAAAGCATCTCTGTCTAAAATGAAACAAATATCATTAGAGTCAAAAGACATCACATTATCATAGGTTATATAATGGCATGTATTTATAGGCTTCACACATGATACGTTCAGTCAGAAAATCGACTAAATCGCAACTCTAATACCAATAAATGTAACATCCTTAACCCGTATACATCGCCAGAATAGGGTTACGGAGTATTATTGGAGTTTACATTTCAAAACTATTTAAAATATAAATCATTTACTTTACAAAATCAATCATAGCAAATTCCATCAATAACATACATATTGTCCCTTATATAAGCCCTCGAGGCCTTAAAAATACATTAGAAACAAATCGGGACTAAATCAAAAACATTTAGAATTTTTAAGAAAAGATGAAGCTTTTCAAACTATAAGGGTCACACGGTTGTGTGGCTAGGCCGTGTGACTCACATGGCTGAGACACATGCCCATATCTCATGCCGTGTGGACAATCGAAGTAGGGACACATGGCGTGTCCCAGCTCTTGTAAGTGCCCGTGTAACTCTTTGACTTGGGTCACACGGCCAAGCCACACGTCCGTGTGTCAGGTCGTGTATCCTTCGAAATAGTCTCACACGCCTGTGTGTTAGGTCATGTGCTAGGCCGTGTAATGCCTAACTTGAAACACTTAGTAAGCTATAAGGGACACATGGCCGTGTCGCCTGGTCGTGTGTCACACATAGTTGAGACATACGCCTGTGTCTCTGGCCGTATTGACGAAAAATAGGCCATTTCCAAGCCTTTTTTCTTCCCCAATCATGGACACACCTAAAACCAATTTTCCCATATGTAATCAAGCATTCAAATGCATCAAATAATGCATCAACAAGCTAAATCGATAAGGTATATATATTCAGACAACCAATATGCCCAATGGGCACCTCAAATCACAACAATTAACAATTAGCACCTTTAGCCATATAAGTCAACTATATTCCATATACCAAAATGACCACATTTAACCCTGTCAAAGAGCATACCATTACATACATTTTAAATACCATTTCAGCATCCATCATTTAAGCATTATAAACATTACAAAATCAACCACCATAAGGCCATAAACCTGTATCAACCTAACAACCATTTCAATCACTCAAAACGCCATAATTACAAGACAAAACATAATGGCTATAATATCAACCAAATCACCAATACATGTGCATATTTAAACAATTTTCACTTAACTTGTTTTCATGCCAAAATATAACATAATTGATACATAACAACCATACCAATTTGGCCATTTAAAGATACATTAACACATACCAACAAGATATCAATAGCACCTTAAGTACCTCAATCTAAGGCAACATTTCATGCCATAATCATCAACTAAGATGGCATATATACCAAACTCTTAAATTAAACATTAGACATGGTCCACCTATACATGCCATTATAACCTTAACCAAGACATCAAAAAATACCGATATAACTGCTGGATAGTGTGATAGATCTTTGACGGGCTTTCAACCCGATCGAGCTTTCGATAATTTAAAAAGTAAAGGAAAGACAACTACGTAAGCAATGAATGCTTAGTAAGCTCATATAAAATTTAGTTATATCAATCCATTTCAAATATGAAATTTATACATATCAAAAATATTTCTATATCTATACCACAAGATTCATGAAACCATATTCAACAACTCACAAAGTGAATAAATCCATAGCATCACATATACATATCATCCCTAGCATAATAGGATTTTATAAAACTTTAAACCCTTTCAGGTTTTCTTATTTTCATTTGCATTTCATTACTTTCCATTGCATTTACTTTCTTTAAATTAAATAACAACATCAATTCAACTCATCATTCCCTTTTCATCATTTAACACTTTAAGTATGAACTTACTATTTCATTACCTTTCTACACCCGTTCCTTATGAATAACACACAAGACATAAGCATATCATCAGCTATTGCCACAAGCTAGTGCATTTAAACATAGCTCTTTTAGAATTAACCACATGATAAACTATTTCATAAGAAATTACATAATTTAAACCTTACCACTCTTTCATGAACACAAGCATATTTCCATTTGGGCACTTATCATTACAATGCATGACCTATAAATTAACATGGCATGATCCAACCAAAGCTTGGCCAAAGTCTAAGCATTCACAGCAAGCATGTTAGAATACATGATACAAATTATAAGCACATTAACATGAATAGCCATTTAATCTCAACATGTATCACTCGAATCTATTACTCATCTTAACTTACATAATTTCCATGTATCACCATATCAAAGATATCCATATAGTTTCATGTCTTAATTCATATCGTTTTCTTTACCATTTCATTTGCATAACACATAAGACATAAACATAGCATCACTTAAATCACACTTTTCATAATCATGAATGTTCTTACTTGAATCATCGATACATCATACCTTTCCATAGTCATCGTGGTGAAATCAATCAAAAACCTTCCGGTTTATCCCTTTTCATGCTCGTTTAACCACTTAGAATAATACCGGATATGCGAGAAAGCTTACAAAAAGTGTGCTAAACATATAGTCGTAGCTCACACGAGCTGTAAAATGGGTCTACTCACACAAGCTGTCAGTCAAAATGTAAGCTACATGATGCTGCTCACACAAGTTGTCGAGTATCCGCAACTAGTGCCGGACCTCAACCATCGGTAGTACATTCAAAACCAGTACCCGAAACATGGTAACCTAGGTCTGCTCACACAAGCTATCAATTGGAACGTAGCTACATGGTGCTGCTCACACAAGCTGTCAAGTAGCTGCAACACATGCAGGAAACTCAGCCACCAACACCCAAAACACGGTAACCCTAATGACATGTCATTAATATCCTATATATTCCTAAGATTCAAACGGGACTTGATAGTCTTCGTATGTCGTTGAATTTCCCTCGTTTCATTACAAGATAAATTGAATAATAACATATATATATATATATATATATATCGATTCATTTTCAATAAAATTCATATAATAACATTCAATTTAATCAACAATATACATAGTACAGTTCATACGAACTTACCTGGCTAAATTGAAAAAATACCAAAGTTCAGGGGCATTATGGTAATTTTAGTCATTTTTAACATTTTTTACAAAATTACCCTTAAATTTTTACTTTTATTCAATTTAGTCCTTAAGCCCAAAACATGCAAATTAACCATTTTTACTCAAAATTGAGCCTAGCCAAATACTCATGGTATCCAAAACAGCCCATTCATGAACAATTTCACATTAAATCCTTAAATTTTTACTATTTTAATAATTTAGTCCCTAATCAAACAATTCATCAAAATCACTAAATGAAATACTTTTAAATAACAAATAATATCTCAAGTTCATCATTTAACACCTAAAATCACAAGGTTCATCAATGGCAATATTCGAAATCTTTAACAATTTCAAAATAGAAGGTATGGGCTAGCTGGACCTAATTGTAACGATCTCAAAAACATAAAAAAAATAACAGAAATGGATGAAAAATGGCTTACCATGCATCATTCAGAGAAGAACCGAAGCTTGAAGCTTTTCCTATGGTGAATTCGATGGTGAACAACCAAAATGAAGAATAAAACTTTATGTTTTCTTATTTTAACATTATTATATTATTTTAATGTTAAAAATAATGTATAAAACATATATAAAATTAAAGGAAATTAGAACTTAAACCGTCCACCATCTTAAGAATGGCTAATTTACCCATTAAGGCCATTCCATTATGATTCTTTAATCAATTAACACCTTTAAACTAATAGCGATTGACTTTTTTAAATTTTACAATTTAGTTCTTTTCGCTTAATTAACTATCGAAACATTAAAATTTTTTCAACGAAACTTTATGTAACACCCCAAACCCAGCCCAGAAGTCAGGCCCGAATCTGGCCTGCCACATTGAAGTGTTTTTTGAAAACCATGTTTTCATTGAAAACTCTCCTTAATATTTAAAAACTAAAGTCTCAGTTTGTGTTCGTTCCATTTCAAAACGTGGTTAATTGAAAAGTTAATCACTTTTAAAAAGGTTATTAACTTCGTTAAAAATCTTTTTAGTTGCGGAAGCTAATTTAAGGTAAAGAAGTATAAAACGTATGTTTTTAAAAAAAATAGTAATTGGGTTGAAAACTCATCTACGTCTAACAGATATAAAACGTAACAAAATCCCAAATTTATAATTAAATCCAAAGAGGCCTTATTACAGAAATTAAAACCCAAAACGAAATTTAAAACATATATAAAGTCCAAAGCATAACAGCCAAAGTCATGTGGTCACCTCCGAGTCCCTCGCAGCACCGATCCTCCTAACGCTGGAGATTACCTGCACAGTTAAAAACGGGGTGAGTTTACGAAAACTTAGTCTGTAATCCCCTTACTAGAGTAACGATCGATATCTGAAATAGAAACCGAAATAGTCAGGCCAAATCCCTTTAATAGTAATGTGATGCAGTCCGATTCAAAGCATCGTGGGCCAAAGCCCACTACAATATAATTTGGGTCACGACATGTATGAGAATCAATTGGGCCCGGCCAAACAAATATGAACCAAGTGGGCCTAAGCCCGATCAAAGGATGCAATTTCATAAACAGATATACAACTAGGATGCATCCCACCCCAATCCAGCCAACACACCACCCGTACCAACCCTGCACTCCTGTGGGGATAAAATCAACCCACCCAACCAACATACCAAGCTTAGCACCGGTTGCGGCACTAAGTCAACAGAACGGCTTGGTGCCGTAGACAGAACGGCTAAAAGCCATAAATATCGTAGCAACACTACTAGTTAACAGAACGGCTAAAAGCCATAAACAGAATGGTTATAAACCTTAATTAGGATGGCACAGAACCATAATCAGGATGGAACAAAGCTATTGGTAACTGTAATAAGTTTGGCACATAGCCATTAGCGACGGTAATATAACCGGCACACAGCCATGGGTAATTATGATCGAGACAGAGTCATCAGTTTATATGTTAGGAACATAGCCACGGGTAAATACCATTGGCACAAAGCCATAATCAAGATGGCACAAAGCCATATTTAGGTTGGCACAAAGCCAAAATCAGATTACGCGGCTTTAAGCCGTCCGTCGGTCCACAGTAGTCTCATGCGACACATACGACCTTAACAGATCAATACTGGATCTACAGTCGTCTTATGCGACCCGTGCGACCCTATCAGAACTTCCTCCTTGTCAATGTCCCAACTCCATTCAATATGTGTGTATGTCATGCTCAATCATTACACGTGTATGCAAAATGGCCATGCCCAGTAACATTCATTTAGACGTATATTAGAAGCATATCAGTCATACAACCACCGTCAAGTCAGTTAAAGCACAGTCATACGATCACAGTCAAATTAGTCAAATTTATAGTCTAAGCCAGTCATTTACCCACAAGGGCAAAACAATCATTTTAATCAATAATCCTACCCTTCAGAGGTATTTCAGTAATTCTACCCTACAGGGGTATTGCGGTAATCCTACCCTATAGGGGTATTTCGATAATCCTACCCTACAAGGGTATTTAGGTAAGTTTGTAAATCGAGGGTATTTCAATAATTTCACAAATCGAGGGTATTCCAATAATTTTACAAATCGAGGATATTTCAATAATTTTATAAATAGGGGGTATTTTAGTAATTTCACAAATTGAGGGTATTTCGATAGTTTTACAAATCGGTCATATTTTGGTAATTTTACAAACCAGGGGTATTTCAATAATTTTACAAATCGGGGTCTCAAAGACCCAACAGAAGGTCCATCATCACCTCGAGCAACTTAAATAACCTAAACAGACACAACGGTGTAAATGGGCCTAAGGCCCATTACTCAGTTGTAACATCCTAAAAATTTGAGTATCGATATGTTGCATGTTTTGGTGTTTAGCTTGTGAATGATTAAATTTTGTGTGTTTAATATAGCCTTGAGAAGGCACGGAATTATTCGGAAGTAGAATAATTTTTAGTAATGAGAATTTTATTGAAGTGGAATAAGTGATCCTGATGCTTAAGGTAATTTAAGTGTAAAAAGCTAGCATAAGATGAACTAGTAGCAAGGTGGTGTTGGCGCATGAGTGATTGCTTGAGGGGAGAGGTTCGAATCCATGGATAGCATTTTGGTGACTTTTATTTTGCACCTATATGGCATGTGTCGGTCAAGCCTTACTTATGGTAAGGTTGGACTAATTCTTTTATGGAAAGTAGACTAAGGGAAAAGGCAAGTGTTAACTTAAGGTAAGGAATCAAAAGGTTTTGGTATGTAAGGGGACATAAGGCTTGAAATAAGGGAAGGTGTTTTGAAACTTTTGAATGGCCTTTTGACCATGAATGTGGGCGGCATAGGGGGCTAGGGGGGTTGGCCAGTTTTTGGTGTTAGTTTGGTAGGATTAGGTGCTTGATGAGCACATTTTCCATTTGGTCATTTGGTGCTTTTATCAAATTTTTTTCTCTCTAATTTTCCCTCTCCCTAGCTGAATGTGCCATAAACTTTGAGTAAGCACTTGTTTCTTTTTGCCATTTCTTTTGACCATTTCGGTCTTAGGTTGTTCATTCTCTCCAAACCATTTTCTTCTCTTTGTGACCGAAACCACATAGCCATCAAGGACCATTTCTTTTCTTCTCTTTTTCCTCTTCATTGTCGAATGCATTTTGGTCTCAAAGTTTCTTTTTGATTCATTTTCCATCCTTGAGAACCGAAATAGAAACCTCTCATCTCCATTTTCTTTTCTCTTCTCTCTATTCTCTTTTCCTCTCCATTTTATTTACCATTCAAAAACATCCTTCCTTCATTTTCCTTGCATGGCCGAATGCTTGTAACCATCCCCATAACCAAAATTTATTTTCCTATCTATTATATCATAGCCGAATCTCTTATTCTTCTTTGACCTTGTTCTCAATCATTTCTTTCATTAAGCTTTGGATAATCGTAAGATAGTGGAGGGCCGAACCACCATCTTGGCAAGTCATCTTGAAAGTTATTCAAGTTCAGATCATATTTAGCAAGGTAATAAGGAACTCTTCAAGGATTTTTGATCACTCTCATTTTTATCAATGACTATCATTGGGTAGGAATCCTTTGGAAATCACTCGGGATTTTAAGCTAAGCCGAGTTCGCCCTTTTAAGCCATTAGTATTAAAATTTTCGATATATTGTAGGACTAATAATCCTTTGTCAATGGAGGCAAGCAAGATAGGGACGAAAAGAGTTGTTAATAGCGTTTGGAAGAGGGGTGGTTCCGCTATTCCCCCTGAATTCAAGTGAAGGGCTGCTTTAGGAATCTGAGACTTTCCACCGGGTTGTGGACCCTCATTCAAGGAGAATCGATTATTCGAAGTTGTTCATAGTTCAGAGCCATTAGCGATTTGGGATTTCCCATTGGGTTGTGAACCGTCAACCGGGGAGAACCGACAAATAATTGTCATTCGAGATTTCGAGGGTAAAGATCTAGATCGTTTATCAATAGTATAGTTTTTATTAAATATTAGTGTTCTAATCAAGCGTGATAAATATTTAGGTATCGACGAGCGGAAGGTATAGTTCTCCTTTGTAATCGGTGTGTAACTTCACACTTATCTCATGGGTTATATTATACCGTAAGCATAGAATAAAAATCATAAAATCGGTAAAATTGAAAAATACGAAATATTAGCACTTTTTGTGTGAATGCATGAAAACAGTATTAAAGTTGTGGAAAAATTTCAGATTTGCCCTTAATGGGCTATATTGTAAAAAAAAATGACATTTTGGGCCTTATGGATTATTTTTGATAAGCTGGCCAAGTGAAAAAATTCGAAAAGGGCCTCATATGTTTAATGGGCCAAAATTTGCTAGATCGTTAAATGGGCCAAAATTTGCTAGATCGTTAAATGGGCCAAAATTTGCTAGATCGTTAAATGGGCCAAAGTTTGCTAGATCTTCAAATGGGTCAAAATTTCTATTTTGACTAATGGGCTAAATTGATAACTTGTAATATGGGCTTTTTGTTGAAATTTACCTTATGAATATATTGTTATGCATTATCTATATATACATGATTTGCATGGGTTTGGGTAATTGTGAAGAGAAGAAAGGCTGTTGCCAAAATCTAGTTTGGTGGCTCGCCACAAATATTTTAAATGGCTTAATGCCTCTAGTTAGGTGACTCTGTCACAATCTAGTTCGGTGGCTCGCCACAAATATTATAATTGGCTTAATGCCTGCTATTGGTGTGTTGGCGGGGTGGGTTGACTTGATCCCCAGGTGTGTTGGTTGGTGCGGTGGTGTGTAGCGGATGGAAATTAGGCTTGGTTGGGAATTGCATATCACATGCATTATTTTTATATTGTACATTTGTAAATGGGCTCAAGCCCAACTAATTGCTTAAATGGTTTTGGCCGATGAACACGGTAAGTGGGTTACACATTGAGTTCTAAGTAACTCACCCGTTTTCTTACCCTTCTCGGTAATAATAATTGATGGAGGCTTGGGGGGATGACTTGATGTGGAGGCCATACTACGAATGATGAGTTATAAAACTTTGAACTTCTTTTAAGTATTTTTATTTAAGTACTATTTCGATTGCGATGTAATAAGGCCTCTGGTATTATTTTTATGGATTTTTATGCGTGGATGGATTTTAATATGTTTTAGTTACTTAAATGGGGTTGTTTAATTTTTTTATAAATGCTTTCTTAAACTTGCGTATAAAAGGGGTCTTTTTTTCTTAAATATCACTCACTCGTAAAATTTTGTGAAAACTCTTTTATAAATTTATTTCAACCAATTATTTAAGTTTTTAACCAATTATTTCTCTGAAAATCAAATTGTAAACTCTTATGTTTTAAAATCATGGTTTTTAAATAAATCTCGATTTTTGATAAACTCCATCTTCAAAATCGTTTTGAAGAATTGTTTTCATTAAAAGCATTGATGACTAGACGTAAGTTCGAATTGTGTGGCATGCCAACTCTGGTCTTAAATGCATAGGCCGGGTTTGGGGTGTTACAACTCAGCCCAAGTGGGCCCACACACTCGTGTAGCCCATTTAACCCAAAATTAGGTACGGCTATGTGTACACCATAACCCGGTTCATTAATAGTCACTTATCATAGATTTCCTCCGTATGGGGCCCACGTTCCCATTAGACCCACACGGCCCATTTTGGCTCAGCGAGGCCCAGAACTTCCTAAGTCATGTGTGCAACATAATAAGTCTACCGATTTCTCACTTAACAGCGAAATGACAAGTCTATCGATTTCTCACTTAACAGCAAAATTTACCCACGCGAGCCCACTCGACCCAAATCGGCCCATTAGGCCTAATAACGGCCAAGTCCACGAGATTGCTCATGGTGGCCTTTGTCAATGTGTTGACTCCCCACACGAGTGTCCGTGTGCCCATGTAGTAGCTGTTGTCATATCATCGGCTTTTCGGCATTTCGACATTTTTCGTTCTACAACGCGAATAGTGTGTGTACACACCTTGATGGAGAGAAACGCAGTAGTCCACGAGCGTAGAACCTTGATTGAATCGGCTTATAGTTCCTAAGCTGTTTGATTATGAATCGATATCACCTCCTTGTGGTTTATCTGTACCATAACATTATCTATTAAGCATCAATATCAATAACAAAGGTTAAACAATTACTATCCTAAGGAAAACACACGACCAACAAGAGAACTAGACATTCGGCCAGTATTTGAAATCACATAACCACTTAGCCCTAACAATCGGCCAACCAAATAAATTGAACTCAATCAACCCATAAAAGAAGAACAGATTCGACACTTCAAAGGCTAGAGCAATGATTCATCGGAATGCTTGTAGGTCGAAACGTTTGATCGATAAAGAAGGGAAAAAGAATGAAGGCAGAGAAAAAGAGGTTAAATTCGGCTCACCACTAAGAAGAATAGGAAACAGGGAGAAGAGAATAAAGAAAATCGAAATGGGGAAAACACAAAAAGGTCTATGGAAATATTTGGCACTATAGATAGAAGAGAGAAAAAAATAAATTGACATAAAAGAAAGCAATTGCCGAAAATGCACCAAATGCACTCCCTAGCAAAATTTGCCTAAACAAAACTCCCCCCAATAGGCTCCAACTTCTTCCATTTCAAAATCCTTCAAAAACTCCACCAATCTCTCCATCGAATTTTCTCCTTGATTTACTCTAACTCCCTATTCAAATTCAATTCAAATTCTTATGACCAATTCAACCACAGAGTTCCAGTCCAGTTCTAACACCTCCCTAGCTCAAGTAGCAAAATAAACATACAATTGTGCATGCCAAGCCTCGAACCTCAAACTCATTGCCACACATGTAGCGCCACCTTGCCACTAGATCCCTTCTCTCTTTTTTTCATAAAACAAACACTAATTATTATAAGTCCTATAAGCTAACATCCAGGTTCACTTAAGAGCCCAAATTAAAATTTTGCAAAAACCCAGACTAGAACCTAGGCTTCTTAAGCACTCCCAAATATGCCCAAATACTTAGCAACTAAAGCTACACTTAATTTATGATATTTTCTCGCACACATAAACTTTTATGAGTTCCCGCGCTCAAGGTCCAATCCTACTAGGCCCAAATTCAGGGTGTTACACTTTAATACCACCTTAATGACATTTCATAAATATTTATAAAAATATTTACAGCTCGATTTATAGAAATGAGGTCCCGATACCTCATTTTCTAAAACCAGTTGACCTTAGTGTTTTACCACTTGAACTTTATTAATTGATTATATAACATAAATTATCAAATTAAAAACCTTTTTAAAATCACATTTGACTCATAAATATCAAATAATAATATTTACGAGCTTACTCGTTGGATTTGGTGGCCCTAAAACCACTGTTTTTGACACTACTGAAAAACAGAATGTTACATCTGTCATTTGGACAGCTATATTTTTCACCTTTGGATCTGATCTTTCTAAATTCAAAAAGGTTCATCTCGAAAGTTTGAAGTGAACATATGAGTTCTTCACTCTGAAATTGATCGATGTCATTAGCCTCCTTGATAGCTGTCACCTTGATTGCAAATCTCTTAGTTAGATATTAAAGGACTTTCCTCACCAACTTTGAGTCCATATATTCATTTTCAAGAGCAAAATATTGATTAGACATATCACACATACTTGCATAGAATTCACTAATAGTTTCATTTCCCAATATTCTTAGGGTCTCGAATTTGGTGGTCAAAAGCTATAGTTTTAACTGCTTCATCGTGGTGGCTCCTTCATGGAAGTCTCAAGCATTAACCAAGCTTCCTTTCTAATAGTGCAATTAGAAATCCTTTTAAACTTCTGATTACCAGCAACACAAAAGATTTTATTAAGGGTCTTTAAGTTTGCATTTGCAGGTCTCTCTTCTTTGGTTGTTCAAGTAGTTTCAGCTTTGGGAGTTTTAACACTAACAACATCAATAGTAGGGGGCTCGTAGCCATTAAGAATTGATCTATATGACTTTTCATCAACAGACTTTATGAAAGCTTTCATTATTGCTTTCCAATAATCATAATTTTTTCCATCCAACACAAGGGTTGAAACAATAAAGAATTTTCCATCTCAAGCGAGTATTGACACTAGGAACACCACTAGCTATGTTAAGTTGGAGAATCTAATACCAATTGTTGACCTGAACTATATGATAATTGCAAAAAATTGAGTATTAGAAAAAGTGACTACGAAAGTGGACACTTTTACAAGTACTATGAAAAACAAAATAAAAAATAAAGGACAATGAATTAATTATCCAGTTCAGTTTTCCTACATCTGTGAAGCCTAGCTTAGTGAGATGAATCAACTATCTTTCAACCAATACAGCCACTACTCCTAATTCAAACACACCACAGTGAAGAATCCTCACTATTTACTTCGAATACTAGATCTTTCACCACTACATTCCCCCTTAAGAACTTAGCTTGTGAAACCAACAACAAAAGATTTTACAGTCTCTCACAACAACAAAATTCCTCTATGAATTGATAAGTGCCCTTTTCACATAATTCTAACTTACATAGGCCTCTAATATATAAGAGTTAATGACTTGCTAAGATAAGATAAATGACAATCAAGATCCCACTAAAATAGCCTCATAAAAAGCATTTACAAATATTCTAATAGAGTTTAGAATAAATTAAAGATATTTAAGATAAGTCTTCTAACCAGTCCTGATTCAATTTCCATATTTCACGAGATTCAATTGCTTGATTCGATCTAATTGAATCTTCAAAGATTTGTTGCTCCACAAGATGGATCTTCAGATATGGGCCAAAACACATCCACAAAATCATTTAGGGTCTATTTTGACAACAATGAGTAATTGAATAGTAATTACACTCTCTTATAATTACAAAGAATTTTAATTCCCTAGATGTGTTTGGTTGATAGAGAGTAATTACATTATTATTCCTTATGTCATGTTTGGTAGTACAACTTGTAATTACATAGTTACATAATTTATATTTTAAAAATATGAATTACTATAAAAATTATTAGCACGATAATTTTTTTTCTAAACAAGTAACAAAAAGTAAAATAAAATCATCATATGTATTATGAAAGTCCAAGAAAGTATTTAGTAATATGATAACTAATAAAATAATAAGAAAAAAAAAACATCATCATAATTTAATCTAATTGTTCTAGTGTTCCATGTTTGTTGGGTTATTGCCTCTTTAAAATCTAGCATAAGCTCATTTTCATCAAATGTTGGTAGTTCATCGCCATTTGAATCTTAAACTATATTATTAAGATTATCAAGATTTTTTTCTTTCATGTACTCTTCAAAATATGAATCATCCCAAATCCACCTATGGTGAAGTTATGAAGTATGCAACATGCTAGTACGATCCTACCTTTTCTTTTATGCTATACTAAGGTGATATTGTAAATATATAAAATATTTTTTTAGAACAACAAATATCTTGTCAACCACATAATATTTAGGTTCACGATGCAAATAGTTGTAGCTTTAATCAAAATAACTTATATAAGCTTAATTTGGAGAAAGAATTGTGTTAAGTTATAACTTCTTTTTATAATATGTAAATTAAGTAAAAGATAATTTATAATTTATAAAATATAACTTCTATAGAAAATATTTGTCCAATAACTTTCATAAGAATTCTTATAAATAATATAAATTTTTTCATAATTTTAGAAAGTTATTTTTTCAAATAAATTATGACAAAAACTATAACACTTCTATTTTTTTTTTTTACAAATAACAGTATTATTTTTATAATATCTAGCATGACACATAAATAAATTATATCCATACTTTTTGGCCATAACCTTTTTATAAATAAATATACCATAACACTTTTATAACATGTAAATTATTTTATAATAAAATTTTTGCGAAAAAATTAAAATTAAAATAATATAATTTTTTGTTATAAATTTATAAAATATGCATAAATTATTTTTATAATATAATTTTTAGGATTTATAATATAATAAATCTTTGGTCATAATCGTCCCAGACATTCATACATGTTCATGCTTAAAATATAAAAATTATAATTTGTATAAAAGTAATTTTTTAAATTGAATTTAGGTGTAATTACAGCGTGATTGCTCAAATTCTCACACTCCTATGAATTGGAAAATGTAATTTGACTGTTTCAAATACACCCAATCCAATGGGATCTACCAATTACAATGGTTATCCAAACATGTCACTCTTGTGTAATTACTGGGTAGCTTTCCAAACACTACCTTAAGTGATTCCCAAACTGTGTAATTACTGAGTGGCTAGCGGAAGTGACCACTTCCCTTGGCATATTGACAACCACTTAAAAAGCACTTGCCTTGACAATAAAACCTTAATTAATGTTGAACAAGCCTCCCTAATTGGAACAAGGTAACCTTTAATCCATCTTGATCTACCAAATCTCATCAAATCAATTACCCTTAATAAAATCAACTTATATCTTAATTGATTACGTATCTCAATATATATGGTAAGTAGACCACATAAAAATGCTTGAAAAATAATATTGCTTGATTAATCTTTTTTCCAATGATAAACACGAGATTAACTGCATAAGATCCTTAAAAAGATGAAAACAAATCATCAAATATTTTGATTGAACATAACAACAAATAAGACAAATATGTGTATAGCCATTGATAATAAAAGTGAACATTTCTATTGGCACATAGACCACCACTTCAAAACTTGGGTTAATAATTAACAATAAAATTAATTATTGATAAGTAGTTAAAAAAATGGAAGGAATTTCATTAATTCTAATCAATTGAAATTTATAGCTTTGCACCTTCCTCCCAAAGGAACAAATCACTTTCTCGATGTAATCAAGAATAACTTCTATAAAGGTTATGCCATGTTAATTAGGAGAAGACATGGGATATTATATTAAATGAGATTATTTCATTTATTATCTCTTTTTTTGTACACAAGAAATTAGTCTAACATGCATGTGAGTGTTTCTTTGGAAGTGTTAAGTATGACTCTTATTTCAGTCAAATTTAATAAATAAACTCTATTTATTTGTTTCAATCAAACTCTGAATAGTCTAGATTATTTTATTATTATTTGACCTATGAATTTAGCCTATAAATAGGCTCTTTTACAACCTTAGAAAATATATACCCATTAGAGATTAGAACTTATAACACATTTAGAGAATTTTGTGTTTACGTTTTGAGGGTTTTTTGTTTTCGAGTTTTCGGGGTTTTGTTTTTATCCTCATCTTTTGTACTCTTCGTTCTTTTTCCATTATAGTAAAATTATCTTTGCCCATGCACTACACCAAAATAGACTTTTAGTGGCGTTTTAATTAAAAACGCCACAAATATTATACATTAGCGGCGTTTGAAAGAAAACGCCGTAAAAAGCTGAGCAATAGCGGCGTTTATTTCCAAAACGCCGCTAAAAAGGAGAAATAGTGGCATTTATTTCCAAAATGCCATTAAAGATCTGAGCATTAGCGGCGCTTTTAAAAAAACGCCGCTAAAGATCTGAGCATTAGCGGCGCTTTTCAAAACGCCGCTAAAGACCTGAGCATTAGTGGCGCTTTTGAAAAAACGCCGCTAAAGACCTGAGCATTAGCGGCGCTTTTAAAAAATGCCGCTAAAGACCTGAGCATTAGCGGCGCTTTTAAAAAAATGCCACTAAAGACCTGAGCATTAGCGGCGCTTTTAAAAAAACGCCGCTAAAGACCTGAGCATTAGCGGCGCTTTTGAAAAAAAATACCGCTAAAGAACTGAGCATTAGCGGCGTTTTTTCACAAACGCCGCTAAAAGTTTTTAATATTTTTTTCTTATTCTTGCTTTGAATTATATTTTATTTTGATACATTCACTTATAAGCAATGAGAAAGTTTCATTTTAGTTACTTAATTATGAAAAGTTACAAATTGCTAACTAAACAATTTAGAAGTTTTCACTTAAGTTACAAATTAAGCTATTAAAATTGATTTAGGGTTTAATGTTTAGTATGTTAATTTCATGGTTTACGTTTGTTATTTTGGTGTATGGGATTAGTGTTTTAAAGTTTTTTTGTTTGGGTTTATTGTATAGTGTTTAATATCTTAGTGTTTACCGGTATTAAGGTTTAAGTGTTAGTGGTTAGGGGTTAAGGTTTAGGGTTAGGGTTTAAAGGAAAATGGTTTAAGGTTTAGGGTTTATAGTTTAGGGGTTTAGGATTAAGGGTTTGAGTGGAAATGGTTAATGTGTTAGGTTCTTGAGTTTAGGGTTTATGGATTAAGTTTAGGATTTTAAGGTTTAGAGTTTAGGGTGTTAGCTATATGACCCAAAATCCTGAAATCAAAATCCCTCATGAGGGATTTATGGTTAATGTGTTAGCTATTAAAATATATGTTTTGTACTACACTAACATTGGCCACATGAATTCCTAAAAAGTTGGTCTCGGATTATGGTTTAAGGTTTGCAGTTTAGAGTTTAGGGTTCAAGTTTTATGGTTTAAGATTTATGGTTTGGGGTTGTGAGTTTGAGGTCTAGGTTTTGGTGTTTGTGGTTTAAGATATAATATTTAGGGTCTAGGGTTTAGGGTTTAAGGATTAATCTTGGATTTTTTAGAATATAAATCAAAATAAGATAAATGTAAATTATTATTTTAAAAAAATATATATATCAAAATGGGTTAAATCCCAAAAGCATACATGAACAATGGTTTAGTGTGCAATTGTATACATGAACTTTAATTTGATCCGGATCTTGTAAAATATTAACACAATTATTGATATAATTAACATAATTTTTATTTATATATTGCACATACATAAAAATTTATATTTATTCATTATAAAATATATTGATGTATTTATATTTTAAAATAATGTCTATGATTAAATCAAAATTAAAGTTTCAACTATACATTTAAACCACAATTAGAATTTCACATCTAAAATTACACATTAAACCAAAATTCATGTATAATTTTGAGATATACGATATCTATATCAAAATTTAGGTGTATATATATAATTAAATGTCATTTATATAAAAATCTAAGCACTAATGTTGATGTAAAAAGAAAGAAAAATAAATTCCTAAAAGAGTTGATAATTGTAATTAAATTTTTACATTATAATAATAAAAAATTAATAAATTAAAAAATTAATATTTAATATTTTAGTTAAAAGTTCAATACTCAAAATATAATAAAATAAAAATTCAAAAAATGATAATCTCGTGAGAAAAATTTTGAAATAAAAAACATAGAAAAATATAGGTTAAAATTAAAATTAAAATTAAAATTAAAGTTAAAATTAAAATTAAAATAGGATATGCTATAGTAGCGTTTTAAAGAAATGCATAAGCTGTTTATTTATGTTTTAGTGGCGTTTTATCAAAAAGCAAGTAAAGGTTGGGATATAGCGGCGCTACTAAAAAAGCATACAAGAATATTGTTGTATTTTAATCAAAACGACGTCGTTTTGTATTTTTTTTTTAGTGGCGTTTTATGGTAAACGCCGCAATAGGTATGTCTTTAGCGGCGCTATTGAATAAACGCTGCAAATCTTGAATTTTTTTAGGCAAAACATTGCCTTTTGTTCTCCTCCATTTCCCCCAGCCATTAAACCCGAGACTGAATCAATTTCCTTCTTCTGAATTTCATTTCCCCCTTCCCCTGAAATCCCTAAATTGAAGCCCAAAATTGCAAAATTTCAACCTTTTTACGTTAAGGTTTTCCCCCCAACCTTTTCTCCCTACTATTTTTTTCCCTTCGAAATCGCTCATTTCAACCCGAAATCAGTAGCCCCACTTTTTTTCCCCAAATCACCTGACCTTGAAATCGGTAAGTCAATGCAAATACTTCATCTGTTTCACGGATATTACAATATTTCATTTACCTTAGGGTTTACAATAATCGCTTATTTGGGTTTCTAGACTTTGAAATTATTTACTTGAACAACGAGTGGTGGAAAGGTAAAAGTTCTGCAATTTATTTCTGCAATTTATCTCTTTTTCTTTCCCTTAATTTTACATTGCTGAGAAACTCAACATTCATGTGTATAGCTTCCATTGTTATAATAGCTAAAAAATATCTGCTTGTTTTGCTCTCTTTTTTTCCAGGAAAGCTAAATCCCGGATTCCAATTTCATCTCAAAAATGTCGAGGTAAGTGGTAACTTATTCTTCATACAAATGATTCAAGGCCTTGTCGGAGATTTATTCCCGTTGTTTTGCTGCTGCCTACATGGTATACAAACTTCAGTCATATTCTCTAGTTATTTGTTGAAAGCCATTTGGTTTAATTGCATAGTTATAGAGAGCTATAAAGCTAATCACACTGGAGGATGGAATATCGGTTGGTTAATTGCAAAAATACCCTTGGGCATATGTGCAATGTTTCCCTACAATTTCCAAAAGCATACATGCCTTTGTATTTTTGCTATATTGTATAATACTTCTTATTTTCTCTGACTCCATAGTGAATTATTTCCTTTTATGTTTGGACATGTCAGGAGAAAGTCCATATATGAGGGAGAAGTTCTACTCTTTTTATAAATAGGTGGTTATATTATTATTTTGCTATAGTTATTGTTGTTTTGCCGTGTTCAGTTCCATGCTCAAATATAATTAAGTAGCAAACTATTCTAATTTAAAATTGGCTTCTTTTATTCAAAAATGATAAATAAATATGCTTTTTCCCCCATGGAGAGGATTAATTTATTTGCTTAAGAACTACACTGGGTTTGGCATCCTATTTGACTTTCATTTTCGTTGTCTTCTTCTTAGAGAAAGATATATTGTATCAAAGTTTAAATAATCCCCTGAATAATTTTTAGAAATGGCCTCTTATGTGTGTATAACCACTATAATCTCTTCATTGATCTGTCTTTGATGACCAAGAGACTCTTTTTTATGCAATATGTATTTGCGGACCATCTTTTATAAGATGTTATGATCTATGATGCAAAATTGATAGTTTGCTTGACACAATGCAATTTCCTATAAATAATTTCTTGTACAAAATAATGCTTTTAGGATTTGTTGAGTCAATATGCAAGGCTTTCAAACTTTAACATTTGTTGATGTCCAATCCTTCCAACCTTTGATATTGAGTTGAGGCCTTTGTCTGCTTTTTATGAGCACCGGGAGCTTTAGTGCTTTCTAACAAAATTGGAGTCCACATTCTTTGAATAATTGTCAAGTGGTACTAGTCTTCTACAACTCTAATTCCTGTTTGTTGACTTATCTCTATTCAACTTGAAAATTTGAATTTTTTTGGTCCATGATGCTGGTTTGGGTTTAATTTTCCCAACTGAGGGCATCTAAACTTTATTTTGACTAACAGGAAGAAAGTGAAGTCCGATTTTGTGCTTGTTCTGCCTTATTCTCTTTTAAATTTAAAGAAATGTTTGAAAGTTAATAAAGTGTGGATTGTGTGCTATTTTTACAGAGTGAAACTGCTACTGTGTTGTTAGAAGCAGATTGTACTAAAGCTATCAGCCTTGATAAAAAGGTAATTTCTTCCTAGAAAAGATAATGATTTTGATTGTATAACTATTCTATATTTTATTCCGTACATGGCATTTTTATGCATTATCTTCGATTGAAGTTTACTTAAAATCATAATTAAAACCATGATTCCATTATCTGTTTCAACAAGTGTCTCTGTTTGCAACTTATTGCGCTTTATTTCTCGTTCTAATGATATGTGTAATTCAATCGATGCTAAGGATCTGGTTGATTATTGTTTTTGCTTCTAAAGGCCAGTAGGGAAAGTGTACAAGCAATAATTTTAGGTAGTAAGCATTTTAAAAATTTACTTTTGTGGATAAACATCTGTATTTATTCAAATTCTTTGAAACAATTATTTTTAAGTTTTTCTAAATTTTTAGTCAAACATTGCAAGATAAGAGTAAAGATAAAGATTGTTCTAAACTTGGAGGTTATCAAACGTTCATCTTTTTTAGTTTCATAATTTTTTGGCTAAATTTCTTGGTTTTGAGAACTATTAAGAATTGAACAGCCGAACATGTAAGTTATGTAAGCTGAACTGGAAATCACTTAGGGCTTCGGTTGACTAATTATTGCTCCTTGGCCATGTCTGTAAGTTTTTCTTTTGCTCTATAAATTGTAATTTCATAGTAGTGTTCGAAAACAATCACGCCCTTTTGTACTTATTTAGATAATCTTGAACACGACTAACTATTTTACCATTTTATATAGTGGTTGAATAATTGCATGGGGGGAAAAATTACATCGATTTTGTGTGCTTCATGGCAGCTAGCCTTGTTTGGGTAAGTTCTTTGGATAACTTTTGGACAATGGTTCATGTCACTCATTGGCATCTCTGGCAAGAACGAACTTATTCTCATGTGCTGCATGTATGCATGTATGTGGTCGTCAACTTATTGTTGAGTTTGGAGTTGGCATTGCTGTCCTTATGCGATGTTTCTTGATAGAAAGGGTATGAAAGTGAGATAACCGAGAAGCTTGGAGTTGGATTCTCCCCCCCTTTGCTACTATGGTGGTATGTTGTCGCATTCTCTGCTCAAAAGCTCGAGATGTACGTAGTATTACTATGCTTGTGATAGAGTTAGTTAATTGATTTAGTCACTTTCAAGATAAAATATGCTAAGATCGTAGAACATTTGCATGAATTTTATACAATCTATTTTGCAAGCTCTAGAGAGTGAATATTGACTTAAACCTCTGATTTTCTTGGGCATTGAGAAGTAAAATTCCTAGTTCTAAAATGTGAATTTGATACTTCAAAATATTTTGTAATTATATGTATTTTAGCTTCAAAGAGGCCTTGCCAAAGAATTCAGGGAGGATAATGAAGAAACAACTTAAAGTAGGCATGACTATGAACCCTTTCAATTTTGACTTCTATTGATGCTTTACCTACAAATCTACAGGTTGCTGCAATTTGTTTTTGTGAATGGGGCCAGCATGGTAGTGAACCATGAAACCCCACCTTACGTGTTATATACTTAAATCCCAAGTCTGTCATCTACTACCACCCTTCAAATTTTAAGTCTACTCAAATTTAGCTTCTCATATTGTGAATCCAATGATTAGGATATTTATATATTTCATCAATTTAACTTTTATATTTTTAAAATTGTTTCATGTCTCACGTTTCTTCTAGGTTAAATTGTTTTTTATATTAGATTTTTATATAAAAATATAAAAAGACGATAGCATCTAATATTTATTTATTTTTAAATGATTTTTTAATAATTTTTCAATTGAGTTTATGTTAGATTCGATTCGTGTTACTAACTCTATTAATAACTTAAATATAATAACTATAGATATAATATTTAAATTATTTTATATAAAATATAAAAAATCAAAATAAAAGCATCATTATAATAATATTTTGTAATTTTTTATTTTTAATAAATTTTAATTGAATTGATGTTGGATTAATTTGTGTTATTAATTACATCAAAAGTTTAAATATATTACATGTAGATATAATATTTAACTTTTAAGTGAGGGAAAACTAAGGGGGAAAAGTATACTTCTACATTAAGAACTATGCTTGATGTTGTTTATTGTTGGATGGTAATTTCCAAATGAATAAAAAGGGTTGGACTGAAAGTTTTGCTACAACTTTGCTCATTGTTACAGATGCAAAAAGATGTTACTTGATGACGTTAAGTGAATGAAGCTTAAAAATGTATCCCACTAAGGTTAGTATTTACCAAGAGCCCTGTCACCCTAACTTTCCACTTCTCTTTCTTTACAAAGAATTCAAGTAAGATGAATCACGCCACATGTTTCATGTGCTCAATGTGTTGTTTTTCCTTGATCAATGTGGACATAAAGATTGGCACACTTTATTAAACTTTTGGCCGATGCATGACCAATCTGCGGAAGAATCGCGCAGATTTCCACTTTATCACCAAAAGAACCCCCTCTCTCTCTCTCTCGAATAGTCTTGCTCGATTATATCTTAACCTTTTCTTCTTCTTTTTTTCCTTTAATGTCTTACTCCTTATTTTGGTTGCGGACATATGAAGAGTACCTAGAAGCCCATGGCGAACCAAACAAACAACTATGCCATACTGCCGGTGTACTTTCTATTAATAACTCGATTTGGTTATTTGTATACTATATAGGCTACTTGTATCATCAATGCAATGCGATCTTTATCGACTTCTGGTCAATTAATTGTGTAAATAATTTAATAGAAGTTGCTTACTTTTATGACATGCTACGACTGGCTATTTGCATCTGCCAAGATTTTCGGGGTCCTATTTGGGATAGTTTGGCTAATTGTCTTACAGTTATGAAACACTAGCAGACAGACAAGTAGCTCATCTCTATATGAAAAGAAATGTGTACTCATAGAAATTCTTTCATCCAAGTCTGGCCTTCGGCCTGTACTGTAACACCCTAAAAATCAGAGTGTTTTTATATTGCATGAATTGGTGTTTAGACTTTAAAGGAAAAATTTCTTTCTTTTATTTTAGTGCTTATTGAAGTCCTAAAGAGGAGTATAGCATAATTTGGATAAGGAATAAAATTTAATAATTGAGAATTTATTGAAGAGAAGCAAAGGTCATTAAGACTTAAGTTAAATTAATTGTTAATGAGTGTCATAAGTTGAGTACATGGCATGGTGGAGTTGGCGCATGGGTTATAGCAAGAGGAAGAGGTTCGAATCCTTGTTTAGCACCTAGATGAATTTTTATTTTAATTTTCGCACATGGATAGCAAGTGTCGGCCAAGAACACATATGGTAAGTGTTGACCATGTTATTTTTGGTTAGTGTATCAAAGGTTTAAGGAAATAGTTAACATATGGCATGGAATCAAATACTTAAGGAAAGACAGGGGGAACATAAGGCACATATCAAGGGGAAATTTTGGAAACAAATCATGGCCAATTGACCATGTGTTGGATGGCAACTTGGTATAGGGAGGGAGCCGAATTTTGTGTTAGTTTTGGCTTAGAATTCCTTTTTCTCTTTGGTCATTCCTTGCACCTTGTGCAGAATTTTTGTTTTCCCTCTTTTCAACTTTTCATCTTGGCCGAATTTTGCATTTGGTAAAGCCAAATTCTTTTGACCATTTGGTCCCTTTTATTCATCTTGTGAGTTTTCTTTGTATTTCTTCTAAGTGCGAAATCAACTATACCAAAAGAACCATCCTTTCTCTTTTCTTTTACCATGGCGAATGTACTATCTCCTAAAATCCATCTTTTCTTCTCTTCTCATTGAAATCAAACAATATCATCATCATCTCTTCTTTCATATTTTAATTTTTCTCATTCAAAGTTTCTCCATCAAACTCTCTCATGGCCGAATGCTAGAAGTGCCCTTAGCCGAATTTTTATTTTTTTCTTTGATCATACATAGCCGAAATCTTCATCCATCACCTTTCTCAATCCTTACTTTTCGATCGTGGATTATAGGTAAGGGGTTCTTCTTTTTCGTTTCGATTATTAATAGTGTTATGACCGATTATTAATGGTGTTATGAAGGCCTTTTTAGATCGAAATAAACGTTCGTTCTAACAACGCTTCATTGGTTATTATATAGTGCAATAACGGAAGATCGGGACTCAAGTGATCGGAGAATCGTAGAAATGTTGGAATCGAATTATTGTGGTAAGGAAATCACATCTTTTAAATCCTCTAGTACTATTCGATATTATTTTAGATTTAACTAATATTCCTTTGATCGTGAAAACTTTCAAAATAGGGAAAAAAAGGGCGGTGGTTAGTCACGTTAAGAGGGGCGGATCTGTAAATCCCCTATTTAAACGAAGAGCGGTTTGGTAGTCCGAGATTTTCCACGGGTTGCGGACCATCTTAGAAGGAGTCAATTATTTGAAGTAGTACAAACTTAGAGCCATTATCGTTGGTGGATTCTCGTGACGAGCGAATCAATAAACGAGGAAAAGCCGAAAATCAAGTGATTCAAAATCAAGAGGGTAAGATTTTGGATCTATTACCGATTAAGAATATTTTTACGAAATAGTAGTCTAACGGATCGAAATGTGTTTTAGGTGCCGAGGAGCGAGAAGGATTAGTACTCTCGGTATCGAGGTGTGTAACTTCACACTATTTTTCGGTTGGATGTCAATTTCGGTATGGAAGTAAAAATCGTAAAAACGACTAGATCGATAAAAGCGTAAAAACTGATATTTTGACGAAAATACGTAAAAACGACTAAATCGTGAAAATTACGAAAACACCCTCGAGAAATTACTTGTTATTATGAAAATTGTATGTTTCGTGAAAATGGGCCGTAAAATACTCTAGTTCGATAAATTGGGCCAAAATACTTTAGTTCGATAAATTGGGCCAAAATACTCTAGTTCGATAAATTGGGCCAAATTACTCTAGTTCGATAAATTGGGCCAAAATACTCTAGTTCGATAAATCGGGCCAAAATACTCTAGTTCGATAAAGTGGGTCAAAATACTCTAGTTTGATAAATGGGCCAAAGCCCACTAAAGCGCTAAATGGGCAAATTGCTAAGTTATTTATTTTGGGCCAAATGAAATGTTTAATGAAAACCCACCAATGTTATGAATTAAATAAAATTATTATATGACTATATTTTGCTATATAAGCATAATTGCATGGGGTGGGGTATATGAAGAGAAGAATGGCCTGTTGCCAAAATCTAATTCGGTGGCTCTGCCACAATTATGGCTTATTGCCTCTAGTTCGGTGGCTCTGCCACAATTATGGCTTATGAGCCACCATTATGGCTTATTGCCTCTAGTTCGGTGGCTCTGCCACAATTATGGCTTATTGCCTCTAGTTCGGTGGCTTTGCCACATTTATAAAAAGGCTTAATGCCTACAATTGGTGTGTTGGCGGGGTGGGTTGACTTGATCCCACAGGTGTGATGGTTGGTGCAGGGGTGTTAGCGGATGGATATTAGGTTTGGTTGGGAAATTCATTTTCATGCATTTTAAATTATTTTATTTTATGATATATTGTTGAATTACTGAATTGGGCTCAAGCCCGACATAATATCTTGACGATCGGCCCAATAATGGTGGTAAGTGAGTTACACTTCGAGTTCTAAGTAACTCACCCCTTTAAATTTTTTCCATCTCGGGTAATGGAAATTGGCGTGGACTTGGGCCAAGGATGACTTCGTGGAGGCCATCTTGCAAAACATGGGTTATTTAAACTTTGGACTTTTAATAAGTATTTTTACTATTTTGGGTTATTGTAATAAGGGCCTCTATAAATAATTTATGGATTTTATGTGTGTTTGGGTTTTTTTAAAACTATACTTTGGACTTTTAAATATGGGCTATGATTATATGATGTTTTATTAAAATAAATTTGGGTTTTCAAGTATATGAAATTCTTTTATAAACATTTTATTATTGTTAACTCTTAAATAAATTACCTAAAAGCTTTTGATAATACAATGATTTTCAACTAATGTTTTCTAATATTTATCAAATGCAAATACTCTTCTAATTTTATAAATCCTATAAATAATATTGTAGCTTTCAACTTATTGAAGATTAAACACATTTCGATTCGGGTAACAAACCAAATCTAGTCTTAATGCATAGACCGGGTTTGGAGTGTTACATTTAGTAATATCGAGCAGGTTTCAAAAACTTCATTTGTGGTTTGGGTTCGCAAATAATTTCTGTATGAAATCGTTCAAATTTTTTTAAGATCAGTATGGCACCACAAGCATCCGACAACAAGTCAAGTAAGTATTTATTGCTTAGTAATTACTATGATATAATCATAGGAACACTCTAGAACTTCTAGTTTTAGATGTGAAAAACCGTAGAGATTGAGACTATAGGATATGTTGCGGAAAAACAACTTTATATCTCAAATCTCATAAAATATCGTTAATAAATACCGAAACAAATTTTACGATTCATAAAACTTGTAATCGATAAAATGAACAAGCTATCATGAGCACTAGAGGGCGTGGTCGTGGGACGCGTGAGCGTGGCCGTGGTAGAGGCCGAGGTGCTACGATGAAGCACCAAATCATATCTTGGAAGTAGACGCACCTGCGTCAATCGAAAGTTAGACGAGATCACGCGATCACATGGAAGAAGATAATGCATTGATTCAAGCAATGCTGCGAGTCTTGGAAAGGGTCGTTGGAGCTAGAATTGGGCCAACAACTCGTGGGTCAATTTCAGAGCGACTTAAGGCAAATAATGCAGAAGTTTTTAGAGGAGTCTCTGGTGTAGCTCTGAATGTAGCTGAATACTGGCTCAAAGCTGTGGAACGGATTATGGATGATATGGAATGTACTGTCGAGCAAAAACTGAGAGGAGCTGTATCCTTGTTAAGAGATAAGGCGTATCAGTGGTGGCTCACTGTTCGAGAAGGCACCAAAGCTGCACTGATTAATTGGAAATTCTTTAAAGCTTCCTTCCAAGGAAAATACGTTGGAATGAGTTATGTAGACGCTCGAAGGAAAGAATTTCTGAATCTTGTCCAAGGAAGTAAGACTATGGCAGCATATGAAGCTGAGTTTTTACATCTGAGCCGTTATGCCCGAACAATTGTAGCAACAGATCACGAATGTTGTGTGCATTTCGAGGATGGACTTAATGATGAGCTGAGGGTTCTGATTGCTCCACAGCAAGTTAGAAATTTTTCGACTCTTGTGGAGAAGGCCAAAATAGCCGAAGAGGCTAAGAATCCAGAACGGCAGAACCGAGAAAAATTTCGAAACAAGAGAGAGACACAGCAGTCTGGTTCGTCAAAGAGATTCCAAAAGAAACCTCAAAATGATGAATTAGTTCAAGGTAGAACCCCGGTAACAAATAATCGGAGTCGAGATTGCACTGTGTAACATCTTGAATAGGGCCTATGCATTTCCAGTTCAATTGTATGAAATGACAAGTTTCAAGTACTATGAATAAATTTTGATACTTTTGGAAACCTAGAAATGCATGGAAATGAAAATGAAAATGGAAATGGAAACCTAAACATTTTTGGAAACTTAGACATTTTTGGAAACTTAGACATTTTTGGAAACTTAGACATTTTGGAAACCTAAACATTTTGGAAACTTGAACATTTTGGAAACTTGAACATTTTGGAAACCTGAAGATGTAAGGAAAATGGCAAATTCTGAGCATGTGAAAATTTTAGGAAACTTAGAAATAAGGCCGGAATGACAAATTTTAAAGCCCAAATAGGAGATAAGGGAAAGAGGGCCTTAAAAGAAAAAGTTGGTGAATTTTGACATACAATCGAGCTTGGAAAAGTGGCCTGAAGTGTCACTTAGGGTTTATGGGAATGGCCTGAGTTCGAGTCACTTGGAAAGCAATTATTGAAGGTTTAATTTTGCTTCCCAAGGCTAGGGGTGGACGGCACTTGTTTGCTTAAAAGGGAAGAGTTTTATTTTATTAAAACTTGTCAAAATAAAGTGATAAATAAAAGATTTTCTCTACTAAGATAAAGGAGGAATTAAAGGATGGATTAAAGACTTAGGTGATAATTAATGGAGATTAAATTATCACTTGGGAGAGTAGTGGCCAAGTCTTGGACTCTTGGTCTAGTAATTTCAGTTAAAGAGGAAAAGCGAGACTTTTCTCTCATTCACTCTACCTTGCCAAAATTTTGCTCTCTCTTCCCCTCTCTTTCGAAATTTCCCTAAGCAAGGACTCCATCTTTTCTTTTCCTCCCTTTGCCATTGCTTAGTCAAAACCTTTCTCTTCCAATCTCGGTTAAATCTCCATAGCGGATCTTTGTAACTCAAGTCAAGGAAACAAGTGATTAAAGGCATCAAGGTAAGGTTAAGCCATTCAATTCCCTTTCTTTCTAGTTGCGAAAGTAAAGAGTCTAATCCCCATTCTTTTTGATCATGGCGAATAATACAAGGGATCTCAAGTTTCCACAACTACCGAATACAAAGATCAAGGATTTAAGGTAAGAACAATTAATTCTTGTTCTTGATTCGTTTAAACAAGGCTTAAGAAAATAACCTCTCTTATGTCTATGGGCGAATGTCAAAAGGAGGAGGTTCGGGATTTGATTCGAGGAAATTAAGGTCGGACATATTGACCAAAGGCCGATTATAACTTATTAAAGTTAGATCGGATCTAACATATGAATTTTAGGGATTTGACGGATATTCAAGACAAAAGGAACTTTGGGATTTGGAATCTATAAGGTAAGCCTCTAAAATATTCGACCAATGGTTGTAAGATTATCTAGATCAATTCCTTAATTTTTGAAAAGCCGAAAAACTAACCCATATTGAATACAAGGTTGGCCGAATATCAGGTAGAGGAAAAACCAAACTTTCGGGATTTGTATAAACACCAAATCGGCAAAGGTGAGTCTTTTTACAAATCCTACTAGGATTTGGTTTTGTTTTAAGCCAAAAAGGGTTATTAATGTGTTTTATTTGGTGGGCCGAATATAGGAATTAATAGATCTAAAAATTAGATTGGGATTCTCGAGATCTCAAGGAACCTATTAAGCAAAACAGGTGTGTACCCTTACTATCCTTCGATATTTTATGGCTAAATATTTTAATATATAATTATGAATAAGAATGTGAATGTGGCTATGTACCATCAATATGGCAAAAAGTACCCAAGTATGTTTCCTACTTCTGATAGGATTGTGAAATATGTTATTTAATAACATGCGAATATATGTATATGAACATGAAATTAAGTTATGCACAATATATATTTGTGGGGCATTCGGGATTTATGTGAAAGGGGAGAAGCAGTGTTGATTTGGTCTCACCTGTGAAGGTGTTGACGGTCTCACCAACCAAATATGTTGACTACGGTCACATTGCGAAATTTTGGTAACCGGTTACAATAGTGTCTAATGACACAACGTATAAATTTGATTATAGTGTCTAATGACACAACATATATGGGCGAATGCCTTTGATGGAGAGTAGCGGATGGAGGTTGACTTAGTAGTCCCCACGGTGAAAATGGCGGTGCGGGTGGTGTGTAGCGGATGGACCATTAGGATTGGGTTTGGGTTGCATCATAATTTCATTATTATATGGACTGATGATTTAAACATGAATGCTCGATTTATTGAATGATAAGTATTGTGTGCACATTGAGTCTGTTGACTCACCCATTGTCGGATGATTTTGGCGGTGACGGACGGTAGGTGGACCATGAGGTGGCCATGCTACATGCGAAAATTTCATTTAGTTTGGACTTAATTTTATTTTTAGTTACTTTTATTCTATTTTGGGTTTTACTTGATGTAATAAGGCCTTAAGGCCCAATGGATTATACTTTATGTTTGCTTATTGTTAAGTTTCATGCTAAGAACTATATTGGATGTATTTAATTAAATGGGCTTACAAGATTAAATAAATGGGTTTCCAATCTAAGCCCGACTCAAAATAATAGTTTTTCTAAAATTTACAATTTTCTCTAAGTATCAAAATGATTTTGAAATCGGTTTACTTTAGGAACATACCAGATCCTGTTCGGGCTCGTGGTAGGGTGTGGGTGTTTCAAATTGATTATGAAATATGTTATTTAATAACATGCGAATATATGTATATGAACATGAAATTAAGTTATGCACAATATATATTTGTGGGGCATTCGGGATTTATGTGAAAGGGGGAGAACAGGTGTTGACTTCGGTCTCACCAACGAAGGTGTTGACTTCGGTCTCACCATCGAAATATGTTGACTACGGTCACATTGCGAAATTTTGGTAACTTCGGTTACAATAGTGTCTAATGACACAACGTATAAATTTGATTATAGTGTCTAATGATACAACGTATATGGGCGAATGCCTTTGATGGAGAGTTGCGGATGGAGGGTTGACTTAGTAGTCCCCACGGTGAAAATGGAAGGTACGGGTGGTGTGTAGCGGATGGACCATTTGGATTGGGTTTGGGTTGCATCATAATTTCATTATTATATGGACCTGATGATTTAAACATGAATGCCTGATTTATTGAATGATAAGTATTGTGTGCACATTGAGTCTATTGACTCACCCCATTGTGGGGATTATTTTTTTAGGTGATGAGCAGTGACGGACCGGGCCGGTGGACCATGAGGTGGCCATGCTACATGCGAAAATTTCATTTAGTTTGGACTTAATTTTATTTTTAGTTACTTTTATTCTATTTTGGGTTTTACTTGATGTAATAAGGCCTTAAGGCCCAATGGATTATACTTTATGTTTGCTTATTGTTAAGTTTCATGCTAAGAACTATATTGGATGTATTTAATTAAATGGGCTTACAAGATTAAATAAATGGGTTTCCAATCTAAGCCCGACTCAAAATAATAGTTTTTCTAAAATTTACAATTTCTCTAAGTATCAAAATGATTTTGAAATCGGTTTACTTTAGGAACATACCAGATCCGGTTCGGGCTCGTGGGTAGGGTGTGGGGTGTTTAACTTGGTATCGAGCCGATTTTAAACTCTCGGCTGTGGGCTAAGGCCCAAAACATTTTCAAAGCGAGCCAAATGATTTTCTTTGAAAAATAAGCGGGCTTTTGGCATGGCCCCTAAGTCTCGAACCATGATCCACCGGTAAGTACCCCTAACTATATGTGTGATTCATGATTTATATAAGGGTAGAAAAGGCATGGAGCGTAGAATAGAATGATAGGAATTTGAACCCTAGGATTAGACTACTCAAACACAAACACATAAGACTTAATGTACTAAACCAACCTATGGCTAAGTCTTTGAGCTAAGGTGTGGTAACCCCTGCACGCATGTCTAGGATTGGATCCAGGAAGAGGTATTTAAGCAGTCCTAGTGACTCACCTCCTCTTGCAGAATCCTACCAGTGCGTAGCTTCGGTTCACCCTAACTCGGAGGCTCGGTGGTGTGGCAACCTCATGCGCATGTCTAGGAGCGGTTTCGGTGGGAGCTTGGTATTTAAGCGGTCCGTGACTCACCTCCTCTCCACACGAATCCTGCACTGGTGCATAGCTTTGTTCACCACGACCAAGAGGGCTCGGTCATAGGCTAAACATAATGACTAAAACCCGAAAGGGAACTAGCCATGTTTTAAAAAAAAAGAAAGAAAGAGAAGAGAGAACAAAACAACAAACCCTAGTTTTTCAAACCTTTAAAACTTTTCTTTTAAATCTGAGAAAATTTTTACAACATTCTCTGAAAAACTCCTGATTTGCAAAAATTACAAAAATGCCCTTAGGGGTGAAATTACCAAAACGCCCTTGGTTTATAAAATATTCAACTACTCAACAGCTTTACCAAAATTTCAACAATTCATAAACATTCAAAAAACCCTAATTTGTAAAATATCAAAATATCGTGATTTTGGAAAAATTACAAAATTGCCCCTAACTTACAAAATTACCAAAATGACCCTAATTTCCAAAATTTCGCAACATCCCCATTTTGAAGGAACACTTTTGAAAGAACCTCAAAGTTTTACAACTTTTAAAATACGCTAAATCTATAAAATTTTACAAATTTACTCCGATTTGTGAAAAATTACCAAAATACCCCTGGATTTCAAAATTTTTCAAATCACCCCTAGACTTCAAAATTTTCAAGAATAACTTTTGACAACAACCCCAAGAAATGATTTTTTTCTGAAAAAAATTACGAAAATACCCCCGGGTAGTGGAAAACAACAACAAACAACAAAAATTGCAACGTTTCTCTGAATGAATGGAAGTTCATACTTGTTTGATGAATGAATGGAAGAATGGAAAAGACTGTGTGTTTGTATGATACGAAAGAACCACTCTAAAATCACTTCTCATAAAACTCCTCCGCTGATAAATAAGTGGAACATTGACTAATCCATAAAATTTCTTAATCAGATCTCGACGTTAGAAAATGAGTTCTAGAGGACGTGGTCATCGTGGTCGAGGAAGAGGAAGGATGACCGTGTCGGAACCCGTTAGGTCGAGTCAAGGGTCCGACAATGAGATGCCACCGCCACCACCACCCTCAGCTGTTAATGTTGAGCAAGAGGCTCGACGGGGAAGAGGTCGTGTCGCAGGTGTCTTTGCGAGTTTTGGAATTGGTGGTGGTGCGGTGGAAATGGAGGAAATCGAAAGTCGATACTGAACGGCTCCGAGCTAATGGAGCGAAATGTTTCGAGGAGTATCAATGTGGCACCAGTCAAATTGAATCTTGGTTAGAAACAACGGAGCGTATCATGGATTAGCTTGATCTAACTCGGAGGAAAAGTTGAAAGGGATGGTGGCGTTATTCTGCGATGAAGCATATCGATGGTGGTTATTTGTTCGTGATGGTACCACAATTTGAAAGTTTGACACAGGAGTATGTTAAAGAGGCCTTCGGAAGAAGTGCGTGGGAACGGTATCTGAGATGAGCGGAGGAAGGCTTTTCTAGGGTTGGTACAAGGGAGTAAGTCCGTCATGAGAATATGAGGCGAAATTTCGAGGTTGAGCCGCTATGCTCGAGGGTAGTGGCAATCGAGCATGAACGCAGTGTGTCCGATTTGAGGACGGATGAGAGATGACTGAGGTCGTTGATAGCACCGCATCGGGAGAGCGGAATTCTCGACTTTGGTAGAAAAGGCCAAGGTGGCGAGGGGATTAAGGATGCTACTAAGCAGACCGCGGATAAAAATAAGGCCAAAAGAGGGTTTGGGCCATCTGAAAAGGGTTACAAAAGGCCTAGGGTTGATGGGCCACGGAATCAACAAATTTGTACGGTAGCGATTCGATCCTTGTGAGTATTGTGGAAAGAGGCATCTAGGGAGTGTTGGAAAAGATAAGAGCATGTCTTAGGTGTGGGTCCAAGGACCTTATGTTTAAGGATTGCCCCAAACAATCAGACGAGAACCGACCGGTAGTTCAGAATGTTAGCCAGACCGATAGAGGCAGGCAGCAGCCTCAACGGGGTCGTGGTTCGAGTAACCATGGTAGTGGTATAGCAGAGGCTATGGAACATGTGGTCGAGGTAATACTAATCTGACGCAAGACAACCGGGTTTGGTTTATGCGGTTCGTCGAAGGGAAGATGGAGATGCGCCAAATGTTATAACCGGTACGTTCTTTATTTTTGACAAACCCTACTTTACTTTGATTGATGTGGGCTCGACCCATTCCTATGTAGTAAGCAGTGTAGTAAAAACACTAGGCCTAGACTCTGAACTCTCGATAGGCGGATGACCGTAGTAAGCCCATTAGGCCAAACTATAGTGGTAGACAAGATCTTCGTAATGTACCCCTAGAGATTCGTGGAGTGAACTTTCGGCGGACTTAATGGAGTTACCCTTCGGAGAGTTTGAGCTTATACTCGGAATGGATTGGTTAGTAGAACATCGAGCCATGTTGGATTGTGCTTGGCTAAGCGTATGGAACTAAGAACCCGGAAGATGAAGTGGTAATAATGATCGAAAAAGGAGGAACTATTTATCTAATGTAGTTTTGAAGATCAAGGCCGTAGAAGATGGTTAAGAAAGGTTGCAAAGCATTCTTAGCTTTTGTAAGTGCGATAGGTGGAAAGAGGAAGGTATTAATGGAGTTAGAGCGGTAAGGGACTTTGTGGATGTGTTTCGGAGGAGTTACGAGGAATACCCCAGATAGGGAGGTGGAATTTGGGATTGATTTGCTCTGGGGACAGCCCTCGTGTCAATCGCCCCATACCGAATGGCACCAAAGGAGTTAGTGGAGCTCAAGGCTCGGATACAAGAACTGTTGGATGTGGGTTCATCCGGCCAGTGTGTCTCCGTGGGGAGCACCGGTCTTATTTTGTAAAGAAGAAGGACGGAACTATGCGTATGTGCATAGACTAAATCATTAAATAAGTGACCATTAAGAACAAGTATCCCTTGCCAAGGATCGATGACTTGTTCGATCGGTGAAAGGAGCCATGGTGTTTTCGAAGATCGATTCTGGTCGGGATACCATCGTTGAAGGTAAAGGAGGTGATATCCATAAGACCGCTTTTAGGATAAGATATGGTCACTTGAGTTTGTGGTGATGCCGTTTGGGTTGTGAACGCTCCGGTAGTGTTCATGGATATGATGAATCGGGTTTTCCAACCCTACTTGGATAGATTCGTCGTTGTGTTCATCGATGATATTTTGGTGTATTCGAAGTCGAAGGAGGAGCATGATGAGCATCTCCGAGTCGTGTTGGAAGTGTTAAGGGAGAAGAAGCTCTATGCCAAATTCAGCAAGTGCGAATTTTGGCTTAAGGAGGTGGCATTCTTAGGGCATGTGGTATCCGTAGAAGGAATAGGAGTAGACCCTAGGAAGATCGAAGCAGTGTTGGATTGGAAACCACCTAGGTCCGTGGCTGAAATCCAAAGTTTCTTAGGCTTTGCAGGCTATTACAGAAGGTTCATGGAAGGATTCTCGTCAATAGTCGCGCCTTTAACCAAGTTACTAAGGAAGGAAGTACCTTGAATGGACTACTAAGCAGGAGAGCTTTGAAAAGCTTAAGAAGGTGTTGATGAAGCCCAGTGTTAATTGGTAGGAGGCGGGAAAAGAATTTGTGGTGTCTTGTGGCGCTCGCATACTGGGGTTAGGTTGTGTGTTAATGCAAGAGGGTAAAGTGGTTGCTTATGCGTCACGGCAGCTAAGGCCTCATGAGCTTAACTACCCAACTCATGACTTAGAGCTAGCATGATGGTTTTCGCCCTTAAGGTTTGGAGGCACTACCTTTATGGAGAAAGGTCGATTATCTACATTGACCACAAGAGCCTTAAGTATTTATTAACTCGAAGGAGTTGAACTTGAGGCAACGAAGGTGGGTGGAATTCTTTGAAGGACTACGACATGCTCAATAGAGTATCATCCGGGCAAGGTGAATGTAGTAGCCGATGCCCTAAGTCAAAAAGTTGTATCGGATCTACGGGCTTTGTTCGCTCATATAAGTCTGTATGATGATGGAAGCTTTGTTGGCGAGTTGCAAGTCGAGCCCATATGGCTAAAGGAAGTCAAGGAGGGACGGTTGGCTAATAATGACTTAAGTACTAAGTTGCGCAAGTAAATGCAAAAGGGGATTAGAGGATTATGATGTCAACAATGAAGGAGTATTGTGCTACAAGGGTAAAGTCGTATCTTAGAAGAATAAGGAGTTGAGACAAAGGATTCTTGGGAAGCGCATGGTAGCCATTGTGCTATGCATCCGGAGGCATCAAGTCGTATAGAGATCTAAGGAACAATTTTGGTGGTCGACACAGCGAGAAGTGACTGAATTTGTGGGGAAATGTTTGGCGTGTCGACAAGTTAAGGTGAACACCAAGTCCCATCGAGATTGCTTCAACCAATCTAGATTCCCCAATGGAAGTGGGAGAGAATTACCATGGACTTCGTTAGTGGGCTTCCCCTTACGCCTACTAAGAAGGACTTGGTATGGGTGATAGTGGACCGTTTGACCAAGTCCGCACACTTTATCCCAGTCAGAATGGATTATTCCCTTCAGAAGTTAGCTAAGTTGTATGTGGCAGAAATTGTGAGATTACATGGAGTACCAATGTCGATCATCTCTGATAGAGACCCAAGGTTTACATCTCGATTTTGGAAAGCACTTCATCAAGCTTTAGGCACTAAGCTAGACTTCACTACGGCTTTTCATCCACAATCAGACGGGCAGTCTGAACGAGTTATACAAGTATTGGAGGATATGTTGAGAGGCTGTGTAATGGATTTTTGAGGAAGTTGGGAAGATTACTTGCCTTTAGCTGAATTCGCCTACAACAATAGCTATCAAGCCAGCATTCGGATGGCACCATACGAGGCATTGTATGGAAGGAAGTGTAGAACACCTACTTGTTGGACCGAGTTAGGATAACGCCGAGTTTTGGGTCCAGAGTTGGTGGCAGAAACTGAAGAGAAGGTTGAGTTAATTTGGGCACGGTTGAAGGAAGCCTCTGATAGGCAAAAGTCGTACGCAGACCTTAAGCGGAAGGAAATAGAGTTTGAAGTGGGAGATCAAGTGTTCTTGAAAGTCTCACCTTGGAAGAAGGTAATGAGGTTTGGCCGCAAAGGGAAGTTAAGCCCAAGGTTTGTAGGGCCCTATCAAGTACTGAAGCGAGTTGGGCCAGTGGCATACCAATTAGAGTTGCCACCAGAATTGCAGCAGATGAATGACGTATTTCATGTGTCCATGTTACGTCGCTATCGATCGGATCCATCTCATGTGGTACCGGTTGAAGAGGTGGAGCTAAGGCCAGACTTATCCTATGAGGAAAAACCGATTCGGATCTTGGAACGTGATGTGAAAGTACTATGAAAGAAGACAGTTCCTCTAGTCAAAGTGCTATGGCGCAATCATGGAATGGAAGAAGCTTCGTGGGAGCCAGAAGAGGCGATGAGACAGCAATACCCTCAACTATTTTAGTTAGGAAATTTCGGGGACGAAATTTTGTTTAAGGGGGTAGAACTGTAACATCTTGAATAGGGCCTATGCATTTCCAGTTCAATTGTATGAAATGACAAGTTTCAAGTACTATGAATAAATTTTGATACTTTTGGAAACCTAGAAATGCATGGAAATGAAAATGAAAATGGAAATGGAAACCTAAACATTTTTGGAAACTTAGACATTTTTGGAAACTTAGACATTTTTGGAAACTTAGACATTTTTGGAAACTTAGACATTTTGGAAACCTAAACATTTTGGAAACTTGAACATTTTGGAAACTTGAACATTTTGGAAACCTGAAGATGTAAGGAAAATGGCAAGTTACAGAGCCGCGCGAAAATTTTAGGAAACTTAGAAATAAGGCCGGAATGACAAATTTTAAAGCCCAAATAGGAGATAAGGGCAAGAGGGCCTTAAAAGAAAAAGTTGGTGAATTTTGACATACAATCGAGCTTGGAAAAGTGGCACGAAGTGTCACTTAGGGTTTATGGAATGGCTCGAGTTCGAGTCACTTGAAAGCAATTATTGAAGGTTTAATTTTGCTTCCCAAGGCTAGGGGTGGACGGCACTTGTTTGCTTAAAAGGGAAGAGTTTTATTTTATTAAAACTTGTCAAAATAAAGTGATAAATAAAAGATTTTCTCTACTAAGATAAAGGAGGAATTAAAGGATGGATTAAAGACTTAGGTGATAATTAATGGAGATTAAATTATCACTTGGGAGAGTAGTGGCCAAGTCTTGGACTCTTGGTCTAGTAATTTCAGTTAAAAGAGGAAAACTGAGACTTTTCTCTCATTCACTCTACCTTGCCAAAATTTTGCTCTCTCTTCCCCCTCTCTTTGTCGAAATTTCCCCTAAGCAAGGACTCCATCTTTTCTTTTCCTCCCCTTTGCCATTGCTTAGTCAAAACCTTTCTCTTCCAATCTCGGTTAAATCTTCATAGCCGGATCTCTGTAACTCAAGTCAAGGAAACAAGTGATTAAAGGCATCAAGGTAAGGTTAAGCCATTCAATTCCCTTTCTTTCTAGTTGCCGAAAGTAAAAGAGTCTAATCCCCATTCTTCTTGATCATGGCCGAATAATACAAGGGATCTCAAGTTTCCACAACTACCGAATACAAAGATCAAGGATTTAAGGTAAGAACAATTAATTCTTGTTCTTCTGATTCGTTTAAACAAGGCTTAAGAAAATAACCTCTCTTATGCCTATGGCCGAATGTCAAAAGGAGGAGGTTCGGGATTTCAGATTCGAGGAAATTAAGGTCAGACATATTCAGCCAAAGGCCAGTTATAACTTATTAAAGTTAGATCGGATCTAACATATGAATTTTAGGGATTTTGACAAATATTCAAGACAAAAAGGGAACTTTCGGGATTTGGAATCTATAAGGTAAGCCTCTAAAATATTCGGCCAATGGTTGTAAGATTATCTAGATCAATTCCTTAATTTTTGAAAAGCGAAAAACTAACCCATATTGAATACAAGGTTGGCGAATATCGGTAGAGGAAAACCAAACTTTGGATTTGTATAAACACCAAATCGGCAAAGGTGAGTCTTTTTACAAATCCTACTAGGATTTGGTTTTGTTTTAAGCCAAAAAGGGTTATTAATGTGTTTTATTTGGTGGGTCGAATATAGGAATTAATAGATCTAAAAATTAGATCGGGATTCTCGAGATCTCAAGGAACCTATTAAGCAAAACAGGTGTGTACCCTTACTATCCTTCGATATTTTATGGCTAAATATTTTAATATATAATTATGAATAAGAATGTGAATGTGGCTATGTACCACCAATGTGGCAAAAAGTACCCAGGTACGTTTCCTACTTCTGATAGGATTGTGAAATATGTTATTTAATAACATGCGAATATATGTATATGAACATGAAATTAAGTTATGCACAATATATATTTGTGGGGCATTCGGATTTATGTGAAAGGGGAGAATAGGTGTTGACTTGGTCTCACCAACTGAAATATGTTGACTACGGTCATATTTGAAATTTTGGTAACTTGGTTACAATAGTGTCTAATGACACAACGATAATTTGATTATAGTGTCTAATGACACAACGTATATGGGCGAATGCCTTTGATGGAGAGTAGCGGATGGAGGGTTGACTTAGTAGTCCCCACGGTGAAAGTGGCAGGTACGGGTGGTGTGTAGCGGATGGACCATTAGGATTGGGTTTGGGTTGCATCATAATTTCATTATTATATGGACACGATGATTTAAACATGAATGCCCGATTTATTGAATGATAAGTATTGTGTGCACATTGAGTCATTGACTCACCCCATTGTGGGGATTATTTTTTCGGTGATGGCGAAGGATTTGACCGGTAGGTGGACCATGAGGTGGCCATGCTACATGCGAAAATTTCATTTAGTTTGGACTTAATTTTATTTTTAGTTACTTTTATTCTATTTTGGGTTTTACTTGATGTAATAAGGCCTTAAGGCCCAATGGATTATACTTTATGTTTGCTTATTGTTAAGTTTCATGCTAAGAACTATATTGGATGTATTTAATTAAATGGGCTTACAAGATTAAATAAATGGGTTTCCAATCTAAGCCCAGCTCAAAATAATAGTTTTTCTAAAAATTTACAATTTTCTCTAAGTATCAAAATGATTTTGAAATCGGTTTACTTTAGGAACATACCAGATCCGGTTCAGGCTCGTGGGCCGGGTGTGGGGTGTTTCACACTGAGTGTGGGAAAAGACATTTTGGGGAATGTTCGAGGAAAACAGGTGCATGTTACAAATGCGGTTCAATGGATCATCAGTACAAAAATTATCCTCGACGTATGGATACGACTCAAGAAGTTCGTAATAATGATGCACAACCGGCGAGGTAATCGCGACCACCGAGAGGTCGTGGACCGGTCATGGTGGTAATGGGGCTGGTCGTGGTCAAGGTGCACCGGTCGAGGCAATGGTCATAGAGAAATCTGATGCAAGACGACTGGATCGGTCTATGCAGTTAGACGCCATGAGGACGGCAATGCACCGGATGTGATAACTGCACGTTCTTCATTTTTGATGTACTGTTATTGCCTTAATAGATATTGGCTCTACCCATTCATATGTATCTAGTGCCATATCCGAAACTCGAAATTAGAATCAAATTACCGATAGTGAGATGACAAGAATTAGTCCTTTAGACGATCGGTAATTATTAATAAAATATTTAAAGACGTGCCTTAAAAATTCAAGAGGAGATATTCTTAGCAAACTTGATGGAACTACCTTTCGCGAGTTCGATCTCATTCAGGCATGGATTGGTGGTTAAACATCTAAGCAATTGGATTGTCTGAAAACGAATGTCGATAAGAACCTCGGATGATAAGGAAGTCATAATGATTGGTGAGCGAAGGAACTATCCGCAAATATGGTATCTGCATTAAAGGCGAGAAGTTGGTGCGGAAAGGATATGGAGCATTCCTAGCCTTTATCTGTGCTTTGGATGCTAAAGAGTTATCTGTGGATGATGTGAGGACAGTGAAGGAATTTTCTGATGTATTTCCCGAAGAACTTCCTGGTATACCTCCAGATCGGGAAGTAGAATTTGGCATTGAGCTTTTGCCTAGGACAGCTCCAGTGTCCATTGCTCCTTATAGAATGGCACCGAAGGAGTTGGCTGAGCTCAAAGCTCAAATTCAAGAATTACTGGATCGGGGATTTATTCGACCAAGTGTGTCTCCGTGGGGAGCACCAATTCTGTTCGTCAAGAAGAAAGATGGATCGATGCGTATGTGCATTGACTACAGACAATTGAATAAATTGACGATCAAGAATCGGTATCCTCTACCGAGAATTGACGACCTGTTTGATCAATTAAAGGGAGCTCAGCTTTTCTCAAAATTGATTTGAGGTCGGGTTATCACCACTCAAGGTGAAAGAAGCGGACATCTATAAGATGGCATTTCGGACACGTTACGGACACTATGAGTTTGTAGTGATGCCGTTTGGACTAACCAATGCACCATTGCATTTATGGACATGATGAACCTAGTCTTTCAACCATATTTAGACCGGTTTGTGGTAGTGTTCATAGATGATATATTGGTTTATTCGAGAAATGAGGAAGAACATGACCAAAGATTTGCGGATAGTATTACTGACTACTTCGTGATAAACAATTGTATGCCAAATTTAATAAATGCAAATTGTGGCTAAAGGAAGTGACTTTCCTTGGCCATGTAGTATCGGTAGAAGGAATAAGGGTGGATCCTCGGAAAATTGAGGCTATTCGGATTGGAAACCACCAACATCGGAGCTGAAATTTGAGTTTCTTGGGTTTGGTGGATACTATAGACGTTTTGTAGAGGGTTTTCGTTGATTGTTGCACCCTAACTAAAGCTATGCGAAAGGAGCTCCGTATATTTGACCGAAAAAAGAAGAGAGTTTTGAGAAATTGAAGAAGATCGATGGAAGCTCAGCTTTGATTCAAATAGGAGGCTGAAAAGAATTCTTGCTTATTGTGATGTGTCTCACACGGGTTTGGGTTGTGTGTTGATGCAAAATGGAAAAGTGGTGGCTTATGCTTCTCGTCAATTGAGACCACACGAAGTAAACTACCCTACGCATGATTTGGAGTTAGCTGCCGTTGTCTTTGCTCTAAAGATTTGGAGGCACTATCTCTATGGTGAGAAATCTATAATCTACACGGATCACAAGAGTCTTAAATACCTCCTTACCCAAAAGGAGTTAAATTTGAGACAAAGAAGATGGGTAGAATTACTAAAAGATTATGATTTCTCGATCGAATATCATCCTGGAAAGGATAACGTGGTAGCTGACGCGTTAAGTCGTAAGACAGTATCTGAATTAAGAGCTTTGTTTGCCCATTTGAGTCTGTACGAGGATGGCAGTTTGTTAGCAGAACTTCAGATGAAGCCTCTGTGGCTGGAACAAATCAAGGAAAAATAGACATCAGATGAGAAGTTGGGACCTTTACTTCGGCAAGTTGAAAATGGTGAAATTGAGGATTTTGGAATAAACACGGAGGGTGTGTTATGCTTTTGAGGAAGAGTATGTATGCCTAAGGATTCAGACCTGAGGCAACTGATTCTACGGGAGGCGCATAGTAGCCCTTATGCTATGCATCCCGGAGGAAATAAGATGTATCAAGATCTCCGTGAATAGTATTGGTGGCCAGGGTTGAAACGTGAGATTTTAAAATTTGTGGGAAAATGTTTGTCTTGTCAACAAGTGAAAGCAGAACATCAATTACCATCTGGATTGTTGCAACCGATAAAAATTCCTCTTTGGAAATGGGAACGGATAACTATGGATTTTGTTAGTGGGTTACCTTTAACACCTACTAAGAAAAATTACGTGGGTAATTGTTGATCGGTTGTGAAGACCGCTCATTTCTGCCAAATCGTCTGATTATTCATTCTGAAGTTGGCGAAACTGTATGTATCCAAAATTGTGAGGTTGCATGGGGTACCTGTATCTATTATATCGGATAGGGACCCTAGGTTTACATCACGATTCTGGAAAGCTCTGCATGAAGCCTTGGGGACAATGTTGAATTTCAGTACGGCTTTTCATCCTCAGTCTGATGGTCAATCGGAGAGGGTAATTCAGATATTGGAAGATATGTTAAGGGGATGTGTAATCGACTTCAGGGGTAGTTGGGAAGATTATCTACCACTGGCAGAATTCGCGTATAACAACAACTATCAGTCTAGCATTCAGATGGCACCTTACGAGGCATTGTATGGTCGTAAGTGTCGTTCTCCTATTTGTTGGGTGAGTTGGGCGAAAAGATGATGTTAGGTCCCGAGATGATATCCGAGATGAGGATAAGGTAAAAGTTATTCGAGCACGGTTGAAAGAAGCCTCGAGATAGACGAAGTCATATGCAGACCTGGCGAAGGGATATCGAGTATGATGTGGGGGATCAGGTTTTCTTGAAGGTATCTCCTTGGAAAAAGATCTTCAGATTCGGAAGGAAGGGCAAGCTAAGTCCTAGATACATTGGACCTTATCGTGTGTTGAAGCGTGTTGGTCCAGTGGCTTATCAGATTGAGTTACCTCCTAATTGGATCAAATCCATAATGTTTTCATGTTTCCATGTTGAGGCGTTATAGATTGGATCCTTCGCACATTATCCCAGAGAAGAATTGAGTGGATTGATTTGTCTTTTGAAGAAGAACGGTGGAAATCTTAGACCAAGATGTCAAGGTGCTAAGGAAGAAAACCGTGCCATTGGTCAAAGTTCTATGGCGTAACCACGGAGTGGAGGAAGCTGCGTGGGAGCCCGAGGATGCAATTCGGCAATAATACCCTCACCTTTTTCAACCAGGTAAATTTCGAGGACGAAATTTTCTTTAACGAGGGTAGAGTTGTAACACCCTAAAAATCTGAGTGTTTTTATATTGCATGAATTGGTGTTTAGACTTTAAAGGAAAAATTTCTTTCTTTTATTTTAGTGCTTATTGAAGTCCTAAAGAGGAGTATAGCATAATTTGGATAAGGAATAAAATTTAATAATTGAGAATTTATTGAAGAGAAGCAAAGGCCATTAAGACTTAAGTTAAATTAAGTGTTAATGAGTGTCATAAGTTGAGTATATGGCATGGTGGAGTTGGCGCATGGGTTATAGCAAGAGGGAAGAGGTTGAATCCTTGTTTAGCACCAAGATGAATTTTTATTTTTAATTTTCGCACATGGATAGCAAGTGTCGGCCAAGAACACATATGGTAAGTGTTGACCATGTTATTTTTGGTTAGTGTATCAAAGGTTTAAGGAAATAGTTAACATATGGCATGGAATCAAATACTTAAGGAAAGATAGGGGGAACATAAGGCACATATCAAGGGGAAATTTTGGAAACAAATCATGGCCAATTGACCATGTGTTGGATGGCAACTTGGTATAGGGAGGAAGCCGAATTTTGTATTAGTTTTGGCTTAGAATTCCTTTTCTCTTTGGTCATTCCTTGCACCTTGTGCGAAATTTTGTTTTCCTCTTTTCAACTTTTCATCTTTAATTTTGCATTTGGTAAAGCCAAATTCTTTTGACCATTTGGTCACTTTTATTCATCTTGTGAGTTTTCTTTTGTATTTCTTCTAAGTGCGAAATCAATTATACCAAAAGAACCATCCTTTCTCTTTTCTTTTACCATGGCCGAATGTACTATCTCCTAAAATCCATCTTTTTCTTCTCTTCTCATTGAAATCAAACAATATCATCATCATCTCTTCTTTCATATTTTAATTTTTCTCATTCAAAGTTTCTCCATCAAACTCTCTCATGGCCGAATGCTAGAAGTGCCCTTAGCCGAATTTTTATTTTTTTCTTTGATCATACATAGCCGAAATCTTCATCCATCACCTTTCTCAATCCTTACTTTTCGATCGTGGATTATAGGTAAGGGGTTCTTCTTTTTCGTTTCGATTATTAATAGTGTTATGACCGATTATTAATGGTGTTATGAAGGCCTTTTTAGATCGAAATAAACGTTCGTTCTAACAACGCTTCATTCGTTATTATATAGTGCAATAATGGAAGATCGGAACTCAAGTGATCGGAGAATCGTAGAAACGATGGAATCGAATTATTGTGGTAAGGAAATCACATCTTTTAAAGCCTCTAGTACTATTTGATATTATTTTAGATTTAACTAATATTCCTTTGATCGTGAAGACTTTCAAAATAGGGAAGAAAAGGCGGTGGTTAGTCACGTTAAGAGGCGGATCTGTAAATCCCCATTTAAACGAAGAGCGATTTGGCAATCGGGATTTTCATCGGGTTGCGGACCATCTTAGAAGGAGTCAATTATTTGAAGTAGTACGAACTTAGAGCCATTATCGTTGGTGGATTCTCTACGACGAGCGAATCAATAAACGAGGAGAAGCGAAAATCAAGTGATTCAAAATCAAGAGGGTAAGATTTTGGATCTATTACCGATTAAGAATATTTTACGAAATAGTATTCTAACGGATCGAAATGTGTTTTAGGTGCCGAGGAGCGAGAAGGATTAGTACTCTCGGTATCGAGGTGTGTAACTTCACACTATTTTTCGGTTGGATGTCAATTTCGGTATGGAAGTAAAAATCGTAAAAACGACTAGATCGGTAAAAGCGTAAAAATTGATATTTTGACGAAAATACGTAAAAATGACTAAATCGTGAAAATTACAAAAATGCCCTCGAGAAATTACTTGTTATTATGAAAATTGTATGTTTCGTGAAAATGGGCCGTAAAATACTCTAGTCGATAAATTGGGCCAAAAAACTCTAGTTCGATAAATTGGGCCAAAATACTCTAGTTCGATAAATTGGGCCAAATTACTCTAGTTCGATAAATTGGGCCAAAATACTCTAGTTCGATAAATCGGGCCAAAATACTCTAGTTCGATAAAGTGGGTCAAAATACTCTAGTTTGATAAATGGGCCAAAGCCCACTAAACTGCTAAATGGGCAAATTGCTAAGTTATTTATTTTTGGGCCAAATGAAATGTTTAATGAAAAACCCACCAATGTTATGAATTAAATAAAAATTATTATATGACTATATTTTGCTATATAAGCATAATTGCATGGGGTGGGGTATATGAAGAGAAGAATTGCTGTTGCCAAAATCTAGTTCGGTGGCTCGCCACAATTATGGCTTATTGCCTCTAGTTCGATGGCTCGCCACAATTATGGCTTATTGCCTCTAGTTGGTGGCTTTGCCACATTTATAAAAAGGCTTAATGCCTACAATTGGTGTGTTGGCGAGGTGGGTTGACTTGATCCCCACAGATGTGATCGTTGGTACGGGGGTGTTAGCGGATGGATATTAGGTTTGGTTGGGAAATTCATTTTTCATGCATTTTAAATTATTTTATTTTATGATATATTGTTGAATTTCGTAATTGGGCTCAAGCCCAAACATAATATCTTGACGATCGGCCCAATAATGGTGGTAAGTGAGTTACACACTGAGTTTTAAGTAACTCACCCCCTTTAAATTTTTTTCCATCTCAGGTAATGGAAATTGACGTGGACTTGGGCCAAGGATGACTTCGTGGAGGCCATACTGCAAAACATGGGTTATTTAAACTTTGGACTTTTTAATAAGTATTTTTACTATTTTGGGTTATTGTAATAAGGGCCTCTATAAATAATTTTTGGATTTTATGTGTTTGGTTTTTTAAACTATACTTTGGACTTTTAAATATGGGCTATGACTATATGATGTTTTTATTAAAATAAATTTGGGTTTTCAAGTATATGAAATTCTTTTATAAACATTTTATTATTGTTAACTCTTAAATAAATTACCTAAAAGCTTTTGATAATACAATGATTTTCAACTAATGTTTTCTAATATTTATCAAATGCAAATACTCTTCTAATTTTATAAATCCTATAAATAATATTGTAGCTTTCCACTTATTGAAGATTAAACACAGCTCGATTCAGGTAACAAACCAAATCTAGTCTTAATGCATAGACCGGGTTTGGGGTGTTACATGTACCCTTCATTGCCCTAGGAGCAGCGAATGAATATCTTTGGTTTTTAAGTTTTTCTTAATGCTAAACTTACTCCCATGACCAGAGAAGCAATAATAATAAAGGAAATAAAACTAAATGAATGGATGAACTTAGTTGTATCTGCCCCATGGGAGTTAGGAAATTTGACTTGTTATACACCGTAGCTTATTCTAGCAATGTGGCACAAGCACAGACATACATGCTGAACCTCATGTTTTTAATATAGTAATGTATCTTTGGCAGGCTATGATACCATCTCCGACAGTACAAGAGTCAACAAGTGGAAAGCATGGAGATGATTCGTGTGTAATTCAAATTTAGTACTGAATATTTCAATTTGATTTTATCTTTGCTTGCTTAGCTTCATGCATTTGTAGAAACTCAAGTTTGGTAACCAATAGTACGTTGTTGTTTATTCCATTTTTGTGTGTGTTTTGCAGAGAATGGAAGAAAATTACAGGAGGTTGAAGGAGATAAACAAGAAGTTGAGAAGGGAGATTAGGTATAATGAAAATTATAGCCCTTTCCCATTGTGTGTGTATATATATATATATATAAAAACCAAAGCTAGGGTTTATTTGTCAATGAAAAAAAGGGCTCATGCTTTTTTGTTGTTATTGATTAAGGGATCGATTTTTTTTTTACTTTTTATTTGCAGGCAAAGAATGGGTGGAGACTTGAATGAACTTAACATTAAGGAACTGCAAGCTCTTGAAGCTAAAATGGATTCTTCTTTGCTAGTTAACGTGACAGACAGGTTTAAAATTATTGGAGCTTTTTTTTTTATCAAAAGGGTGTGTATATATATATGTTGTGTGTATGTGTGCATTATTATATATATTGGGTTTTTGTTTTTTCATAGTTTTTATATATATATATATCATCTTTCTGCTAATTTTAACTCCATTTCAACCTCCATTGAAATAACTCATGACAATGTTTTTGGGGTAAAAACAAGGCTAATAGTGTTTCTTTTGGCATTTCCTAACAATGCATGCATGATAGGCTTTCTTTAACTTGTTCTTTTCTTTAAAAAAAGAAGATAAATTATGTTTGATATTTTGGCTTTTAATGTGCTTGCTGACTATTAATAGATTCATCAAATGTAGACGTAGCCCCTAAAGGTTTTAAACTGATGGGGCTGATGTTCAACAACTAATTTTGATGAAGAAAATTGAACTTCAAAAACAACTCTCGCTTTTTTGTCGATTACGCAATGATGGGGAGAATGGCAAGTTTTCGTTTCTTTTAGGACCTTACTTTGTGAATTTAGTTGTTAATTTCCTTTTTTCTCTGCATTTTGAATATATGACATAGGTGACTGGCTTCAAACTTACTTTGCATTCTCTTTAATGATGGTTTATTAATTTGCAGGAAACTGCCCACGGCTATGCCTCAAACCTTTCGTATAGGGAGACTACGAATGGTGTCAGGATTAAAACTTGGCAGGTATTTTAAGACATATCTTGTAAACCTAGTGTCGTTTATCAATAAGAATAAGCATTTAGCCAAGATAGCAAAGTAGAAAGTAGAGGACTATATGGGGCTTGAGTTGCCAGAACATATCTAAAAAAAAGACAAGATGGTAGCATACTTTTAACATTCAGATGATGTTTCTGAGTAAGATATGAGATCTGATATTTGCTTGAACACAATTTGTAGTTAGAGACACTTCGGGTTTGAGAATGACATCTGTCTCTTTATGATTCTTTAATATAGGTGGTTCTGGTTATGTTCGTGGTGTGCGTTTCAAAAATATAACATTGAAAAACTAATGAAGATAACATTCGGAAGTTTTATGGTTAAGGCTGACATGATTCTCTCTTGTAACAGGTCAATGAGTTCAAGTCTATAGAAAAGTTTAAAATTTTCAATACAAACAATTTGTAATTCATATTGCCTTAACATGTTAGAACTGTCTATTTGGCTTAGTACTAACAGTCAATGTTATAGGTGGGTCAACCTGAATGCTATCAAGCAGCTTGTGGAAGCTGATGCATTCAAGATGGAGATCATTCCAAACCCGAAGGTTTGTATCTTTTTCTTACCATGCCATCTCTGGTGGATTTCTGATTTCTAAACTATAAAATTGGCTGCAGGAGGTCAATGGAATCAAGGTTCTTCAACTAGAAACTGCAGCTGATGCAGCAATTAGGGTATAAATTTGTACCAATTATGGTTATGATGTATTAAAATGTAAAAAGATTTGTCTAACTGAAACACCCCACACCCGACCCACGAGCCTGGACCGGATCTGGTATGTTCCTCGATGTAAACCAGTTCAAAATTCTTTCGAATACTTTGAAAACTGTGTGTTTTGTAGATAGTTTGATTGTGGGTTGGGCTTCGAGTTGAAAACGAGTTTATTTTTATATTAAAAACCCATTTATCTTAGGTGACAAAATATTTAAAGTTTATTTTAAATTAAATTGACTTAATCTTTAAATAACCTAAATTCGTAACATAGTAATTAAAAACAACAATATAATCATCAGTATGGACTTATTACATAAAATAAAACCCAAAATAAAATTGTAGAGTACTTAAATAAAATAAAATGTCCAAATTAAATAAAACTTTAAAGTGAGCATGGCCACCACAAGTTCTGTAGTCCGGTCCATCACATTCATCACCAAACATGTTCCCACAACGGGTGAGTCAATGACTCAATGTGTAACCAACACCAAAATTTAATAGAATTAGGCATACCATACAAATCATGTTCATATAATAATTCAAGATAATGATGCAATCCCGAACCCAAACCTATATGCCATCCGCTACACTCCACCGTACCATCACGCACACCGTGGGGACTACTAAGTCAACCTCCATCCACTACACACCATCGAAGGCGTCATTGCAATCGACGTGCTCATCGCCTATATAAAATTCGTGGCATAGCCACCAGATAATGTAACCGAAGTTACCACGTTCAGATAATGTGACCGAAGTCACCACATTCATATAATGTGACCGAAGTCACCACATTCAGATAGTGAGACCGAAGTCACCACATTCAGATAGTGAGACCGAAGTCATCACATTCACTTCCCCTTTCTCAAATAACCCGAATGCCCCATATTATTCATATCATGCATATCATACTTAAATTCACATTCATGTCACTTTTCACATGTTAAGTATAACATATTTCGTAATCCTAGTAGGAGTAGGAAAACGTACCTGAGTACTTTGTACCATAACATGGTACTTTAGCCACATTCTTACACTTTCATATTAACACATATATCAAGTTAAAGCCATAAATCTATTAAGATTAGTGTGGGGTACACACGGTACCTTAGCCATATTCTTACACTTTCATATTAACACATTTAATTTAAAACATAGCCATGAACATATTAAAACTTAGAGTAGGGTACACACCTAATTTGCTTAGCGGTTCACTTAAATCCCGAAAAGCTTGATCTAATGCCTTAGATCTCAATTCCTACATTCGGCCAACATGGTAATATTTAGCAAAGGCCTATTCGGCCATAAAACCAAATCCTAGTAGGATTTGTGTACTTACCTTAATGCCGATTGAATAAAAAAAATCAAATCCAAAACTTGTATTCTTCCCCCTTTGAAATCGGCTACTCACTAGATCCCTTGAATCGGTTAGTTTTCAGCTTAAAACACATAATAATAGATCTACTACAAAAATAGGGTCTTGGCTGAATATTCATAGTCACTTACCTTAAGGATCTTAAATCCCAAATTCACCGAATAACCAGGAACACGCTGACCTATGGTGTACCTTGGAAAAGAACTTCTCCTTCCATGATTCGCTAAGATTAATAATCAAAATTAGTCCCTAAATTTCGATAAGTCTAAAATATAAAAGAATGGAAACTAAACTTGGATCTTACCCTTATTTGAAGGAATCGATTGCACCTTCACTTCAACCTTGAGAGATTCAGCTATGGCTAAATGATGCTCTCACAACTTTCGACTTTTGGAGGATTAGAAAGAAAAGAGAAGGAAGAATAAAAGCTGTAGAAATTTCGAGAGAGAGGAGAAATCCTTAAGAAATTCGCAAAGGAAGAGTGAATGAATGAATGAATGGCCTTCTCTTCCTTTTATAGCCGAAATTACTAGCTAGAGTCCTTAACTTGGCCACCACTCTTCCTATGTGATAATTATCACTTTATCAAAAGAATTAATCCAACAATTATCTCCTAATTAGTCAAATTCTAAAGGAAATAAAACTCCCCTTTTAAGAGCCCACATGCCGTCCACCTCTCTGCTCTTTGTAGCAAAATAAAACTTCTTTTATTTGCTTCCTAAGTGACTCGATCCCTGGCCTAAATACACTTGTATGTGGCGCCATTTCCAGAGGCTCTAAGTGGCATCTTCAGGCCACTTTTCCAAGCCTGTTTGTGTGTCAATTTTCACATCCTTTTTCTCTTAAGGCCACCTTGCCTTAATTTCCTCTTTTAAACTTTAAAAGTCGACATTTCTAGGTCATTTCTAAGTTTCCAAAAATTTTCGTTTGGCTCTTTAAGCTTGACATTTCCTAGGTTTCCAAAATGTTCACTTTCCTCTTTTAACTTAAGTTTACAAAATGTTTACTTTCCTCTTTTAGCTTAGGTTTCCAAAATGTTTACTTTCCTCCTTTTGAAACTTAACATTTCTAAATCATTTCCAAGTTTCCTTACATTTCCTTACATTTCCTTACATTTCCTTACATTTCCTTTCATTTCCTTACATTTTCTTTCATTTCCTTTCATTTCCTTACATTTCCTTACATTTCCTTACATTTCCTTTCATTTCCTTACATTTCCTTACATTTCCTTACATTTCCTTACATTTCCTTACATTTCCTTTCATTTCCTTTCATTTCCTTTCATTTCCTTTCATTTCCTTTCATTTCCTTACATTTCCTTTCATTTCCTTGCATTTCTCTACATTTCTTTACATTTTCGTACATTTCCTTACATTTCCATACATTTCCATACATTTCCATACATTTCCATACATTTCCATACATTTCCTTACATTTTCAAGGTTCTAAAAATGCACACCACACATCCATATCACAGTAAACATGCTATTTCATAAAATTAAGCAAAAATGCACACAATGGGATTCGAACCTCTTCCTTCAAAGTACTTCACTTGATGCCATAACCCTTGCACCTTAGGTGGCGCCCTTGCCACTTTTCCACATCACTTCTTGTTTTTAACTTAAAACCAATAATTGTCCAAAGCTTTCTTCCATCCTAGGATTTTAAAACCCTTAATTCACTTCCAAACACTGCCAAAACCTACTACTCATGAATTATGCACAAACGCATAACCCCTAATCTAGGATGTTACACTAACCATGCGTTTTCTTTATGTGATTAAGTTCTTTGATCATGCTATTGGTATCAACGTACCTAGATCACGATTCTTTATATGTCTTGTTCATGAATTTCTATTTTAATACATATTGTTCATGAATTTTCATTTTAATACGTCTTCAAATTAAACTATACATTTTTAAATTGGGTTTTTGGTGTTTTTATAATATAATATTTTTATTTTTATTTTTCATGACCTTTAGCGGCATTTTTGGAAAAAACGCCGCTAGAAGTATAATATTATAATTTTTTTTATTTTTCATGACCTTTAGCGGAGTTTTTCTCAAAAACGTCGCTAATAGTATAATATTTTAATTTTTTTTATTTTTCTTGACTTTTAGCTGTGCTTTTGAAAAAAGCTCTGCTAAAAGTATAATATTTTAATTTTTTTTATTTTTCATGACTTTTAGCGGCGTTTTTGGAAGTAGCGCCACTAAAGGTCATGACTTTTAGCGGCGTTTGTTGGGAAAGCGCCACTAAAGGTCATGACTTTTTAGCGGCATTTGTTGGGAAAGCGCCGCTAAAGGTCATAACTTTTAGCGGCGTTTGTGGGGAAAGCGCCGCTAAAGGTCATGACTTTTAGTGACATTTATGGGAAAAGCGCTGCTAAAAGTCATGACCTTTAGCGGCGTTTTTTCTCATAAACGCTAAATTTTGACGTTGTTTTTTTTGTAGCTTTTAAAAGCCAAAATACTATTAGTGGCACTTATAAACGCCGCTAAAAGCCCAAAAAAATACCTCTAAAAGCCTATTTTGCTGTAGTGATGGTTTTTTATCCTCTTTGGAGGGATTTTTTCACGTCAAATTTGTGTGTTTAATTTCTTAATTTCTTTCGCTATTTTTACTAGTTCGTTGCTTAATCGGGTCAATCCCCAACAAATGGTATCAGAGCTAGTTCAATTTTCATAGATCAGCCCGTTCAGAGATGGCAGCAATAATGTTTGAAATTGAGAAGTTCGATAGTGTCACAAATTTCAATCTGTGACAAGTTCGGGTGATGGCAATTTTAGTTCAAACTGGCTTGAAAAAAGTTGTTATCGGGAAAAAGCCTGAGAATTTAAATCAAACAGAATAGGAAGAGCTTGATGAAAAGGCCTTGTCTTCAATCCAGCTATGCCTCACGAATACGGTATTGCAAGAGGTATTGATGAAGAAGGCCTCATTCTCCTTGTGGAAAATGTTAGAATCTTTTTATGCGACTAAGTTTCTAGCTAACCGTTTAGTGTTGAAATATTATCTATTTACGTTTCACATGAAAAAATGTGAGCTTCTTAGAGATCACTTCAGTCAATTCATTACTCTTTTAAATAATTTAAAGAATGTTGAGGTTCAAATTGACGATGAAGATCAGGCTATGTTATTATTATGCTCTTTACCCCCTTCATACAAGTCTTTCAATGAGACCCTGATTTATGGCAGATACAAACTCTCGTTCAAATATGTGAAGGGTCATTTGTTAAGTAGAGACAAACTCGACAATAAGTTTGGTTCAGATAGTAAGGTAGATAAGCAAGCTTCCGTTTTGGTAGCATCAAATAAGTGAGACAAAAGGTATCGCTATTGTAAAAAGTTAGGTCACATCAAAGTAGATTTTTATAGACTACGGAATAAAAGAGCTACTGAGAGTAACAAGGAAGATGTAGCTGATACTATTTTGGTCGATGAAAGCTGTGATGATTTCTTATTAGTGTCAACGAGCGATAACTCCAAGCTTATGTCCGAGTGGATCCTAGATTCGAGATGTTCTTTCCACATGTGTCCCAATAGAGAATGGTTCTCCATATACAGTTATGTTGAAGGTGGAGTTGTGCGCATGGGAAACGATTCATCGAATAATGTAATTGGTATTGATATTGTTAAAATTAGGATGCATGATGGGATGATTAGGAGATGTCAGGCATGTACTTGATTTACGAAAGAATCTCATCTCATTGAGTATTTTAAACTTGAAAGGATGCAGAACCAACATCGAGTCGAGCAGCATTAAGGTATCTCATGGAACTCTTGTTTTGTTAAAAGGTAAAATGATTGACAGTCTTTATATTCTGAAAGGTTCTACAATGACTAATAAAATCGGACGTCCCTGTCTTTTACGGAGTCGAAGTCAACTCGTTTGGAGCAAAGGTAACTTGGTCATAAGAGTATGACTGTTTCGTTGAAAAGATGTTCTCTTTTGGATGCAGGTTTTGAAAAGTTAAGGCACTGTGTTCATGAAAATCAAACTCAGGTTAGTTTTGATTTGGCAGTGTACAAGTCAAAGGCTAGAAGTCTTCTAGTTTTTAAGCACAGATTCGACTTAGTTAATTCCCTGCATAGTTCAAGATAGGCCCATGGCGGGCTTTGGCAAAGATGGCGTTGTGAAAATATGAGTCAAGGTGGAGACTTGTTAAGTATGACTCCTATTTCAGTCAAATTTGAGAAATAATCTTCAAGTTAAATTCTATTTATTTGTTTCAATCAAACTCGATTAGTTTAGATTATTTTATTATTATTTGACCTATGAATTTAGCCTATAAATAGGCTCTTTAACAACCTTAGAAAATATGTACTCATTAACTAATAACAAATTTAGAGAATTTTATGGTTACATTTTGAGGGTTCTTTATTTTTGGGTTTAGTTTTTATCTTTATTTTTTGTACTCTTCTTCTTTTTGTCATTATAGTAAAATTATCTTTACCGGTAGTTTTTTATCCTCTTTAGAAAAGTTTTTCCACGTTAAATTTGTATTCCATTTCTTAATTTCTTTCGTTATTTTTATTTGTTCGTTGCTTAATTGGGTCAACCTCCAACAAGAAGGATACATGTTTTTTGATTGATGTTGTAGTTAATTTAAGCTAAAATCATACCTTTATTCTTGCTTAGTATGATGAGGCGATTGCAAACAAGCTACCGGTTCATGGCTCCTAAGTCAAAGCCTATCCCCTCAATTGTTTTTCCACCCGAAACGAGACTGGAGATACTTCACCACATTGTTGTCAAGCTGGAAAGCTCTAGTAAGAACATCAGGATTGATAGGTGGATTCGATCCGAAAACAGCATTTGCTATGGTAATCACCCCAGGATTCTGGCTGCTCAAACCAGCAAAGGCGACGGCATTAGTCTTTCCCACATTTTGCTGGAAGTGAATGAGGCCGATAGGGAAGACGAAAACGTCTCCCGGATAAAGGACTTTGGATACGAGGCGATTATCGGGGTTGGAGGTAACGAAACCAACATAGAGTGTGCCTTCCAAGACAACTAAGATCTCGGTTGCACGAGGGTGAGTGTGAGGTGGATTGAGCCCTCCATAGGGTGCGTAGTCAATACGAACCAAGGATATGCCCATAGTGTTAAGGCCTGGTATTTGGTCAACATTCACCGGAGTCACAACTGATCCAACAGGATTTGATGTGTCTCTTGGGATGTTAAGCCCTGAGAAGAAGAAATCATCTGCTGTAACAAACTTTGGGTCCTTGCAGAACTTTCCATTGACAAATACTGCAATAAAAAAAAAAAGTGCAGGTTAAAAGCTTATAGCAAGCCAAAGAGAGCATTAGTTCAAACGTTGACTTAACTTTCCCTTGAGACATTAATTCAAAGATTACAAAAAAAAAAAAAAGAAAGAAAGAAAAAGAGAGTATACTTCCAGTCTTGGGGTCATTGATGGCTACACAGGTATCCTGGAGAGGGCTTGGGTCATAAGCTAGGTGCCCAAAATGGAAGCCAACGCCAATAAGGCAAAAACTGCCAGGAAACTACAATGACCTTTCATTTTGACTTGAGCTAATCTTAAATCCTTCTAGATGAGATACAAATTCTTCATGGATTACAGGCTTATTTATAGATAGGAGTCACTGAAACCAGCACATTAAAAACACACACACACACAAGGAAAATGTGGGATTTGCCAATTCTTCAAAGGTTATCTCATATCTCTTTCCTACTCCAACCGAGGCACATTTATTAATTGCCTTTCCCATAGCTTTGACATCAAGTGGATGCATTTCATTTGGGTGCCCTGTTGCTAATCCAGAGCTGTTTTTTTTTTTTTTTTGGTGATAAATAAAAAGACATCAGAGATAAGTGGTAAGTACAATATGAAATGCCTATTATAATAATTTAAAACAAAATTGACTTAAAAGCAGCCTTATCTAGAATCCTGAGTTAAAAGTTGACACACTAAACACTGGTCTTCCTCTTCAAAATTTCAGCTTTCGTTTCTAGTGAAAATTCTGAATGTACATGGATATCTCAGGAAGTTCTCATTCGAATTTTGTGTCTTTCATGTCCATAACTAAAAACAGCAGCCTCTGTATCATGTGGTATTGATATTATTTTTTGGTATCATAATCTTATGTAACTAGCTATATATTATTTACAAACAAGCGAAAAAGATGGTGGGCAGTCGGATGAGCGAAGAAGTCATAGAAGGAATCCACCAGAGCCACGCACTATGAGAGTGGAAGTGATTTATTATTACTAAATATAAGGATTACAAATCATCTTATTCGGTTTCTAATTCTTGAGGCGGCTGTCGTGTAGACTGTAGAGAGCTGGTCATGGCAAAGAAGTTGTTATTATAATCATACTTCAGGATCCAGGGAATAAAATGGATATCCATATATGATAGATACAATCTTTTAAGGAACTGATGAAATGCATGAAAGAAAAGAATTGTATAAAATAGGAATATTATTTTTTCTAATAGTTTTATGTTAAGTTAGTATTTTTATCCTGAATTTTAGAATTTTAATTTGATTTAATTTTTTTTCAAGATGAAATGTTGATGTGGCATAAATCAATTGGAAAAGAGATACAGATAACATGACGTTACTGTTTCATACAATCATTTCCCATGCATAAAGACGATAGATTTGCCATGCCTATATTTTGGAATTTGATGAATTACCGATACGTAGGGCGCGTTTTTAAATGCTAATAATTTCTGTGTTTTGGATGCAAATGTTACGCGGTAGCTAATATGTTTTGCTATTGCTGGCTGGCTTTAACGTATATTTTAGATTTTATCAGTTTGATGTAAAGAAAATGAATATAGATATTTTTGTATGAGTTGGACTCAAACTCGGTCCAACCCAATCCATCCTACAAACAAATTTATTATGATATGATAATATACATGAATACCATGAGATTCAGGAATTTTCTTTTCGCAATAAATCCTCCTTGGTTAGGGAACATTGTGGTAAACTATCATTCTCAAATTGTTGGCTCTCAAGTACTCAACAGCTTTATTTAGCTTTGAATGGAATCTTTGTTTCTCCCATCTCTATTCAAGTTACCTGCAATTAACATCGTTATTATAATTGAGAATGAGTAGGAGATATTTAAAAAGCAAAAGCTGAGTGGACTATATTTGGTAAAAAGAAGTTTTTTCACTTTTTTCAATTTTGATATTTAATGAATTAAGTTCTCTAAAAAAATTGGAATAATTTAATCACTATCAATTTTTTAAGGTAAATAATTAAAGATAATTAATCGCAATAATTAATATCCCTTTTGAACTCGGCTTTGGCCCCTTTCTTCCTCCTTCCTTCCCTTTGCCTTGTTCTTTCTCTGCCTTCTTTTTGCCCCTTCCCCCTCGTCGGTTGGCAGTGAGGTCATCGGTGGTTCTTTGGTGGCAACTTCCAATGGTGATAGAGAGTCAGTAACTCTGTTAGAGTTGTAATTCTGTTAGAGTTTGTTAAATGTGGTTAGCACAAGCAGTTAGCTAGCAAGTGCTATAAAACAATGAACAGAGAACAATTGTAGATCAAGATTAATTCCAAACAGAAATCAATTCATTTTCTTCTTCAATCTAATTAGCAGCTTTTACTAAAATCTATCTTCAAGAAACTTAGATCTAGTTTTAATTATACCTCTCATCATGGTATCAGTCGCTTGGTAGTCCTGGTCATGACCACCACGCACACTCCCGAGTCTGGTTTCGTTAAGCCTGCTGAGTCTCCCTTCCATGCTGATCGACTTGTTAATTCTTTCCCTCGTCACGATGTGATCAAACTTGTTATCAACTCTTCTGTTTCTCTTCCCTCTCTCCCCCTTTTATTGTTATGGAAAGTATGCTTATTTTGAACTCAGATAGTGTTTATTTGTTGTTTTAACTTCAATATGATATTGTGCTTATTATTCTTCAAATGGACATGTATGTATTACAAATCGATGTTTTACAATTCGCTTTGCTCTTTGTTTATATTTGTTATTTATTTTCCTTCTATATAATGCGATTGTATTTAATGAGCACAATATTTAAAAAGCAAAAGTGAGTGGACTATATTTGGTAAAAAGAAGATTTTTCATTTTTTCAATTTTGATATTTAATGAATTAAGTTCTCTAAAAAAATGGAATAATTTAATCACTATCAATTTTTAAGGTAAATAATTAAAGATAGTTAATCGCTAATAATTAATATCCCTCTTGAACTCGGTTTTGGCCCTTTCTTCCTCCTTCCTTCCCTTTGCCTTGTTCTTTCTCTGCCTTCTTTTTGCCCCTTCCCCCTCGTCGGTTGGCAGTGAGGTCATCGGTGGTTCTTTGGTGGCAACTTCCAATGGTGATAGAGAGTCAGTAACTCTGTCAGAGTTGTAGTTCTGTTAGAATTTGTTAAATGTGGTTAGCACAAGCAGTTAGCTAGCAAGTGCTATAAAACAATGAACAGAGAACAATTGTAGATCAAGATTAATTCCAAACAGAAATCAATTCATTTTCTTCTTCAATCTAATTAGCAGCTTTTACTAAAATCTATCTTCAAGAAACTTAGATCTAGTTTTAATTATACCTCTCATCATGGTATCAGCCGCTTGGTAGTCCTGGTCATGACCACCACGCACACTCCCGAGTCTGGTTTCGTTAAGCCTGCTGAGTCTCCCTTCCATGCTGATCGACTTGTTAATTCTTTCCCTCGTCACGATGTGATCAAACTTGTTATCAACTCTTCTGTTTCTCTTCCCTCTCTCCCCCTTTTATTGTTATGGAAAGTATGCTTATTTTGAACTCAGATAGTGTTTATTTGTTGTTTTAACTTCAATATGATATTGTGCTTATTATTCTTCAAATGGACATGTATGTATTACAAACTGATGTTTCCTTCTATATAATGCGATTGTAGTGCACCAACAAATTACTTATATAAAACTTATGATGAAGTGATCAGTTTCAAAGGTCATCAAGTGTGCTAGATTTGAGATTCATTCCTGATTTTATGAAATTTAAACATTCACCCCATGATGTTGCAGTCTTGTTTCGTGTTTGACCATTACATCCATCCTTCTTATACATATTCATGGGGTTTAGTATTTTTTACGTGCTCTTTTGAGATTTGAGGAAATTGAATATGGGTTAGTTTAACATTGTTTTTAAAAGAATTTTTAGAACAAAAATATTATTGAGAGATAAAACATTACTAAATAAAATTCTTTTAGCATTGTTTCTAAAAGAATTTTTAAAATAAAATATTATTGAGATAAAACATTACTAAATAAAAATCTTTTAAGAGAAAAAGTACTTTGACGGAAGCAGAAAATTTGGACTTCTCCCCACAAGTGTTTCTTACCTAAAAATATTTTTTAGATTAATACCCTTAATTTATAAAAAGAAAAGAAAAGGAAACACCGAGGTTTATAGCAATTATTATTATATTTATCATTTCTTGCAGCTTTGATGGTTCCATAAATTCACCATCAACAAAGTCCCCATCGGCGCAAGTTTTGGGTTGAGAATTTCTTGCAATTGATTTTATAAGTTATATTATGAATAGGGGTGAAAAAAATTCAATTGGATTAAAAAATTTATTTTTTTTCGAATTTTAAGTTAACTTAATTGAGTTATTCAAGTTATTCGGTTTTCTTGAATCAAATTGAATAAATAATTTGACTTTTCGAGTTTAAATCAAGTTAAATTTTACAATTCAATATTTTAAAAACTCAAATAGCAAATTGATGCAAATACCCATTAATTCCTTGACAATTTTGAGTATGTGCAATTTGGTCACTCTTAACAAAAATTACAAAATTCAAAATAGTCTTAAAAATTCAAAATATTTGTAAAATGTTTTTCTAAAGCTATATATATATATATATATATATATATTATCAAATCAAGTTTATCATACCAATTTTTTTCTTATTTTGTTTTCAAATATATATAGTATTCAAGTTCTTTTAACTTGAAATTTAGCCATATTATCAATAAGATTTCAATTGTGTTATGAATTTTATAAAAGAATAAATAAATTTAAATATTAAAATAAATAATATTTATTTTGATGATAATTAAATGATATTTATTATAATAATATTTGTCTTTATGAAAATATTAAAATAATTTTAATATTAAGATAAATATTATTTACAATAAATATTTTATTAAGTTTTATTTTTAATTTGAACTTTAAACTATATTTTTAAGGAAAATATTTTATAATTTATAAATAAAAAAGACCCATTTAAGTTTTAGATTGACATAAGAACTCTACCTCAATCAAAACTCGCTTTAATTGATAGCTCACGTGTAGATATAATCGTAAGTATATATATGGCGCAAAGAATTCCACTTTATTTTATTAAGAGATTGGTGGAGGAGGGGAAGAAACATCTTCAATGGCTGAAAAAGGGGAGTCATCTTTAAACATTTCAACTGGTTTCAAACTCGTAGCGGAACATCCTCTTGCCATCCCATGATGTCTGGAACCATTCAAATAAGGAGAAATGCAGCATCTGTTCTCTCATCATTATTCGCACTTGAATCAAACAAGTTCATTATCGGAATATCCCTGGCTCTTGTGCCTCTACTCTTAACTTTCGCGTATGGGGCATCCTTTGACAATGAAGGATGCTGCTGTTGGGAAGAAACCGAACAACCGAAACAAAGCGGAAGCAAAACTGGTGTTCTTTCTCTCCCTATAACTCTTGTCAAATATTATGGCAAGCACAATAGCACAAAAATATGTTCTCTAGCAACCTATCAACCACAAATCAACCAATGCAACCACAACAAAAATGATAAATAGAGACACCGATATTTTTACGTGGAAAACCCCTCTAAATCAAGGGTAAAAACCACGGGACTTTAGAGTCCGATCAAAAGCTCCACTATAATCAAATGTTCAGCTACAAAATTACAATATCAAGCCTACAACAAGCATTCAACTCCAACAAGGCTAACAATATGTAATCTTTAGCAAAAGAGAGAAAATTGGAGAACATCACCAAAAACGAAGCTGTTGTAAACGGGTATTTCTGACGCTACAGGTCTCAGATGAAAAATCCGACCGCACAAAGTCAAGAACACCCTGTCGCCTAGCTGCTGTCAAAAATCAGCTCAATCGAACCACGGATGGACCTCCGATCGAAGAGATGATCACAGCTGCAAATGAGAAAAATTCTGCTTCAAAGCTCTCTTTTTCTCTTTTTCTCCCTCTTGAAAATCTCTTAAAATCTGATTTTTTGCTCTCACTCTCATTTAAAATTGGCTGCCCATAAATCACGTAAAAAAAAAGGAACAAAAGGAAATAATAAAAATGCCATAAAGCATGGCAGATTTTGAGGGATTCCCACATAGTGGGACTCTCCCAACAAATCTCCCCCTCCGACTATGTGGGAATGCCTCCATACGGAGATCAAACAACATGCTTCAAATTTTCCTCTTGGTAGAGCCTTCACAACATATCAGCACCATTATCATCAAGATGTATCTTCTCAAGCTCTAACAACTTAGCTTCAAGAACATCTCGTATCCAATGGTACCTTACATCAATATGCTTAGATCTAGCATGAAAAGTTGGATTCTTACCAAGATGAATAGCACTGGCTATCACAATACAGACATACTTTTCCCGAGTAAACCGAGCTCATGCATAAACTTCTTCATCCAAAGCATCTCCTTGCACGCTTGGTTGTCGCAATGAACTCGATTCAAGTGGTAGACAATGCAACACACTTTTGCAATCTTGATTGCCATGCCACACTCCCCGCATAAGTGATCAAGTAACTCAAGTAGATCTCCTCGAGTCAATATCTCTACCATGTCCGAATCAGATAACCAACAAGAATAGGTTTTCATTATCAAACAAAGTTTCATGTTGGAAGTGCCACGAAGATATCTCATAATCCACTTCACCGCATTCCAATGCTCTCGCTCGATTAGAAAGAAAACGATCGACTGTATTAACGGCATAAGCCAAGTCCGGCCTCGTACAAACCATTGCATACATCGACTCCCACACTGAAGAGTAAGGAATTTTCTCATCTCTTCCTTCTCCTTTTCGTGGAAGGACTATGCTTAATACTCAATCAAGTGCGTAGTAAAGGAAGTGCTCACCGCTTAGCTTTGTCCATACCGAACCTTTGAAGTACTTTCTCGATGTACCTCTCTTGTGATAACCATAATTTCTTGGCCTTTCTATCACGTGTCAACTTTATGCCAAGAATTTGCTTTGCTGCCCCAAATCCTTCATTGCAAAGGATTTACTCAACTCTTGCTTCAACTTCTCAATTCTAGAAGCATTCGACCAACAATAAGCATGTCATCAACATAGAGCAAAAGAATTATAAAATCGTTACAGAGAATCTCTTAATAAATACACAATGATCAAGTAGTCTTCTTGTAGCCTTGCTCCCCATAACAGACTCAAACTTCTTGTACCATTGCCTTGGAGCTTGCTTCAAACCATACAAGCTCTTCTTCAATCTGCACACATAGTCTTTTTTCCTTGTGCAACAAACCCTCTCGTTGCTCCATGTAAAGCTCTTCTTCTAAGTCACCATGAAGAAAAGCGGTTTCACATCCATTTGTTCAACTTCTAAGTCATAACAGTCGCCAAACTCAAGATAGTTCGATAGAGGACATCTTCACAACCGAGAAAATATTTCTTCAAAATCAACCCCTTTTTCTCGAGTATAACCTTGACGACCAATCTAGCCTTGTATCGTGGAGATGAAGACTCTTCTTGCTTCAACCGTAAACCCACCGATTTTTCAAGGCTCTTTTGCCTTTGGGCAATTTTACCAACTCAAAGGTATGGTTCTCATGCAAGGATTGAAGTTCGCTTTCATCGCTTCAACCCACCGATCTTTGCATTCACTCTCCATAGCCTCTTCATAACATTCGTGTTCTCCCCGTCACCAAAAGAACATATTCATCGAAGAATATCTCGATGAAGATCGTCGATCTCGGAAGACCTTCAAGTGGAACTGGTGGAGCTATAGGTGCTTGTTGTTGATCATTCACAACATCATCCATGGGAGCATCAAAGTCACCTATATCCCGATGGTCATCAAGAACATCACCATGCACATCATCCTCGATAGGATCCGTGAAGAGTTTAGGGAACCGGATTCACATCGATCAAATCACCACTATCTTGTGAATTCGCTTTCTCCGTCTTATCAATGTCATCGATGGTCCGATCCTCAATGAAGACAACATCTCCGCTTCTCACGAAGTTTCTTCCGAACGGATCATAGAGTCTATAACCAAACTCACCATCTAGACCATAACCAATGAAGATGCATTGTCGAGTCTTGGCATCCAACTTGGATCTTTCATCCTTTGGAACATGAACAAATGCTTTACAACCGAACACACGTAGGTGATCATATGACACATCTTTGCCAAACCAAACTCTATCCGCACATCACCTCGCAAAGGAACACTAGGTGACAAATTTATCACATGTGTCATCAGATTCAAAACTTCACCAAAATGATCCCGCGACTTTGAATCGATAACAAACATCCGACTCTCTCAATCAATGTTCGGTTCATTCTTTCACTAACCCATTTAACGTGGAGTCTTTGGTGGTGTTCTCGATGTCCGATTCCTCGTCGCAGACAATACTCATGAAATGGCCCTGTACTCGCCACCATTATCGCAGACGAATGCACTTCAACTTCTTCCTGCTTCCTTTCAACCGATGCTTGAAACTGTTTAAACACCTCAAAGACTTGATTTTTAGACTTTAAAGTGTAAACCCATAGCTTTCTCGAACAGTCATCAATGAAAGTCACAAAATAAAGTGCACCGCCAAGTGACCTTACTTTTATCGGACCACAAACATCTGAATGAACCAACTCTAGCAACTCGATCTTCTATGAGAAGGATGACTAAAAGAAACTCTTCTCTGCTTATTCGCTAGACAATGAGCACAATCCTTCATGTAGCATTCTTCAAACCCGACAGCTTGATTCTTCTTCGCTAAACAATTAAGCCCTTCTCACTCATGTGACTAAGTCGTTTATGCCACAACTCGCTTGAGTGTGATTCACTGTCACATTCACCGTCTCTCGAGAAGTCAAGCTTGCATCAAATATAAATTTGAGCTCTTCTTTCCTCGAGCCACAACCAAGGAGCCTTTAGTCACCTTCCACCGCCCTTCACCAAGGTGTTACGTAATCCTCATCATCAAGCTTTCTGCAGAGATCAAATTCAAACGAATATCCAGTGCGTGTCGACATCCTTGAGAATTAACTTTGTTCCATTGTTACTCACCAAGTGAACATCTCCCATACCAACAACCGTAACTAAACCGTCATTACCCATCTTCAATACCCCAAAATTACCAGAGTATAAGATGTGAAGAAATCCTTCCTCGATGTGACATGAAGTGATGCACCAAGATCAATCACCCAACTAGTCTCGTCACATGCTAGGTTGACCAAATTCTCATCATGAATGACCAACAGATCTTCACGAGTAGCAGAGCAACACGCCGAATTTTTCATCATCATTCCGATCGTGTTTATCACCACCTTTGTTCTCTTTCTTCCACTTGAAGCAATATTTCTTGATATGGCCTTTCTTACCACAATGATGACACTCAAGATTCTTGTATCTCGATCTTGACTTGCTTCGCCTTTATCTCTACTCTTTCCATCTTTGTCTCTGCTCCTTCCCCGTTTCTCAGAATCAACACCTCGGACCGTGATGTAGAACCCCGAGATCGTCTTTCGACCTCTTCATTCAACACACCACTCTTAGCCAAATCCAAGGTAATAATACCCTTTCAAGCGTAATTAATGAGCGAAACCGAAAAGTCTCCCAAGAGTCCTAGAGTAGCAAGCAACCAAAGCCCTAAAATCTCGCCATCAAATTTGACACCCATACCAAGCAACCGATTCATCACGCTCAAATTCACTCACATGGTCACTATAGACGCTCCTTCTTTGTATTTCAACGCCATCATTTTCTTCAAAGAAAATAACTTGTTATTGCCCGATCTCAAGCATACAAGCTTTCAAGCTTCTCCCACAATGTTCGAGCATGTGTCTCCGATCAATGTGGTTGTAAACATTTTCTTCAACAAATTGCGAATAAAGCCGCACACTTGTTGATGCTCAAATTCCATTCTTCATCACTTTTTGAATCGGGTTTTGAGTAGCAAATACCTAAGATGCAGAGCCTTCACAAACAACAAGTCCTTCATTTTATTCCGCCTAAAGTTGATAATTTGTGCCATTCAACATAATCATCTTGCTTGTATTGATTTCCATAATTATTTGATGAATAACCGAGCTCGATACAGCTTTGTTGGGAAGAAACCGAACAACCAAACAAAGCTAAGCAAACCGTGTTCTTTCTCTCCTATAACTCTTGTCAAATATTATGGCAAGCACAATAGCACAAAAATATGTTCTCTAGCAACCTATCAACCACAAATCAACCAATGCAACCACAACAAAAATGATAAATAGAGACACCGATATTTTTACGTGGAAAACCCTCTAAATCAAGGGTAAAACCACGGGACTTTAGAGTCCGATCAAAAGCTCCACTATAATCAAATGTTCAGCTACAAAATTACAATATCAAGCCTACAACAAGCATTCAACTCCAACAAGGCTAACAATATGTAATCTTTAGCAAAGAGAGAAAATTGAGAACATCACCAAAAACGAAGCTGCTGTAAAACGGGTATTTCTGACGCTACAGGTCTCAGATGAAAAATCCGACCGCACAAAGTCAAGAACACCCTGTCGCCTAGCTGCTGTCAAAAAATCAGCTCAATCGAACCACGGATGGACCTCCGATCGAAGAGATGATCACAGCTGCAAATGAGAAAAATTCTGCTTCAAAGCTCTCTGTTTCTCTCTTTTTTCTCCCCTCTTGAAAATCTCTTAAAATCTGATTTTTTTTGCTCTCACTCTCATTTAAAATTGGCTGCCCATAAATCACGTAAAAAAAAAAGGAACAAAAGGAAATAATAAAAATGCCATAAAGCATGGCAGATTTTGAGGGATTCCCACATAGTGGGACTCTCCCAACAGCTGCGTCAGCAATACTCAGCTTTTGTACCGTACATGAGAACAAAGCAAAGTTCATAGCAATGGGGGCAGTAAAGGTACGTAATGCTGCAGAAGATCAATGATGGTATACTTGTTGATGAGCTATTGGGCATTCTTGCGGTTCTATCTACACATAAAGATACCATTTTTGAACTTGGGGGTCTTCGTACAATCCGAGGCTTATTTCGGATCATAAGAAATAGCAGTTCCAAACGTGCTATTGAGAACTGCGCCGCCATCCTGTATAATCTGTATTGGAAAAACCGGATTTTGCTGGAGATGATCAAGGCAGAAGAAATTCAAGAGGGTACTCTAACTTCTGCAAGAAGACTTCGGGCAGAAAGACAGGTGATGGCATCATTGCAAGATTTAGTACTGCTTCTTTAGGCTTTCATGCTTAATTTTAAAGACTAGGCACGTCTATACAAATTTTCATATATTCATATCAAGCAAGTTTTTGTCCAAATTAGGATGAGCAAATACCAAGGAATTCTATCATCAGTGGAAAATTTGCGTTTATATCAGTAATATAGGCTGCTTATTCTTACTTTAGTTATAATCTCTGCAGTCACTACCAATAGAAGAACCCTGTAAATGAACCTAAATCCTATTACTAAATGTTTGTATATCTGGCAAAAATTGTTTAAGCACATCAAAGTTATTATAAGAAATGAAAGCATTAAAAGTTTTTGAACACCTTTCACCAGCCTCGGGCACCTTCATATTTAAATCAACCTGACCTTGTACAGCAAAGATGGTAGCATAAATATCAAGACAGATTTAAAACAGTTCTGCAAATGTGCTTGTAGTACGTCTAAAAATCACCAAGAAGTGGGACCAAAAATCTCTAACGAATTAAAGTGCCACTAGCTCTATTTCATGCTAGCTTATTTTGAGGGTGGAGAGAGAGAAGGTTGCTGCTAATCAACACACAAGGACACCGAATTTGTGTAGTTCGAAGAAAAACCTGTTATGTCTACGATCGCTCTGTGCTTTTCACCATTAAAGAGAATTTTTTTACAAGATACAATTTGAACTTTCAATAGATAAACATGAAATTTCAAAATTAAATATAAACCCTTACCTAAGTTGAATTAGAACTATGTAAAGGCCATATCTTTTTTTTTTTTTTGAAAAAGTAAACCAGTTGGACTTTATTTATAAAGCAATAAAATCAACAGAATAATAGTTTGGGTCTCAAGAAAGAGACCCAATGCGTAAAACCAAAAATGCCAAGGTCCAAATGTAACAACCCAAGCAAAATAAGAAAAAAAGTCCAGACGATAAGAAGAATAGTCTAGAAAATAAAAGATAAGCAAAACGTCACATCAGACGTTAAATCCAATCGATGGCTCTTAGCTGGCTCCCATTAATTTCTGACTTTCCTATTTCCCACGCCAGCTATTCAATTGATAGCATTTACCAAGAAATTTTTTGAATTTGGCTATCTCTTCCTCTCCAAGCTTCTGCAAGTTTCCTTCAATCTGGGTTCCGCATACCATTTTCCTCTCTTCTTCGCTGGCGACTCGAGAAAGACCCTTCTTCCAGGTAAGTTTCCTCTCCGATTCTCAAAGTTTCGTTGCTACTGTGTGGGCTTCACTGTCATTTCGTATATTGATAAATCGAAAATGACTTTCTCGAAAGGACCGTCTGTGGTCTTGAATGTCTCTGATAACCGCCCCCAAAACTGACTTGTCTCTTCCTGTTGCATTGCACTTATTTATGACTGTTTTAGAGTCTCCTAGTATGGTTATAGATTGAAACCCCTATGAAATCCCTAATTTTATTGCTAGTAAACCTGTATGTGCTTCCGCCATGAACAGTGACGCTATTGCAGAGGATGATCGATTTCGAGGCAAGCCACTCATTCCTTTCTCCCTTCACCTCCAACCCCGAAGCTGAAATTGTTTTTTTGGAATCATATGCTGCATCAAAGAAAATGGTCGCATCTGTCTCTCTTATCTGTTGTCTCTGATGAACATTATCATCGCAGGTATGTTTTTCATCACACGATCTGTCAATTTCTACAATATAACTCTGGATCTTTGTTGACAAGTCCCTTCCTGTTATTATTATCCTCTCATGTATGAACTGATTCCTGGAGCTCCATATAAACCATACAGCACAACAAAAGATTCAATATTGTATGTTGCTACCTTTGTCAAACACCCAGGTAAGCCAGTCCCATAGATCAATAATAGTAGAATAAATGACCCATGAAAGGTTAAGAATTTGTCACGTTTCTGTTGTTACAGGGTACTGTCTGAATACATGATTGCAATACGTAAACTTGCATAAAACTAATTCTAATTATTCCACCTCTATAAGTAATGGAATAAATATAATATGGTTTTGGCTTTTGCATTATATTTTATCACATTTCACGTTGAAATTTATAAGATTTTCTTTGAAAAAGTACGATAATAATTTTGAAGCAAATACAAGCATTCTTGACCAACAGCAAAAAATATTTCTGGAGGATAAAAAGTTGGAGGTTTAAGTTAAAGCGAGGTCAATAGATATGAGCAATTTATTTGAAAAGAAAATGATGAAAATCTTAAAGTAGGTTTGCTTTATTTTATTAATATTTTACATCCCTTTATTTGAATAGTTTATTTAATATTTAATTGGTGTGTAGTTGAAAGCACCAAAAATAATTTATCCCTATGAAATAACGAAAAGAATAGTATAAGGGAAGTAGGGTTAAGGGAAGTAGGGTCAAATCTTTAGGGACTGGATTGCTACAACTTCTTATTCCTCGTAATCCTAAGAACAGTCGTGCCCAAGAAAAATGACATACCTTGGAAAAAAAATAGAATTAAAAATATGGATGAGTTGAAAATTATATAATTTGAAAATTGTAATTGTAAAAAGAAACAAAGTTGAGGAAAGAGATTCTTTGATTTGAGGGATTCCAGCCACCGGTTATCTCGATCCTCCTTAGGTTCAATCCTATGCTTTTCGGTGATCCTTTTCATAACAGAATAAGCCAGTTATAGTGGAAAAGGGCGCCTACGACCACCAGCTCCACTTAGATTTTAGCCTTACGATTTAGAGGAATCTGACTCTAGCCAACCGTCACTTTTGTGGGACTGTACACTAGATCATCATTTCTCAATGGCGAATGCCATGCCATTTCGTCTCTTGGGCTTGACAACTTCTGACGCAGTAAGTTAACGAACTAGCTGTGCAACCTTCTCAAAACATACAAAGCGGTCGTTCCTTGCACAAGATGAAAAAATCACTTTTAGAAGGACATGGATGGAAACGTCAGTCCAGTAATGCGGAGAAACGATGAATACTCGTTGAGAAGGCTAAGTGCGGGTTCTAAGCCTCACGAACCTTTTTTGAGGAATCTCGATAACCTTTGGCTAGATGAGTTTAGTGGCTCATGCTTCTCGAGGGAAAAAATAAGTTTAATGGAACAAAATTTTATTGAAAAATAAAATGAACAAAAGGTTAAGAGCTTTAGAGAGAAGGAGTTTTTTTACAGAAAATGATGAGTGAATATTTATGTCACTCCATCCCCTATTTATAGTACCTAAAAAACCTGGATTAAGGTAGAATATGGGGTTTTGCTAAAGCATGCCCTTTCCTTCAAGATGCTGTTCCAATTTTAAGTTTTTTCTCATCAGTTCTCCTAGACATAAGAAGAGAAATTTATTAAAATGAAAGTAATAATAAAAAAGTAAAAAGTAAGAAAAATAAATAAAATAAAAAATAAATAAAATAAAATAAATAAAAATTAGGTTGCCTCCCTCAAGCGCTTGTTTTACGTCGTTAGCTTGACGTCCCGATTAGTATTATGAAGGTTCCACTTGAACTTTTTCAACTGTATGGGCTTGAAAATTCTCATAAAATGGCTTCAACCTTTGACCATTAATGTGAACCATTTTCCTGACTCTTCACTTTCTATTTCAACTACATCATGTGTGAATAATTTGGTTACAATAAAGGGTCCTTGCCATCAAGACCGAAGCTTACAGAGGAACAATTTTAGTACGGAGTTGTAAAGTAACACTTTTTGTCCTATTGAGAAATGCTTCCGGGATATTTTCTTGTCATGGAACAATTTTGTTTTGTCCCTATAAATACGAGCATTCTCATAGGCATTATTACGAATTTCATCCAATTCTTGGATGTCTAATTTCCTTGCTCTTCCCACAGGTTCCAATTCCATGTAACATTGTCGTATAGCCTAGTAGGCCTTATGTTCCAATTCTACTGGAAGGTGGCAACCCTTGCCAAAAACAAGTCGATATGGGGTCATACCACTTGGTCCCTTATATGCTGTCCGATAAGCCTAAAGTGAGTTATTTAGCTGAAGACTCCAACATTTTGGTTAGGCCGAATTGTTTTCTCTAAAATGGTCTTGATTTATTAGTTCGAGATTTTCGCTTGGCCGTTCGTTTAGGGGTGATAGGCTATAGCTATACGGTGGTGAAGTCTAAATTTTTCATAAGTGCCTCCATAACTTTATTGTAACGACCCTATAGTTAGGGGTGTTGAAAACTGCAATCTCGGGACTCCATTCCCGTAAATCAAACTCGTAAATATTTTTAATAAATATTTACAAAGTTACCTGTGTAGTTAATTAGACTTTGGTTATGTGCATTTGCATTAATTAAGAATTATAATAGTGTAAGGACTAAATCATGTATAGAGTAAAAGTTGAGTTATAAGATTAAAATTAACAGAGGGATTAAAGTAGTAATTACCCAATTACCTTGTTTAGTGGACGGTATTAACGAAGTATATATATAATATGTAAACTTATTATATATATTATAATAAATTAAAAGTTAAAAGTATGTATATGTATTATATAATATATAATATATAATAAATGAAATTATATTAGATAGAAAGTGGAGAAATGTGAAAGAAGACATACAAATAAAATAGAAAATAAAAGAAAGAAAAGAAAGAAGAAAAGAAGGAAGAATGCACGGCCATAAGGGTTTCTAAGTTTCAATTTCAATTGGTTAGTTAATTTAGTTCATTTTTTTATAATTTTTATATTTTTGGAATCACGGTGTTAAGTACTACCCGACCCATGTTGAAATTTTAGCATTAATTAAGATTTTAAATGTTGTTAATGTTTAATAGTTTTTTAGTATTAGGAAATAGAAAAAGACTAAATTGCGGAATTAATTGTTGATTTTGAACAATAGGGACTAAATTGTGAAAAAATTGACATTAAGGAGTCGAATTAGAAAAGAGAAAGCTAAATGTGGTCTAGAGTGAAATTAGTATAAAATTATGAAGTTAATTGTGAAGGTTAAAATTAGTCTTGGTTTAGGGACTAAATTGAAGAATAAGCAAAATATAGTGTGAAAATTTAAATTTAATGTGAAGTTAAAATGTGTAATATTAATGAGATTTAATTGTTTATTTCCATAGCTAATATCATACCAAGATCCTCGAGTAAAAATGGGAAGGATAAAATTGACTTCAAATAGCTCAGAAATCATGGTTTGTGTTTCTATAATTCGAATTAAATAGTAGATTATTGTATATATAATTGTTTGCATATGGTAAGCATTTGAGGTGAGTACTTTGGTACTTTGGGATTGAATTAAATTCATAATTGAAATGAAATGGATTGATTTTGTATATTATGAAATATATTGATTATGAATATATGTGTATTGAGAAAAATGTGATTATTATCAAATTGAATATATGCTTATATGTGATGATATACATTCATGAAATTGAGACATTGGTTGTATTGAAAAGTGAAATGAATCCCTACTAATGGTATCGGGCTGAGCTAGATATAGATGGCATGCCACAGGATAGTAAGAGTTCAATAATTACTTCTACCTCGAGTCGATGAGGCATTCAGTGCCAATTTGCTTCGGTTTAACCAATGAGACACTAGGTGTCAATTTATATAACGCTGGGTGCAGTTATTACTTCGGATTTATCCAATGAGGCACTAGGTGCCAAACTGGTGTGTTGGTTGGGTCCGTGTATCCATCTGAGTTTGTGTCGTGTTAATAGGGGAAAGTAAAATAACAATTTATGTGATTGATATTGAAATGACAAAGATGAGAAATGCGTATGAGATGAGAAAATATTGAAATGGAAAATATGAGAAATGAAATATGAAATGATGAATTGAGATGTAAAACTTGAATGAATTCAAGTATTAATCAAATACATGAATCATTCCATTGAATGAGATGATGTATTCAAATGTTAAATGAAATGCCATTGATATATACTTATATATTTGAACATGTGAAAATCTTAGTAGATGTGAATAAGGAATGAGCAAAAATTATACTATTGAACTGAAACACATGAACATAGCTTACTTGTTGCATTTTGCATTTCAAATACTTATATCAAGTTTATATTATTTGGATTATAGAAATACTACTGAGTTTTACTCAACATGTGGTTTTATTTTTGTGCAAGCTAGGTACTATTCGATACGTCACTGACTCAGCATCAAATCACAAATCCCGAGCTCAAGTGTGGTGATATTTGATTTTGTAATGGCATGTACCTAGGGAGTCTTTTGTTGATACTGTTTATAAGATGTTGTTAACTTAGTTGCTAGTGAAATGATGGTTAAATGTGTATATGGTTGTGGTTGAGGCTATGTTGGTATGTTAGCCTAGTTTATATTTTAGTATGTGATAGTTTAAAGTTTGGTAGCTTAGCATAATGCTTGGTATGTGCTTAGCTTCATATTTGGTAACTTTAGAAGTTGAAAGTTGTTAGAATATGGTAAATGTGATATGAATGAAATTCTTAAATGTTGATGTGTTGTTGATGTATTTGAACATATAAAATGTGGTACCACTGAGGGCACATTGATTAGACATATTAGGTGATGAATTTGGTGTATTTTAGGCCTGTTTAATCGTGTTTTGGATAAGTTAAATGATTTGCAATTGAGTTGCTTAATGCCCAAGTAAATAGGAAATAGTAAACTTGAGTTTTAAGGTAATTTTGGGTGCATACAGCCCAGCCACATGGGTATGTGTCACACATGGGCAACATACATAGGCGTGTGGCCCAAGTTAGAGAGTTACATGGCCTGGCTACAGGGGTGTGTGACCCCTGAAATCAGAATTTTTGTAATTATTTTTTGAACTTCCAGAATTGTTTCAAATTAGTTCCTGCCTATTTTTAAACTCCTTTTAGGGTCCCGTATACTCATAATAGAGGCTCTAAAACTAACTTTTACTTTAAATTGGGGTGGATTAACAAACCTAAATTAAGTGCATTCCACTAGCATCATCGAAGATAAATTAAAAAGATAATCGTAGACGGAGTATGGACCGATATTTTGATGCTAATAATTGGAATAGTCTTGTATGTACCCGAATTCTGACATTCAAGAAGGGATAAATAGTGATAAGAGAATAGACAGTGGAAGACTAAGTTTAGCAATGTATAAATAGTGATAAGAGTGTAGATAGTGGAAAACCAAGTTTACCATTGCATAGCATGAATCATTATTCGAATTTATAATATTCTAGTATGACATAATTTGATTGTTTGTGACCTGCCTCTGTATATTATATTGTTAATAGCTAGTATATGTATGTTCGTAATTATGATTGATTAATTGTATGACGTGTTAGTAATGCTCGTGACCCTAATCCGACGATGGAGAGGGGCTAGGGGTGTTACATCTATTACAAAAATGGGTTTCGTGATCGCTGATCAAGGCTTGAAGTGTGCCAAACCTAGAAAAAATAGTTTGTTTTAGAAACTCCATGAAAGTTTTAGCATTGTCATTGCGAGTACGCTTTACTTCTATCCACCTAGAAACATAGTCTACTACAAGAATTATATAAACATTTCTAAATGAGGAAATAAACAGACCCATGAAGTTGATGCCCCACACGTCAAAAATATCGTATGCATGAATTGGGGATAGAGACATTTGATTTCATTTAGTTATGTTACCTATATGTTGGCATCTATCGCAAGATTTACAAAAAATCATATGCATATCGAAAAATTGTAGGCCAGTATAGTCCACACTCTAATACCTTATGAGTAGTCCATTTAAGGCCAAAGTGTCCTCCACTAGCCTTGATATGGCAAAAAGTAAGTATAGAAGCTACCTCAATTTCCGAAACACATCGTCTTATTATCTGATCCAAGCAATGTTTCCATAGGTATGGGTCATCCCAAATATAATATTGAGCTTTTCTTCTAAACTTGTCTCTCATGGGATGAGCTAAACTAGTGGGTAATGAACCTGTAGCAAGGAGGCTTACCATATTCGCATACTATGAGAAATACACTTTAGCCGAAAATTGGCCCTCATTAAGAAACTCATCCTTTATAGGAGTGTCGTCACAGGGTGTTTTTAACCTACACAAGTTGTCAGCTACCAAGTTTTAGCATCCCTTCTTGTCTCGAATCTCGATGTCGAATTCTTGGAGTAGTAAAATCCATCAAATGAGCCTTGATTTTGCTTACTTTTTCGAGATCAAATACCTAAGAGCTACATGGTCAGAAAAAATTATCACTTTATATCCTAATAAATAAGACCAAAATTTATCCAAATTAAATACAATAGCCAAAAGTTCTTTTTTTTTTTGTGGTGGTGTAGTTGCTTTGTCTAGCATAAAGGGGTTTTGAGGCATAACAAATGACATGGGGCTCTCTGTCTATCTTTTGCCCCAACACAACCCCCAGACTTCATTCGCTTTCATCGCACATGATTACAAAGGGGTAGTTCTAATTTGGTGATTGTACTATAAGAGCAGAAACCAACTTCTGTTTGAGTGTGTCAAAAGCCTCCTTGCATTTTAGGCTGCACTCAAATTTCTTATCTTTTCTGCAACAATATGCATAGTGGTTTAGCTACTTTTGAGAAGTTCTTTATAAAGCACCTATAAAACCCTGCATGACCAAGGAAAGAACTAATTTCCTTTACAATTGAGGGATATGGCAAAGAATTTATAATGTTAGTTTTGGCCTTCTCGACCTTAATCCCTTTAGCTGAAACTATATGTCCTAGAATTAAACCTTTGTTTACAATAAAATGACACTTTTTGTAATTCAAGACAAGATTAAATTCTATGCACCTACTTAAAATTATTGTGAGGTTTTTAAAGCATTCATCAAAAGAGTTCCTATTCACAGTAAAATCATCCATAAAAACTTCGATAATATTTTCTACATATTTAGAAAATATACTTATCATGCATCTTTGGAAGGTGGCCAACACGTTACAAAGCCTGAATAGCATCCTCCTGTACTAAATGTGCCGAATGGGCATGTAAAAGTGGTCTTTTCTTGGTCCTTTAGTGCAACTGGGATTTGGAAAAAGAACCTAAGTATCCATCAAGATAGTAAAAATGAGTTTTTCCAGCTAAATGTTCAAGCATTTAATCTATAAAAGGAAAAGGGAAATGATCTTTTCTAGTATAAGAATTCAACTTCCTGTAATCAATGCAGACACGCCACCCATTTTGCACACGGGTTGGTACCAAATCACCCTCATCACTTTTCTTTACTGTCACACCTGTTTTCTTGAGCACAACTTGCACCAGGCATACCCATCTACCATAAAAATGGGGTAAATTACATCAACATCTAGCTGCTTAATTATTTCTTTTTTTACCACATCCATCATATTCGAGTCCAATCGTCATTGCGCCTCTTTCTTTGGTTTCATATTTTCCTCCAAGTAAACCTTGTGTGTACATGTCAAGGGGCTTATCCCTTTTAAGTCGGCGATGGTCCAGCCAGTTGCTTTCTTATGGTTTTTTAGTACTTGTATCAAACTTTCTTCTTCGAGCTTGGAGAGTCTATTTGAATCTATGATCGAAGGTATTATCTTCCCCCAGAAATGCATATTTGAGATGCTCGGGAAGTGGTTTCAATTCCAAATCTAGTGTCTACACAATAGAAGGTAGAAATTTAGTGTTCATAGGAGACAACAATTCATTAACAGATTCACAAATAAATCCTAAATCAAAATCATCAAACAACGTTTCAAGTTTATCTTCATAAGGTGACTCAAAAGTTTCTCGTACTAATGAGTCAATTATGTCGAAACGGTTTATGTTCAAGATTTCACTTGGGTGACTAATAGCGTCGTAAATGTTAAACTTCACGATCTCCTCGTCAAATTACATTGTGAGGGTTCCGTAACACACGTCAATCTTAGTGCTAGCGGTACTAAGGAAAGGTCACCCCATCAAGATGTCTGAAGAACTAGGAGTGTTATCCTCTTCCATTTTGACTACATAAAAGTCTACAGGAAAGATAAGTCTGTTAACTTTCACTAATACATCTTCGAGAACTTCTTTGGGATGCACAATAAACATGTCTTCCAATTGAATGATAACACCTATTTTCATAAAAAAAACTCACGTTAAGTGATTCATAAATGGAAAAAGGCATTACATTTATAGAGGCCTCTAAATCACACATAGCTTTCTGATTCTTAAGTGGCCTATTTTGGATGGTATTGCAAACATGACTCTATCTTTACACTTTACTGGCATCCTTCGCTGCAACATCATAAATACATTTTCACCAACACTTACTCTTTCATTTCCAGTTAATTTTCGCTTGTTGGTACAAAGCCCTTAGGGAACTTGGCATATCGCAGAATTTGTTTGATAGTATCCAACAACGGTATGTTAATCTCGACGTTTCTAAATGTTTCAAGGATCTCTTTGTCCTTTTTACCTTTTCGATGTTGGTTCAGCCGTCTTGGAAATAGGGGTTGAATTTTAGCAATGGAGGTTTCATTTGGACCTATTCATCGTTCTCATGCTTTTCTTGGGCAAAATTTTGATCAAGATTTCTACTAGGATTTGGTTCTAGTTCTTTTCCATTTCGTAACGTCACTACATTTGCGTTTTATCTTGGGTTAGGTTCCATTTGTGACGGTAGCTTTCCTTGTAAGTTCATTTTCTCAATTGATGTGATCAACTCTCTTATAGATGCCTCGATTTTCTATTGAAAATAAAGCATATTAACTACTAATTTATTGACCATGGTTTCTAGAGAAGTACTTGGATCTCACATTTGTTGTGGAAACCAATTTTGGTATGGCTAGTTATACTGTAGGTTTGCCCCATAACTCAAGTTAGGATGGTCTTTCCATCCTAGGTTATATGTATTAGCGTAAGGGTCATATCACTTTTGAGGTGGTCCATGAAAGTTCCCCACAGCATCCAAATGGGCCATAGTGTCGTCACACAAACTAGGACATGCGTCTATTGTATGTTCGAGTGTTGCATAAATTCCACATAATCTGGTTGGTCCTGTTTTTACTGCAAAAAGAGAATTCATAATATTAGTAAGTCTATCAACTTTATCTTTTAAAGTTGAATTACTTAGTTGGTGAACCCTTCTAATAGGTTCAAGATTGGCTCAGAATTGTTGAGTATTTGCAGCCATCGTGGAGATTAAGTCCCTTGCCTGTTTGAGGGTCATGTTATCTAATGCCCCTCCACTAGCGGCATCTATCATATTTATTTCTATGGGCTTCAAGCCCCCATAGAAGTATTGGAGCAGAGATTGTTCTGTTATCCCATGTTGTGGGCAACTTGCTTACAACTTCTTAAATTGCTCCCAATAGTCGTAAAGAGACTACATATCTCCTTGCCTTATCCCAACAATCTCCCTCTTTAACTTAGCTGCACGCGATGCTGGGTAAAATCTGTTGAGAAACAAACAGGAAAGATCAGTCCAAGTTGTGATAGATCCAAGAGGTAGATAAATAACCATTCATTAGCAGAATCTGCTTGGGAAAAAGAGAAAGCATGTAATATGATTTGATTCTCAGTTACGCCCTGAGGTTTCACACTAAGATAAACCATATGAAACTCTTTTAGATGTTTGTGTGGATTTTCATTTTGCAATCCACGAAGAGTCAGCAACGACTGGATTAATCCAGACTTCAGTTTAAAATTAGTATCCACGGTAGGATACGTAATGCATAACGACTGTTATTCTACAGAAGCTTCGGTCAATTGCTGAATCATTTGAGCTATAGGTTTTTGTGCTAGATTCGGGTTTACATTAACCCTAGTGTTAGGCACATCTTTTGGTGGATAGGCTCCTATTCTTTCGTTCTTTAGTGTTTGAGTAGGGTTTTCATTAACCCTAGACTCAACTTCGTCGCCTGCTTCTATTTTTGGCGGTGGATTACTCTATGTTTCTACCACCTCTGACTGCTTTTTCCGTAGCTTCGTTTCCTTGCGACTAACTCTCGCAGTCTTTTCTATCTCTAAATAGAATGCAAGATTTCTTGGAGTGGATCTGGTCATAAGAAAAAGAAACAAGGTTAGTATGTTGCCAGTCCCTAGCAACAACGCCAATATTTGGTGTGTCGTTGAAAGCACAAAAAATAATTTATCCCTATGAAATAACAAAAATAATAGTATAAAGGAAATAGGGTCAAATCCTCAGGGACTGGATTGCTACAACTTCTTGTTCCTCAGAATCTTGGGCACAGTCGTGCCCAAGAAAAATGATGTACCTAGTAAAAATTAAACACATAGAATTAAAAATATGGACGAGTTGAAAATTGTATAAATTAAAAATTGTAATTGTAAAAAGAAACAGAACTGAGGAAAGAGATTCTTCAATTTGAGGGATTCCAACCATCGATTATCTCGATCCTCCTTAGGTTCAATCCTAGGATTTTAGGTGATCTTTCTTATGACAGAATAAGCCAGTTATAGTTGAAGAGGATGCCTACGACCACCAACTCCGCTTAGATTTTAGCCTTACGATTTAGAGAAATCTGACTCTAGCCAACCGTCACTTTTGTGGGACCGTCTCTTGGGCTCGACAACTTCTGACGTAATAAGTTAACGAACCGACTGTACAACCTTCCCAATACATACAAAGTGGTTGTTCCTTGCACAAGATGAAAAGATCACTTTTGGAAGGACATGGACGAAAGAGTCAGTCCCGTATTCAGAGAAACGATGAATACTCGTTGAGAAGGCTAAGTGCGGGTTCTAAGTCTCATGAACCTTTTTTGAGGAATCTCGGTAACCTTTGGCTAGATGAGTTTAGTGGCTCATGCTTCTCGGGAAAAAAGAAATAAGTTTAATGGAACAAAATTTTATTGAAAAATAAAATGAACAAAAGGCTAATAGCTTTAGAGAAAATGAGCTTTTTTTTTTACAGAAAATGATGAGTGAATATTAATGTCACTCCATCCCCTATTTATAGTACATAGAAAACCTAGTTTGTTCCTATTTAAACTCTTAAAAGATAAATAAAAATACAATCTGAAATTAAATCTAAATAATATCATAATAATCCTACCAATAATCCTAAAAATAAAATTCAAATTTAAATAGAGTGTTTTATTCATAAATCTCTTCTTTGAATTTTTGCCCCAAGTCTTTTGCCATTTGTATTTTATGTACCATTTCTTTCATATTTCGTATTTAAATACACGCTTTTTGCCCCCAAACTTCCGTTTGCCTTCAATTTAGTCCCTACAAGTTAAAAAATCATAAAAAAAAACTTAAATTAGTAGGATCATACTCAAAATATATATGCAATTAACACATAAAAGTATGTCATTTTAGAATATTATCATTAATTTTATTTAAATTAAATATTATATTAACGCCTCACTTATTTTTGGTATTTTAGGAATTTCCTAGATGGTTCTACTTCAGGCTTAGGCAACTCAAAATTACAGTTTTATTTGAGTGAGTATAGAGTTGAGCTCATTACAATACTATCTAACATTCTTAGTTACTAGAAAATTTGTTATGTTGAATATGCGCAGGGGCGGAGAGCAAGGCACCACTAAAATTGAATCTCCTACACCAACGGGACATTCAAAAGATTAACATCAACAATCTTATAGCTTTAAAGTGGTTTAAGGATGATGAGAAAAGCAATGAGAAGCTTTTAAACTCAAGAAATCAAGGATAAAACAACATGCATTGACAGCAAATATGTTGCTAAAAACTAAAGGTGGTTACCATTAACAAGTGTTTGTGTAGTGATGGTATTGATCCACTGACAAATTGCTACGAATTGAGGAGAGTAGAGGTCAATACTTCTTCATCTAAAGTTATTTAAAAATATTAGTGGTTTACAAACTATTGGTTTAGCAAAATAAATGAGTGGTTTCCATATAATTAAAAGAATTTCAAAAATAATTAAAATAAATATCTAAATAATGGAAAAAAGCTAAAGATGTTTGTTTCGTCTAAAATGGGTGGTTTACATATAAAGTTCAAGCTATTTTGTTTCATCCGAAATTCAAGACAAATCTCATTGCTACTTTAATTGTTGCCAATGGAAAAGAGCCTGTAAATCTAGTTGTGTTAGTTCCCTTGGGGAAACTATTGGATGGAGGTGATAGCTGCGGCAAAGATTTCTCTTTGGAGGGGTGCATTGGTGATGACAATTCAATATTCAATCATTGTATCAATAAATCTGATTGCTTTTTTGGAGAGTTTTAATGGGAGAGAAAAGGGCGGGGAGAGGAGGAGGAAGAAGAGGAAAGAAAAATAAGTGGGTAAAGGAGAGAGAAAAAGAATAGGAAAAATATTAAATTTGATTAATATTTTGTCAATTGTGTCACAATTTGATGTTGGAAAATTTTAATTTTGAAATCAACTTTGTTGCACGGTAGGAATTTAAATTTTTTTCTAAAACTGTTCTTTTGAGTTATTTATAACATTAAATTTTATCAAATTAATATTTGTGTTTTCAACTAAGTGGTCTCGTCAATTTCTTAACTTTCAACCAATAAAATTTTTTCTGTTTCTCTTGAACTCTCGATTTGTTGAGAGAGTGGACTCTAATCATACAAGCTGGGAAATACATCTCACTATAATTTAATAGAATAATGCTCAAGATGATATATTTTTGGTTTAGCCCAAAGCCCTTATTTATAGGGAGAAAACGCAAGAGTTCTACTAGAACACAAAAGGACAAAATACTAATATTTTAATAGAAAACACTAAGTTCTACTTGGACTACATAGAGTGGCGGCATCCATCCCTTCTAGTAGGACACTAGCAATGCCACCCATCATGTGTTAAATGTGCATGTTTGACCTTTTCATGTATTGAATATAATTATGTGTGCTATCTAATTTTTAAATTAATTTATATAATTTATTCAACCCAATAACTAGTTTTTCATTCCTAAAATATTATTTATATAAAATAAATTTAATTAATTAATTCAATTAAATTATTTTCTCAATGCAATTCTAATTTAGTTAAATCATGGCGCATATCGAATCTATAAGTAAATAAATATAATTGTCTCATTCTGTAAAACTGTGATGTCTACTTAATTTAATTTTTACTTCAAACTCCAATTATTTAATTATAGACGATTAAATAATAATTCAAAGAAATTAAATTAATCATTAAGTCAGCTATTGTTCTAATGCATTTCATGTGGATAGTCATACATACAATCCATTTCTCTATTAAATCGATTTTTATTCAATCAATTTATAAATTCAAATGCACTCCGTTTAAAGTTATTTTTAATTAGCTTGTGACTGATTAAACATATATAATTAAGGTTTGTAATAATTTGTAATTAATTTTTAACTATTTGTGTAATGCCCAGAATTTTACTATGTCGAAAGCCATACAGTAGTGGTGATCAGGTAAATGAAACTTCGAATGTGAGTGTGGGTTAAATGTAAAACATTTATTAATTAAATATGACAGCAGGAAAGATATCGGGAATTAAATGATGTGCTAATAGTAAAATAATTTACGGATGGATTCGTAAGAAAACAAGTATTATAACTACCCACTATTCATCATTATCTAATAAATTGGTTTTGCACCGTAATTTGTCAAATAGAATCGTTAGAAAAAATTTTGTTATACAATCAAGGGGTTACAGAAAGAATATGAAAATAAAGACGAGAATTATTAAGAAATTTAAATTTAATAATTAGCAATTAATGTGAAAGGATTAAATTGAGAAAGTAGCAAAATTTTAGGAATGAAAGGAATAATTAGACGGAGCTCTTGAAAGCAATTAAACCGAATTTTTTATAAGCTTAGTAGGTGCGCTCTTGATTCATGCCATTGACGGCCACTAATTATTTTGAGAAGAAATCATAACCTTACAAAATTATAATTAAAATTAAATAAAATTAGTTAAATATATATCAATATAAGATAGTGGGAGAGAGAGTTAGAAACATTCATGTTATCTTCTTCTCTTAGACCCTCCAAAGGAGAAAGAAAGGGAAATTCTTCAAGCTTTCTTCACCATTGCCGTATTTCAATTGCTGGTAAGCATGGTTTTTCCTTTAAATTTTTTATGGATGTTTAGTGTAAATTGATAGATAAATGAGACCCATTGATTAGATATGAGTATTATTGAGGTGTTAGCTTAAGATGGTTATTGATTTATGCTTGGAAACTTAGAGAGATGAGGTTTGATCATGAATATTAAGTTGTTTTAAGCATGAATTATGTGACTTTAAGTTTATATGTAAGTGGATTGTGTTGAAAACAAAGTTTGGTTAAGTTTTATATATGGCCATGGATGGGTTTAAGGAACCTTTGTGTGAGAATTGAAAGGAACTTTAGGTTGTATAGATTTTTTATGAGATTGAAGTCATTAGAGTGAAATTCTAAGGATTATGAATTATGTCAATTTCGGACATGAAAGCCTAATTGATAAAAGCTAAGCATTTATGGATTTTCAACAAGTGTAATGGTCATTAGATGACTATCTAATGTTGACTTCAAATGATTAATTCAATGTTTCTATGTGTTGTGTATATCTTGAGTAGAAAAAGAGCTAATCGTAGGATACTCAAAGGAAAATGTAAAGATTAAAGTGGTGATTATTGGATGAGCTTTCAATTATTTTAGTCATGTTGATAGGTAAGTTCACTTTGGGACTTATTATACTTGCTTACTTTGTGTCAATAGTATAATGTCTATTTCTGTTTTGTTAGATGGCTCAACAACGCATAAAAAAATTTGATACTTAATGAATTTGATATGCTAAGACTATTTAATGGAATGGATGGTTAAGGATCATGCTCAATAAACTTTGGTAAACTATGTTAAGCAATATGTTAAATGACCAAGTGATGAATTGCTAAGATTTGAATATCAAACAAAGTGTTAAGGTTTGTAAATGAACATGTTATGTAAAACATAGTGTAACGCCCCCAACCCGTATCTGTCGCCGGAACAAGGTTATGAGGATTACCAAGGAGTACAGAACACTTATAGATAATTTGAAATCATTATCGTACAAAAACCGAGATTGACTATAAACGTTCCTTTAACGGACCTTTGAGGTCCAAATCATGTATTAAGATCGGGTCGAGACTAAACCGGATCCTTAGGAAAATTTTTCAATACAATGCAATAAACATTCATACATCCATTCAATGCGTAACATGCACAAACTCAACATTCAAGTTAGTCCAATAATTTCCATATGTCAATAATATGTCCCATGATTGATGAGCTCATCAATACCATGATTTCCATTCCCTTGTTATTTTCCATATTTATCCCGTTGAATTTCTCAGAATTTCGATGGATTTTCAGAGGTACACTTTAGTGTACAAATTCGGGTCCATCAATTCATATTCATGTGCGCACATTTCCATTTCAGAGAGCACACTCCCGCGAACCTCATCCTTACAGCTGGATTACCTGTCTAGGCTAAATCCCCTATAATATAAACTCATAGAGCATTGTCGGGATTACCAATCCAGGCTAAATCCCCTACAACGACAATTACTCTAATGAGCTTGGATCCGAATTACAGTCAAAGCTAAATTGAGACCCTAATTGGATTACCCGTCCGGCCTAAATCTATTTTTCACATATTCTTCGGGAGGGCTATATCGAGATAGGATCACCCGTCCAAGCTAGATCCTTTTCACCGTCAATTCCTTTTCAGAGATCCATCGAATTTATTTTCCATTTTCATCAAGAATATCAATACTTTATCAATTATCATACAATAAACATACAAATCATATTCACATCAATAAAAATATGTTTCAAGCATTTAAGAATATAATTCAAGTTACACGAACTTACAATTCGATTTTTATACTGTCGAAACCATTTTTAAAATCCGGGTTTAGAAAAATGGGAATCGACTTTAACAAACAAAAATGGGAGTCGCCACCAATCCCTTTTTTACCTAGGTGTGATTGGATCACCTTATAAAATGTTTTATTTTAAAACATTTAATTTTGGTCCACTAAAAACCAGAAAACAGGTTCGGGAGTCGGTTACGTATGAGGAAGGGTTAGCACCCTCATAACGCCCAAAAATTGGTACCTAATCGATAAAATTATATCTAAATGTTTGAAATTTGAAAGGAATTCAAAAATATGATTTCTAAAAGAACTTCGAGCAATTTGATTTAAAATTTGAGAGTTCCTCGTTCCGAATGAATATAAACATCACATCCAGTACGATTGGACACGATATTTTTTAAACACTCGTAACTAAGATTATCTCACGATTTACAAAGCTTCGAACAATTTTGATTTAAAATTTGACAGTTCTTTGATCCAAAAGAATATAAACATCACACCCAATACGATTGGACACTAATTTCTAAATTTTAAATATCAAAACATTGCCTTATTTTAAAATGCCTTTAAATAAAATATTAATTTTGTGAAAATGTATTTTTATTTGAAACCATAGCCATGTGGTAATATCGCATTTGTATATTATCGAATATAAAAAAACAATTATAACATGCTAAAATTTAAAATAGGCAATATGAAATACAACTAAAATAATTAAAGTAAGAAAACTAATACAATAAGAATAATAATATAGGTTAATATAAAAATAATAGTAAGATGAAAAACAATGGTAATGAAAATAATATACATAATATTAATAATAAAATAATAAATAATACTAATACTAATAATACTAGCGTTAGTTATAAATAAAATAATAGTAGTATTGATATAAAAATAATATATATATTGTATAAAAATATATTGTTAAAAGAATAAATAATATGTAACTTTAAATAAAATTACATTTATAATAATCTAAAAATAATAAAAATAAATGTATTATAAATAAATTTTATACCAAGTAAAATTTTAGAATATAATATAATATAATATTATAATTAAAAATATAATATAATAAATGATATATTATTAAACTAAATAAAATACTATATAATAATTAAAATAATAATACATATAATATATATATATAAATTTTATACCATAAACAAATTAATATATAAATAATAAATATAAAATTTTTAATAAAATAAGAATATTTAAAAAATGAATTAAATAAAAAAAAGGATGCAAGAGGGACTAAATTGGAATACCAGAAATAATTTTAGACGTATTTGTAAAAAATTTAAAATGTAATAGGACTTAATTATAAAACAGAAATAATGCGGAAAGGCCTAATATGTAAATAACCCATTTCTCAAAAACACGGATCCTTGACAAGGTCAACTACGCGCGCAGATCTTGAGGGAAACGACGTCGTTTTGGTCTTTACCTAACCACACCAAAATGGCGTCGGTTCTTCGGCTTATATAAATAAAAATTTAGTTAAAAAAATCATTCTAACAACCAGTTTAAAAAAAAACAACAGAGCCTTTAAAAAAACTCTCTCTTCCTCTCTGTCTCCGGCCAACTTCCGGTCTAGTTTCGACGATAGACCACCACACGCGTCGCCACAATCGATCACCGGAGGGCCAAATCGTCCCGTTTTGAAGGTATTTTTCTCACCTTTTCTATTTTAATACTATTTTTTATACAATATATGCATAAATCCACAAAAAATAAAAATACACATAAAGAACGGAAATCACCTGTTTAAACCTTTTTTTTTCTTTTTTATTTCTCTGAATAGTTTTTGTATAGATCTCTCTATATGTTTGTTTTTTTTTTTTTTGTCCTTTACAAGTTTAATCTAGGGTTTTTATAACCTAAAAATGAAAGACAAAAAGGAAATAAATCTCTTGTTTTTGCCTATTTGCTTGTTGTCTGTTTCCTTTCCATATGTGCAGGTAAGAGACGAAAGCACGAGGGGCTAACTGCGTTGATGGAGGAGATCGTGGCAATGAGCGAGTTTCTCGGTGGTATGACGACATGCGCGCTGATTTCGGTGTGAGAACGGCTGGATGAGGCTGCGGTATGACGCTCGAGCTCCTGCTGAGGCGGCGTGACGCTCGGGCTATTGTCTCCTGCGTGCAGCGCCTAGGGTTTCCAGAAACCCTAGGCTTCTACTGAGGTTGTTTACTTATTGGGCCTTTTGGGTCCTGCTAGTTTGGGCTATAGGAGTTGGGTTCTGATTCGGGTTAAGTCTGTTGGGTTTGGATTAATGGGTCAGGGTGTAATTGGGTATTGGGTATCAGCTTGGGCCAAGGGTAGTGTTTGGGCTGTAAATGGACGTTGGAATTTATTTTTATTTCTGGTTTATTTCAGCCCGGGCAAAATGGGTTATTACAGCTGCCCCTCTTTGCTTATTATTGTTAAACAAAAATAGAGTAAAGACTATAAAAGGACCAATTTTTCCGGTCTTTGGTGGAGCCTTGGCTTCTTGGTCTTTTTCAAACGGCTTCTAACTCAACTACAACTCCAAAGATATAAAGCTGAAAGTGCTTTTGATCTGCTTCGTACAACTTCAGGAAGATGAGATCTTCTGTTTTTGATTTGCTCCACTGCAACATCAGGGAGATAAAATCTTCTATCATTAGTCTACTCGCTGCAACTTCAGAGAGATAAGATTAAAAATGTCTTCGATCTGCTTCCTGCAACTTCAGGAAGATAAGATCTTCTATCTTCAATCTGCTTTACTGCAATGTCAGAGTGATAAGACTGAAAATGCCTTCTGATCTGCTTCTTGCAACCTCAGGAAGATAAGATCTTCTGCTTTCGATTTCCTCCACTGCAACTTCAGGGAGATAAAATCTTCTTTTTTAGTCTACTCCACTGCAACCTCAGGGAGATAAAACTAAAATGTCTTCGATCTGCTTCCTACAACTTCAGGAAGATAAGATCTTCTGCTTTCGATTTGCTCCACTGTAACTTCAGGAAGCTAAAATCTTTTGTTTTTAGTCTACTCCACTGCAACCTCAGGGATGCTAGACTGGTGGTTAAATATGTTCCACTACTGCTTAGGGAGACAAGATTTATCGTTATCTTGGTCCACTACTGCTTAGGGTGACAATATCTACAATCTTTGACCTATTCCACTACTAATCAGGGAGATAGGGCCGGTGGCTTAAATCTATTCCACTACTGCTTAGAGAGACAAGACTTGCAGTTCGATCTTGGTTCCCTACTGCTTAGGGTGACAAGATCTACAATTTTTGACCTATTCCACTGCTGGTCAGGGAGATAGGGCCGGTGGCTTAAATCTGTTCCACTACTGCTTAGGGAGATAAGACTTGTCGTTCGATCTTGGTTCCCTACTACTTAGGGTGACAAGATCTACAATTTTTGACCTATTCCACTGCTGGTCAGGGAGATAGGGCCGGTGGCTTAAATCTGTTCCACTACTCTTTAGGGAGCCAAGACTTACTGTTTGATCTTGGTTCCCTACTGCTTAGGATGACAAGATCTACAATCTTTGACCTATTCTACTGCTGGCCAGGTAGATAGCACTGGTGGCTTAAATCTGTGCCACTACTACTTAGGGAGACAAGATTTTCCATTCGATCTTGGTCCTCTACTTAGGGTGAAAAGATCTACAATCTTCGACCTATTCCACTGCTGGTCAGGGAGATAGGACTGATGTCTTCGATCTACTTCCTGCAAACTCAGGAATTGGCAGATCTGTTATTTTCAATCTGATCCTTGTAAGCTTAGGGATCTCCAGATTGATATCTTCGATTGGCTTCCTACAAGCTCAGGAATTGCCAGATCTGCTATCTCCAATCTTCTCCACTACAAACCCAAGGATGTCAGACTGGAATCTTCAATCTTACTACATGTCCTTTAGAGGACATAACCTATAGAATGGATATATGCTTTTGTCTAATAATTAGGATGCCTTGATCAAAATGCATCAAATGCTCCTAATTGGACATGCTATGATATGTAAAAATGATATGAGTATGGTTCTCGCTCAAGGTGTTATCACTCATTTATCCGTCAAGGTTTCATCTTCGTTCCCCTTGAAGTATCTTTTTTTGCTTAATTATTTTGCCCCATGGTAATTCTGAGTCCACTCCACTCGAACTTTGGGACATGAAGTTTATGCCTCCTACTGTAATAACATTTGGCTTCTTCCATCCAATCTATTACCACTCAGAGGTATAGGACTTGTATCATTTTCCATCATTCCCATGAATGCAGGGTCTCTCGACAATGATCCCCTTTTATACTTGGCTTGACCTTGTTCGTCATTTGCCAATATGGTATCACCAACGAAATTGTCTTATCCAATAAGGATCCGAAGAGATAATCATTTTCCAATATTTCCAATCCCTTAGGCTTGGTGAGTTCTGAACAATAGTCTTGTTTTAGATTCTCATATTATTTATAAGCTTCTAGAGTAATATAAGAAACTCCTTTTATGAAAGTGTTTTTAGTCCATCGATCATTATTACAATAACTGCTTGAAAAAGAACATAGAAATGGACGAGAAAGAAATTAGTCAAGAGCATAGCGTAGAAAAATAATTTAATCAAAGATTAACCCATGCAATAAAAGAAAATTGATTTGGATGTATCTTAAAAAGAATAAATCAATCAAAGATAAGGAATCCAAAAATGGATAGGATAGAAACTAGGTGCCCCAGATATTGCAGCCTGAGCTTCTTTGTTCCAACTTCTTAAGATCTACTTTAAGCTCAATATGTGTTTAAGGGATTAGGAGTACTTTGTCAATGCCCCAAGACGTAACATACTTCCTCTTTGTTAATTCAAATATAGCAAGACTACTGTATGCCCCACTTTTTATTCAAAATTTGAGCCGCCCTTTTTGAGTTTTTAGCTCAAAGTCCCTTTGGTCTCAAAGCGCCCTTTGCGGGTTTTCACCTTGGCCTCTCCTTTTTCTTTTCTTTTCTTTTCTTCTTCTTCTTTTTTTTTTTTTGAATTTAGACTTAAGGTGCCCTTTGCGGGTTTTCACCTTGACTCTTTATTTTCAAGTAAAATCTTTCTTGATCGAATCTAAATTCTCTAGATTAGGCAAGTCTTTGGCATCCGTCTCAGTCAATATCAATGATCCTTTAGAATAGGCCTTATATAAGTCCTTCCTAGTTTGGCATATGCTTTCCTCTAAAATCATTGTGTAGGAAAAATCTGCTTCAACATTAGGTTCCCCTTGTGGAATTCACTTGGATGAACCTCCTTGTTGTAAGCTCGCATCGTCCAACCGTGATGGGCTTCAATTCCATAATGAGCAAGATGTTACCTCAGTGAAGGTTTTGGCCGACGTTTGATAAGACAGAGGGCAACGGTAGCTTCTTATGCCAATCCTTACAAGTCTAAGTCATCTTTCATCTTTTTTTTCTTTTTTTTTTGTAGCTTTTACTGTACAGTGATATGTTGCCTGATCTTTAGACAAATTGTAAACTTTAACTTTGTACAGTTATCCATTCTGTACTGGCATCTGATCCATTCCTTTATTCTTTTTTTTTTGAAATTTAATGACTGTTGACTTCGCAATATTGGCATATGAAGTAACATACACCCTCTTAGTGAAGTAGATGATGACCATGACAGTGAATCGATGTCAACTAGAAGCATTTGACAAGATTGGCCCCGCAATATCCTTGCCCCACAGATGGAAAATTCGTGAAGAACTGGAGTAAGCCTATGAATCTTGTCTTCTTAGATACGACATAACTGATACCATCCCTTTCTCTATAGATTGGCAGTGCCCTATCTTCTTGTTTAGCCCGCGTCTTATTAGCCCAGGCATGTCCTAAAATGATCGTGTGAAAACATCTTTGAATTCTTGAAGATAACTCATTAATGTCTCGCCTTATTTCTATGATGAGTTAGGCTACAATCTTCACTCCTTTCCTAGGCTCGTAATATCCAATGACCCTTTGTAGAGTAAGTCTGTTTTTCATCTTATTAAACCATTCTTAACAAGTCAGAAGATATGTCACAATCTCTGTCGTCTTCAAAATTCTGAGATCCCCTAGACCCATATCTTGTTCCAAAAAGGAGTCAGTAACAATGTCGCTCATGACATTGATATCTGGATACCTAGGTACGAAGGCGAACAAATCCAAAGAATAAATGATTCTGAGGATGATTATTAGTATGGTCATGGATAAAGTATGAAAGAATATTCTAGAAAACAAAAGAATGTACAGTATAAAATAGAAAGAATAAAAGAATATGTGCTCAAACAAATGCATTTTATTGAAATAAAATTTTAAACATAAGCCTATTACATAAAAGAATTTTTGTTGCCTCTAGGCTCAAGACAACAAGCATGTTTTGAACATTACTCTAGATTAACCCTAAAAGTATAGGGTTTCTTCCATAGTCTTATTATTCAAAACACTCTCAACTACACAAGGGTTTGGAAACTTCGTTCTCTGATTCCCTCTTTGATTTCTTCAAGGAGTAGCAACTTTCTTGTTTCCTCCTTCACTCACTGCATTCACTACCTCATTAAAGAGATCAGGTTTTGATGGATCGTCGAACTTCACAACTCCCATTTTAATAAACCTTTCGACCAACTTTTTAAACGTATTGCAGTTTTCGATTGAGTGACCCTTTATTCCAGTGTGGTACTCACATTTGGCATTATTGTTATACCATTTTGGGAACAGAGGTTGCAACGGTTTCGAATAAAATGGGGACACTACATGTGCGTCAAACAAACTTTGTATAGCTCCTTATACGTCATGGGGATTGGCGTAAATTGGAGCCTTTCAGAGTTTTGCCTTGGGGAAACCTGATTGCTGGTAACTACCATCCTTGGCTGATTTACTGTAATTGGCTCTGAATGACTCTTGTTATACCTACCGACATTATTCGTTTTCTTTTCCTTCTTCTTCAAGGCTTTTGAGGTCCCTTCTTCTCTTTCCTTCGTTTCTACCAGAGCAACCGATTTGGCTTGATCATTGATCGGGTTAAAACCTATTGGGCAGTAAACAATGTCTTCTTCCTCATCCATACTGTTAACTGCTGAGTCACTCTTTTTCCAAGTCCTCCAGCTAGTAACTGGGTTAGCTGGCCTATGATATTCTTTTGAAATTTCCATATTTCTTGTTGAATTTCAGTCAATTGCCCCTGCATTTGTATTTGCATTTGCTCTATTCTCTCTAATCTTTGCTCCATGTTTTCCAGGTTAACTGAAACAGTTTACCTAATTAGGGTCCTTTTATAAAAGTCTAATGTAAATGATGCAATGTAATGCGAATGCATGAATGCAAAGAGGTATCGATTTTGATCAACTTCATTTTAGAAAACTTTATTAGAAAACAAAATCTTTACATAAAACGGACTACTATATGCTTTCGTCCTAAGTCCTAAAGTTTTGACCCAAATAAACCACAATCTGACCGTAGCTCATATTTCATACTTAACGTATTAGCCTATGATCCCAAAATCTGTAGATGATCAGCTACCTCTTGAATCTGAACTATTGCTTCACCCATGAGGTAATCCTGATTTTTAACTTGGTCATGAGAATGATGAAGCTTTTCTTTCCAACGCTCCTCTCTTATTTCAAGAAACTCGATCCGAAGTTCACAACTGTGTAATACTAATTCTAACCCCTCATTTCCTCAATCGATTGCATAATTACGGCTTCAATGGTAGTGAAGCGACTGTCCAAGCTTAGCATTCACCCTAGCTAACGCTATACTCAAAGAGAGTCTTCCGCTTCCATGGCTCATAAAGATCAAAATTTTTCCTAGACAAAGAAGGAACTGCGGAGATCTAGGAAGTTTAAACTGTATCTGTTCAAACATTTCCCAACTCTAACCACAAGTGAAAGGCATCTATTCTGGTTCATCTCTTTGAATATATCAAATGGGGGATCAATACGAATTCCTTTCATTTCTCCACAATGAATCAAATCTATTCCAATGTTGTTTGGATCACAACGAGGAGTCAAGAAATTCACAACAACCCATCTTTCAATCCTATATAGTTTTTAATTTCCTTTTTTCCACCTCCATTTGGGTTATCTTGGCCATCGGGGCTTGCATTTCCATTATTTCTAGTAGGTGCAACATCTTCAAGTACAACAGTAAACTCAAGCTTGTTGTTTAGTAGCAGACCTATAATAAATAAACTCTTTTTACCATCATAGGCAAAATTCTTTCCATCCAAATCATTTTTGTAGATCTCATTCTGTCAGTCACTTTCCTTCCAACACTCTTACCGTCCACAGGGTGACCATCTTCATATGAAAGAGAAATATTGTACTGGTAAAAGTGTCTATCCATATTCCCCACGCTTACTTTGAAGTGATTTGTGAGTATAGTTACCTTTTGCCCACCAAGCCTTACCATAGGATGTCGTACAATCTTCTTTACATCCGATTCTGCTTTGATCAGAACACATCAAGAGGCACAGTTGGCAGGGATTTTGGCGCTGCCCCATTTCCTTCTTGCTAAAATGAATCCATACCCTCTTTCTCTAATTGCCTATGCTCTAACTATATACGAACGACTGCATTGTCTTCCATTTTATCAAGGAATTCGTTCTCCATAACCAGCTTTCTAACTTAGAAACTGACCATAAATCGATACCTCTTAAAATATTAAATGACATGTACGAAAATAAACACAACAAATTAGCATCGCAGAATAAAATATAAGGCAAGTAGAATATAATGTTATGTAATGCATGAATGCAGAGAAAGAGAGGCGTTGATTTTGAATTCAATTCCATTAGAAAAACTTTTCTAGAAAGTAAATTTCTTTACATAAAATAGATCGCATACACGGTTTTGCACTCATATTCCAAGCAAAAACATTAATCCCCTTCTTCGCAAAGGTCGAATCTTGCAAACTTCTAATAGATGCCTCATCTAGCTCTTTTTGCTTGATCTGGGCCGTGACTTATTGTTCACTTATTTCCATAATGCTCATTAGCCTCTTCAAAAAGCCGAGACGTGGTGATTGTCGAATAGTCTTTGTCAGCTTGAATCCTTAGGTATTAAGGTCTTGTATTCCTTCGCCGGCTATCAGTCTTCTTTTATTGTGTTTACTTGGACCATATTCGGACGAGACCGTATTATAATCCACTTTATCAAAAAACCCATTTTATTATGACAAACTTTTCTATTTAGCAATCGAATTTGAAATCAACACCTCTTTTCTATGACGTGAATGCAATGCAATCAAAACAAAAGAAAACCCATTAACATAGGAAAAATAAATAACATAGAACACCTATCAGGGTGACCATTAGGGTATGACATAGTTCTACCTAGGGTAAGCCCTTAGGTTTTCTACGTGTGGTTCAGCTCTAAAGTTGAGGTACCCGAACCAGCAGATTCCTCAATCCTCATCCATTATAGGCTCATATGGACTGAGTTCGATTCAGGGGAATACATTTCCCTATGGCCATGCAGAAGTGAAAACTTCATGAAGACATAGGTACAGATGTGTTCCGAAAGCAATCCACTAGCCCATGCGGAGGTGAAAACCTCATGAAGGCATAGCTTCTCGCTCCCACTTAAGGGTGTGACCACGACGATCATGCAGTGCAATGCAAAGAGATATATTTTAAAATCACATGCAATAAAAGGATCATATTTTTAAAATCAGAATTTTAAATTCGAACAAAAGGACATGAAATTATCAATTTTATGGCCTGACTCTCTTGGTCCCCAGTGGAGTCGTCAAGCTGTCAAAACCATTTTTAAAATTTGGGTTTAGAAAAATGGGAATCGACTTTAACAAACAAAAAATGGGAGTCGCCACCAATCCCTTTTTTACCTAGGTGTGATCAGATCACCTTATAAAACGTTTTATTTTAAAACATTTAATTTTGGTCCACAAAAAACCAACAAACATGTTCGAGAGTCGGTTACGAATGAGGAAGGGTTAGCACCCTCATAACGCCCAAAAATTGGTACCTACTCGATAAAATTATGTCCAAATGTTTGAAATTTGAAAGGAATTCAAAAATATGATTCCTAAAAGAACTTCGAGCAATTTGATTTAAATTTTGAGAGTTCCTCGTTCCGAATATAAACATCACATCCAGCACGATTGGACACGATATTTTTTAAACACTCGTAACTAAGATTATCTCATGATTTACAAAGCTTCGAACAATTTTGATTTAAAATTTGAGAGTTTTTCGATCCGAAAGAATATAAACATCACATCCAGCACGATTGACACGATATTTTTTAAACTCTCGTCACTAAGATCATCTCATAATTTATAAAACTTGTTAAAAAGATATTTAATTATTTAGCCAAACGGAAAATCACAACCCAGCGCGATTAGGCACTATTTCCCAAATTTCTAAATATCAAAATATTGCCTTATTTTAAAATACCTTTAAATAAAATATTGATTTTGTGAAAATATATTTTTATTTGAAACCATAACCATGTGGTAATATTGCATTTGTACATTATCGAATATTAAAAAACAATTATAACATGCTAAAATTTAAAATAGGCAATATGAAATACAACTCAAATAATTAAAGTAAGTAAGAATAATAATATAGGTTAATATAAAATAATAGTAAGATGAAAAACAATGGTAATGAACATAATATAAATAATATTAATAATAAAATAATAAATAATACTAATACTAATAATACTAGGGTTAGTTATAAATAAAATAATAGTAGTAGCGATATAAAAAAATATATATATATATATTGTATAAAAAATATATTGTTAAAAGAATGAATAATATATAACTTTAAATAAAATTACATTTATAATAATCTAAAAATAATAAAATAAATGTATTATAAATAAATTTTATACCAAGTAAAATTTTAGAAAATAATATAATATAATTAAAAATATAATATAATAAATGATATATTATTAAAATAAATAAAATACTATATAATAATTAAAAAATAATACATATAATATATATATAAATTGTATACCATAAACAAATTAATATATAAATAATAAATATAAAATTTTTAATAAAATAAGAATATTAAAAAATGAATTAAATAAAAAAAGGATGCAAGAGGGACTAAATTGGAATACCAAAAATAATTTTAGACGTATTTGTAAAAAATTAAAAAGTAATAGGACTTAATTATAAAATAGAAATAATACGAAAGGGCCTAATACGTAAATAACCTATTTCTCAAAAACACGCGGATCCTTCGGGTCGAGTCAACTACGAGCGCGGATCTTGAAGGAAACGGCATCGTTTTGGTCCTTACCTGACCATACCAAAACGGCGTTGTTTCTTCGGCTTATATAAATAAAAATTTAGTTAAAAAAATAATTCTAACAACCAGTTTTTTTAAAAAAGAAAACAACAGAGCCTTTAAAAAAAACTCTCTTCCTCTTTGTCTCTGGCCAACTTCCGGTCTAGTTCCGACGATGGACCACCACACGCGTCGCCACAATCAATCACTGGAGGGCCAAATCGTCCCGTTTCGAACGTATTTTTCTCACCTTTTCTATTTTAATACTATTTTTTGTACAATATATGCATAAATCCACAAAAAATAAAAATACACATAAAGAACGGAAATCACCTGTTTAAACCCTTTTTTTTCTTTTTTATTTCTCTGAATATTTTTTGTATAGATCTCTCTGTATGTTTGTTTTTTTGTGTCTTTACAAGTTTAATCTAGGGTTTTTATAACCCAAAAATGAAAGACAAAAAGGAAACAAATCTCTTGTTTTTGCCTATTTGCTTGTTGTTTGTTTCTTTTCCATGTTTGCAGGTAAGAGACGAAAGCGCGAGGGGCTAACTGCGTTGATGGCGGAGATCATGGTGATGAGCAAGTTTCTCGGTGGTATGGAGACATGCGCGCTGATTTTGGTGTGAGAACTGCTGGATGAGGCTGTGGCGTGACGTTCGGGCTCCTGCTGAGGCGGCGTGACGCTCGGGCTATTGTCTCCTGCGTGCGTCGCCTAGGGTTTCCACAAACCCTAGGCTTCTATTGAGGCTGTTTACTTCTTGGGCCTTTTTGGGCTGTGCTAGTTTGGGCTATAGGAGTTGGGTTACATTCAGGTTAATTACATTTGAGTGCGATTAATGGGTGAGGTGTAATTGGATATTGGGTATCAGCTTGGGCCAAGGGTAGTGTTTGGGCTATAAATGGACATTGGACTTTATTTTTATTTCTGGTTTATTTCAGCCCGGGCAAAATGGGTTATTACATATACTATAACGATAATCTTAGTTTCATAATAAATATTTGAAATAAAACATTATATCATTTCTAATTCAATGTTTATCGATTATAATCGGTCATGTGATCAATTTATGCATAAGTCATTCATATATTTTCCTCCTCCTCCTCTCCATTCCACATCCTTAGTATAAATAACACATTTGTAAGTAACATTATCTATAATTTTTTCACTATTTATTTATGTGAATATTCAAGCTATTCATCCTTATCATAGTCACTGAATTATTTTTATCTTGAGCTAAAAAACTCCAAATTAAGATCTGCTAATTTTCCTTGAAACTAGATTCACATATCTTCTTACCATTAAATTTTCAGAATTTTTGGTTTATCCAATAAATACAGTTTATTCTTTGAAGTCACCCCTGTTCTGCTGTCTGATAGTTCCGACCCTTCTTCACTAAAAATTAATTATCTCCTCATATGGGATTCGGATGATGTTCTCATTTATTTCTCTTGAAAATAGACCTATTCAGAATTTTAAAATATAAATTTAAGCCCATAATTATTTTTATCCAATTTTTTATGATTTTACAAAGTCAGAATAGGGGAACCAGAAATCATTTTAACATTGTCTCACAAAACCTATTATATCTCATGATTTATAATTCCATTGCTTGCATAGAAACTAGACTTAATAAGCTTTAATTCCATATTTTATTCATCCTCTAATTAGATTTCTGAAATTTTAGGTGATTTTTCAAAATTAGACTACTGCTCTTGTTCAAAACTGTTTTAGTGTAAAGTGTTGATTTCCATTTTGCCCTAAATTTCACAGTTTATACAATTTAGTCCTTGTCCAATTAACCCCTCAATTGGGAAAATTTTTCTCAATTAATACTTTATTATACATTTTAAACTACGTCATAACCCTTGAAAATCAGAACTTTAGTATTAGACCTTAATTCCAAACTCTTTCACAATTAGGTCCTAAACCAATTTTCCATCAATTTTACTTGATAAAATCATCATATATCAAAATTAAAGTTTCAATTATATGTTTATTTATCATATTCTTCCAGCATTAAAGTTAGCCACATAATCAAAAACTAACGACATAGTAAGTTGGACCAAATTGTAAAAGTCCAAAAACATAGAAATTTCAAGAAGAAAGCAAGAATTAAACTTAAATGAAGCTAGAGTATGAAAACCAAATTGAACCCTCTTCTATGGCTATTTTTCAGCTGATGAAAATGAAGAGAAAGGAAGAGAATTCTAGATATTCCAATTTGGTCTCATTTTTATTTAGCTAATTTTGACAATTTTCCAATTTTGCCCTTATTTCACCCATTTCCTGATTTTTCTCAGCTATTGCCGCCCAAAATATCTGCTTTGGACTTATTTTCACTTTAGGTCCTTCCTCATTTGACAATTGAGCTATTTAATCCTTCTAGCAACTTTTACACCTTTTTCAATTTAGTTCTTTTTATTTAATTAACCACCCGAACATCAAAATTTTCTAACGAAATTTTAATACTACCTTATTGACACTCCGTAAATATTCATAAAAATATTTATGGCTCGGTTTATAACACCGAGATCTCGATCCCTCTTTTTCTCAATTTCTTAACCAAATAAATCTTTATAAAACACAATTTACTATTTCAAAAATATTTTAAAAGCTACATTTGACTCTTAAATATTAAATAATATAATCTACGAGTTCATTTTTGAATTTGATGGTCTCGAACTATATTTCCGACATTGCTGAAATTTGGGCTATTACACATAGTATGATCTTAATATAAGTGACTATGGTAATGGAAATAAACGTGATATCAATCTATATGGTCTAAAGACCTTAGTTGAAAATCTCAACTCATGTGAACTATGTTTTGGAAAAGTCCAGTTATGAAAATGGTTTATTGTTACAGTGAAAGTTTAAAAATTTTAAAACCGAGCCATTTTGTGATATTTATAGTAATAAACATTCTATTAAAAACTAAAAAAATACTTGTGTTTTGTGCGAGACAAATTTGAAACATTCTCGACTTTTAACCAAATGACTTTCTCCACTCTCCTCTTACCCAAATTGCGTCGAGTGTGGGATCGAACAATAAGAACCAAACACAAAATCAAAAGAAATTTATTACTTTTAGCAAGAAAGTAATTCTCTCAATAGAAACTAATAGAAATTTTTATTATTTTTTTGACATAATAACAATATATGAGGCACACCCTAGATAAAAAAAAAAACATTAGGGTTACATTTCCTCACATGTAAAATGAGGGGAATTGGACCTTTTATGTATTGAATCCAATTATATGTGCTTCATAAACTTTTGACCTAGCACTTTATAATTTAATCTAGCATAATATTTGTTTTTATTTCTAAAATAGATATTATTAATTAAATTAATTAATTATATTAAATTTTCAATTGAATAATTTTCTCAATTCATTTCTATTTTCGTTCAATGACAACTTTACCGTAAATGTACGAGATAATATATTTAATTTTCATATTCAATGAATTCATAATGACTAATTAATTTACGTCCATTTTCAAACTTCAATTATTTAAATGTAATTAATTAAATAAAAATTAGGAAATGTTATATTTATTCTCAAGTTATATCTATACTCAGTCAGAAAACATATTCATTTGTGAATGTGACATGTTTCTGTAACTTCATCATTTCTATTCATTTTTTTTTTTTTTGCATGCAATTCATTTCTGGTTTGAATGGGCTAGTAGAGGGACCGATTAGAAACATGTAATTAGGGTTCAAATAATTTCTAATTAACTTTTAGCTTTTCGTTTACTAATTATAACCTTATTTAGTCATGGAGTCATTCTACTATAGTATTGTGACTATGCTCTTATTAATTACATACCATTACTGAAAGCTACTTAATCAATAATTTATATAAAATGTAAAAATAAATTTTATGAATTAAAATATATATTTTTTAAAGTTTCACTATCACAAATATAGTACATTTAGAGGTATAAGAAAATGACAAATATAATGTCCAGCCAACTACAATGTAGAATATCAAACTAATACAAAAGCAAGGTGGACCAATAATCGGAAAAAAATTAGACCAAACCTGCACATGGTGGGATTTGAACTTAGATACTCAAAACCATATTAACCAACAAACCAAGGTTTCATTGGAGAAATTATATCATATTTTAGGGTAAACTACATTGTTAGTCACCCTAAAGAGGGGTTGTTACTATTTGGTACCTCTTGAAATATTTTTTTTTGGTTAATTTGGACACTCAAAAAAGAAATTGATCAAATCAGTCATCCCATTGTTAAATAGTACCGAAGACTAACAATGCATTTGTAGGAAAAAAAAATTGGACTGACAAAAATAGGAATAATCTTTATTTAGAGTGATTGACGAGTAGTTTGCTCTAATTTTAGAGTGACTAATGTGAAAATGCACCTTTAGTTTTCGTTACCATTCAATGGTGGAGTGGCCAAATTAACAAAAAAGAAAAAAGAAAAAAATGGAATGACTAAAATAGGAACGACTCATATTTAGAGTGACTAATGGGGTAGTTTACTTTATTTATTATTACCAAAGCTAGTGGGTAATATTAATGTCAAAAAGCACTATAAATTATAAATTATCTTTTTTGGGGGTTAATGTACAAATTTACTATTATACTTTAGGTAAAATTTGAAATTTGCCACTATATTTTAATTTATTGTTTAAAATTTGCCCTTATACTTTTAAACTAAAGGTAAAATTTACCACTCTACTTTGAACTCTATATTAAATTTACGAGTTTACTTGATTGAATTTTACCATCCAAAGTTAACTTTTAAATAACTTGAGGACAATTTAATAAAATATTAATAAATTAATATAATGTTAAATATTAAACTAAACTCTTATTTATATCTCTAAAAAGCCTCTTATTTTATAATAATAATAATAATAATAATAATAATAATAATAATAATAATAATAATAATAATAATAAATTAATTTTCCTTTTTATATTTTAAGTTCAAGCCTTTCCTTTATTAAATCAAATTCGAAGTTAATTGATTAATTTTTAGTTGTCAATAAATTATTGATTTTATTATTAACTATTAAAGTAAATTATTTGAATGATATTTTCATTATATTTTGTTTTCAAACTATCAAAATCGATATCAAATGTTAAATTTTAGTTAAAATTTAAAGTAGGTGAGAGGATTTAATAAGATTTAAAATTAATGACAAAGTTGAATCATATAAATGTTAAAGTGATAAAGTTACCTATATTCTTCAAGTATATACCCTAAAAAATGTCAATTAATAAATTTTAGTAAAAAATTAATATTAATTTTAGTACGGTGTGACAGATTTAATTATAATTTTTTATCATTACAATATTGAGATTAAAATATTGCAAGAGGTGAAAGAGAATGATATAATTTGAATTGGTATCATCTAAGTGCGTAACTTGCTTGAAGCAAAATTTCTATGATTATTATGTGGAGAAGTGCAATGGTAGTTGAGAAGTTGGTTTATTTTTGCCGATGGCTCAGCGGCAAATATATGCGGATTTCAAAATTGATTGATATAAGATATAAGATTTAATCCTGTTTTTGTAAACCTTTTCTTCTTCTCTATTATAATGTGATTGTTTACTTGTATATATAAAAAATCTGTACAGTTATCTTGATTGAGTTTTAAGTGGACTATTTCCACCATTAGAAAATAAAAATAGAAAACCAGATGTCAAAATCCAACCGACCCACACCTATAATTCAACAGAAAAAGTTATGAAAGAAAAGACGGAAGCATAATTAAAAAAAAGACAGGAACATGGGATAGCTGAAAATGATATCGTCTGTTTCAAGATGTACTGGTGTATGCGATGGAAGAAGAATTAAATTAGCCTGCTGAAGAATGGTTCACGGAGTGATTTGAAAATACATGAATTATAAAACTAAGAGAAAAACAGCCAACATCATAGACTAGTTCAATCGTATTCAACCTATAAATGCCTAGTCCTTCCATGCAAGGCTTCTCATATCTCATCGATCAATAAAACTTGTAAGCATCTAAACTAGAAAAAGCTACCTTACCTCCATGGAAGGCTTTCATTTCCTCCAAGCCCTTTTCATCTTAGCTCTGGCATCCTCTTTGGCCTATGCCTCCGATCCTAGCCCTCTTCAGGACTTTTGTGTAGCCATAAATGACCCCAATGATGCTGGTATGTTCCATCTTCCTTAGCTTTCAGTCTATGGACCTAGAATATTGCTGCTTTCTACCTTAATGGAACCCCTTTCTTATGGATGGTATGATATTACTGACATTTCTTACTTTCATGCAGTGTTTGTAAATGGGAAAGTATGCAAAGACGCAAAGCTTGCCACAGCAGATGACTTCTTCTTTTCTGGACTCAATATCGGAAAAATCACATCAAATTCAGTTGGATCATCTGTCACTCCTGTCAATGTTGCGCAAATCTCAGGACTTAACACTCTCGGGATATCTTTGGCTCGAATTGACTATGCAGCTAATGGTGGTCTAAACCCTCCTCACACTCACCCTCGTGCCACGGAGATTCTTGTGGTCTTGGAAGGCACGCTCTATGTTGGTTTTGTTACATCCAACCCAGATAATCGTCTAATTGCCAAAGTCTTAAACAAGGGGGACGTTTTTGTGTTCCCAGTTGGTCTCGTTCACTTCCAATTCAATCCAGGAAAGAGTAAAGCTGTTGCTATTGCTGCTTTGAGCAGCCAAGATCCTGGTGTTATTACAATAGCAAATGCAGTGTTTGGATCAGATCCATCTATTAATCCCGATGTTCTTTCCAAGGCCTTTAAATTGGACAAAAGTATGGTGAAAAGTCTCCAATCCAAATTCTGATGATACTGCAATGTTGAATGATTGACATCCCTTGTTAATGCAAACATTCCTTATGGACTCTCTCTACTTATGTAAGCCTGTCTGTTTGAATTATAGCATATTATGAAGTTGCAAGTTGTTCAATGGACAAAAGAACTCTATTCCATTACAGATCTCTAGAAGAAATGCAAGACCTTACATTCATTCATCCACTAATTGTTTGCAGGATTGAAGCCACAAGTATATCTGAATTCACCTAAAAGAATGATTGATGTGATCTAAAGAATCAGAGTAACCAAGTTGAAGTCGGAAACGGGTTACTCGGTTCAAAGATGTGCCAAAAAGAAAATAAAAGCTACAATTCCTCAAACTGGTGCAGATACCAGAAGAATAAATTCTAACAAAAGAAATGAAGTTGAAATATAATGATTGATGAGCACTCAACCGTTGATGGTAAGAACCAAATCTAGATGAGCTTGTAATAGCAGTTCTTTCCAGATAGAAGAATTTTATAGCCTTTTCCGCAAGGGCACTTGAAATGAAGGTCCAAGCATTCCCCAATTTTCTCCACTCTCACAGCTTCTTCACAATCTGGCTCACCATTATCCTATAACAACAAGCTCCACATATTAACACCAAGAATTAAAAATCCTTTTAGTTGCACCATTTTCTTGGAAATCAAACAGCAACCAAAAAGCAAAGACCCCACAGAAATTAGAAAAGCAAACCTTGATTGCCTCAGTGGTGCACAGTACATCTTCAACTTCTCGCATAGCCTCACCCCACCAATTGCTCATTTCTTTCATCCGCTCCTTCATTCTCTTCAATCTCTGCCATTCGCATGTATAATAAATCAGCCATGTATCAAGAAAATAACAAAAGCAGTTTGCAATGAAAGAGAAAACCAACCTTGGCACTGGGACTCTCTTCCTTGACCAATTCCACCCCCATCTCGTAGGAGCTTGAAGACCTTGACAAGGACTTGGCGGGAGAAAAAATGGGATCAGATATAGACCTGCTTAAGACAGGGGCTCTTGGAGGCAATGAAGAAGAAGCACTTCCTTTCGACAGTGGGGTATCTTCTAAGGCCTTTGCAGTGTCCGAAGGGCTAGGTTTTGTAGGTGTATAAGGGTCAGAAGTAGAGCGTTGAAGCAGTGGAAGAGGGATCTTGGAGAAGCCAGAAAGGGAGTAGTGATTCTCGAGCAAAGGCTTTTTGGACTTGTGTTCAGCGATTGATTCAGGAGAAGAACGTTTCATTGGGTTGGAAGCGGTGACATTGCAGGCACAGGTTGTGCATGAATGGTGGTTTTGCTGGTTGTTCTTGAAGTTATCAAGGTGGAGGAGGGATAGGTTGATGGGTTCTTGGAGTTTAAGGTCATCTTCTTCCTGGTTTGGAATTTCAAAGCCTGGTTCTTGGGTCATTTCATCCATTGCTTCTGCCTTTGTTGATTCTTCAAAGCTTTCAATCTTTATTTGAGAGACACTGTTTCGTATTTGAAACGCATGGGGTGAGGCAGTGAAACTATTGAGGGTTTATATAAAAACTTTTGATGGGGGTGTACGGATGATTCTTGAATCTTGATTTGTGTGACAGTAATTGTAATTGACAACATTCCATATCATATGATCGTTATAACATGCAGAAAGGTTTTATTAAGCCAAAGAACATAAGCAAAACTTCTTTATTTTTTATTTTTATATTTCAATCCACGAAATACCAAAATTCAAAGCAACAAATGAAACGTTATCCAGACAAGACGATCATCAATTAGACAAGTTTTTGGTTATCCCACCATAATTGGATCGAATTTGGTTAACGATATTATTATCCATCTGGAAGGCCTTGGCAAGAACATCAGAACAGATGGCAGGGTCTGAACCAAACGGTACATTTGGAATGGTAATAGTCCCTGGGTTTTGGCTACTGAAAGCAGAAAAGGCAACAACATGAGTCTGCCCTGTGTTCTGCTGGAAGTGAATCAAACCGATTGGGAAAACAAAAGCATCTCCAGGGTTTAAGACTTTGGTGAAGAGATGGTTATCCGGGTTCGATGTAGTGAATGAAGCCAACGCGGAGTGTGCCCTCCAAAACGACTAGGATTTCGTTGGCATGAGGGTGAGTGTGAGGAGGGCTTAGTCACCCATAAGATGAATAGTCAACTCGACTTATGGAAATGCCTATAGTGTTAAGTCCTGGCATTTGTTCATCATTGGCTGGAGTGACCACCGATCTTACCCGGTTTGATGTATTTCCTCGAATGTTGAGCCCTGAAAGGAAGAAGTCCTCTAGGGTTGCAGGCTTTGGGTCTTTGCAGAACTTGCCATTAACAAAAACTGCATCAATGGAAAGAAAAGAAAATTACTTCACTACTTTCACACTTACCAAATGTTGGATTTTTTTATGAAGGAGGGGTTGAAATAGAAGCAAAAAGATGCAAAATGGAGAGGTTAATTTTATTAAAAAAATGATACGTAGTTTACATTTAAATAAGCTGAAAATAATAATAAAATATTACAATTTGACTTTAATCTAGTGACTAGATTTATATAACTTTTTTTTTCATTGGCTGGTTTTTGTCTAATAACATGCCAATATGTCTAATCAAAATTATCACTGCTTCAGTGCAAGTTGGTAAGTTGGCAACTTGTAGAGTGAAGAGCTCGTAGGTGAGCTCTCAAGTTTGGTGAGCTCCCAGTCTTGGTAAGCTCGCACATTTTGGTAAGCTCATAGTTCTTGGTGAGCTCTTCTAGTGAGCTCGCAGTTCGCATGGATGGTCATTTCATAACACTCCTCCTTAACCTCCATGCTTTGACCTCCAATATCATAATGTAGCTTTTCAAACATCATTTTCTTAAGAGGTTTTGTTAAGATGTCAGGCAATTGATCTTGTAAATTGCAGTGAACTAGTGTGACTTCCTTGGCTTGCTCCACTTCTCTCACAAAGTGATACTTGATTTTGAAATGTTGTGTTCTACCATGGAACACTGGATTTTGCAATTGCAACAGTAGATTGATTATCACACTTAACCTCTGTTGCTTCTTCTTGCTTCAAATTTAAATCATTCAACAATTTCCTCAACCAAATGGCTTGATTTATAGCAACTGCAGCTGCGACATACTCAGCTTCTACAGTTGACTGTGCCACTGTTTCTTGCTTCTTCGAACTCTAATAGAACATACTTGATCCTAGAGTAAAGAAATAATAACCTAAGGTACTCTTCATGTCTTCAGTGGATCCAGTCCAATATTTAGCATACTTTTGGATGATTTATTCCTTGATTTATGTAAAAAGGTGCTCTTAATCCTTTCTTTTCATGTTTTATACTCAGGAAAGCACCTAGGGACGAAAAGAACGAGAAACGGGCTTAAAACTGGCCAATTTGGGCCAAAGTGGAAATCAACACAACCTGGACTTCAAGCCACACGGCCGTGCCTCGACAATTAACTAGAACACGGCCTAAATACGATTCACACGGCCGTGTCTCCATCAACAGACCCAAACACGGCCTGAAGTCGATTTACACGGGCGTGTGCCATGGGCATGCCCCTGCCGCGGCCAAGAGAAGTTTCACTCGGATTTGGATACTTGAAGGCAAAGAAACACATTCCAAAGCCTATTCAAACACCCGAGTAGGAATTATACTTTAATTAGGATACTTAGGGGCCAAATAAAGCATTCCAAGAGCCTATATAAAGACCCTAAGTGTAACCTGGAAGAGGGCGGTGAGTTAGGCAGTCAGCTAGGCCAAGGAGCCGAGCCAAAAGGCCAGATTCGTGGGAATCACTCGAGGATAGCCAGTTGATTCATCTCAAGAAGCCAGAATTCTACTCAAGACGGCGTATTTCTCCTTCAATTCCTTCAGGGGGTTTTAGGGATTTCTTATGTTTTGTTTTATCTTTTCTCTTGAGATGTTTTTTTTTATCATTATGAACTAAACCCTTCAGATACTTGAAGGGGATGAAACCTAGATGAATCTTGTTATTTTTTTCTGAACTATATGATAAATACTTAGTTTGTTCTTAATTATGTGTCTTTAATTCTTGTGTTGATATTTTCGGGATATTAATTCAAGTATGATGTGCTTAGGTGGTGGAGCAAAAGTCCCTGCTTAAGAGTAGATCTAGCGTAATTAAGCGGAGCTGATGATGCGCCTAGAGATAGGGTGACGAGATTTTGCTGGATTTGGGTGAAACCTAATATGAGAGTCCATAGATCGAGTTAATGCGATTCTAGGGGTTTTAATTAGAAAGAGATTTCAATTAATCAACCTAAGGTTAGACGTTATTCGCCTCGAGAGAGGGTTTAATATAAATTTGGGAGTCTTACGGATCAAGCTAAGGGAATAAATCGTCTGGTTCATTGTTAGATAACAAGTGAAGTCTAGGTGGATTCCTTCTACGGTATCGTCGTAATCAACTGAGTTTTTCTAAAAGTTATTTCTTCAATTTGTTTTTTTATCTTTGCGTCTTAGTTTAGTAATTAGTTAGTTTTTAGTTTAATCAATCAATCACTTCGTATTTAGGCTAAATAATAGAAAGAAAGTAAGGATTAGTACTTTTAATTCCCTTGGGTTCGACAATCCGATCTTGCCTAAACTTTACTACTGTTCGATAGGTGCACTTGCCATAAGTCGTTGTCAGAGTTAGTTTTCAGGTCCAATCATTCTCTTTATAAATTTTAGAACTTGACAATTCAGACGATCAAGTTTTTGGCGCCGTTGCTGGGGAATTAAAATATTATGAAAACCCTATTTTTATTACTTTAGCCATTATTTTTATTTTTATTTTTATTTTTCTCAATTTATTTTATTTTATTGTTTTTGCTAATTTTATTTATTTCTTTTCCTAGTATGTACCTCTAGTTTATGACTAGAAGGAACCTGACAGGACCTCTATTATGCGACAGTGATATTGAAGCTACCGCACGTAGGAATCGCAGAGAAATTAGGCGAGCCTTAAATTACCAAGAAGAATAGCAACAAGGCGAATCCAATCCTACTGAAGGGATGGATGAAAATAATCCACCACGAGATGTGGCAGATGCTCCGCGTACTATGTATGGTTATGCTAAACCTAATTTAACAGGAGCAGAATCTAGTATTGTTAGGCCTGCTATAGCTACTAATAATTTTGAATTAAAGCCTAACACTTTACAAATGATTCAACAATTTGTTCAATTTGATGGTTTGCAGGACAAAGACCCGAATACTCATATAGCTAATTTTTTAGAGTTTTGTGATATCTTCAAAATAAATGGCATTTCTGATGATGCCATACAACTTTGGTTATTTCCCTTTTCATTAAGGAATAAAGCTAAACAATGGTTAAACTCATTACCACGAGGGTCAATAACCACATGGGATCAAATGACCGAGAAATTTTTATTAAAATATTTTCTACAGGCCAAAACGGCCAAATTACGGAATGATATTTCTTCTTTTGTGCAGATGGATTTAGAGACATTATACGACGCATGGGAGAGATACAAGGATCTCTTGAGGAGATGTCTAGACCACGGATTACCTTTGTGGCTACAAGTCTAAACTTTTTACAATGGTGTAAATCCCTCAACGAGACAACTAATAGATTCAGCCACCGGTGGAACTCTGAATAACAAAACTCCTGAAGCAGCCTATGAGTTCATTGAAGAGATGTCGCTGAACAACTATTAGTGGTAAGTTATAAGGACAAAACCAACAAAATCAGCTGGAGTTTTCAACCTCGACGCAGTAACCATGCTATCAACACAGGTAGAGATGATGAATAAAAAACTTGATAGTTTGTGTTCTTCGCAGGTACATCCAGTAATGCAGTGCAATGCAAGTGGAACTGTGGCGAATCCTGAGTACCCACCCTACCAACCGGGCACAGAAAACGAACAGATGAACTATATAGGTAATAATTTCAGGTCTAATAAAAATCCTTATAGTAATACCTATAATCCAGGATAGAGGAACCACCCAAATTTTTCATAGGGAGGTAAAGGAAATCAAGGAAATCAAAGACAACAACCTCCTCCAAATTTCCAAAATCAGCTCTATCCACAGGAAAAGAAGCCCAACCTTGAAGAGATGTTGATAAAATTCATGGCAGCCACAGAAAACCGTCTCCAAGACACTGAGACAACACTGAAAACCCAACAAACATCAATGGAAGGGATCAAAAACCAAGTTAGGGAACTTACTAAGTCAGTCGGGGAAGCTACAAAGTCAGTTGGACAACTTGCCAAGTTAATGTCTGAACAACCGCAAGGGCGTCTACCAAGCAACACCGAGATCAACCCAAACGAGCAAATCCAAGCCATAACAGCTCAAGAAAATGTAGGGTTAGAAGAACCAAATTCAATTCAAGAAAGTGAGGTAGAAAAAGGTAAAGTTGAGGTAACACAAGAAAAGCCAAAACCAGTAATCAAAGAGTACCAACCTCGCATACCTTATCCCGAAGCATTAAAGAGAGACGATACAGAGGAACAATTCGGTAAGTTTCTTAAACTTTTAAAGAAATTACATATTAACTTACCGCTTCTTGAAGCTCTGTCACAAATGCCAGATTCAAGGAAATTTTTAAAATAAATCTTAACGAACTAGCGTAAGTTAGACGAGGAGCCACATGTGGAATTAAACGCAATATGCTCAGTAATTCTACAAAATAGACTACCGCGGAAGTTAAAAGATCCAAGGAGTTTTATAATTCCATGTTTAATTGGTAGTTTAACTGTTGACAATGCTTTAGATGATTTAGGGGAAAGTATAAATGTCATGCCTTATAAAATGTTTAAACAACTAGATCTAGGGAAACCCAAACAAACTAGGATGAGTATACAATTAGCTGATAAAACTGTTAGAATTCCTAGGGGTATTATCGAAGATGTTCTCGTAAAAATTGATAAATATGTTTTCCCAGTTGATTTTGTTGTCTTAGACATGGATGGGGATAATTCAATTCCTTTAATTTTAGTAATACCCTTTTTAGAAACTGCCAGAACTAAAATTGATATTGGTACAGAGAACTCATTCTTCGTGCAGGCGACGAATCAATCAGTCTACAAGCTCTTGACTCTGCCAGAACATCAAGTGATGAAGGTGAGAAAATAAATTCAGTTGATAACCAACTTGTTCAACTTTCACCACAGGAAACACCACAAAGTTACAAACCTGAGCAGGATCACGGACCTCATGCCCAAAAAGAAAAAGAATATGAGGAGAAAATCCTTAGGATTGAAAAACTAGAAGAATGGAAGACACACTTTAAAGAAGAACCGGAACCACACGAAGTAAAACCAAAAGAGCACCTATAAGAGCTCGTCGGAACATCAAATCACTTCAAAATAGGAGATCAGGTACGGTTAGATAAAGTAGATCCTTGCATCACCACACCAAACCTGAATACAACCAAAGGAATCCCTCTTGAGGTACGTAATATCATCCCATACAGAACAGTCGAGGTAAGTAATCCCATATTCAGCAGTTTTAAGGTAAACGCTTCTCAACTCAAACTTTATCATGAAAATAAAACTGACAGCATGAGGGAAGATGTTCAAACATTTAAACCACCCTGATTTTTCAAACACGAGGAAAGTCTAGCTTAAGGCTTTAAACAAGCGCTTCTCGGGAGACAACCTAAGCACTAACACTATCTCTTTATTTCTATTTTTGGTTATTTCTTTTCTATTTTCATTTTTCTCCTTCTCCAAAATTTTAATGAATCAAAAGTGCAAATTCCCAGACCACATAGCCTAGCACACGGCTGTGGCCGTGGTCTTGTGGGTACTCCGAATCGCCGTGCTAATATGGTAGGGATGGTACGAGTCAGAACGAATCAATTTTTCGAAGTCACGGACCCAACCACCATGCCACGGTCGTGCGATGCAGCCATGGCCGACACTGAGAGTTTATACACAGTCATGGAAAACTAAACATGGGTGTGGGAAAAATAATATGCCCCACACCACGGCCGTGCGACATGGCCGTGGGCGAAACTGACTTATCACACACGGGCGATACGATCCACAACAAGGCCGTGCGATGTGGCCATGTGCCCCGACACGCCCATGGTACACGGGCGTGGGACGATGTTAGGATCTAAAACTCTATTTAAACCTCCCCACTCCTCCCTATTTCACCCATTAACCTTCATCCTTACCTTTTTTCCCTTAGATTTCTCTCCTTTTCTCCTATCATTCTTACAACTCTTAAGACACCAAAGCCATGCCGAAGAAGCGTAAGAGACCAACCATAGTCTCCTCAAGGAAGACCGATCTACATAAGTTCATGCCGGCTGCTTCAACCCTCCAACACGCCAAGGGTCTCCGAGACCTTTTCGTTTCTATCTTTCTTTTCTCTTTTGCTTTAATTTCCTTCCCTTTGACTTTTTTATGCTTAGTTTAGCTTATTTTAATTTAGTTTCTTAGTGTCAGGTTCGTCAGGCTGCTTGAGAATCACGCCACCTCCACCGCCGCCAACACCTCCGCAGCCTTAGAGATCACACCCACCTCGCGAACCATCTATTAATAAGGACTTTTTGGTCTATTAATCTTTTCTTTTAATTTCAGTTTTCTTCTTAGTCTCCTTCTCTTTATTTTTCTTGTCTTTAATTATATTATTAGTATATTTTTAATGTTTATCTAGATTTCCTGGCTATATCTTTGCAGGCTCCCCAATTTCTTCATCTAGTACAGAGATTATCGGTAGCCACCCCACCAGGACCATAGAAAACACCACCACCGTCCCCTCAAACTCATCTTCTACTACGACCATTGCCAACTCCCGGAGTCATCTAAAAATTCAAGAAGTGTCACTTCTTCCCTTTTCTTTTGATTTCATTATTACATGATTATTTATCTATCTTTGTACATTGAGGGCAATGTACATCTTAAGTGTTGGGGGTAAAAGTGCCTAACTTTTTGCATTATTCTCAAATCCCTGAATTTTATCTAGTTCTTAAGTAATTTCCTCATATTACTAATTAGGATGAAATTTTTGATGATTTATGATTCTTATTGATATGTTTTTGAGTAAGTCATAATTAATTGTGCATTGATGATTTAAACTTGGAGAATACTAGAGAATCAAGCATGATAAGTCTATTTTTCAAGAATAAAAAATTTTCTAGGTTGTCGAACTGAATTTGAATATCACCTTGAAATTTAAAATTTATAGGGATTGATGTCAAATACCCATAATTTTTGTGAGATTTGAGCCTTATAGAACATATATTCTTTTTCATGTTCACTTTATTTGATTATGAGTGTGTCAACACTGAATTGTTATTCTAGAACTTGCCTCGATTATACATGTCAAGACCACATTTTTTATTTGATATATTGAGATGATAAAGGCACCTAGGTTTTAACCTACTCACTCCACTAAAAAGCATACCATCATAATTAACCCCTAGTGAACCCTGTTGATCCTAACAATCCATTTTATTGATTTACCCATTAATATTAACTCAAAACCCTTTGTATTTGTTATCACCATTCCATTGACTACCCTTCTATCGAGAATTAATTTGATCAGTTGCCTAATTACTTTATTTCAGTTGATAAAGTTCTTTCTATATTATGTATTTATTAGTTTGTTCTTAAAAAAAATTAAGTATATTCATTATTAGTTCTATGTTCTAAGAGCTTGTATGTTTAAATTTAGCACCTTGAAGAAGAAGAACGTATTATTAGTATTTTCATGTGATGTAATTATTCAGATTATTAGTTCAATTATTTTTCTAAAAGTTAGGTAATTTGTCAATTCAATCTCGATTCTAAACCTTCTAATTCAGCCTTTATCCACACCTTTAACCCAAGCCCCGTTACAACCCTGTTAAAGACCTTTTGATTTGTGTATCATCTCATATTACAGTGGTGGAGATTTGATTTTCAAGCAAGCCTATGGGATTAACTTTTCAAGTTCGACTTATGAGTGCTTTTTCTTGAACCTTAAACACTTCGAGTGCTTTGAGTGAATCTTTAGTGAGGATGTCAATCCTTTTAGGTTTTAAATTAAAGGTAATCATTTAGATAAGGGGAGACACCTATGTTTTCATGCTACAAATATATAACTTAGAATTATTTGAATCTTTAGGAGTCTTTGAGTTAAATTATCCATGTATAAATTATCTATGAATTATGATGAGGCATTGTTAATGAGAATTATGAATTATGGAAAGTTCGTTTTAATTGTAAGTTGAGAATTTTGCTTGAGGACAAGCAAAAACTTAAATGTGGGGGTATTTGATAAACCGTAAAAGAAACATATTTTAATCACATATTTAACATACTTTTGATGATTTATTCCTTGATTTATGTAAAAAGGTGCTATTAATCCTTTCTTTTCATGTTTTATACTCAAGAAAGCACCTAGGGACGAAATGAACTAGAAAAAGGGCTTAAAACGGGCCAACTTGGGCCAAAGTGGAAATCAACACGGCCTAGACTTCAAGCCACATAGCCGTGCCTCGATAATTAACTAGAACATGACCTATCTATGATTCATATAGCCGTGCCTCCATCAACAGACCCAAACACAGCCTGAAGTCGATTCACACGGGCGTGTGCCATGGGCGTGTCCCTGCCGCGGACAAGAGAAGTTTCACTCGGATTTGGATACTTGAAGGCAAAGAAACACATTCCAAAGTATATTCAAACAATTGAGTAGGAATTATACTTGAATTAGGATACTTAGGGGCCAAATAAAGCGTTCCAAGAGCCTATATAAAGACCCTAAGTGTAACCTGGAAGGGGGCGGTGAGTTAGGCAGTTAGCTAGGCCAAGGAGCTGAGCCAAAAGGCCAGATTTGTGGGAATCACTCGAGGATAGCCAGTTGATTCATCTCAAGAAGCCGAAATTCTACTCAAGACGACGAATTTCTCCTTCAATTCCTTCAGGGGGTTTTAGGGATTTCTTATGTTTTGTTTTATCTTTTCTCTTAAGATGTTTTATTTTATCATTATGAACTAAACCCTTCAGATACCTAAAGGGGATGAAACCTAGATGAATCTTGTTATTGTTTTCTAAACTATATGATAAATACTTAGTTTGTTCTTAATTATATGTGTTTAATTCTCGTGTTGATATTTTCGGGATATTAATTCAAGTATGATGTGCTTAGGTGGTGGAGCAAAAGTCTCTACTTAAGAGTAGATCTAGCGTAATTAAACAGAGTTGATCACGCGCCTAGAGATAGGGTGACAAGATTTTTCTGAATTAGGGTGAAACCTAATATGGGAGTCCATAGATCGAGTTAATGCGATTCTAGGGGTTTTAATTAGAAAGAGATTTCAATTAATCAACCTAGGTTTAAATGTTATTCACCTCGAGAGAGGGTTTAATATAAATTAGGGAGTCTTATGGATCAAGCTAAGTGAATAAATCGTCTGGTTCAGTGTTAGATAACAAGTGAAGTCTAGGTGGATTCCTTTTAGGGTATCATCGTAATCAACTGAGTTTTTCTAAAAGTTATTTCTTCAATTTGTTCTTTTTTTCTTTGCGTCTTAGTTTAGTAATTAGTTAGTTTTTAGTTTAATCAATCAATCAGGCTAAATAATAGAAAGAAAGTGAGTATTAGTACTTTTAATTCATTTGGGTTCGACAATCTGGTCTTGCCTGAACTATACTACTGTTCGATAGGTGCACTTGCCTTAAGTCGTTGTCACAGTTAGTTTCCAGGTTTGATCATTCTCTTTATAAATTTTAAAACTCAACAATTTAGACGATCACCTTTTCAATCATAAACTTCACTCCATGATCGAGCGTTCCTCTTATGTATTGTAGAACTCTTTTTGTTGCTTTGTAGTGGTTCACATTACAACAATTCATGAACCTTGACAATAGGCTTACAAAAAACATGATGTTAGTTCTAGATGCTGTCAAGTAAAACAAACATCCCACCAAGCTTCTATAGCTTGTTTCATCAATCTTTTCGACATCTTCATTGCTGGTGAGCTTCTCACCTTAAGCAATAGCGGTGCTCGCAGGTTTACACTTCTTCATGCTATATCTTCATAGGAATTTTATTGCGAACTCCTTCTGGTTTATAAAGATTGCATTGTGAGTTTGGTTCACCTCCAGACCAAGGAAGTATGTCATTTCACCTAGCCTAACATTTCAAACTTGTCTTCCATCTGATCCTTAAATACAATCATCAGTTTGTTGTTGCTACCAATCATAAGTAAATCATCAACATATAATGAAATAATGAGGAGTATTTTATTACCAGTTTTCTTCACATATAAAGTGGACTCGTTGATGCTTCTTTCAAAACCCATTTCTATTAGGTGACTGTCAATTCTTTCATACCATGCTCTTGGTGCTTGCATCAAACTATACAACATTTTGTACAGTCTGTACACCTTAGCCTCGCACCCAGGTACTAGGAACCCTTGCAGTTGTTTGACATAAATCTCTTCCCTCAAATAACCATTTAGGAAGGTTGACTTCACATCCACCTGATATATTCTCTAACCTTTTTGAGTAGCAAGAGTCAAAAGCAGCCTTATGGTGTCTAACCTCGCAATAAGGGCAAAGGTTTCAGTGAAGTACATTCCATATTGCTAGTTGAACCCCTTCACAACCAACCTCGCTTTATATCTATTGACTGATCCATTTGGATTCATCTTGGTTCTAAACACCCATTTACTACCAATTACTTTCTTATGAACTGGTCTATCCACAAGCTTTCATGTTTCATTTTTGTGCATCATGGTGATCTAATCTTTCATAGTTGTTCTCCATTCAACTTCTTCAAAAGTGATTGGTTCTTGCTTCTCTAGGTTACACTGTTGATAAATTTCAGTGATGTCCTCGCACGGGTTGTTCTTCAACTACATCATTTTTAGTTGGACTTACAATGTTTCGCAGATCTAGTCTTGGACTCCCTTGTTCACACATCTCTTCATCTGTTGCAATCCAATTCCAAATTTTTGTGTCATCGAACTTTACATATCTACTTATGATCACCTTTTTGGTGAAAGGATTATAAATTTTGCATCCTTTTTCACACATGAATATTGATAATCCTTGAAAAGAGTTATATTTAAGGCCTCTAAATAGAATTAATTGGTTGTAATTAAGTGTATACATTTTCAATTCTAGGATATTTTTATAACATTGCATAACAAAGCTTGGGTTGTGATATAATGGTCATTATTTGTTACTTTTATCACTTAGTGGTGGAATGGTATGATTTTGTGTGAACACATGTGTAAGAAGAGCAAGAAGATGAAGAGGGAAAATAAAGGAAGTGAAATATTGTCATAGCAAATGGTGAAATTGATTGCCAATAGATTTGCCATGGTAATTTGAAGAAGATGGCTCAGCACTTTATCCACGTCATTCTCAGCCAGCTACGCGTGTACCAGAAAAACCAACCTGAAAAGAGAAATAAAAAAAGTGTGCTGAGGTGGGACAGATCTACCCGATAAAAAGAGAGAAAAGAAGAAAAAGAAAAGGGATGAGAATTTGTGTAACACCCTTTACCCGTGTTCAACACCGAAATAGGGTACGAGGCATTACCGAAACAAAACACATACAGTCGTACTAAACCGAGACGTAAAATTTATATCCAAATTTAAAACTTTTCGATTTTCATCACAAACTCATTCAACCTAGTCATGCATCGCATAAATTGAATCATCATAAACATATAACTTGATCAATAATAGCCAACATCAATGGCCTTATACAAAATGAACTATCAAATAACATAGGCCAACATTTTAGGCCAAATCAATTGTCGAAACCATTTTTTTCGAGTTGGAAAACGGGGTCGACTTTGAAAACAAAAATGGAGTCGCCACCAACCTTTTTTCGAGGTGTGATCGGATCACCTTGAAATTGAAAACTTTAATAAAACTTTGGTTTTAAAAACATATTTTGGTCTACAAAAACTCGAGAAAATAGGTTCGGGAGTCAGTTATGTACGAGGAAGGGTTAATACCCTCGTAGCTCCCAAAATTGGTACCTAATTGATTATTTAATGTCTTAATTCCAAAAATTTGAAAAGATTCTAGTTTACAATCCATTTACTTAAAAGAAAACTTGAACAAATCAAAATGAATACCGAGACCCGCTTATCTCAAAGAAATAAAAATGCGGTACCCAGTAAGTTAAGATACGAAATTTCATATTCTCGAAACTGAGCTTGTCTTTTGATTTTTTTCTTTTAAAAAAAATTCATGCATTTAAATTCAAAAGGATATTCAAATATGTGGGTCAAAATGAAAAATCGGAACCCAGTAAGTTAGGGCTCAATTTTTCAAAATTCCAAACATAGAACATTGCCTTTATTATTTTTTGAAATTCTTATCTCGAGACGATGAAATGTCACATCAAGTAAGTTTGGATGCAACATCTCAAATTCTCGAGAATAAGATTTTATTAAAAATTTATGTGTTTTGATTTAAAAGAGAAAAAGGGACTCGGTTGCTAAGATTTAACGAGAAAAATCGAAACCCAGTAAGTTAGGGCACAATTTTCTCGAAACCTCCAAACACGAGCATTGCCTTGTTTCAAAGATTCTTAACAATTATTTCAAAACTTAAATGACATTAAAACACGATTTTAATGAAATAAAATGGAATAATAATATACAAAGCAAGATATTAATCCATACATCAAACATTGCACTAATGCATCACAATAACCAACCAATAATTAAGAAATACAAATCACATAATAACAATAATTATAATATACAATTTATCTATTAATTATTGAAGAAAATGGAGTAATATAACATACAAAAATATAAAAGCGAAAGGTAATTAAAACCAATACTATGCAAAATTATTTTGAGAGAAAATATATATGTAAAATGATTAAAAATAATTAATTTAGAAACAACCTAATTAGACATATAAAAATTTAAAGTTTCTTAAAAAGGTTTGGAATGAATAATATATATAAGTTTTAAGGTTTTTTTTTTTAAAAAAAAAACTTTAAAGAATAGAAATAAAACATTAAGGCAAAAAGATTTAAAATAAAATACAATAAAATAAACCTTTTTTGAAAAGTAAATAAATAAGCAAATTAAAGCTAGTAAGGGACCAAATTGAAACTAAAATAAAATTCAAGTCTTAAAACAACAATAATAACAACAGGCTTTAAGGACCGAATTGGCATGCGCGCGAACAAGCGAGGATTCACTGGGGAATTACCCCAAACACTCAAAACGGCGCCGCTCAAATACTGGTCGTCCAACTGCTCAAGGATCAAATTAAAACAACAACAAAATAGACAGGGCTAAATTAGAAGTGAGTATTGGACTCATTGCGACCTACTGAAAACGCGTAGGGACTTGGTGCGCAAATAAGCCAATAACCAAAAACATGCAAATCCTCCTGGTCGGGTCACTTGCATGGATATGGCCCATAAACGATGCCATTTTGGTCCTTAATAGACCATACCAAAACGACGTCACACCGAGGGGCTTTAAATACTAAAAAAATTACAAATAAACCATTTGAAACTATTTTTTAAAAAAAAGAAAGGGGTGCTCTGAATGACTCTCGGAGCATTGGCCAGACTTGGCTGTCTCCGTCATCCAGCCATCGAGTCTCTCCGTCTCGCCACTGCATACGGCGGTCGGAGAGAACAAAGAAGGCTACTTTAGCCTTTTAAAGCCCTTTAAACCCGAACCCTAACTCAAAATGCTCGAAAATCCCTTCGAAATCAGAAAGAAAACCAAAAGGAGGACTCCGAATTCGAGACTCCAATTATTGTGAAAAAAAGGTAAAATCTTTTTTGCTTATTCTGTTTTTATATGTATGCGTGACATGCGAAAACAAAAATAGACTAAAAAATCGAGAAATACCTCTGCTTTTCTATATTTTTGTATTCGAAAAATTGTAACCATTTACAATGTTTTTGGCTTTCTTTTTATAGCCGAGAAGAAAGAAATAAAAAATACAATGCTTTTTCATTATGTATTTGCTGTCATTTCTGCTATTGGTGGCCTTGTTTACAGGTACAGAAGGGACGTGGCAAGGGTACGAAGGCACGTGGGGCGTGCGAAAGCACGAGCAGTGGCGTGCGTAGAGGCACACGCGAAGGAGGCTGCTGTGGCACTGGAAACCTCTGGAAGCTCTCTTAGGGTTTCTGTCTGCTGAAGCTGTTTGGGCCATTCGGGCCGGTTTCAGATTGGGTTTAGTGTTTTGGGTTGGTTTGTTAGGCTGTAAGTGGGTTAAGGGTAGGTATTTGGGCCTGTATTGTAATTTGGACTGATTGGGCTGTAATGGACTGTGATTTGGACTTTGGGTTTTTTATGTTTATTTTATTATTATTTTATTATTTTGTTTTTATTATTTTAATGGGTTAATAGACTTGTAGCTTCGATCCAATTCAAGGGCATAGGAACTAGCGCTTTGATCCAATTCAAGGATATTAGAATTATAGCTTCAATCTGCTCTGCCGCAACTTCGGGGAGATAAGATTTACTATTTTCAGTCTGCTCCATTGCGACTTCAGGGAGATGAGACTTTCTATGGTAAATTCAACCCGACCTACTACAACTTCAAAGGTATAGGATTCGTCGTTTTAATCCGCTCTACTGTAACTTCAAGGAGATAGGATTATCTTTCTTCAGTCTGCTCCACTGCAACTTTAGGGAGATGAGACTTGCGACTTCAACCTGCTCCACTGTAACTTCAGGAAGATAAGGTTTGTTTTGATCTGCTCTACTGCAACTTCAGAGAGATAAGATCTGTAATTTATAGCTTCAATCTGTTCCACTGCAGCTTCAGGGAAATAAGGTTTGCTATCTTTAGTCTACTCCACTACAATTTTAGGGAGATAAGACTTGTATGGTAAATTCAATTGACCTACTGCAACTACAGAGGTATAAGATTCATCGTTTTAATCCCCTCCACTGCAACTTCAGAGAGATAGGATTAACTGTCTTCAGTCTACTCCACTACAACTTTAAGGAGATAAGACTTGTTTTGATCTGCTCTACTACAACTTCAGAGAGAAAAGATCTGTAATTTATGGCTTCAATCTATTCCACTGCAACTTTAGGGAAATAAGATTCGCTGTGGTGGATTTAATCTGACCGACTGCAACTTCAGAGATATATGACCTATGGATTCGTCGATCTTGTTACACCGTCTTCTAGGGAACATGACTTGTAGAATAAATTTATAGAATTATGCTTATGCATAATGATTAGGATGCCATGATTGGAATGAATCAAATGCTCCTAGCTAAATGTATTATGGATGACATTTGCATGAATGCAAAATGTCATGAGAATGATCCTTTGTAGAATGATTAGGATGCAATGATCAGATTGAATCGGATGCTCCTGACTAAATGTGTTTTGCACAAATGCAGAATTTCATGAGAATGATCCATTTTTAAAAGCTTAGGATTGACATTGCTCATTCTTCCTCTAGGTTGTATCACTGACGTAATATCCTGTCTTCTTGTTCAACTGACATTTTTTACAGCAAATTCGAAGAAATGGTCACTGTTTAGAGTTTCTTTCTCAAACATTTCCAACCCTTAGGCTTGGTGAGTTCTAGATAAAAGTCGTTTTTTAGGTTCTCGTATTATTTAGAAGTTTTCAGAGTAATATCCAAAACTCCTTTTGTGAAAATATTATTAGTCCATTAATCATTACTTCAATACAAAATGCTTGAAAATAATCATAAATGATAGACAAAATGGAATTTATCAGAAATGAAATCTGAAAATAATAAGTTAATTAAAGGAAGCAAACATTGTTGGAATACAAAATGATTAGGGGACAAGATAGGTGCTCCAAATATCACAGCCTGAGCTTCTCTGTACAGACTTTTTGACAGCCATTTTAAGCTCAATATGTGTTTAGGAGATTGAGAGTACTCTGTTGACGATCAAAGACGTAACATCTCTCCTCCTTCTTAATTCAGGTATGGCAAGATTATCGCATGCCCTAGTGTTGATTGCAATTTGAGCCACCCTTTTCGGGTTTTCCACTCAAAACCCTTTTGGTCTCAATGCGCCCTTTGCGGGCTTTCACCTTGGCCTCTCCATTTTTCATTTTCATCATTTTTTGAGAAGGTCTCAAAGCGCCCTTTGCGGGTTTTCACTTTGGCCTCTTTTCCTCTTCAAGTATAGTATTTCTTGACTGAATCCGAGTTTATAGGATTGGGTAATTTTTTCCTATCCGTCTCAGCCAAGATCAGTGCTCCTCCGGATACAGCCTTTTTCACCACATAAGGTACTTCCCAATTTGGCATCCATTTCCCTTTGAAATCCTTTTGCATGGGGAGGATCTTTTTCAAAACTAGGTCTCCCTCGTGAAATTATCTTGGGCAAACATTTTTGTCATAAGCCTGTATCATTCTCTTTTAGTACATCTAACTATGGTGGATAGACCTTAGCCTTTTTTCCTCAATCAAATTTAACTGATCGCATCGAGACTGTATCCATTCGGCTTCATCTAACTTTAGCTCTGACAAGACTCGAAGGGAAGGAATTTCAACTTCGATGGGTAACACTGCCTCCATTCCATAAACCAATGAGAAAGGAGTTGCCCCGGTGAAGGTCCTGACTGATGTTCGATAAGCATAGAGAGAAAATGGTAATTTCTTGTGCCAATATTTATAGGTTTCAGCCATTTTCCCCACAATCTTCTTAATGTTTTTGTTGGCTGCTTCCACTGCACCATTCATTTTTGGGCGATACGGCGATGAGTTGTGGTGTCTGATCTTGAACTGACTACAGACCTCAGCTATCGTACTGTTGTTTAGGTTGAGTGCATTGTCTGATACGATCTTCTCAGGCATCGCATATCGACATATGATTTCTTTTTTTAAGAATCTGCTAACTGCTGATTTAGTGACGTTGGCGTATGAAGCAGCCTCTACGCACTTGGTGAAGTAATCAATGACCACAAAAATAAATCGATGCCCATTCGAAGCTTTCGGCAAAATTGGTCCAATGATATCCATACCCCACATGGAGAAGAGCCATGTGGAAGTCATAACATGTAGGGGCTAAGGAGGTACATGAATTTTGTCCCCATAAATCTGGCATTTGTGACATCTATTGGCATAGTTGATACAGTCTCCTTCTATGGTAGACCAATAGTATCCGAATCTCATAATTTGTCTAGCCATTTTAAAGCCATTAGCGTGTGTCCCACAGACACGTTCATTCACTTCTTCCAGAATTTTCTTAGCTTCAATAGCATCCACACATCACAAAAGTACCTGATCCTTTCTTCTTTTGTACAGGATCTCTCCATCTAAGACATAATCACAGGCTAGCCTTCTCAATGTCCTTTTATCATTCTCAGTTGCCTGATCAGGATATTCACGATTTCTCACGTATCGCAATATATCATGATACCAAGGGTGATTATCTCTTTCCTCTTCATCCATATTACAACAATTGACTGGGGCCTCGTAGATACTCATTTGAATAGGCTTCACATCCTCCTGTTTGCCTACTTTGATCATGGAGGCCAAAGTGGCCAAAGCATCTGCCATCTAGTTTTTTTCTTATGGGAGATAACTAAAAGTGATATCATCAAACTCTTCAATTAACCCCATAACTATCCTTCAGTAATTAAATCAATTTGGGGTCTCTTGTCTCCATTCACCTTTTAGTTGGTAGATCACTAGTGTAGAATCTCCATATACTTCTAGCACTTTGATTTCGCGCTCCATGGCTGCCCAGAGTTTCATGATACACGCTTTATATTCTGCCATATTATTTGTACAATCGAAATCTAATTTGAAAGTGAATGGATAATGATCTCCATTTGGGGATACTAACACTACCCCAATTCTATTACCGACAGTATTTGATGCTCCATCACAATTTAGCTTCCAAAGATGATCCTTTAGGGTATCTTCCTTCACGACCGTTACATACATTAGATCCTTATTGGGGAAATCAAAATTCAATGGCTCATAATCCTCTAAAGCTCTGCTAGCTAGAAAATATGCTATTGCGCTCCTTTTCACAGCTTTTTGACTCACATAGACGATGTCGAATTTAGAAAGTAGGATTTGCCATCTAGCTATCCTTCCATTTAAAGCAGTTGACTCCATCATATACTTTAGAGGATCCAATTTTGATATCAACCAAGTCGTGTGGTACAACAGGAATTGTCTCAGCCTCCGAGTTGTCCAAATCAAGGCGCAACACAATTTCTCAACTGGTGAGTATCTCATCTCACACTCAGTGAATTTTTTACTAAGGTAATATATTACTTTTTCTCTTCATCCTGACTCGTCATGTTGACCCAGCACGTATCCCATGGAGTTGTTAAACACTATCAAATACAATGTTAATGGCCTATCTGGGCGTAGAGGAGACAACACTAAAGGGCTTGACAAATACCGTTTGACCCTATCAAAAGCATTCTGACATTCATCATCCCACATGCCTGAATTGCGTTTCTTCAGAAGATGAAATATAGGATCACATTTTTTAGTCAATTGTGAAATGAAATGAGCAATGTAATTTAACCTTTCCAAGAAACCTCGATTTCTTTTTGAGTGTGCAGTGGGGGCAATTCTTGTATAGCTCAGACCTTGTCAGGGTCAATCTCGATTCCCTTCTCATTGACTATGAAGCCCAACAATTTTCGAACTAGCTCCAAAAGTACATTTCGTTGGATTGAGCTTTAACAGGAATTTTCTCAATCTTAGGAACAGTTTCCTCAAAACTCGAATATGTTTCTCTTCTGTTCTAGACTTCGTAATCATATCATCAACGTAAACTTTAATTTCTTTATGCATCATATCATGGAACAAAGTTACCAAGGCCCTTTGGTATGTAGCTCCTGCGTTTTTCAACCCAAATGACATCACTTTATAGCAGAATGTTCCCTATAATGTAATGAAGGTAGTTTTTCCCATGTCCTGAGGATGCATCTTTATCTGATTATACCCCGAGAACCCATCCATGAATGAAAACAATGAATAGCCTGTCGTATTATCCACCATAGTATTAATGTGGGGCAACGAAAAATTATCTTTTGGACTAGCCTTATTTAGGTCTCTATAATCTACACACATTTGTACCTTCCCATCTTTCTTAGGGATAGGCACAATGTTGGCTACCCATTTTGGGTATTTGACTTCCTGTAAAAATTCGATGTCAAATTTTTTTAACTTCTTCTTTTATTTTTAGCACAATATCCGGCCTCATCCTTTGAAGCTTCTGCTGAACTGGCTTGCAATCCTCGTTTATGGGAAGGCGGTGTACTACAATGTCGGTGCTTAAACCGGGCATATCTTGATATGACCATACAAAGACATCTTTGAATTCATGTAGCAACTCAACGAGATCCCACTTCGTTTCTTTAGTATGCACGTTACAATACTTACAACCTTCCCTTCCTCTAGTGTCACAGTTTCCACTGTCTTCTTATGAGGTAGAATTTGTTTCTCTTCTTGTTCTACCATTCTTAACAAGTCCGGAGATAAGTCATAGTCTATGTCATCTTCAAAGTCTTGTGATCCTTCCAAACACATGTCTTGCTCAAAAAGGGATTCCGATTCAGTAGCAGCATCACTCATGTCATCGAATCTGGGAACCTGTTGTAGCTACAAAGGAATAAAAAAATGAATAAATTTAAGAATTATTTGTATTGTATGATCATGAATGAAGAATAAAAGAATATTTGGAATAAAGAATAATTGTCTGTATAATATGATTATGGATGAATTGGAAATAATAAAGAATATTTGCTCAAAAGATACATTTTCATTGAATTAAAGATTTTTGGGCCATAAGCCTATTTCACAAAGGATGCTTATTACTCCTAGACCTAGAGCAATAAGTGTTCTGGGACATTACTCTGAAATAGTTCTAAACACTATAGGAATCTCCTCTGCAATCCAATTATTTAGAACACTTCCAGGTTCAAAGGGGCGGATGCCCGATAAGTTTCTCCCTTCAATTGCCTCATCGGATATGGCATTAATGTAGACATTGCCCAACATTGCTATAATGTCTTCCTCTTTTGGCACCTTCTACTCAGCATGAATGACCCCTCCCGACACAAAGGTTTTGGATAAGTGTGGAATTATCATGGGTTCTTACTTGATTTCTTCACCACTCAAACGAGTCCTTCTTCTTTCTTGCCTTTTTTCCAACTCTTTCTTTCTTTGTATTGCATTTGGCTTGAATCCTAAGCCAAAGCGATCTTACTTTTCTTTCAACATCGGAGCCACAACTCTCCCCTGAAGATATTTTCCAAGCCTTTTTCTGGAAAAGCTCGTTTTCCTGCGGTCATCTGCAATCCCATTCTTGTGGTTTTAGAGATTTTTGGTATCAAAATTCTGTTTCCTTCTGTAATGAAGGTTGCATTCATGAATTCCAAGGATCAAAAAGAGCACTCGTTCGCCTCGTTGTTCATCTCCAAATACGGTGCATCACTGGTTACAGCTGCGATAATATCCTCTTTGGTATTTATTGTCACTAGCCGATCCTCTGATACTAATTTTAGTTTCTGATGCAATGATGAAGGTACCGCTCCTGCTGAGTGGATCCACGGTCTTCCCAACAAGTTGTTGTAGGAGGGTTTGATATCCATTACCAGGAAGTCCACCTCATATGTTGTCAGACCAATCAACAGCGGTATTTCAATCCTCCCCATAACTCTTCTTTGTGTGTCGTCAAATGCCCTAACTATGTTCTGGCATTCTTTCATATGGGAACTATCCACAGGTAATCTATTTAATATGGATAAGGGTAATACGTTTAACACCGACCCATTGTCTATTAAAACCCCCGGTAGTATATACCATTTGCATCTAGTGGTAATATACAAAGCTTTAGTGGATCCCCTGCCACCTGGCGGAATTTCATCATCGTTGAAATAGATGAAATTGTCAGCACTTATGTTACCAATCAATCTATCCAATTATTGACCTAGATATTATTGGCCACATAAGTCTCATTCAAAACCTTCATCAATGCGTTTCACTGCACGTCTGAACTCAAGAGCAAAGCTAATATAGATATGTGTGCGGGCTATTTATGCAACTGCTCCACCACATTATACTCGCTGTGTTTCAAAAATTTTAGAAACTCTTTAGCTTCTTCCTCTCTCACTGGCTCATTGACGGGTGACTCAGGCTCGATTGATTTTTCTTTCTCTTGCTCCACCATTGGAGCTTTCCCTTTTACCAAATCGTAGTGTCTTCCACTATGGGTATGAGAACCTACATCTTGATCCTCCTTTGAAGCACTAGCTGGATTCTCTTTTCCTTGGATCGTCACATTACAATCATAGTTACAAGGGACTCTTTTGCTATCTCTATACGGAAAAATTGCTGGCTTTTGAATTATGACTCAGGTGCTACTTGTGTTCTGAATTCATTGAGTCTTGGCTTCGAGATGATTACCACTGGACGGTTGCCCTTTTGGACCCGTTCCATTGATCCTTCCTCTGAAGCATAAACCTCCCGTTCTTCTGATCCCTCAATCTCCTCGTAAAATTCCATCTCTTAATTATCCATCAAATTTTGCACTATGGCTCTGAACTCAGTGCATTCTTGGATTCCATGCCCCTCTCTATTATGGAACTCACAATGGTTCCTCTTTCCTTCGGACCTCTCTTTCGAATTCAATGTGATTAGTCCTCTCTCCACCATCTCTTTTCAAACTTGTCTTAACGGGGTTTTGACTTCTACAACCTCATATTTGACTTTCCTACCCCCACCTTCATTTATTCCATTTACTCCTTGACCAGTATGATTAGGCAAGGGGTTTCCTGCTACTTTTGGTAAGGGTGGGTCGTCAAACTTTACGATCCCCATTTTTATTAGCTTTTCAACTACTTTCTTGAATGTGGTGCAATTTTCAATGGAATGCCCCACAATTGCAGCATGATATTTGCATTAGGCGTTTGCGTCATACTACTTGGGAAACGAGGGTTGCAGCGGTGTTAAGTAGAAAGGGGACACCACATGTGCATCAAAGAGGTTCTGGTACAGCTCTCTATACGTCATGGGTATAGGTGTGAACTGTATCCTTTCAGTGTTCACCCTTGTGACAGATTCCTATCTCGGGGGACCCTGATGATTAGTGGTTGTTGCTTTTGGCTGGCTCACTGTAATTGCTCTTAAATGACCCTTGTTATACGTAATCGTGTTATTCAACTCATTCTCCCTCTTTCTCGGGGCTAATATCTTGGTGCCTTCCCCTGCTTCAATCTTCCTACATCTTATCACGTTTTCTATCATCTCCCTAGACATTACGATATCAGAAAAGCTTTTGTAGCACTTCTGAACATGTGATTAATAAACGAAGCTTTCAAAGTACTAATGAAGAGCATGGTCGTCTCTTTTTCTAAGAGTGGTGATTGGACTTGCGTCGCCACCTCCCTCCATCGCTGGCCATACTGCTTGAAGTTCCCGTTTGACTTTTTCTCCTTGTTTTGGAGTGTAATCTTGTTGGGTGCTATGTCTGTCATGAGGTTGTATTGTTTTATGAATGCTTGAGCCAAATCTTTCCATGAACCAATTTTGGCACGACTCAACTGGTTATACCATTTGGCTGCTGTTCCCACCAAGCTATATTGGAAGTAATGGATCAACAGTTGGTCATTATTAATATACCGATCATTCTTCTACAAAACATAGTAATATGAGCTTTGGGGAAACTTATCCCATTATATTTCTCGAATTCAGGCATTTTGAATTTGTATGGGAGCACCAAGTCTGGGACCAAGCTTAAATCCTTAGCATCAATTCCATAACAGCCATCAGCACTTTCTATCGCCTTAAATTTCTCCTTCAACCATTTAAATCTATCTTCTAACTGCTTTGGTAATTCTACTTTTATCTCCTCTCCCTCTGCTATTGTTATATCCGGGATTTAGGGGTCATGCATTTTAATTTATATTTACGTGTTAGTATGCTCTGTATGTTGTTTGAGTATGGTTAGGGGCTTCAGGGAACCTTGGGGTTAGGTAGGAGCTTTAGAAAAAAAATTTATTTTTGAGCCTTTAGGGGAGAGCTGGGGAACGAGGCCTTAAGGGAAATTGATGTGGAGTTCAAGACACAAGAAAGGAAGTGGTGGGGTGGCAAGGTAACGCATGGGAGCAAGGGGGAGAGTTTGCGTCAAATGTGTTCCAAGGGGAAGGAGGTTCGAGCAGCATGAAGAGCATTTTGGAGCTTGTTTTTGCGTCAGGAGGTGGAGGAGTTGGAGTTGGCATAGGCACTTGAAGATAGGAGGTTTGAAATGGTCAAACATTTCAAATGTGTGGTGGAGAACTAAGCATGAAGTTTGAAGCATTCAAACACTTTCAAATGGGTGGACATGAGTAAATTTAGGAGGAAAATAAAGGATTTGGGAGAGAGAGGAAGAGTTGGCCGAATATGGGGCTTTGGAGGGTGGCATTTTTGGTTTTGTTGTAGTGGGGTAGGTGTGTGCCGAAAATTCTTTAGAGTAGGTACTCTCTTCGATTTTGAGTGTGTATCTTTTTTATTCCCTTTCTTTTCTCTGAGTCTCTGCCGAAAGTGTCAAGAAATAGCCATCTGTTCATTTATTTTCTTTTGGGTGTCTTGCCAAATTCTTTTAGTTTTCTTTTACCTTATTTTGTCTTCTTCCAACTTCAAGAGCCGAATATCCTATCAAACTTTACTTAATTTCTTTTCTCCATCTCTTTTTGTTTATTAGCCGAATCTTGGGAGACCATTAAGGTCATTTTCTTTCACCTTTCCTCTCTATTTCCCATTGCCGAAACACCATAAACCCCAATTCCTTCTTCTTTCTTCACCAATTTATTTGTCTTTAATAGCCGAATACACTCTTCTACACTGTGGCCATGCAGAAGTTGTTTTAATTATACATGCACTTTAGATTTTTAATTGCTTTTGGGTTAATTTTTATTGTAATAAGGCCGCTTTAAGAATTTTGGAATTTTTATCATGGTTTTAAGTTGGTATTAAAACGGATTATGGATTAAAAATAACTGGAAACACTTGCAACCTAAAAAGCAAATTAAGGATTTCAAATTCAGACTTTTGATAGTAATTCGTTTATTAAAATCCCTTCCAAACAATAACTCAACTTTTATACAAATGTGTAAGTTTTATTTCCCGGCAAAATTCGATTTTCAAAACGATAAACCCTTATAGCTAAATATATACATTTTCAAACTTAACTTCACCCTCGAAGACAGATCTCTTTTCAAACTATTACTCATTAAAAGCTTAATATCCATTTTCCTTAAAGACTTGACATATGTTTTTTTTAAATCAAACTCATCACAAACCTTTTCCCCGTAACATTTCGAATCCACTGTAGTATTTTGAGCCGGGTTTGGGGTGTTACAATTTGGTATCAGAGCCCAGGTTTCTAAACTCAGCCTTTGGGTTTTGAGGCCCATAACATTTTCAAAATTGGTATTGAAAGTTAACTAAAAGAAATTTTTCATGAAACAGGTTTATGAAGGCATGGCACTCGAATCTTCTAGCCCAGGTCTGCCAGGTAAGTCTTCTAACTGTTGAATGAATTGGATGAAAGTGGATATATGATGCATTGTTGTGGATATTGATGTGGATATTAGAAATTGGGACAATCTCTTTAGAGACCAAAACCTTAGGGATGTATGCTCTTTACGAAAGAATAACTTGAAATTTTTATGTCATAAAATTTTTCCTTTAATCAACAAAGTGGAAAGAGAGCTAATGCATAAATTTTCTTAAATCAGATTAAAACGTGACGATAGACATGAGTTCTAGGGGACGTGGTCGTAATGCACGTGGACGTGGTAGAGGTAGAATGATTGTATCGGAACCAGTTGGGTCTGGCCATGGGTCAGAGAATGATGTGCCACTACCGCCAGCTGTAGGTGCGGAGGATCAAGATCAGACGGGTGGGGATGACACAGTTTCTCAGGCTATGCTGCGGGTTCTGAAAAGTGCTACGGGAGCAAACACGGGTACTGGGGCCCGAAAATTAGTGTCTGAGTGGCTTAGGGCGAATGGAGCTAAGATATTTAGGGGTGTCTCTGGGGTAGCCCCGAATGTGGCAGAATACTGGTTAGAAGCAGTCGAGAGGATTATGGATGATTTGGACTGCACTGCAGAGGAAAAGTTGAAGGGTGCTGTTTCTTTACTCCGGGATGAGGCCTACCAGTGGTGGCTCACTGTCAAAGAGGGTACTCCGGCGGATCGAGTGGATTAGGGTTTCTTTAAGATTAAGTTTGAGGGGAAGTATGTCGGAGCTAGTTATGTGGGAGCGTAAAAGAAAGCATTTCTGAACCTAGTGCAAGGGGGTAAGTCAGTAGCGGAATATGAGGCAGAGTTCTTGCGGCTAAGTCGGTATGCAAGAGGGATGGTTACTACCGATTACGAGTGCTGCGTGAGATTTAAGGATGGGCTGCGAGATGAACTACGGGTATTGATAGCTCCTCAGCAGGAGAGGGACTTTGCTACTTTGGTAGAGAAAGCTCAGATAGCAGAGGAGGTTAAGCCGAGAGGCGTAGCAGGGGATAAGGATAGGCGAGGAATAAGAGGGGTTTTAGACCATCAGGGTCTTCGGGGGGTTTTTAGAAAAAGCCTAGGGTTGAGGGTTCTGCTCGCATTGCTATGCCAGTTGTTGGGAATCAGGTCCATCCGTGTGCTCAGTATGGGAGGACCCATGTAGGCGAGTGCTAGGGAAGGGGTAAGGAGTGCTTCAGGTGTGGGTCCAAGGCTCACTTGGTTAAGAATTGTCCTTAGAATATGGATAGGGCTAGGACAGTAGGTCAGGGGTATGTGCATCCAGGAAGGGGTGGTCAACAGGTGTCGAGGGGTCGTGGTCTAAACCGTGGAGGGAATAGTTTTGGCCGAGGTCGTAGAGCACCGGGTAGATGTGCTAGGGGCTCAGATGCAAGACAGCCTGGGTTGGTATACGCAGCCAGACGTCGTGAGGAGGGGGATGCACCAGATGTTATCATGGGTATGTTTTTCATTCTTGGGTTACCCTTTACTGCTTTGGTTGATGTTGGGTCAACTCACTCTTACATTGCTAGCATGGTGTCTGGAACCTTGAATGTGAACTCTGAGACTGTCCCTAGGAAGATGACTGTACTTAGTCATTTAGGGCAATCTTTAGTGGTAGATAAACTCTTTAGGGATATGCCTTTAGAGGTTCAGGGGGTAGTGTTCCCGGCAAACTTGATGGAGCTACCGTTTGGAGAATTTGGCTTGATCTTAGGCATAGACTGGTTAGTAAGGTATCATGCTTATTTAGACTGTGCGGGTAGATGCATGTCGTTGAAGACTCCTGAGGACAATGAGGTTGTGGTGATTGGTGAGAGGAGAGACTACTTGTCTAACGTAGTGTCTGCTCTTAAGGCGGAGAAGTTGGTGAAGAAGGGGTGTTTGGCTTTTTTGATGTTTGTTAGTACTTTGGATGCTAAGGAAGCAGCTGTGGGAGAGGTCAGGACAGTGAATAAATTTGTGGATGTTTTTTTGGAAGAACTTCCAGGGTTGCCTCCAGATCAGGAGGTGGAGTTTGGAATTGACCTGTTGCCAGGTACCTCGCCAGTATCTATCGCTCCGTATAGAATGGCACCAAAGGAGTTGGTTGAGCTTAAAGCCCAGATCTAGGAGTTGTTAGATCGCAGTTTCATTCGGTCCAGTGTGTCTCCATGGGGAGCACCGACCCTATTTGTAAAGAAAAAGGACGGGTCTATGTGTATGTGCATATATTACCATCAGTTGAATAAGCTGACGATCAAAAACAAGTACCCGCTGCCGAGGATAGACGATTTGTTTGATCAGCTTAAAGGGGCTGCAGTGTTTTCAAAGATAGATCTGAGGTCGGGGTATCATCAGCTCAAGGTGAAGGAAGCAGATATCCATAAGATAACTTTTTGGACTCGATACGGGCACTATGAATTCCTAGTAATGTCGTTCGGGTTAACAAACGCACCAGCTACGTTCATGGATATGATGAATCGGGTCTTCCAACCCTACTTAGACCAATTTGTCATGGTGTTCATAGACGACATCTTGGTATATTCCAAGTCAGAGGAAGAACATGACGCACATCTTCGAGTAGTGCTGCAGGTTTTGAGGGAAAAGAAGTTGTACGCCAAGTTTAGCAAGTGCGAATTCTAGTTGAGTGAAGTCGCTTTTCTGGGTCATGTCGTATCCGCAGAGGGAATAAGAGTGGATCTTCGAAAGATTGAGGCAGTATTGGATTGGAAACCACCTAAGTCAGTGGCGGAGATTCGCAGTTTCTTGGGGTTAGCAGGCTACTATAGAAGATTTGTTGAAGGGTTTTCTTCAATAGCAGCACCTTTGACTAAGTTGTTGAGAAAGGAGGTACCTTTTGTTTAGACGGATAAGCAGCAAGAGAGCTTTGAGAAGCTAAAGAGGGTTTTGATAGAGGCTCCGGTTCTGATTCAGCCTGTGGCAAGGAAAGATTTTGTGGTATATTGTGATGCTTCTCATACCGGGTTAGGTTGTGTACTAATGCAGGAAGGGAAAGTTGTTGCCTATGCGTCTCGACAGTTGAGACCACATGAAGCTAACTACCCGACGCATGATCTGGAGTTGGCCGCGGTGGTTTTCGCCTTGAAGGTGTGGAAGCATTATTTGTATGGAGAGATGTCGGTGATCTACACGGACCACAAGAGCCTGAAGTATCTGCTGACTCAGAAGGAGCTGAACTTGAGACAGCGAAGGTGGGTGGAGTTGTTGAAGGATTACGACTATTCGATTGAGTACCACCCGGGTAAAGCAAATGTGGTGGCAGATACACTAAATTGAAAAGTAGTATCGGATCTGAAAGCGATGTTCGCGCATCTTAGTCTCTATGATGACAGAAGTTTATTAGTGGAATTGCAAGTGAAGCCGACGTGGGTAGCTCAGGTTAAAGAGAAGTAGTTAGTGGATGAGGTTCTGAGTGCTAGACTTCTACAAGTTCAGAATGAGGGGTTGGAGGACTACAGTGTGAATGGCGACGGGGTTTTGTGCTTTCGTGGTAGGGTCTGTATGCCAAAAGATGTGGAGTTAAGGCAGAAGATTCTTTGGGAATCGCATAGTAGCCCTTATGCTATGCATCCTGGAGGAAATAAGTTGTATAGGGATCTACGAGATCAGTTTTGGTGGCTTGGTTTAAAGCAAGAAGTTATGGACTTTGTAGGGAAGTGCTTGACGTGTCAATAGGTCAAATCTGAACACCAAGAGCCATCGGGGTTGCTGCAACTAGTGAAGATTCCGTAGTGGAAGTGAGAGAGAATCACCATGGATTTCGTTAGTGGGCTTCCTCTTATGCCGACTAAGAAAGATTCGGTATGGGTGATTGTGGATCGGTTGACAAAGTCCGCTCATTTCATACCTGTTCGGGTTGATTACTCTCTACAGAGGTTGGTGAAGCTGTACATAGCAGAAATTATGAGACTGCATCGGGTGCCGGCATCAATCATATCTGATAGGGATCCTAGATTTACGTCGAGGTTTTGGAGGGCGTTGCATCAGGCTTTGGGCACCAGGTTAGACTTTAGTACGGTCATCCGCAGACGGATGGCCAGTCTGAAAGGGTGATTTAGGTGTTAGAAGATATGTTGAGAGGATGTGTTATCGACTTCAGGGGTAGTTGGGAGGAATTCTTGCCCTTAGTAGAGTTCGCTTACAACAATAGTTATCAGGCTAGTATTCGAATGGCGTCGTATGAAGCACTGTATGGACAAAAGTGTCAGACTCCTACTTGTTGGACAGAACTGAGTGAGAGGAAAAGGTCAAGGTAATTCGAGCTCGATTGAAGGAGGCATCTGATAGATAGAAGTCGTATGCAGATCTTAAGCGAAAGAGATAGAATTTGCGGTATGTGATCGGGTTTTTTTGAAAGTTTCACCGTGGAAGAAGATGATGAGATTTGGGCGCAAAGGTAAACTGAGTCCCAGGTTTATAGGGCCTTACCGGGTTTTGAAGCGAGTTGGACCGGTGGCTTATCAGTTAGAATTGCCTTCAGAATTGAAGCAAATGCATGATGTGTTCCACGTGTCAATGCTACATCATTATCGATTAGATCCGTCTCACGTGGTGCTAGTAGAGGAAGTTGAGTTGAAGCCAGACTTGTCCTATGAGGAGGAGCCTATACAGATTTTGGAACGAGATGTGAAGGTGCTTCGGAAGAAATCAGTTCCCCTAGTCAAGGAGTTGTGGCGGAACCACGGATTAGAAGAAGCTTCATGGGAGTGGGAGGGAGCAATACGACAGCAATACCCTCACTTATTTTGATCAGGTAATTTCGAGGTCGAAATTATTTTTAAGGGGGTAGAACTGTAATATCTGGGATTTAGGGGCCATGCATTTTAATTTATATTTACGTGTTAGTTTGCTCTGTATGTTGTTTGAGTATGGTTAGGGGCTTCGGAGAACCTTGGGGTTAGGTAGGAGCTTTAGAAAAAAATTTTGTTTTTGAGCCTTTAGGGGAGAGCTGGGGGAACGAGGCCTTAAGGGAAATTAATGTGGAGTTCAAGACACAAGAAAGGAAGTGGTGGGGTGGCAAGGTAACGCATTGGAGCAAGGAGGGAGAGTTTACGTCAAAGGTGTTCCAAGGGGGAGGAGGTTCGAGCAGCATGAAGAGCATTTTGGAGCTTGTTTTTGCGTCAGGAGGAGTAGGAGTTGGAGTTGGCATAGGCACTTGAAGATAGGAGGTTTGAAATGGTCAAGCATTTCAAATGTGTGGTGGAGAACTAAGCATGAAGTTTGAAGCATTCATACACTTTCAAATGGGTGGATATGAGTAAATTAAAGAGGAAAATAAGGGATTTGGGAGAGAGGGGAAGAGTTGGCTGAATATGGGGCTTTGGAGGGTGGCATTTTCGGTTTTGTTGTAGTAGGGTAGGTGTGTGCCGAAAGTTCTTTAGAGTAGGTCCTCTCTCGATTTTGAGTGTGTATCTTTTTGATTCCCTTTCTTTTCTCTGAGTCTCTGCCGAAAGTGTCAGGAAATAGCTATCTGTTCATTTATTTTCTTTTGGGTGTCTTGCCAAATTCTTTTAGTTTTCTTTTACCTTCTTTTGTCTTCTTCCAACTTTAAGAGCCGAATATCCTATCAAACTTCACTTAATTTCTTTTCTCCATCTCTTTTTGTTTATTAGCCGAATCTTGGAAGACCATTAAGGTCATTTTTTTTCACCTTTCCTCACTATTTCCCATTGTCGAAACACCATAAACCCCAATTCCTTCTTCTTCTCTTCACCAATTTGTTTGTCTTCAATAGTCGAATACACTCTTCTACACTGTGGCCGAATCTCCATTCACCCTTTTCTTTCTTCTTTTATTACATTATTTCTCCGATCATATCTCTTAGCCGAATCTGTCAGAGCCTGGGTAGGTGGAGTGGTCGTTCATCCTCTGTCAAGATCTATTTCAACCGATTTCTAATATAGTTGGTAAGGGTTCTCTTCTATTCGATTTTCTTCTTTCTCTTTTTGGTTGCCGAAAGTTAGAAGTCTAACTCCATTTCTTGGGGTGGCTGAATCCATGAAGGGTGGCTTCGGGATTTTTGTTGGCCTAGCGTTAAGGGGGATTAAAGATCTTCCGGGATTTAATCAATAGAGGTAAGTAGGAAACAACCTTAGGCTGAAGGCCACTCCTTTTTGTCAATTAATGTTAGGCCGAATCTGACATTGGTATGTAGGGATTTCGATAGCCTTCTAGTGCAAGTGAGAATCTTCGGGATTGGGTTGTTAGTGACAGTGTCGACATAGAGGCGTGGTGTTATGAATTATCAAGTGTGTAGTTATTAGACTGTTTCTTTGTTTAAAATTAATTAAATGTATGTGATATGTGTGGTAGCCGGAAATAACGACTGTGGTGGTGTGGCTACCCATATTGGGTGATCTGGTAACCAGGTTAGTAATTTTCTCATATTAAAATTTTGTATGGATATTTGTGTAAGTTGGTAAGCATGTTATGTATGCATGAATGATATGTTCATAATGATTATATTGTCATTTCATCATATATATTGTATGTGCATGGGGATCAGGGGATATATATATATATATTTAATGAAGGATAGGGTGTAAATTTATGTACGTGGTTTGATGTTAGCCTTGAGCTACATCGTGGATTGTTGGTGGCTTCGTGCCTCATCGTGGATTGATGATGACCTTGAGTCACATCATGGATATTGTGATTTAATCATGTGGATCAGTGGCTAGACCACTAAATGGACTTTGAGTAGCATGATTGCTAAAGAGGTGTATAGCGGATGGAGGGTCGATTTAGTAATCCCCTGGTCTGTGGTGGCAGGATATACAGGGGTGTGTAGCGGTTGGATACTAGGTTGGGTTGGGTTACCATTTTGCATAACCATGTGTGACAAGTGGATTGGTGTGGCTGTGGGCCAAGCCCATTTATGGAAACATGTGGAATAATTGCACACTGAGTCGGTTTGACTCACCCTATTTTCCTAAAAACAATGCAAGTGATACGTGATTTCTGGACCGAGCTGGAGTGGATTCGAGGTGGCCATGCAGAAGTTGTTTTAATTATACATGCACTTTAGATTTTTAATTGCTTTTTAATTTTTATTGTAATAAGGTCACTTTAAGTATTTTGGAATTTTTATCATGGTTTTAAGTAGGTATTAAAACGGATTATGGATTAAAAATAACTGAAAACACTTGCAACCTAAAAGGCAAATTAAGGATTTCAAATTCGGACTTTTGATAGTAATTCGTTTATTAAAATCCCTTCCAAACAATAACTCAACTTTTATACAAATGTGTAAGTTTTATTTCCCGAAAAAATATGATTTTCGAAACGATAAACCCTTATAGCTATATATATACGTTTTCAAACTTAACTTCACCCTCGAAGATAGATCTCTTTTCAAACTACTATTCATTAAAAGCTGAATATCCATTTTCCTTAAAGACTTGACATTTTTTTTAAATCAAACTCATCACAAACCTTTTCCCGTTACATTCCAAATTCAGCTGTAGTGTTTTGGGCCGAGTTTGGGGTGTTACAGCTATTTCATCCAAATCAGGGACATTAGCATTGATTGGATTATCTCCTGAACCTGAGCCAGTTTGGAGATTCATTGAAGCACCAGCTTGGAATTGTTGAGGCCTAATCATGACAGATGGCCTTTCAGGTCATGTTTGCACATGTGGTGGAGTAAAACCAGGGGGATATTGAGGATACTCAGTATTCTCCTTGACATTAACCATAGGGCTCTTTCCTTCATCCATAAGCCTATTTAACGTTGCGTCATCTGAGTTATTTGAGTCATCATATTCCTCTGCGATTCCATCATTTTGTCCATCATATCTTGCTAGATCTTAACCAACTGCTCTTGCATTTGTGCTTGCATCTATTCTTGCATCTCTTTTTGTATTTGCTCCAACCTTTCTATTCTTTTATCCATTGCTTTAGTTTTCTTTCGTGTACTGTAAGGGTACGTGTTTGATTGATTTTGGTCAGTTTCCAAATTGCTAAAATAATTGTTAATCAATTAGAATCTTTTAGTGAACTTTAATACATATGATGCAATGCAGATGCATGAAATGCAAAAGACGTCGATTCTGATTCAATTCCATTTAGAAAACTTTATTTAGAAAACAAAGCTCTTTACATAAAACGGATTACAAATACGGCTTTGCCCTAATTCTTAGAGTTTTAACTTTCCTAAGCAACGAAGCTAGTTCCTGACCCCTATCTGATTCCAGCTCGTACTTCACACTTAGCGTGTCGGCCTGAACTGCTAAGGTTTGAATATGGTTAGCTACCTCCTGGATCTGAGCCACGGCTTCGCCCATAATGTAATCTTGATCCCTAACTTGACTTTCAGAGTGATGAAGTTATTCCTTCCAGCGCTCCTCATTTACTTCAAGAAACTCTACCCGAAGCTCACAACTTTGCAAAGTAGACTCTAGCTCTTCTATTCTTCCTTTCATTTCTTCAATTTTGTTCAAATTGGTTCTTAGCTCAGTCGCAGAATTATGATTTCTATACTGGTAGAGTACTTTTTCCAGCTCTGCCACTCTGCATTTAATTCCCCTTTGTCGTTCTGGGCTTCTGATAGACTCCTTTCTAGAGCCTCTCTCTGAGTTTGAGCCTTTTGGGATCTTCTCTTCCACTGATCAGCCTTGGTTCTTTCCGACTGAATTTTCTATCGCCACTGCTTTGAAGTTTTCCCTAATACAGCAGTCCTCATCGATAACACATCTTCTTATAGTCTGTCTTTAAACTATCCAGATCCTCTTCAACCCGATTTTTTCCTTTTCTTAACTTCTCAGCCTCTGCCTTTTGCACCTCCACATCTAATCTCAAGTGCATTTTTTCTTCCTCCAGCTGCTCAATCTTTTTTTCGAATTCAAAACTCTTCTTTTCAAAGTCCTATCTTATGATCTCTAACTCTAACGGGACAGCCCGTAAGTATTCCTCCAATGATCGAGCACCTTCTAAACTCGGCTCAGAAATATTATCATTTATCCTTTTGTTACACTATTCGCTATATTCAGGCGTCGTCATAGAACCAATAGACAATCTCCTCATCTGGCGAGTCTGGTTCCAAGAAGTGGAAATCTCCTTGACCCTCTTCTTGTAATTATCTCCTTAATACGAGAACTCGCATTGCGCTAGGCCATGCGTTACTGGTACAAATGCATTGATCTGTATTGTCTTAGTGCTAGTAAAGGAGCGTAACCAATGGCTCCCCAAATTTCGAGCAAAGGGACCCAATCAAAACTCTCGCATCGGAATAAGATCTCATTGGGCACCAACCATTGAGCTCTCCATTCAATATCCTCTTCCTGAAGATTTTGGAGAAGTGCTATCCAATTCTCTTCTAACACGTCGTCTCTTCTTGGTGTTGCTGCTATCTCCTTCAAGGGGAATAATTATTAGTGAAGACCCGATAAGAAATCTTATGCACCTTCCAGAAGTGGCTGTGAAACCAAACCAACAACAATTGAGTGCACCCTACGAACCTGCCCTCTCCGGATCTTCTACATGCATTCAATGACCTAAAAGTCTCACCCAAGATTGCAGGAACTGGCGTGACCCCTTTACTGAGTCGGTCGAAGAAGTCTGTGACCGCTTCATCTACATACCCTAAATCTCTAGGGAATAGCATCAATCTGTAGATGCTCAATGCTAAAACATCAACTCTCCTATTCATATCAGGATGAGCTAAAATCAAATCCCTCAAATTCCTCCATGGGATGCACTTACACTTGCCCTTTTGCTTAACCCTGGCTGTAATCCACTGCTCACTCATTCCCATAATGCTCATCAACTTCTTCCAAAAGGCTGGGACATAGGCAGCTCTCGAATAGATTCTATTAACTAGAAACCTCAGACAATGCAGTAGAGCTGTGTATTCTTCTATGGTAGGTACCAAATCCACTCTCCCAAGGTAAAGCAACTATATGTGGGGTTCCAGTACTGAGTGAGGGCTCGGAATAACTGCTCGTCTACCTTGATGTCCAGTAAGTACGGCAAATCCCCATAATTATGGTAGAACAACCTTTTGGTCTAATCGTTCCACTGATCCCATATCATTTTTAACTCTTGAAGATTATTTTGCGTAACACTAATACGATTGTAGTCCCATAAATCTGACACATGCCCCGTAGCTAGACTATCCCCCTTCTCTAATTATGTTGTTTTGACCAAGTTCGGATAGTCGCGTTATCTTCCATTTTATCAAGAAAGTCATTTTCCATGACCAGCTCTCTAATTTAGCAATCGAACCTGAATCGACACCTCTTAAATGTTAAAATGCATGCAAAATAACAAAGATAAAACACAAAAAGTCAATACAATACATAGAAACAAAATTCAAAGCATGAAGGAAAAGAAAGAAAAAAAAATAAGCACCTATCTGGGTGACCTGATAAGGTTTAGCATAACTCTTCCTAGGGTGGGCTCTTAGGGCTTTCTATATGCAGTTCGGTTCTAAAGTTGAGGTACCTGAACTAGCAGATTCCTTGATTCTCACCTATTATTGGCTCATACGGATCGAGTTCGGTTCAGGGGGACACATTTCCCTATGGCTGCACGGAGATGAAAATATCATGAAAACATAGGTACAGATGTATCCCAAAAGCGATCCACTATCCTGCACGGAGGTGAAAACCTCACGAAGGAGTAGCTTCTCACTCCCACTTAAGGGTGTGACCCAGAGGTCATGCAATATGATGCAAAAGTATTCTATAAGACTCGAACCATAGCAATCAAATGAGATGACGCAAGCGAATGCAATAAAAGGATCATAATTTTTCAAATCAAATTTTCAATTTTTCAACAAAAAGACAGAAAATAATCAATTTGATGGCTTGACTCTCTTGTTTGTCCCTAGTGAAGTCACCAAGCTGTCGAAAACATTTTTTTCGAGTTGGAAAATAGGGTCGACTTTGAAAACGAAAATGGAGTCGCCACCTACCTTTTTTCGAGGTGTGATCGGATCACCTTGAAATTGAAAATTTAATAAAACTTTGGTTTATTAAAAACATATTTTGGTCTATAAAAACTCGAGAAAATAGGTTCGGGAGTCAGTTACGTACGAGGAAGGGTTAGCACCGTCGTAGAGCCCAAAATTGGTACCTAATTGATTATTTAATGTCTTAATCTGAAAATTTGAAAAGATTCTATATTACGAACCATTTACTTAAAAGAACACTTGAACAAATCAAAATGAATACCGAGACCCGCTTATCTCAAAGAAATAAAAATACCGTACCCAGTAAGTTAGGACACGACATTTCATATTCTCGAAACTGAGCTTGTCTTATGAGTTTTTTTTTAATTTTTTTTCTTTAAAAAAAAACTCATGCATTTAAATTCAAAAGGATATTCAAATATTTGGGTCAAAATGAAAAATCGAAACCCAGTAAGTTAGGGCTTAATTTTTTAAACTTCCATACATAGAATATTGCCTTTATTATTTTTTGAAATTCTTATCTCGAGGCGATGAAATGTCACATCAAGTAAGTTAGGATGCGACATCTCAAATTCTTGAGAATAAGCTTTTATTAAAAATTTATGTGTTTTGATTTAAAAGAGAAAAGGAGACTCGGGTGCTAAGATTTAACGAGAAAAATTGAAACCCAGTAAATTAGGACACGATTTTCTCAAAACCTCCAAACACGAGCATTGCCTTGTTTCAAAGATTCTTAACAATGATTTCAAAACTTAAATGACATTAAAACATGATTTTAATGAAATACAATGGAATAATAATATACAAAGCAAGATATTAATCCATACATCAAACATTACACTAATATATCACAATAACCAACCAATAATTAAGGAAAAAAAATCCCATAACAACAATAATTATAATATACAATTTCTCTATTAATTATTCAAGAAAATAGAGTAATATAACATACAAAAATATAAAACTAAAGGTAATTAAAACCAATACTATGCAAAATTATTTGGAGAGAAAATATATATGTAAAATGATTAAAATAATTAATTTAGAAACAACCTAATCGGACATATAAAAATTTAAAGTTTCTTAAAAAGGTTTGGAATGAATAATATATATAAGTTTTAAGTTTTTTTTTAAAAATCTTTAAAGAATAGAAATAAAATAGTAAGGCAAAAGATTTAAAATAAAATACAATAAAATAAACCTTTTTGAAAAGTAAATAAATAAGCAAATTAAAGCTGGTAAGGGACCAAATTGAAACTAAAATAAAATTCAAGTCTTAAAACAACAATGATAACAACAGGCTATTAAGGACCAAATTGGCATGCGTGCGAACAAGCGAGGATTCACTGAGGAATTACTCCAAAAACTCAAAATGGCGCCGCTCAAATACTGGTCATCCAATTGCTCGAGGATCAAATTATAACAACAAAAAAATAGACAGGGCTAAATTAGAAGTGAGTACTGGACTCCATTGCGACCTACCGCAAATGCGTAGGGACTTGGTGCGCAAATAAGCCAATAACCAAAAAGATGCGGATCCTCTCCAGGTCGGGTCACTCGCGCGGGTATGGCCCTTAAACGATGCCGTTTTGGTCCTTAACAGACCATACCAAAACGACGTCGCATCGAGGGGCTTTAAATACTAAAAATGTAACACCCCTAACCCGTATCCGTCGCCAGATTAGGGTTACGAGGTATTACTAACCAAAGCACATCTCTGCACAGCTATAATTCACATGCTTTAAAAACTCCTCCATTCAAATCATATATGTATACTTCTCATTTATGGCATTCAAATAATCAAAGTACAAAATAACTTATTATTTACAATTTAGTAACGCATACTTTAAACATGCAAACATATATCATTTCATTTCATATAGCTAATATATACCAATATGTCTATTTCATCAGTCAAATATTAACGTACCATTTTTTTTATCACAGCACATGAGTGTATTAAAAAAATCATTCAATCATTTCACACCAACTAATGTTTAAACTCATATGCAACCGTAGTGCACTCAATTACCAAACCAGATTACATATATCTAACCTTTCATCTCACTATTTATTCAGCTAGCTAATTTAACCTATCATTATGACATTTGTATACCTACCACAGCAAAGCATATCACAGATATGTACATAAATATTTTACTAGCATATGTCGAATATACCATCAACTTAACTTTTTTAGCTACCTTAATAAACTGACCAAAACATTCAAATAGTATATTCACAATTATCATTTCTAAACTAAAATTCTCACGCAAGCTTGCCATTTCAATCAGACACAAAAAGCACATTCCTTAATCAATTTTTGATAACCTAACTTAGTCCACAAGTCCAATACCATAATTTTAACATTATCATATACTAAACATTTAATGACATGATTTTAGCATCATTTCCGAATCATAAATAGCTTATAACCATAACCTATATTTCATCACATGAACCATACTTAAAATGTAAATCCCAAATAAATCATTTACAAGGTCAAACAACCTTAACCTTTTTCTACTTGAAATCGACCTAAACCAACCATTTCAGGAATACAACCATGAAGCATACTTTAACATCATTTCAAATCATGACTTAATACATGTAAAGTTTAACCAAAATGTCGAAACACATGACTAACTTAACACAGACATTGGTATTACAACCAAGCAATTATATAGAACGTATGATATGTAAGCTTGAATAAAGGAAACAGACCATAGCCGGATTATTGAAACCAAACATATTAATCATATAGTCAAGAACAAATAGAGCCGAACTTAAAACGAATGTTTATGCCATTTTCGCATGGCTATTATACATATGTGAACAAAACATCCTTCAAACATTTAGCTAGCCTATACATGCCTTTTGATTCAAAACTAGTTTGAAAGTACCAAAAAGGGATGATAGTGTGGTTGACTTCACCAACGATCTTCCGAGCTCGTAGCTTGACCAAAATCTATAAAACAGAACATTGAACATAAACAGAGTAAGCTTACTAGCTTAGTATGTCTCAAGCAAGTTTGATACACAACTAAACCTTCGAGCATTATATAAATATAATTATCAATTTGGACAAGATATCGAATACAATAATTTAACACGTAAACTTCACTAAGGCCGTATGTCATTATCCCCATTTAGTATTTACTGACCACTCACTTTAAGCATAACAACTCTCTAAAACACTTTTATACCAAGGATATTTGCATGATCAAAGCCTTTTAGCTATAATATACATTTTAAACTCATACGACTAGTCAATCACATATATAAGCATATCCCTTTGTTCCCACATTTAACATTTGTACTTATGCCGAATCTCAATAGCATAGCCAAACTTATAATTCAATATACATATCATGCTCATTTTTCGATGTGAGTAATTCACACTTAAACACTTCACTACAAGCTCTAACCATACCACAATTTACTTAATTTAAAAGAACATATATATATATATACTTACCGATTTTCTTGCATCTAAACAATACTTTTACTTACGAACATTTATCTTATTGTAGTAGCTACATTCCACTTTGTATACGATCCATGATTTCTCCATTTAAATATGTCACCGGCATTAAGCTTGCTAGGCATCAAAGCCCGAGATACACACCAGCATTAAGCCTGCTAGACCCAAGGTCTGAAATTTAATCACCGGCACAAGGCCTGCTAGGCATTTAGCCCGATATGTAACACCGGCACAAGGCCTGCTAGGCATTTAGCTCGATATGATTCACCGGCATTAGGCCTGCTAGGCTCGAAACCTGAATATGATTCACCGGCACGAGGTCTGCTAGGCTCGAAGCCCGAATATCAACACATTTGTCCATTCAATACACATCACTTAATGATAAGTCACAAACATTACATATACTTCATTTTTACTTTCGCATTTCAAACCGAATAGGCATATTCACAATACAATTAATCAAAACAATTTCAACTCAATATCAACCCCACATTCGGCTATCACACACATTTTTGTTTAAAATTGTTAAATTCCATCATTTATATGTTCATAAATAATTCTTTGACATATATTTGCTTAAGAACTTACCTCGACTATCGACGGACAGCGTAGACCGGCTATTCGATAACCTTCGCCTTTCCCCGATCCAAATATGTTTTTCTTTGTTCTAGATTTAAACACATTAAAATTTAGCTCATTCAAGCACATTTCATCTCAATTTAGTCCCAAAACACATAAATGGGAAAATTACCATTTTACCCCTAATGTTTCACATTTTTACAATTTAGTCCTGTTTGCACAAAACATAAAATACTCAAAATTTCACTATGACACCTTAGGGCCGAATGTTCATAGGGACTATATGGGTCCATTTATTTCATTTATTTTGCATTTTAGCCCCCTCAAAAATTCATTTTTGTAATTTAGCCCAAAATACTCAAATTCACTAAAATTTCCAATACAAAACAAGTTAATATTTAACATAACTTTAATATTTTTCCATTTAACATCATGAATCACAAGCATCTAACCATGGCCGAATATCAAGCATGCTCAAATTTAAAAATTCTAACATGGGTCACCATCGTTCAAGCAACGATCTCAAAAACGTAAAAATCAACAAAAATCGAGCTAAAATTCATACCTAATTAAGCTTGATAAGTGCCGAACTTAGCTTGGCTTTTCTCACTTCTTCATAAGCATATATTCGGCCAAAAGAAGATGGAATAAAACATGTTTTTTGTTTGTGCTTTAATTAACATATATTAAGTAATTGTTGAATTACTAAACTAACCTTTTTACTTTAATATAAAAACAAATAACACTAAGGTTATTCTTGGTATATGCCACTCACTAACTCATAAAATGGGCTAATTTCCATTTTAATACCCCAAATTAAAAAGCCATTATCACTCTATCACTTTTCACTATAGTGTGCAACTTTTACATTTACGCGATTAAGTCCTTTTTCTAAATTAAACACACAAACAATTAAATTTTTCTATGAAACTTTCACACACTTTAATTCACATATACTAAGAACAGAATATATCATTTAAACATTTCTCAGACTCAGATTAGTGGTCCCAAAACCACTGTTTCGATTAGGGTCAAATTCGGACTGTTACAACTCTCCCCCTTAGGGATTTTCGCCCTCGAAAATCTTACCGTTAAGCAAAGTCAGATATTGTTGCCTCATTGAATCTTCAGGCTCCCACGTAGTCTCTTCAAATCCATGACGATTCCATAATACTTTCACTAATGAAATTTTCTTGTTTTTCAACTCTTTCATTTCCCGGGCTAAAATTTGAATCAGTTCCTCCTAGTACGTCATATCGGATCAAATTTTAATTTCGGACGGAGAAATCACATGTGATGGATCTGATCTATATCTACGGAGCATCGAAACATGAAACACATTGGTTATCATTAAGTGATAAACAACAGGCCCGATACGTTTGATGATTTCATACGGTCCGATGAAGCTCGGACTTAGTTTGCCCTTTTGACCAAATCGGAGTACTTTCTTCCATGGAGAAACTTTCAAAAATACTCGGTCTCCGACTTGAAACTCAATGTCTTTACTTTTCAAACCAGCATAGGACTTTTTTCGATTTGAGGCAGCTTTCAAACTATCTCTGATTTTAGCCACTTTCTGTTCAGTCTCTTTAATCAAATCAACCCCGTGTATCTTGTTTTCACTGAGCTCAGTCCAATACAACGGTGTACGACACTTGTGACCATAAAGAGCCTCGTATGGTGCCATTTGGACACTAGATTAAAAACTGTTATTATAAGAAAATTCAATCAAAGGTAAGTATCTTTCCCACGTACCTTCAAACTCAGGGATGCAGCATCTCAACATGACCTCAAGTATCTGAATGGTTCGTTCAGACTGACCGTCTGTCTGCGGATGAAAGGCTATACTAAAGTGCAGTTTAGTACCTAGAGCATCTTGTAACTTCTTCCAAAATCGCGATGTAAATCTCGGGTCTCTGTCTAAAACAATGAACTCGACACACCATATAATCTCACAATTTGAGATACATATAACTCAGCAAGTTTATCGATCGAATAGTCCGTACGAACTGGAACAAAGTGAGCTGATTTGGTCAGTTTATCCACTATAACCCAAACTGCATCTTTCTTGCTCGGTGTCATAGGCAAACCAGATTCAAAATCCATAGTAATTCTATCCCATTTCCATTCAGGTATCATGATTGGCTGAAGTAACCCAAAAGGCACTTGATGCTCGGCTTTTACTTGTTGACAAATTAAACACTTGGAAACAAATTTAGATATATCCAGTTTCATGCCAGGCCACCAATAAAACTGTTTCAAATCATTATACATTTTCGTGCTACCCGGATGTACTGACAATCGACTATTATGAGACTCTTTCAAAAACATCTGAATCAAATCCATATTCCTTGGAATACATATACGGCCTTTGAAGTTCAAACAATCGTTTTCATCAATTCAAAATTCTGACTCTGTATCACTTTTATACTGAACTCGTCTATCAATCATATCTTTGTTAATTTTCTGTGCATCGCAAATTTGCTGAATGAACAACGGTCTTGCCTTCAACTTGGCTATGATCGAACCGTCACCAGACATAAACATATGTGCGTTCAACGCACGAGAGCAAACAATGATTTTCGACTTAAGACATCTGCAACATCGTTGGCTTTCCCCAAATGGTAATCAATCACCAATTCATAATCTTTTAATAGTTCCAACCTTCTGCGTTGTCTCAAGTTCAGGTCTTTTTGAGTCATCAAATACTTTAGACTTTTATGATCTAAATAAACATGACATTTCTCACCGAAATGACGCCAAATTTTTAATGCGAAAATAATGGCTACTAATTCCAGATTATGAGTCGGATAATTCCCTTCATGAGGTTTCAACTGTCTCGAAGCATAGGCTACTACTTTTCCTTCTTACATTAAGACACAACCCAAACCATTCAAAGAAGCATCAATGTACACAACAAATTCTTTACCCGATTCAGGCTGAATTAACACTAGAGCTTCGGTCAATAAAGCTTTCAACTCTTTCAATTCAGTAGGTGCCATCTAATACGGAGCTATTGAAATCAGAGTCATTCCTGGCATTAATTTAATGCCAAACTCAATCTCCCGAACTGGTGGTAAATCTGATAATTCTTCAGAAAACAATCTGGGTATTCACACACAACTAATACGGATTCAATATGCTTTTCAGACACTTTATTATCCAACACATAGGCCAGGTAAGCTTCACATCCTTTTCTCACATACTTACGAGCTAACATCGAGGATATTACTACTAATAAATCATTCCAATCATTAGATTCAACCCGGATGATCTCACCATTCTGACATCTCAAATCAATGGTCTTTCTTTTGCAATCCACCACAGCATCATGCAAGGTTAACCAGTCCATTCCCAAAATTATGTCAAACTCGTCGAAAGGCAATAACATTAAATCAGCTAGAAAGTAGGAATCTCAATCATCAATAGGCAACCTTTACACACTTTATCAATAAGTAAACATCGACCCAAGGGGTTGGACACACGAATCACAAACTCAGTAGACTCAACAGGAAAAGTCTTACTGGATACTAAAGTTTCACACGCATATGAATGAGTCGAATCAGGATCAACCAATGCAATCACAGTAGTATCATAAAGAGTGAAAGTACCAGTGATAACATCTAGGAAAGAAGCATCCTCTCTGGTACGAATAGCATAGACTCTAGTTGGTGCACGAGCCTCCGATCTAATTGCAGTGTCTTTAATTTCTCTCTGACTGCCACTAACATTTCCCGAGTGCCTAAGTGGTCTGCCTCGCACTGACACATTGCTCAGTCTGATATTTTGGGTCGTATTTTACTCTGCTAACATCGGGCATTCTCTGATAAAGTGATCTGACGATCCACATTTAAAGTAGGACCGATCATGGAATCTACAACTCTCAGAATGCCATTTACCACAATATTGCATTCACTTGATTTTACTGGGCATTACCAACACTAGCTATCGAAGTAGCTCGGGAACCCACTGGAGATCGATCTCGTCTAGACATGTCTGAAGTAGCTTTATGTCGACCAAAGTCATCTCTGAACTTCTTAGATACAGACTAAAATGTCTTACTCGATGATCTTTTACGAGTGTCTCTAACTTCCATTTCAGCCTTTATTTTCTCTTTCCCACTTCAGCTTTGCAAACTCGCTTGACAAGTACTACAAACTCGTTAATTTCAAGAATACCAACAAGTAACTTTATGTCTTCATTCTGACTGTCTTCAAATCTTTTACACATAATGGCTTCGGTTGATACACACTCTCGGCATATTGGCTCAATCTGACAAATTTTTGCTCATATTCAGTCACAGTCATGCGACCCTGTTTAAGTTCCAAAAATTTTTTTCGTTTCTGACCGATGAACCTCTGGCTAATATATATATCTTACGAAACTCTATCTGGAAGAAATCTCAAGTCACTTTTTCTTTTGAGACCACCGATACCAGTGTATTCCACCAGTGATATACAGTGTCCCGAAGTAAAGATATAGCACACTTCAAGCATTCATCTAGAGTACAGAATAGCTCATCGAGTATCTAAATAGTGTTATCAAGCCACATCTCAGCTCGCTCTGCGTCATCATCATCATTAGCTTTGAATTCTTCGGCCCCATATTCCTGATTTTATCAACGGAAGGCCTAATAGATCTCATCAGATCTTTCATCGGAGGTGCTAAAGGTACCGGAATTGGATTGTTCGGGGGTGGAGGTTGTTGTACAGTCGAGTTAGTATGAATAAACTGGGTAAACCATTCGTTCATCATCTGGTAGAAGGCTTTCTTAGCCTTCCCCTCATGGCTACCCGAGACAGGTCGAGAGTCTACCGACGCTGACCTACTGCGAGGTCAGACGCTACACTCTCTACATCATCTGCTACGGCTCTGTCAGGATCGAATCCATTTACTTTATAAAACACAATTTGAAATGTCAGAGGTCACCACACTATCATATATATATAAAGGCATGTATATCTAGACTCACATGTGCTACGGTAGTCCTAGAATCGACTAAATCATAGCTATGATACCAATCAAATGTAACACCCCTAACCCGTATCCGTCTCCAGATTAGGGTTACGAGGTATTACTAACAAAGCACATCTCTGCACAGTTATAATTCACATGCTTTAAAAACTCCTCCATTCAAATCATATATGTGTACTTCTCATTTATGGCATTCGGATAATCAAAGTACAAAATAACTTATTATTTACAATTTAGTAACGCATACTTTAAACATGTAAACATATATCATTTCATTTCATATAGTTAATAAATACCAATATGTCTATTTCATCAATCAAATATTAACGTACCATTTTTTTTATCACAGCACATGAGTATATTAAAAAAAAATCATTTAATCATTTCACACCAACTAATGTTTAAACTCATATGCAACCGTAGTGCACTCAATTACCAAACCAGATTACATATATCAAAAACGTAAAAATCATTCTAACATGGGTCAGCTACTGTTCGAAGCAACGATCTCAAAAACGTAAAAATCAACAAAAACCGAGCTAAAATTCATACCTAATTAAGCTTGATAAGTGCCGAACTTAGCTTGGCTTTTCTCACTTCATAATCATATATTCGGCCAAAAGAAGATGGAATAAAGCATGTTTTTTGTTTGTGTTTTAATTAACATATATTAAGTAATTGTTAAATTACTAAACTAACCTTTTTACTTTAATATAAAAACAAATAACACTAAGGTTATTCTTGGTATATGCCACCGACTAACTCATAAAATGGCTAATTGCCATTTTAATACCCCAAATTAAAAAGCCATTATCACTCTAGCACTTTTCACTATAGTTTGGAACTTTTACATTTTACGCGATTAAGTCCTTTTTCTAAATTAAACACACAAACAATTAAATTTTTCTACGAAACTTTCACACACTTTAATTCACATATACTAAGCACATAATATATCATTTAAATATTTCTCATACTCGGATTCACGATCCCAAAACCACCATTTCGATTAGGGTCAAATTCGGACTGTTACAAAAAACATTGCAAAAAACCATTTGAAACTGTTTTAAAAAAAAGGAAAAGGGTGCTTTGAATGGCTCTTCGAGCACTGGCCAGACTTGGCCCAACTCCGTCATCGAGCCACTGAGTCTCTCTGCCTCTGCCACCGCATACGACGGTCAGAGAGACCAAACAAGGCTACTTTAGTCTTTTAAAGCCCTTTAAACCCAAACCCTAACTCAAAATGCCCGAGAACCCCTCCGAAATTAGAAAGAAAACCAAAAGAAGGACTCCAGATTCGGGACTCCAATCATTGTGAAATAAGGTAAAATCGTTTTTGCTTATTCTGTTTCTATATGTATGCGTGACATGCAAAAACAAAAATAGACTAAAAAAATCGAGAAATACCTCTGCTTTTCTATATTTTTGTATTTGAAAAATTGTAACCATTTATAATATTTTCTAGCTTTCTTTTTATAGCCGAGAAGAAAGAAATAAAAAATACAATGCTTTTTCATTCTGTATTTGATGTTGTTTCTACTATTGGTGGCCTTGTTTGCAGGTACGGAAGGGCGTGGCGAGGGTACGAAGGCGCGTGGGGCGTGTGGAAGCATGAGCAGTGGCGTGCGTAGAGGCACGGGTGTGGGAGGCTGCTGTGGCGCTGGAAACCTCTGGAAGCTCTCCTAAGGTTTCTGTCTGCTGAAGCTGTTTGGGCCATTTGGTCGATTTTAGATTGGGTTTAGTGTTTTGGGTTGGTTTGTTGGGTTGTAAGTGGGTTAGAGGTTAGGTATGTGGGCCTGTATTGTAATTTGGACTGATTGGGCTGTAATGGGCTGTGATTTGGACTTTGGGTTTTTTTATGTATATTTTATTATTATTTTTATTTTGCTTTTATTATTTTAATGGGTTAATAGACTAGTTAATGTGTCCTGGGCATAAATGGGTTCCTACATCAATTATGACACATAACAAAATAACCAAGTCCTCTATACATGCCATAATTCAAAATATTGATTTCAAAATACCAAAAGAGTGTTGATAGTGTGGATGGATCTCCAACGATCCCTGAATCCCGAGCTAGCTTGATGACTCTATAAAACAAGGGAAAAGAGAGGGGAGTAAGCCTATAGCTTAGTAAGTAAGTATGTAAATAATAAACAAATTACTAACATGCTTTCAAAATAATACAATCCTAACTACACATAGATTCACCATTTATTCAAGTCCAAACAAGTTTATTCGAGTCATTGTCACTAAATTATTTTTATCTAGAGGTACGTAACTCCAAATTAAAATCCGTTAATTTTTCTTGAAACTAGACTGATAAACCGTAAAAATAACATATTTTAATCCCACATTTAGTATGCTTTTGGATGAATTATCCTTGATTTATGTAAAAAGGTGCTTTTAATCCTTCCTTTTCATGTCTTATACTCAGGAAAGCACCTAAGGATAAAAAGAACGTAAAACGGCCTTAAAATGGACTAAATTAGGCCAACCCAAGAATTTTACACGGCCTGGCCCAAAGCCCACACGACTGTGCCTCGCTGATTACCTAGAGCACGGCCTCAACTATGCCACACACGGCCGTGCATCATCCATTTACCACACACGGACGTGCTTGGTGATCTACATAGCCATGTCCCAATCGACAGACCTGAAGCACGGCCTGAATCCCGACTTGCATGGTCGTGTCACGGCTGTGCCCAAAATAACAGAATCAAGGCACGGCCCAACCCTGAATTACACAGGCGTGTGCCATGGGCATGCCCCTGCCATGGGAAAGAGTAATTTCACTCCGATTTGGATGCTTGAAGCCAAAGAAACATACTCCTAAGTCTACTTAAACTCCTTAATAGTAATTCTACTTGAAAGAGGTGCTTAGGAGCCAAGTAAAGCATCTTAAAAGCCTATATAAACAACCCAAGGCAGACATTGAAGAGAGACGATTTTTGGCAGAGGCTTTTGCTGAAGCTTTCATCTTTTAGGGAATCACTTGAAGATAGCCAGTTGAACGATCTCAAGAAGCCGGAGCTTCATTCAAGACGGAGGATCTCTCATTCAATTCTTTCAGGGTTTTTAGGGATTTCTTATGTTTTGTTTTATCTTTTCTCTTGAGATGTTTTCTTATTTAGTTATGAACTAAACTCTTCAGATACCTAAAGGGGATCAAACCTATGACGGATCTTGTTATTTGATTTCTAAATTATATGATAACTACTTAGTTTGTTCTTAATTATGTTGCTTAATTTAATCTGATGTGCTTAGGTGGAGGAAGAATAGACCCTACCTAAGAGTAGATCTAGAATAATTGAGCGGAGTTGATCGGGCGCCTAGAGATAGGTTACGAGATTTTGCCGGATTAGGGTGAAACCTAATATGGGAGTCCATTGATCGATTTACTGCTTCCTTGGGGGGTTATTATAAGAGAATGAGAGTTCCACTAATTAAACTAAGGTTAGACGTTATTCGCCTCGAGAGAGGGTTTAATATAGGTTAGGGAGTCTCACAGATCAAGCTTAGTAAAAAAATCATATGGTTTGGGGAATAAATAATAAGTGAAGTCATAGGTGGATTCTTCCTGAGGGTATCTTCTTCATCAACTGAGTTTTCCTAAAGTCTTTCTCCAATTCATTCTTTTGTCTTTGCATTTAGTTTAAGTATTTCATTAGTTTCATAAACCAATCACTCCATATTTCAGGCTAAATAATAGAAAGAAAGTGAGTAGTAGTACTTTTAGGTTCCCTTGGGTTCGACAAGATATTCTTGCCTAATCTATACTACTATTCTATAGGTGCACTTGCCTCTATCGTTGTCATAGTTAGTCTGCAGGTTCAATCATTCTTTTTATAAATATTAAAACTCGACTGTTTGACGCGATCAAGTTTTTGGCATCGTTGCCAGGGATCTCTAAAATATTAAGAAAGCTATATTTCTATTACTTTTGCCATTATTTTATTTTTTCCGCAATTTACTTTTACTTTTAGTTTAAGTTAAAATTTTATTTACACTAAATTTCTTTCTTTCTTCTCCTAGCAGGTACCTCTAGTTTATGACTAGAAGGAACCCGGGAGGACCTTTAGCGTACGAAAGTGACATTGAAGCTATCGCTCATAGAAATCGTAGAGAAATTAGATGAGCTCTAGACTACCAAAGAGAAGAACAAGATAGATCCAATCCTACTAAAGGGATGGACGAAAACAATCCACCGCCAAATGTGCAAGAATAGAATGCTCCGCGTACTATGTATGATTATGCTAAACCTAATTTGACAGGAGCAGAATCTAGTATTGTTAGGCCTGCTATAGCTGCTAATAATTTTGAATTAAAGCCTAACACAATACAAATGATTCAACAGTTTGTTCAATTTGATGGTTTGCAGGATGAAGATCCAAATACTCATATATCTAATTTTTTAGAATTCTCGAGACCTTCAAAATAAATGGCATTTCGCGATGTCATACATCTTGATTATTTCCTTTTCATTAAGGAATAAAGCAAAGCGTTGGTTGAACTTCGTTACCACGAGGGTCAATCACCACATGGGATCAAATGATGAAAATTTCTTTTAAAATATTTTCCACCGGTAAAAACGGCCAAATTTAGGAATGACATATCTTCTTTTGTGCAGAATGGATCAGAAACATTATATGATGCATGGGAAAGATACAAGGATCTCCTAAGGAGATGCCCACACCATGGATTACCCTTGTGGCTTCAAGTCCAAACTTTTTACAATGGTTTGAATTCTTCAACATGGCAAATGATTGATTCATCAGCTGGTGGAACTTTGAATAACAAAACTCCTGAAGCAGCTTACGATTTTATTGAGGAGGTCGTTGAACACCTATCAATGGCAAATTACAAGAGCCAAACCGACAAAATCAGCGAGTTTTTAACATAGACGCAGTGACAATGCTGTCAACGCGGGTGGAGTTAATGAATAAAAAGCTTGATAATTTATGTTCTTCGCAGGTACATCCTGTAATGCATGCGAAGCAAGTGGGAATGTGGTGAATCCTGAGTACCCACCCTACCAACCGGGCGCAGACAACGAGCAGACAAACTATATAGGTAACAATTTCAGATCTAATAATAATCCTTAAAGTAACACTTATAATGCAGGTTGGAGGAACCACCCAAATTTTTCATGGGGAGGACAAGGAAATCAAGGAAATCAAAGGCAGCAACCTCCTCCAAATTACCAAAATTAGCCCTATCCACAGGAAAAGAAATCAAACCTTGAAGAGATGCTGACAAAATTCATGGCAGCTACAGATTCTCGTCTCCAAAAGATTGAAGCAACACTTGATGAACAACAAAAATCGATCAAAGGGATCGAGAATCAAGTTGAAGAACTTACTAGGACAGTGGGACATCTTACAAAGCTGATTTCTGAACGTTAACAAGGACGTCTACCAAGCAACACAGAAATAAACCCAAAAGAGCAGATCCAAGCGATCACAGCTCAAGAGGGTACAAAGGTAGACGAGCCCACCTCAGTACGAGAAACCAAGGAAGAAAAAGGTAAAATAGAGGTAGCACAAGAAAGGCCAAAATTGGTAATCAAAGAATACCAACCTCGCATACCTTATCCGGAAGCATTGAAAAAAGATAATTCTGAGGAACAATTCGGTAAGTTTCTAAAACTTTTAAAGAAATTACATATTAACTTACCTCTTCTTGAAGCTCTTTTTCAGATGCCCGACTCAAGGAGATTTTTAAGACAGGTCTTGACGAACAAACGCAAAATAGATAAAGAGCACCATGTGGAACTCAACACAACATGCTCAGCAATGCTACAGAACAGACTACCACAGAAACTAAAAGATCTAGAGAGTTTTACGATTTCATGTTTAATTGGTAGCTTGAGTATTGATAATGCGTTAGCTGATTTAGGGGCAAGTATAAATGTCATGCCTTATGCATTGTTTAAACGACTAGGTCTAAGGAAGCCCAAACAAACTAGGATGAGTATTCAACTAGCTAATAAAACTATTAGAATTCCTAGGGGCATTATCGAAGACGTTTTAGTAAAAATCGATAAATTTGTTTTCCCAGTAGATTTTGTTGTTTGAGACATGGATGAGGAAAATTCAATCCCTTTAATTTTAGGAAGACCTTTTCTTGCAACTGCCAAGACTAAAATTGATGTTGCCACAGGAGAACTCATACTTCGTGTAGGAGAAGAATCGGTCAATCTTCAAGCTCTCGACTTAGCCAAAACAATAGAAGATGAAGGTAAGAAAGTCATTTCAATAGATAATCAAATTATTCAACCTTCATCGCAGGAAACATCACAATGCATCAAACCTGAGCCAACTCATAGCCTCCAAGTCGTCACGGAAAGAATCACACCAGGACCAAAACCGTAAGATCGACAATTTAGAATAGCAAAAGATACACACCAAAGAAAAGACGGATCCACGCGAAGTAAAACCAAAGGAACCACCAGAAGAGCTCATGGGGACATCAAATCACTTTAAAATAGGAGTCCAGGTGCTGTTAGACAAAGCTGATCCTCAACTCACTTCAACAGACCTGAAGAAAAAGGAAGAAATACTCCTTCAAGTACATGATATTTTGCCACACGAAATATTCGAGGTAAGCAATCCAATTTTCGGCAATTTCAAGGTAAACGCTTCTCGACCTAAACTTTGTCACGAAAATAAAACTGTCAGCAAGAGGGAAAATATTCAAACTTTTAAACCTCCCTAAAATTTTTAAAGTCAAGGACAGTCTAGCTTAAGACTATAAATGAGCGCTTCTCGGGAGGCAACCCGAGCACTAACCCTATTTATGTTATTTTCTTTTCTTTCCTTCTCTCTTCTCTCAACATTTAAACTAACACAAAAATATAGATTTCCAGGCCACACGGCCTTACACACAGCCGTGCCCGTGGCCGTGTGGACCACCGAAACCACCACACTGACAGAGCAGAGCCATGCAAGTCAGTCCACCCACCCCCAACGTCACGGAGCCAACCACCCACACCACGGGCACCGACAAAACAGCACGACCGTGCCTCACGCCCATGCTAAGATACTGACTTATTGAACACAGGCAAACCACGCCCGTGTATTCCACCCGTGCTCATATACTGGCCTTTTAGAAACGGGCGTGCCAATTGACAAACGGTCAACACACTCCACAACACGGCCGTGCGATGCGACCGTGTGAATCGACACACCTTCGGTACACGGGCGTGGGAACGTGCCAGATTTGAAATCTTATTTAAATCCCCATAGCCCTTCCCTTTTTTCCCATCTTCTTTCTTCCCTCTCTTTCTTTCAAAATTTTTCTCTCTATTCATAGGAAAGGTCCAAGACTCTTGAGAAACATAAAAATCATGCCGAAGAAACGTAAGAAGGTAAGCAACATCTCCTCAGAGGAGACCTCAACATGAGTTCATGCCGGCAGCTTCAGTTAATTGAAACACCAAGGGTCTCCGAAACCTTTTAGGTTCTATTTTCTTTTTCTCCTCTCCTTTATTTTCCTTGTCTATACTTCTTTTCTGCTTAATTTAATTTATTTCATATTAGTTTCTTGGTTTTAGGTTCTAAAGGCTGCTAGGGAATCACTCCACTTCCACCATCACCAACACTCTGCAGCCTTAAAAATCATACACACCTCACGAACCATCTACTAATAAGGACTCCTTAGTCTATTAGTCTTTTCTTTAAATTTTAGTTTTCTTCTTAGTCTCCTTCTCTTTATTTTCTTAGTCTTTAATTATATTATTAGTATATTATTATTATTTCTCTAGATCTCTTGGCTATATCTTCACAGGCTACCCAATTTCTTCATCTAGCAAATTACTTTTCGGTAGCCACACCACCAGGCCCATAGAAAACACCATCACCGCCATCAAAGATGCCAGGAATCATCCAAAATTCAGGAAGTGTCACTCTACCCCTTCTCTTTTGATTTCTCCCATAATTATCATTATCTATCTTTGTACATTGAGGGCAATGTACATCTTAAGTGTGGGGGGGATAAAAGTGCCTAACTTTTTGCATAATTCTCAATTTAATGCCTAATTTTTCATTAATCCTGAATTTAGTCTTGTTTTTAAGTAATTTTCTCATATTACTAATTATGATGAAATTTCTAATGATTTATGATTTGTATTGATATATTTTAGAGTAAGTCATAGTTAATTTTGCATTGATGATTAAATTTGAAGGATACTAGAGAATCGAGCATGATAAGTCTACTTTCTAAAAATCAAAAAATTAATAGGTCGTTGAACTGAATTTGAGTAACTTTGAAGTTTGAAATTTACAGGGATTGATGTCAAAAACACCCATAATTTTTGTGAGATTTTGAGCCTTATAGAGCATATTTTTTTTCCTGCTCACTTTATTAATTATGAGTGTGTCAACTTTGAACTGTTATTCTAGAACTTGCCTCATTTATACATGTCGAGACCACATTAATGAGTTGATATACTGAGATGATAAAGGCACCTAGGTTTTAACCCGTTCACTCCACTAAAAAGCCTACACATACAAATTAACCTATAACACCCCAAACTCGGTATATACACCACGACCGAATCTGGCATGTTATGGGGAAAATCGTATTTGGGAGGATAGGTTTTCGTTTAAAAGCTTGATAAAAACACTTTGCTATATTTTGTACTTGTAGAAAATCTTGGGCATGACTGTTCAAAAACCGATGGTGCATTTGAAAACCCGATAATTTTGAAAACTTAATCAGATATGTAAGTAAAACAAGTTTATCTCATTTAGAAATTCAAGTAATCCTTGTCGTTGCTTAAAAACATTTTCGACTTAATAAGAAATTGAATTCAAGTTTGGAAGACAATTGAGTTTCATTTATTTTGACTTACAGTGTGATACCCGATGGTAACGTTTAAAACGTATCGCTTTGTAGTTTTGAAAAACCTTATCTTTCCAAGTTTTATCCAATAATAATAACCCAATAATTTGTTAAGGCATATTTGAAATCAAATTTAAGCATATAAACATCCAAAGTAAAATTTAAAAAGGCCTTTTACAACCCAACAAAACCAAATGGAAATAAATAAAGTAAAGTACCAAGTTTTTTTTTTAAAATCCGTGCAAGACCCAATTATTCATGGCATGGTCACCTCGAGTCCTCTCGGCTCCGCGTCCACGATCTAAGTGTCACCTGAAAATGATAAGGGAGAAGGTGAGTCACAAGACTCAGTAAATAAATCCCCCTCCCGGTATATGCAACATACTAACACACATTATAACAAGGCAATACAATTAATGCACCCAATCCTAACCATCCATAACACCTTTTCTACCCCGTGTGGTACCAAACCTTGGTGGTGCCAAACCACCGGTGACCCAAAGTCACGATATCCATCAATGTGGTGCCAAACCCTTTGGTGACCCAAAGTCACGAAAAATCCATCGTGGGGCCAACCCGTGTGATACCAAATCATGGCGACAATCCGTATCTCAAAAGTGGGGCCAACCCACGGTGGTGTTAAACCACGTGGACGAGTCGCTATGAGGTGCCAAACCTCCGGTGTCCCAAAGACACAAGTGTGATACCAAATCACCGGTAACCGATCACGAATCAAATGATGGGGCCAACCCATCGTGTGATACCAAATCACTAGCGTCAATCCGTAAAATCAACCGTGGGGCCAACCCATCGTGGTGCTAAACCACTGGGGACGAGACTCGGAGGTGCCAAACCTCCGTGACCCAAAGTCACAATAATCAATCTGTGGTACCAAACCTTTGAAGGTGCCAAACCTCTAGTGTCCCAAAGACACGGATATCATAGTCCCCTCCTCTCATATCACCCATAACATATCCCATCGATGCAAATCGTGCAATCATGCAAATCATGCTAATATGTTTAGGGTAGCATCTCATAACACATACATCATAGATTATGATATCATATCAATAACAAAGCTCATAATGAAACGGACTTACCCGAATCCGTGCACATACCCCATAAGGTATCATATCAATCAACCATACTGTTTCGACTTTATTAAGAAATCAAGTTATTAAGCATATTACTAAGTAAAGAGTGTGTTAGTTTACACACCTGTTAAAACGCAAGCCTTAATCCAAAAAGAACCGATCTAAGACCCTCGATTAGCTTGCTCCTATATGCGGCCAAATAAGAACATTAGGAACCTATACCAAACGGCCAAACCAAATAACTTAAGAGGGTTAACGCTCAAACCCTTACCTTATGAATGATTTGGTTTCCTACCAAATCCCGAACCAAACAATGGTTCCTTTGACAATCGGCCACACCCTAAAATGTAAACAGTTAGTCCTTTGAAACTTGACTTAACAAAACTAGAAGAGTGGACTAAAAGAACCAACTTCTTACCACCACTTACCAAATGATCACTCAAGGGTGATAGCTTCGAAATCCCGGATACCCTATAAGAAAAACGGTTCACACAAGGGATTAACTTCTTTCAACCAATGCCCAAAATCGGACTTATCCAAACCAAAATCAACAAGAACAAGGAGAGGGAAATGGCCATTCGCCAAGCACTTACCTTCCTCTAAACCCGACTAGAACCAAGGCTAGAAGAGATTCACACCACACCAATATTCGCCAAGAAAACCACTAGGAGAGAAGGAGATTGGCTAAGATGTAAACAAATAGAAAAGAGGATTGACCTTACATACGTGAAGAAAACACAAGAGAAAGATGAAGAGAAAGGGGTTGATATTGCCAACAACAACAATGGGACCAAGAAAAGAAAGGTACTTTCGGTTTTGAAAGAAAAGGAAATGGAGAAAGTGTTTTGAAGAATAGAGTTTGACTATCAAGGTTTTCAAGAAAAGAAAGAAGTATGAAGAGAGAGAGTACTAGTTTCGACACACAAATGAAAAAGAAAGAAGATATGGAAGGGAGCATTCTACCACAAGCACAAAATCAAGAAAAGCAAGGCAAATTTCGCAAGTAGGTGTTTGGACTTTCGATTTCAAGGAGGACAAAAGAGAGAGTTTTCTTGAAATTTCTGCTAACCAAAAGACCAAAAGGAGAACTTAGCTTGACACTCAAAGACCAAAATGCACAAAATTCCTAAGTGAATTTCGGCACTCCCCCAACTCACCTACCAAACCGATCACTCCCCCCCAAAATCTCTCCCACCTTCGGCCACTACCAACAATTGCTCATGGCCACTCATTCAAACTAGTTTGAGCTAGTCAAATTCCTTGATTCACTCTCCTCCCACCATTCAAACATTTGACTTGGTCCAACCTCAACCACCTTGGCGTCAAAATGGAAGCAAAAAGTAAGCATCCTGCAGCTTGAACACAGGACCTCCCCCTGCAAGTGCCGTCACACACACACACAAGCTCTAAGTGGCGCCTAGCTTGCCACTCCACCAGCTCCTTTCTTGTGCTAAAATTCACCAAAGAATACTTATTAACCCCAGCTTCTTCAGCTTCTCTCTCCTGAGCCTAAAATTAAAAATTTTCCTACCACTCAGGCTTACACCAAGCTTACACCTAAGCCCCAAAACATGAAAAACAACGACTTTGCAGACCAAACACATGCAAACAATGAAACAACAAAAATAGGCCCCTATCCCAGGATATTACAGTTCTACCCTCTTAAAATAATTTTGACCCCGAAATTACCTGATCAAAAGAGTTGAGGGTACTGCTGTTTCATCACATCCTCGGGTTCCCATGTAGCTTCTTCCATACCATGATTCTGCCATAGTACTTTTACCAAAGGCAGAGACTTCCTACACAGAACCTTTACATCCCGATCTAGAATCTGCACAGGTTCTTCCTCCATGGTCAAATCTGGATTTACCTCGATCTCTTCCATCGCTACCACGCGATGGATCTCGAACGATATCGCCTAAGCATCAAACGTGGAATACGTCGTGAAATGACTTAGCTCTGCTGGCAACTCAAGTTTGGTAAGCTATCGTCCCACTCATCTCGTACCTTATACTACCCAATAAACCTCGGACTTAGCTTGCCTTTTCTTAGAACCTCAACACTTTCTTCCATGGCGAGACCTTCGGAAAGACCTTATCACCCACGGCAAACTCTATATCTCTATGCTTGAGATCAGCGTAAGACTTCTGCCGGTCCGAAGCTTCCTTCAATCGAGCCTGAATCAACTTAACCTTGTCTTCGGTCTCAGCAACCAACTCTGGTCCCAACAACTGACGTTCACCCAACTCCGTCCAACAAGTAGGTGAACGACACTTCCTACCATACAACACCTCATATGGTGACATCTTGATGCTTGCTTGGTAACTATTGTTGTAGGCGAACTCAACTAATGGTAGAAACTCTTCCCAACTACCTCTGAAGTCCAGGACACAACCTCGTAACATATCCTCTAAGATCTGTATAACCCTTTCTGACTACCCGTCAGACTGCGGGTGAAATGCCGTGCTAAAATCCAACTGTGTACCCAGAGCCTGATGCAACGCTTTCTAGAACCTTGACGTAAATCTGGGATCCCTATCCGAGATGATCGATACTGACACACCGTGCAGCCTCACTATCTCTGACACATATAGCTTCGCTAACCTCTAAAGTGAGTAATCCACCCTCACCAGGATAAAGTGAGCTGATTTAGTCAGACGATCCACAATTACCCAAACTGAATCCTTCTTGCTAGGCGTAAGAGGTAATCCACTGACAAAATCCATAGTTATCCTTTCCCACTTCCTTTGTGGAATCTTCACTGGTCAAGCAACCGACGACATCGATATTGGCCTTGACTCACCGACATGTCAAGCACTTCCCCACAAGCTCCGCTCACTTCCTCTTTAGACCAAAGCCACCAAAGCGCTCTTTTAGATCCCGATACATCTTTTGCCTTAACTCAATATCCTCAAAGATACAAGCTCTCCCCGAAAACACAACACTCCATCACTAGACAAATCAGAACCCTCCAAACCACCATTACGCACTTGTGACCTCTGCAAGACTCAAAACCTCATCCATTAAGCGCTTTTCCTTGATCTCGCTCAACCCAAGTATGCTTAACCTCTGACTCGCTGAATACTTCCGTATCATACAAACTCAAATGGGCAAACATCGCTCTTAAGTCTGAAACAACCTTTCGGCTCAACGCTTCTACCACCACGTTAGCCTTGCCCGGATGGTACTCAATCGAGCAGTCGTAATCCTTTAGTAACTCAATCCATCTGCTACTGTCTTAAATTCAAATCCTTTCGAGTCAAAAGGTACTTGGACTCTTGTGATCATGTAGACTACCGATCTCTCTCGTACAAGTAGTGCCTCAAATTTTCAAAGCGAAGACTACAACCGCTAACTCGGATCGTCGTCGAATAATTGACCTTATGTGGCCTCACTACCGAGATGCGTAAGCCATAACCTTCCTTCCCGCATTAGCACACAACCCAAACTCAGATGTGATGCATCGCAATATATCTTGTGAATTCCTTTCACCTCGGGTTGAATTAGAACCGAGCTTGGTCAAAATCTTCTTCAACTTGTCGAAACTTTCCTGCCGCTTCTCAGTCCAAATGAACGAAACCCCTTTTTCTTAACAATTTGGTCATCGGTGCTGCGATCAACGAAAATCCCTCTACAAATCTTCGGTAGTATCCTACAAAGCCCAGAAAACTCCGAATCTCAGCTACTGACTTAGGCGGCTTCCAATCCAAAACTGCCTCAATCTTTCGAGGATCCACTCTAATCCCTCAACCGACACGCATGACCCAAGAAGGTCACTCTCTAAGCCGAACTCGATTTACTAAACTTTGCATAAAGTCGCTTTCTCCTCGAATCGAATACCACGCAAATGCATCATGCTCCTCCTCGGTCCTTGAATACACCAAGATGTCGTCAATAAAACCACGATTTAACCGATCCAAATCATCGCTAGAACACCCTATTCATCATATCCATAAATGCTGCCGGCGCGTTGGTCAACCCAAACGGCATTACCAGAAATTCATAGTGCCCATACCGAGTACAAAACACCGTCTTGCAGATATCCGCCTCTTTCACCTTTAGCTGGTGATACCTAGACCTTAAATCGATCTTCGAGAATACCGATGCACCCTTCAGCTGATCAAACAAGTCATCTATCCATGGCAACGGATACTTGTTTTTGATCGTCAGCTTATTCAACTGGCGGTAGTCTATACACATCCGCATAATACCGTCTTTCTTCTTAACAAAGAGTACTGCAAGGCTCCCCAAGGTGAAACACTTATTCGATAAAGCCTCACCAACAACTCTCGGATCCGAGCCTTAAGCTCTACTAACTCTTTTGGCGCCATCCTATACGAAGCAATAGACACTGGCGCGGTTTGGGTAACAAATCTATCCCGAACTCTACCTCACGGTCCGGTGGCAAACCTGGAAGCTCCTCAGGAAATACATCAGTAAATTCCCTAACTGTTTGAACCATCTCTACAGCAGACTCTTTAGCCTCCAAGGCATACACATGAACCACATATGCTTCACAACCCTTTCTGACCATCTTCTCAGCCTTCAGAGCAGATACCACATTGGATAGGTAGTCCCTCCTATTACCTATCATAACTACTTCATCACCCTCCGACGTCTTTAGAACCATGCGCTTAGCCGCGCAATCCAACTTCACCTGGTACTTAACCAACCAGTCCATCCCAAGAATCAGATCGAACTCCCTAAACGGCAGTTCCATCAGATCAGCCACAAACACTACCCCTTGGAGTTCTAGAGGTACATCTCTATACAGCTTATCTACAACTACAGAGTGACCTAGAGGGCTAATTACGGTCATCTGCCTAGAAGATATCTCAGAGTCTAAATCCATGGTCTTCACTATGCTACTTGCAACGTATGAATGCGTTGAACCCACATCAATCAAAGCAGTAAATGGAGAACCAAAGATTAAGAACGTACCGATTATGACGTCCGGTGCGTCGCCCTCCTCTCGGTGCCTCGCTGCATACACTAGCCCAGGCTATCTGGCCTCTGAACTACCTGCACCTCCCCGACCAGAACCATTGCCTCCTCTGTCATTACCACGGCCCCTCTGCGATGGTGGTCAATTATTCTTTAACTGAGTACGGCCCTGACTCTCAGACTGAATCCTAGCCAACTTACGCGGACAGTCCCTCACACGATGATCCAAAGAGCTACACTCGAAACATCCTTTTCCACCGGTCCAACATCCTCCCCAATGAGCTTTCCCATGCGGTTACCTTGTGGCGGTCCACGATTAGCAAAGAATGACCCTACCAGACTAATTTGGCCCACTCTGTCTAGCCCTATTCTGAGGATTTCCTGACGACCCAGAAGATCTAAAACTCCGCTTTTGCCTATTCTTATCCAAGTTCTGCCTCACGGACTCTTTAACCCCTTCGGCTACCTTAGCCTTCTCAACCAGGACAGCAAACTCACACTCCTACTGTGGAGCAATCAGCAACCTTAATTCATCTCTCAGACCATCCTCGAAATGAACACACCTCTCGTGTTCAGTAGCCACCATACCCCTAGCATACCGACTTAGCCTCAAGAACTCTGCCTCGTACTCCGACACAGACTTACTCCCCTGTACCAACCTCAGAAATGCCTTTCGTTGATCATTAATGTAGCTAGCTCCAATGTATTTTTTCTGATATGCAGCCTTGAAATAATCCCAAGTAAGGTCTTTCATTGCAAGATCGTCTTGAACCATGAGCCACCTTGGTATGACTCATCTCAAGAAGTGATACTATCCCTTTAGTTTCTCTTCATGATCAGTCTAAATCGTCCATGATCCGCTCTGTCGCCTCCAGCCAATATTCAACCGTGCTGGGAGCCACACCAGACACACCTCGAAATACCTCAGTCCCATTTGCTCGGAGTCGTTCAGGCACAGATTTCTGAGCTCCTACGCCTTCACCTACTCCCACTACCCTTTCCGAACTCGAAGATCGCTTTGTGACTGCGTTGTCCCGATCCTGTTTGAAACTCACCACCTCCGGTGGTGGTGGTGCCATATCTCATTCTCTCGACCCTGACCAGATCTTACGGGTTCAAAAACTATTATCCTACCTCGACCATGTCCACGACCACGTCCACCTCTAGCGCTCATGACTAAGATCTCTACTTGTCGATTTAAAAATTTTATGCATCAATAATTATTCCTTTGCTTAAAAGCAAAGTCTTATGAATATTGCTTCTTAAAGAAGTTTTGTTTTCGCAAGTCCACAGAGTCATATTGATTTCAGTTTCTAAAGTAGTTTACTACCGTTAGTCATTCGGTTACATCACATCAAAATCTCAAGCAATAATAAGGGGTACTTACCTGGGCGGATTAGTGCCGGAGTCTCGGTGCCATGCCTTTCAAACCATATTCTTTAAAACCAAAGACACTTAAAACCGAATTTAAAACATTTTGGGCCTCCTACCACAGTCGAGCCTTTGAACTTGGCTCTGATACCACAATTTTAACACCCCAAACCAGTATATACACCACGACCGAATCGGCATGTTACGGGAAAATCGTATTTGGGAGGATAGGTTTTCGTTAAAAGTTTGATAAAACACTTTGCTATATTTTGTACTTGTAGAAAATCTTGGGCATGACTGTTTAAAACCGATGGTGCATTTGAAAACCCGTAATTTTGAAAACTTAATCGATATGTAAGTAAAACAAGTTTATCTCATTTAGAAATTCAAGTAATCCTTGTCGTTGCTTAAAAACATTTTCGACTTAATAAGAAATTGAATTCAAGTTTGGAAGACAATTGAGTTTCATTTATTTTGACTTACGATGTGATACCCGATGGTAACGTTTAAAACGTATCGCTTTGTAGTTTTGAAAACCTTATCTTTCCAAGTTTTATCCAATAATAATAACCCAATAATTTGTTAAGGCATATTTGAAATCAAATTTAAGCATATGAACATCCAAAGTAAAATTTAAAAGGCCTTTTACAACCCAACAAAACCAAATGGAAATAAATAAAGTAAAGTACCAAGTTTTTTTAAAATCCGCAAGACCCAATTATTCATGGCATGGTCACCTCGAGTCCTCCGGCTCGCGTCCGCGATCTAAGTGTCACTGAAAATGATAAGGAGAAGGTGAGTTGTAAGACTCAAATGCATAAATCCCTCTCCGTTATATGCAACATACTAACACACATTATAACAAGGCAATACAATTAATGCACCCAATCCTAACCATCCATAACACCTTTTCTACCCCGTGAGGTACCAAACCTTGGTGGTGCCAAACCACTAGTGACCCAAAGTCACGATATCCATCAATGTGGTGCCAAACCACTTTGGTGACCCAAAGTCACGAAATCCATCAATGTGGGGCCAACCCGTGTGATACCAAATCATGGCGACAATCCCAGATCTCAAAAGTAGGGCCAACCCATGGTGGTGTTAAACCACGAGGACGAGTCGCTATGAGGTGCCAAACCTCGGTGTCCCAAAGGCACAAGTGTGATACCAAATCATTGGTGATCAGAATCACGAATCAAATGATGGGGCCAACCCATCATGTGATACCAAATCACTAAGCGTCAATCCCAGTAAAATCAACCGTGGGGCCAACCCACTATGGTGCTAAACCACTAGGACGAGACGTGGAGGTGCCAAACCTCCGTGACCCAAAGTCACAATAATCAATCTGTGGTACCAAACCACCGGAGGTGCCAAACCTCCGTGTCCCAAAGACACTAATATCATATTCCCCTCCTCTCATATCACCCATAACATATCCTACTGATGCAAATCGTGCAATCATGCAAATCATGCTAATATGTTTAGGATAGCATCTCATAACACATACATCATAGATTATGATATCATATCAATACCCGAATCCGTGCACATACCCCATAAGGTATCATATCAATCAACCATACTTTTTCGGCTTTATTAAGAAATCAGGTTATTAAGCATATTACTAAATAAAGAGTGTGTTAGTTTACACACCTGTTAAAATGCAAGCCTTAATCCAAAAAGAACCGATCTAAGACCCTCGATTAACTTGCTCCTATACGCGGCCAAATAAGAACATTAGGAACCTATACCAAGTGGCCAAACCAAATAACTTAAGAGGGTTAACGCTCAAACCCTTACCTTATGAATGATTTGGTTTCCTACCAAATCCCGAACCAAATAATGGTTCCTTTGACAATCGGCCACACCCTAAAATGTAAACAGTTAGTCCTTTGAAACTTGACTTAACGAAACTAGAAGAGTGGACTAAAAGAACCAACTTCTTACCACCACTTACCAAATGATCACTCAAGGGTGACGACTTGAAATCCGGATACCCTATAAGAAAACGGTTCACACAAGGATTAACTTCTTTCAACCAATAGCCAAAATCAGCACTTATCCAAACCAAAATCAACAAGAACAAGGGAGAGGGGAAATGGCCATTCGGCCAAGCACTTACCTTCCTCTAAACCCGACTAAAACCAAGGCTAGAAGAGATTCACACCACACCAATATTCGCCAAGAAAACCACTAGAGAGAAGGAGATTCGCTAAGATGTAAACAAATAGGAAAGAGGATTTGACCTACACACGGAAGAAAACACAAGAGAAAGATGAAGAGAAAAGGGTTGATATTCGCCAACAACAATAATGGAACCAAGAAAAGAAAGGTACTTTCGGTTTTGAAAGAAAAGGAAATGGAGAAAGTGTTTTGAAGAATAGAGTTTCAGCTATCAAGGTTTTCAAGAAAAGAAAGAAGTATGAAGAGGAGAGAGTACTAGTTTGACACACAAATGAAAAAGAAAGAAGATATGGAAGGGAGCATTACCACAAGCACAAAATCAAGAAAAGCAAGGCAAATTTCGCAAGTAGGTGTTTGGACTTTCGATTTTAAGGAGGACAAAAGAGAGAGTTTTCTTGAAATTTCAGCTAACCAAAAGACCAAAAAGGAGAACTTAGCTTGACACTCAAAGACCGAAAATGCACAAATTCCTAAGTGAATTTCGGCACTCCCTCAACTCACCTACCAAACCGATCACTCCCCTCCCCAAAAATCTCTCCCACATTCGGCCACTACCAACAATTGCTCATGGCCACTCATTCAAACTAGTTTGAACTAGTCAAATTCCTTGATTCACTCTCCTCCCACCATTCAAACATTTGACTTGGTCCAACCTCAACCACCTTGGCGTCAAAATGGAAGCAAAAGTGAGCATCCTGCAGCTTGAAACAGGACCTCCCCCTGCAAGTGCCGTCACACACACACACACACAAGCTCTAAGTGGCGCCTAGCTTGCCACTCCACCACTCCTTTCTTGTGCTAAAATTCACCAAAGAATACTTATTAACTTGACTTCTTGACTTCTCTCTCTTGAGCCTAAAATTAAAAATTTTCCTACCACTCAGGCTTACACCAAGCTTACACCTAAGCCCCAAAACATGAAAAACAACGACTTTGCAGACCAAACACATGCAAACAATGCAACAACAAAAATAGCCCCTATATCCGGGATATTACATAACCCCTAGTGAACCCCGTTGAATCCTAACAACCTTTTTATTGACTCACCAACTAATATTAACCCAAAATCCCTTTGAATTTGTTATCACCATTCTTTTGACTACCCATTAATCGGGGTTTGATTTGATTAAATTACCGAATTATATTAGTTCAATAGTTACATTTATTATTTATGATGTAATATTTTAGTTTGTTCTTAAAAAATTCCAAGTTCATTTAATATTAGTAGTATATAAAAGAGCTTAGAACATTTAAACTCCAATTGTTGAAAAAAAGCTCGTATTAAAGTATTATCAAATTTCAAGTGAGGGAAATACTCGTTATTATAGAGTAATTATCAATAGTGGTATTATTAGTTTTCATTCGATGAAAATATTCATATTCAGTTCATTATTTTTAGATTAGGTAATTAGTCAAATCAATCTCGATTCTAACCCTCTAATTCTACCTGTATCCACACCCTTAACCTTAGCCCCGTTACAACCCTGATAAAGACCTTTTGATCTGTGTATCATCTCATATACAGTGGTGGAGATTTGATTTTCAAGCAATGATAAACCGTAAAAGTAACATATTTTAATCCCACATTTAGTATGGTTTTGGATGATTTAGCCCTCAATTTATGTAAAAAGGTTCTTTTAATCCTTTCTTTTCATGTTTATACTCAGGAAAGCACCCAAGGATGAAAAGAACGAGAAACGGGCTTAAAATGGGCCAATTTGGGCCAAAGAGAAAATTGATACGACCTAGACTTCAAGCCACACGGCGGTCGTGCCTTTCCATTTACTTCACATGGCCATGCCACGATTTACACGGCCATGCCCCAATCGACAGAATCGAGACACGGCCTGAAGACGATTTACACGGGCGTGTACCATGGCCGTGCCCCTACCGTGGGAAAGAGCAATTTCACTCGGATTTGGATGCTTTGAAGCAAAGAAACACATTCCTAAGTCTACTTAAATGTCCTAGGAGGAATTCTACTTGAATTAGGATACTTAGAAGCCAAGTAAAGCATCTCAAAGCCCATATAAACACCCAAGGTAGCAACTAAAAAGGAGAGTTCGACTGAAGCCGAAACAGGAGGCAGAGTTTTCTGCGAGCTTTTTGCAGAGGCTTTTGCCGAAGCTTTCATCTTTTAGGGAATCACTTAAAGATAGCCAGTTGATCCATCTCAAGAAGTCGAAACTCCATTCAAGACGAAGGATCTCTCCTTCAATTCCTTCAGGGGGTTTTAGGAATTTCTTATATTTTGTTTTATCTTTTCTCTTGAGATGTTTTCTTATTTAGTTATGAACTAAACCCTTCAGATACCTGAAGGGGATGAAACCTATGATGGATTTTGTTATTTTGTTTCTAAATTATATGAGAAGTACTTAGTTTGTTCTTAATTATGTTGCTTAATTTAATTTGATGTGCTTAGGTGGAGGAGGAATAGACCCTACCTAAGAGTAGATCTAGCATAATTCAGCAGAGTTAATCGGGCGCCTAAAGATAGGGTTACGAGATTTTGCCGGATTAGGGTGAAACCTAATATGGGAATCCATTGATCGATTTATTACTTCCTTAGGGGGTTATTATAAGAGAACGAGAGTTTCACTAATTAACCTAAGGTTAGACGTTATTCGCCTCGAGAGAGGGTTTAATATAGGTTAAGGAGTCTCATGGATCAAGCTAAGTAAAGAAATCATATGGTTTGGGGAATAAATAATAAGTGAAGTCATAGGTGGATTCTTCTTGAGGGTATCGCCTTTATCAACTGAGTTTTCCTAAAGTTTTTCTCCAATTCATTCTTTTGTCTTTGCATTTAGTTTTAGTTTTTCATCAGTTTCATAAACCAATCACTCCATATTTTAGGTTAAATAATAGAAAGAAAGTGAGTAATAGTACTTTTAGATTCTCTTGGGTTCGATAAGAAATTCTTGCCTAAACTATACTACTGTTCGATAGGTGCACTTGCCTCTATCGTTGTCATAGTTAGTCTACAGGTTCGATCACTCTTTTATAAATATTAAAACTCGATTGTTTGACACGATCAAGTTTTTGACGCCATTGCCGGGGAATGCTAAAATAATAAGAAAGCTTTATTTCTATTACTTTAGCCAAAAATTTTTATTACAATTTGTTATTATTATTATTTTTTTACTTTGCTAATTTTTCCTCTATTTTGCTTTTGGCAGAAAATTTTAGTCTATGGAAAAGATGGCACAGAATAATTATCAGTGGCAAGTCACAAGGACAATTCCTACTAAAACAGCCAGTGTCTTCAACCTCGACGTGGTCACCAGGTTATCTAATCAGTTAAAGATGATGAATAAAAAGATTGATGATTGCTATAGTCCCTCGCAGGAACATCCAGAAATACAATATGATTTGAATCTAGGAGGTGTGGCGAATCCTGAGTACCCACCCTATGGATATGGCATGGAAAATGAGCAAGCTCACTATACAGGTAATTATTCTAGATATCAAAATAATTTTTATAGTGACACTTATATTGCAGGTTGGAATTACCATCCCAATTTCTCGTGAGATGATCAAAATAGCCAAAGATCGAAACTTCCTCCAGATTTTCAACAATCACCTCACCAACAAGAAGAGGAGTCGAATCTTGAAGAGATGCTGACGAAATTCATGGCAGCCACAGATTCTCATTTCCAAAAGACTGAAGCAGCACTTGATGAACAACAAAAATCAATCAAAGGGATCGAGAACCAAGTTGGAGAACTTACTAGGTCAGTGGGGCATCTCGCAAAGCTAATGTCAGAACGACCGCTAGGACGTCTACCAGGTAACACCGAGGTTAACCCAAAGGAGAAAATTCAAGCCATCTTAGCTCAAGACAGTAAGGGTTAGATGAACCAAACTCAATACAAGAAAACAAGGTACACAAAGTTAAGGTAGAGGTAACACAAGAATAGCTAAAACCGGTAATCAATGAGTACCAACCTAGCATACCTTATCCCAAGCAATAAAAAAAGACGATTCAGAGGAATAGTTTGGTAAGTTTCTTAAACTCTTAAAGAAAGTACATATTAACTTTCCTCTCCTTGAAGCTCTTTTGGATACTGACTCGAGGAAATTTTTAAGGCGACTCTTGACCAACAAACGCAAATTAGGCGAAGAGCATCATGTGGAGCTAAACATAATATGCTCGGTAATTCTACAAAATAAACCGCCATGAAAATTAAAAGATCCAGGGAGCTTTACAATTTCATGTTTAATTGGTAGTTTATCTATTGATAATGCATTAGCGGATTTAGGGGCAAGCATCAATGTTATGCCTTAAAAAATGTTTAAACAACTAGGTCTAGGAAAACCCAGACAAACTAGGATGAGTATTCAATTAACTGGTAAAACTATAAGAATTCCTAGGGGTATAATAGAAAATGTTCTAATCAAAATTGATAAATTCGTATTCCCAGTAGACTTCGTCATTTTAGACATGGATGAGGACAACACGATCCCTTTAATTTTAGGAAGACCCTTTTTAGCAACTGCCAGAGCTAAAATTGATATTTATGCAGGAGAACTCATACTTCGTGTAGGCGACGAGATAGTCACTCTTCAAGCTCTTGACTCGGCTAGAACATCAAGTGATGAAGGTGAGAATGTAAATTCAGTTGATAACCAACTTGTTCAACCTTCATTGCAGGAAACACCACAAAGTTACAAACCTGAGCCGGATCATAGACCTCGTGCTAATAAAGTAGAATTACATGAGGAACTAGAACCACACGAAGTGAAACCAAAGGAAACCCCAGACGAGCTGATAGGAGCAACAAATCACATCAAAATAGAGGATCAGGTATTGTTGAATAAGGAAGACCCTTGAATGAGCAATTTAGAACTCCAGGCAAACGAAGAAATCACTTTTGAGGTACTTAATGTCTTTCTATACGACACAGTTGAGGTAAGCAATCCTAAATTCAACACCTTTGAGGTAAACATTACTCGACTTAAACTTTATATCCATAATCGAGTTGATCGCATGAGAAAGGATTTCCACCTCCTCAAACCACCATGATTGTGCGTACAACAGGTAAGTCTAGCTCAAGACTTTAAACGAGCAGTTCTCAGGAGGCAACCCGAGCACTAACCCCATTTTTACATTTTTTTTATTTTTTTATTTTTTCTTTTCTTTTTCTTTTTAGCACCTAACCATAAACTAACAAAAGAGCAGATTTCTAGGCCACACGGCCCTACACACGGGCGTGCGTGGTCGTGTGGAAGCCAGGGGATGAACTGTGGGTGTGCCAGTAGCCGTGCACGTCATATAAAAAATTATTTTCCCAACACAGGTGGCTATAATACTCCATGCCGGTGCGAGGTTACTGACTTGTCAAGCACGACCTAAACACGGCTGTGCCTCCCAACCATGCCAACATTCTGACTTATCGAACACGGGAGGAGCACGGCCATATTAAATGACCGTGTGAAGAAAGACACGGGCATGCCACGACACCCACGGCCATGCCCAAACACCCTGAATGCGTTCAAAATTCAAAATCCCAAAACACGAGCTACATCTCTATTTAAACCTCATTCCCCATTTTTTTAGTTGTCTTTCATTTTCCATCATTTATTTTTGTTTTTTCATCATTATTTTTTACTTTATTTTATTTTATTTTCTTCTTCTTATTCTTTATGATATTTAGATTTAGCTTAGGATACAATAAAACTAAGCCGCCTACTTCGAGGATTTAATTTCAAACGGTTCGAGATGCTTCCCCACGTTCACCTCCAATCTTATCCGGTTTCTTTTCATAGACTTCATCCAGAAATTCAGGAAGTGTTACTTCTCCACTTCTCTTTTGATTTTATTATCTATCTTTGTACATTGAGGGCAATGTACATCTTAAATGTGGGGGGTAAAAGTACTTGACTTTTTCCATTATTCTCAAAATCCTGAATTTAGTCTTATTCGAAAGTATTTTTCTCATATTATTAATTAGGGTGAAATTTCTAATGATTTATGATTTTCATTGATATGTCTTTGAATAAGTCATAGTTAATTGTGCATTGATGATTAAATTTGAAGAATACTAGAGAATCGAGCATGATAAGTCTACTTTCTAAAAATTAAAATTGATAGGTTGTTGAACCGAATTTGAGTATTACCTTGAAGTTTAAAATTTATAGGGATTGATGTCAAAAACACCCATAATTTATGTGAGAATTTGAGCTTTATAGAGCATATTCCCTTTTTCATGCTCACTTTATTGATTATGAGCGTGTCAACTTTGAATTGTTATTCTAGATCTTGCCTCGTTTATGCATGTCGAGGTCACATTAATGATTTGATATACTGAGATGATAAAGGCACCTAGGTTTTAACATATTCACTCCACTAAGGGCTAGTTTGGCAATGCTTTTGAAAAGTGCTTTTGAAAAGTGCTGTGGAAAAGTGCTTTTGAGAAGTGCTTTTGAAAAGTTTGCTTTAAAATTTGAGTGTTTAGCATTGCTGTCAAAAAGTACTTTTGAGAAATAAAATGTCCATTTTAGACATGTTATTATCAAGTAACAAATATACATTTAAATAAATTTTAAATTAGTTAATATTATTATATTTTAGTAAGAATATAAAAAATTACTATAACTTGTTAATATTTTAATATATGAAATATAAATTTTAATTTTAAATATTTGTAAGTAATAAATATTAATTAGTTATAAAATTTAATTAGAATATATAAACTACATTTTAAATATTTAAATATAACCATTAAATATTTATAATTAATATTTTAAAAATATTTTTTATTTTTAATTAATAATTTTAACACATTTATAATTAAGCCCCACGAAAAAAAAGGAAAGTACTATGTTATTAGAGGGGTGAAAAAGTAATTAAGCACTAAAAGTGCTTTTGGGAGAGGAAAAGCTAAAAATTTTAGCTTCTCCTTTTCAGAAGTGCTTTTGAAAAGCACTTCTGAAAAGCCAAAATTCCAGCCAAAAGTAGCTTGTTCTGCACAGCTTTTCTTCCAAAAGTGCTTTTAGAGCCAGAAGTGCTTTTGAAAAGCAATGCAGAACTGGCCCTAAAAAGCCTACCTACATAAACAACCCCTAGTAAACCCATTTGATCCTAACAACCTTTTTATTGACTCACCCACTAATATTAACCCAAAACCCTTTTGTATTTGTTATCACCCTTTCTTTTGACTACCCTTTAATCGAGGTTTGATTTGATTAAGTTACCAAATTATATTAGTTCAGTAGTTACATTTATCATTTATGATGTTATATTTTAGTTTGTTTTTAAAAAAAACCCAAGTATGTTCAATATTAGTAGTATATTGATAAACCGTAAAAGTAACACATTTTAACCCCATATTTAGTATGCTTTTGGATGATTTAGCCCTCAATTTATATAAAAAGATGCTCTTAATCCTTTCTTTTCATGTCTTATACTCAAAAGAACACCTAAGGATAACAAGAACGTAAAACGGGCTTTATACGAACCAAAGTGGGCCAACCCAAGAAGTCAGCACGGCCTGGACTTCATGCCACACTGTCGTGCCCCAATATTTAGATTGCACACGGTCACACCCAGATTTACATGACCATGCCTCATCGACAAAAAGCCCAACACGGCCTGGACTTAATGCCACACGGCCGTGCCCCAATTCCCAGACCCGAAGCATGGCCTTTACCCATATATTACATAGACGTGTCATAGCCGTGCCTAAATCGATAGGATGGAGACACGGGCTGGACCACGATTTACACGGGTGTGTCAAGGCCGTGCCCCTGCAGCTAGAAAGAACAATTTCACTTGGAATTGGATGCTTGGAGCCCAAGAAACGCAATCCTAAGTCCACTCAAACACTTAGGACAAATTTCACTTGAATTACGAGTACTTAGAAGCCAAGTAAAGCATCCCAAACGTCTATATAAATAATCCAAGGCAGCAATTCAAAGTCGTGAGGTTTTAGCAGAGTTTTTTGCTAGAGCTTTACTCGTTTAGGGAAATACTCGAAGATAGCCAATTGATCCATCTCGAAGAGTCAGAATTCTACTCAAGACGGAGGATCTCCTCTTCAATTCCTTCATGGGTTTTTAAAGATTTCCTATGTTTTGTTTTATCTTTTCTCTTGAGATGATTTCTTGTTTAATTATGAACTAAACCCCTCAGATACCTGAAGGGATGAAACCTATGATGGATTTTGTTATTTAATTCTTTCGGTTTATATGATAAATACTTAGTTTGTTCTTAATTTTAAATTTATCTGATGAGCTTAGATGGAGGAGGAATAGACCCTGCCTAAGAGTAGATCTAGCATAATTAAGCGAAGTTGATCGGGCGCCTAGAGAGAGGGTTACGAGATTTTGCCGGATTAGGGTGAAACCTAATATAGGAGTCCATTGATCGATTTACTGCTTCCTTAGGGGGTTATTATAAGAGAACGAGAGTTCCACTAATTAACCTAAGGTTAGACGTTATTCGCTTCGAGAGAAGGTTTAATATAGGTTAAGGAGTCTCATGGATCAAGCTAAGTAAAAGAAATCATATGAATTGGATGTTAGATAATAAGTGAAGTCATAGGTGGATTCTTCCCAAAGGTTTCGTCTTTATCAATTGAGTTTTCTTCAAAGTCTTTTCCCAAAGTTTATTATTTTGCCTTTGCATTTAAAGTTTAAGTATTTCATTTGTTTTAGTTTAATAAACCAATCACTCCATATTTAGGCTAAATAATAGAAAGAAAGTGAGTAATAGTACTTTTAGGTTCCTTGGGTTCGATAAGATATTCTTGCCTGAGCTATACTACTGTTCGATAGGTGCACTTGCCTCTATCGTTGTCGCAATACCTCTGAGTTCGATCATTCTTTTATAAATATTAAAACTAGACTGTTTTGCAGTGATCAAGTTTTTGGCACCGTTGCCGGGGAACTTTCTAAAATATTACGAAAGCTCTATTTTTATTACTTTAGCCATTATTTCTAATTGTTATTAATTTTACTAATCCTCCTTATTAAACTTGTAAGGTACCTCTATTTATGACTAGAAGAAACCCAAGAGGACCATTAGAATACGACAGTGATTTGAAGCTACCGCTCGCAGAAATCGCAGAGAAACTAGACGAGCTCTAGACTACCAAAGAGAAGAACAACAAAACAGATCCAATCCTCATCAAGGGATGGTAGAAAATAATCGCACGATGTGCAAGATCAGAATGCTCCGCGTACTATGTATGATTATGCTAAACCTAATCTGACAGAAGTAGAATCTAGTATTATTAGGCCTGCTATAGCTACTAATACTTTTGAATTAAAACCTAACATAATACAAATGATTCAACAGTTTGTTCAATTTGATGGATTGCAGGACGAAGATCCAAATACTCATATAGCTAATTTCTTAGAGTTCTGTGATACTTTCAAAATAAATGGCATTTCTGATGATGCCATACGTCTTCGATTATTTCCTTTTTCATTAAGGAATAAAGCAAAGCAGTGGTTGAACTCGTTACCAACAGGGCCAATCACAACATGGGACCAAATGACCGAAAAATTTCTTTTAAAATATTTTCCACCAGCCAAAACGACCAAATTTAGGAATACATATCTTCTTTTGTACAGAATGACGCAGGAACATTATATGATGCATGGGAAAGATACAAGGATCTCCTAAGGAGATGCCCACACCACGAATTACCTTTGTGACTTCAAGTCCAAACTTTCTACAATGGTGTGAATTCTTCAACAAGGCAAATGATTGATTCATCAGCCGGTGGAACTCTGAACAACAAAACTCCTGAAGCGGCCTATGATTTTCTTGAGGAGATGTCATTGAACACTTATCAATGGCAAATCACAAGGGCAAAGCCGACAAAATCAGCCGGAGTTTTCAACATAGACACAGTGACAATGCTGTCAACACAGGTAGAGTTAATGAATAAAAAGCTTGATAATCTATGTTCTTCGCAGGTACATCCAGTGATGCAATGTGAAGCAAGCGGGAATGTGGCGAATACTGAGTACCCACCCTACCAACCAGGAGCAGAAAACGAGCAGACAAACTATATAGGTAACAATTTCAGATCCAATAATAATCCCTATAGTAATACTTATAACCCAGGATGGAGGAACCACCCAAATTTTTTGTGGGGAGGACAAGGAAATCAAGGAATTCAAAGGTAGCAACCTCCTCCAAATTATCAAAATCAGCCCTAACCATAGGAAAAAAAATCAAGCCTTGAAGAGATGCTGACAAAATTTATGGCAGCCACAGAATCTCGTCTTCAAAAGACTGATACAAACCTTGATGAACAACAGAAGTCGATAAAAGGACTCGAGAATCAAGTTGGAGAACTTACTAGGTCAGTGGGACACCTGACAAAGTTAATTTCTGAACGCCAACAAGGACGTTTACCAAGCAACACAGAAATAAATCCAAAAGAGAAAATCCAAGCCATTACAACTCAAGAGGGTACAGAAGTAGATAGACCCACATCAGCGTAAGAAAAGAAGGATAAGACCGAGGTAGCTCAAGAAAAGCCAAAACCGACAATCAAAGAATACCAACCTCACATACCTTATCCCGAAGCATTGAAAAAAGATGATTCAGAGGAACAATTAGGTAAGTTTCTAAAACTCTTGAAGAAATTACATATTAACTTACCTCTTCTTGAAGCTCTTTTTCAGATGCCCAATGCAAGGAAATTCTTAAGCAAGCTCTTGACGAACAAACACAAAATAGATGAAGAGCACCATGTGGAATTAAACGCAACATGCTCAGCTATGCTATAGAATAGGCTACCAAAAAAATTAAAAGATCCAGGGAGTTTTACGATTCCATGCTTAATTGGTAGTTTGACTATTGATAATGTGTTAGCTGATTTAGGGGCAAGTATAAATGTTATGCCTTATGCACTGTTTAAACGACTAGGTCTAGGGAAGCCCAAACAAACTAGGATGAGTATTCAACTAGCTGATAAAACTGTTAGAATCCCTAGGGGCATTATTGAAGATGTTTTAGTCAAAATCGATAAATTTATTTTCCCAGTAGATTTTGTTGTTTTAGACATGGATGAGGAAAATTCAATCCCTTTAATTTTAGGAAGACCTTTTCTTGCAACTTCCAAGACTAAAATTAATGTTGCCACAGGAGAACTCATACTTCGTGTAGGAGATGAATCAGTCAATCTTCAAGCTCTCGACTCAGCCAAAACCACAGAAGATGAAGGTAAGAAAGTCGTTTCAATAGATAATCAAATTATTCAACCTCTATCACAGGAAACATCACGAAGCATCAAAATTGAGCCAACAAAGAAGCATACGATCAACAATTTAGAAGAGCAGAAGATATACACTAAAGAAAAGCCGGATCCACACAAAGTAAAATCTAAGGAACCACCAGAAGAGCTCATAGGAACATCCAATCACTTTAGAATAGGAGACCAAGTGCTGTTAGACAAAGCCGATCTTCACATCACTTCAACAGACTTAAGGACAAAGGGAGAAATTCTTCCCAAAGTACACGAAATCTTCCCCCAAAACACAGTCGAGGTAAGTAACCCAAAATTTGATAAATCCAAGGTAAATGCTTCTCGACTCTAACTTTGTCATGAAAATAAAATCGAAAGCATGAGGAAGATATTCAAACCTTTAAACCTCCCTAAAATTTTCAAACATGAGGACAGTCTAGCTTAAGACTATAAACGAGTGCTTCTCGAGAAGCAACCCGAACATTAACACTATTTATTTTCAAATTTATTTTCAGTTCCTTTTCTGTCCATCTTTTTTTCCTAAGTATTTAGTTGGAAACTAACATAAAAGTGTAGATTTCCAGACCATACAGCCTTACACAAGGTCGTGTTCGTGGTCGTGTGGACCACCGAAACCACCACACTGATAGGAGCAGGGACGTGCAAGTCAGCCCAACCACTCCCCGACGTCACGAACCCAACAACCCTAAAACACGAGTATCGATAAGAACAGCACGAGCGTGCCTATGAACCATGTGAAGCTACTGACTCTCTCGAAACGGGCATGGTTGACTAAGAAATGGGCGTGTAAAAAGCAACACACCATTAGCCACGGCCGTGCTAAGCAGCCGTGTGAATCAACACACCTTCGATACATGGGCGTGGGAACATGCCAGATTTGAAATCCTATTTAAAGCCCCACAGCCCTTCCTCTTTCTCCCATCTTCTTTCTTATTCCTTCTTCCTCTTTTCTTTCAAATTTTTCTTCCTAATAATAGAAAAGATCCAAGACACTTGAGCAACACAAAGACCATGCCGAAGAAACGTAAGCATCGTATCCTCAAAGGAAACCTCAACCTGAGTTCATGCCACCAGCTTCATTTAATTGACATGCCAAGGGTCTCGAAAACCTTTTCGATTCTATTTTTCTTTTCTCGTCTCCTTTACTTTCCTTATCTATACTTCTTTGATGCTTAATATAATTTATTTCATATTAGTTTCTTCGTTTTAGGTTCTAAAGGCTGCTAGGGAATCACACAACATAGCCTTCGAAGTCACACCCACTTCGCAAACCATCCAACAATAAGGACTCCTTAGTCCGTTAGTCTTTTCTTTCAATTTCAGTTCTCTTTTTAGTCTCCTTCTTTTTATTTTCTTAATCTTTAAATTTAGTATTAGTATATCATTATTATTTCCCTAGATCTCTTGGTTATATCTTCACAGGCTACCCAATTTCTTCATCTAGCAAATTGCTTCTCGGTAGCCACTCCATCAGGCCCATAGAAAACACCATCACCGCCACCAAAGACGCCAGGGATCATCCAGATTTCAGGGGGTATTATTTTTCCCACCTATCTTTTTGATTTGGCACATAAATTTCATTTTCTATCTTTGTACATTGAGGGCAATGTACATCTTAAGTGTGGGGGTAATAGTGCCTAACTTCTTGCATAATTCTCAAAACCCTGAAATTAGTCTTAATCTTAAGTATTTTTCTCATATTATTAATTAGGATGAAATTTCTAATTATTTATAATCTTTATTGATATGTCTCTAATTAAATCATATTTAATTGTGCATTGAGGATTAAATTTGAAGGATACTAGAGAATCAAGCATGATAAGTCTATTTTTCAAAAATAAAAATTGATAGGTTGTTGAACTGAATTTGAGTATTACTTTGAAGTTTGAAATTTATAGAGATTGATGTCAAAAACACCCATAATTTTTTGTGAGATTTTGAGCCTTATAGAGCAAATATTCTTTTTCTTGCTCACTTAATTGATTATGAGTGTGTCAACTTTGAACTGTTATTCTAGAACTTGCATCATTTATACATGTCGAGACCACATTAATGATTTGATACACTGAGATTATAAAGGCACCTAGGTTTAACCCATTCACTCCACTAAAAAGACTACCTTCACAAATTAACCCCTAGTGAACCCCATTGAATCCTAATAACCTTTTTATTGACTTAACCACTAATATTAAACCAAAATCCCTCTGTATTTGTTATCAACATTCCTTTGACTACCCCTCCATTGAGAATTGGCTTGATCAATTGCCAAATTAGGTTATTTCAATTATCAAAGTTCTTTTTATTAAGTTTTACTTAGTTTGTTCTTAAAAAAAATCCCAGTATATTCAATATTGGTAGTATATAAAAGAGCTTAGAGCGTTTAAACTCCAATTGGTAAAGAAGAAGCTTGTATTAAAGTAGTATCAAAATACTCCTTATTATGGAGTAATTATCAAAAGTGATATTATTAGTTTTCATTCGAAGTAAATATTCATATTTAGTTCAATGTTTCTAGTTAGGTAATTTGTCAAGTCAATCTCGATTCCAACCCTTCTAATTTAGCCTTTTTCCACACCTTTAACCCTAGCCCCGTTACAACCTTGATTAAAGACCTTTTGATCTATGTATCAACTCATATGCAGTGGTGCAGATTTGATTTCCAAGCAAGTCTATGGGATTAACTTTTCAGGTTTGACTTAGAGTGTTTATTCTTGAACCTTGAACACCTTTGAGTGACTTGAATGAATCTATTGTGAGGACGTCAATCTTTGTCGGCTTTGAATTAAAGGTAATTACTTAGATAAGGGGAAACACCTATGTTTTCGTACTACAAAGGTATGACTTATCTTAATTGAATCTTTAGGACACTTTGAGTTGAATTATCCATGTATAAATTATCTATGAATTACGATGAGATAATATCGATAGGAATTATGAATTTTGGAAAGTTTGTTTTAATTGTAAATTGAGAATTTTGCTTGAGGACAAGCAAAAGCTTAAGTGTAGGGGTATTTGATAAACCGTAAAAGTAACACATTTTAACCCCATATTTAGTATGCTTTTGGATGATTTAGCCCTCAATTTATGTAAAAAGATGCTCTTAATCCTTTCTTTTCATGTCTTATACTCAAGAGAACACCTAAGGATAAAAAGAACGTAAAACGGGCTTAATACGGACCAAAGTGGGCCAACCCAAAAAGTCGACACAGCCTGGACTTCATGCCACACGGCCGTGCCCCAATTGGCAGACCTGAAGCACAGCCTCTACCCATATATTACACGGGCGTGTCATAGCCGTGCCTAAATCGACAAGATAGAGACATGGGCTGGACCACGATTTACACGGGCGTGTCAAGGCCGTACCCCTGCCGCGGGAAAGAGCAATTTCACTTGGAATTGGATGCTTGGAGCCCAAGAAACGCAATCCTAAGTCCACTCAAACACTTAGGACGAATTTCACTTGAATTACGAGTACTTAGGAGCCAAGTAAAGCATCCCAAACGTCTATATAAACAATCCAAGGCAGCAATTCAATGTCGTGAGGTTTTAGCAGAGTTTTTTGCCAGAGCTTTACTCGTTTGGGGAAATACTCAAAGATAGCCAATTGATCCATCTTGAAGAGTCAGAATTCTACTCAAGACGGAGGATCTCCTCTTCAATTCCTTCAGGGGTTTTTAAGGATTTCCTATGTTTTGTTTCATCTTTTCTCTTGAGATGATTTCTTGTTTAATTATGAACTAAACCCTCAGATACCTGAAGGGGATGAAACCTATGATGGATTTTGTTATTTAATTCTTTTGGTTTATATGATAAATACTTAGTTTGTTCTTAATTATGTTGCTTAAATTTATCTGATGTGCTTAGGTGGAGGAGGAATAGACCCTGCCTAAGAGTAGATCTAGCATAATTAAGCAGAGTTGATTGGGCACCTAGAGATAGGGTTACGAGATTTTGTCGGATTAAGGTGAAACCTAATATGGGAGTCCATTGATCGATTTACTGCTTCCTTAGGGGGTTATTATAAGAGATCGAGAGTTCCACTAATTAACCTAAGGTTAGACATTATTCACTTCGAGAGAAGGTTTAATATAGGTTAGGGAGTCTCACGGATCAAGCTAAGTAAAAGAAATCATATGAATTGGAAGCTAGATAATAAGTGAAGTCATAGGTGGATTCTTCCCGAAGGTATCGTCTTTATCAATTGAGTTTTCTTCAAAGTCTTTTCCCAAAGTTTATTTTTTTGCCTTTACATTTAAAGTTTAAGTATTTCATTTGTTTTAGTTTAATAAACCAATCACTCCATATTTAGGCTAAATAATAGAAAAAAAGTGAGTAATAGTACTTTTAGGTTCCACAGGTTCGATAAGATATTCTTGCTCGAGCTATACTATTGCTCGATAGGTGCACTTGCCTCTATCGTTGTCATGATCGATCTCTGTGTTCTATCACTCTTTTATAAATATTAAAACTAGACTATTTTGCAGCGATCATATATAAAAGAGCTAGAGCATTTAAACTCCAATTGTTGAAGAAAAAGCTCGTATTAAAGTATTATAAAATTTTAAGTGATAAAAATACTCTTTATTATAGAGTAATTATCAATAGTGGTATTATTAGTTTTCATTCGATGTAAATATTCATATTTAGTTCATTGTTTCTAGTTAGGTAATTTGTCAAGTCTGTCTCGATTCTAACCCTCTAAATCAGCCTGTATCCACACCCTTAACCTTAGCCCCGTTATAGCCCTGATAAAGACCTTTTGATCTATGTATCATCTCATATACAGTGGTGGAGATTTGATTTTCAGGCAAGCCTATGGGATTAACTTTTCTAGTTCGACTTATGAGTGCTTATTCTTGAACCTTAAAACACTTCGAGTGATTTGAGTGAATCTTTTGTGAGGATGTCAATCCTTGTCGATTTTGAATTAAAGGTAATTACTTAGATAAGGGGAGACACCTATGTTTTCGTACTACTACAAAGGCATGACTTATCTTGATTGAATCTTTAGGGTTCTTTGAGTTGAATTATCCATGTATAAATTATCTATGAATTATGATGAGACATTGTCGATAGTAATTATGAATTATGGAAAGTTCATTTTAATTGTAAGTTGAGAATTTTGCTTGAGGACAAACAAAAGCTTAAGTGTGGGGGTATTTGATAAACCGTAAAAGTAACATATTTTAATTCCACATTTAGTATGCTTTTGGATGATTTAGCCCTCAATTTATGTAAAGATGTTCTTTTAATCCTTTCTTTTCATTTTTATACTCAGGAAAGCACCCGAGAATGAAAAGAACGAGAAAAGGGCTTAAAACATGCCAATTTGGGCCAAAGAGGAAATCGACACGGCCTGGACTTCAAGCCACACGGTCGTGCCTTGCCATTTACTTCATATGGCCATGCCATGATTTACACGACTGTGCCCCAATCGACAGAATCGAGACACGGCCTGATGATGATTTACACGGGCGTGTACCATGGTCGTGCCCCTACCGCGGGAAAGAGCAATTTCACTCAGATCTGGATGCTTGGAAGCAAAGAAACACATTCCTAAGTCTACTTAAACATCCTAGGAGGAATTCTACTTGAATTAGGATACTTAGGAGCCAAGTAAAGCATCCCAAAGCCTATATAAACACCCAAGGTAGCAACTAAAAAGGAGAGTTCGGCAGAAGCCGAAACAGGAGGCAAAGTTTTCTGTCGGAGCTTTTTGTAGAGGCTTTTGCCGAAGCTTTCATCTTTTAGGGAATCATTTGAAGATAGCCAATTGATCCATCTCAAGAAGCGAAACTCTATTCAAGATGGAGGATCTCTCCTTCAATTCTTTCATATGTTTTGTTTTACCTTTTCTCTTGAGATGTTTTCTTATTTAGTTATGAACTAAACTCTTCAGATACCTGAAAGGGATGAAACCTATGATGGATTTTGTTATTTGATTTCTAAATTATATGAGAAGTACTTAGCTTGATCTTAGTTATATTGCTTAATTTAATCTGATGTGCTTAGGTGGAGGAGGAATAGCCTCTAGTAAGAGTAGATCTAGCATAATTGAGCAGAGTTGATTGGGCGCCTAGAGATAGGGTTACGAGATTTTGCCAGATTAGGGTGAAACCTAATATGGGAATCCATTGATCGATTTACTGCTTCCTTAGGGGGTTATTATAAGAGAATGAGAGTTCCACTAATTAACCTAAGGTTAGACGTTATTCACCTCGAGAGAGGGTTTAATATAGGTTAGGGAGTCTCACAGATCAAGCTAAGTAAAGAAATCATATGGTTTGGGGAATAAATATTAAGTGAAGTCATAGGTGGATTCTTCCTGAGGGTATCGCCTTCATCAACTGAGTTTTCCTAAAGTCTTTCTCCAATTCATTCTTTTGTCTTTGCATTTAGTTTTAGTTTTTCATCAGTTTCATAAACCAATCACTCCATATTTTAGGCTAAATAATAGAAAGAAAGTAAGTAGTAGTACTTTTAGGTTCCCTTGGGTTCGATAAGAAATTCTTGCCTAAACTATACTACTGTTCGATAGGTGAACTTGCCTCTATCATTGTCATAGTTAGTCTACAGGTTCGATCACTCTTTTATAAATATTAAAACTCGACTGTTTGACACGATCAGGGAAGCCTATGGGATTAACTTTTCAGGTTCGACTTAGAGTGCTTATTCTTGAACCTTAAACACTTCGAGTGATTTGAGTGAATCTTTTGTGAGGATGTCAATCATTGTCAGTTTTGAATTAAAGGTAATTACTTAGATAAGGGGAGACACCTATGTTTTCGTACTACTACAAAGGTATGACTTATCTTGAATGAATCTTTAGGGTTCTTTGAGTTGAACTATCCATGAATAAATTATCTATGAATTATGATGAGACATTGTCGATAGGAATTATGAATTATGGAAAGTTCATTTTAATTGTAAGTTGAAAATTTTGCTTGAGGACAAGCAAAAGCTTAAGTGTGGAGGTATTTGATAAACCGTAAAAGCAACATATTTTAATCCCACATTTAGTATGCTTTTGGATGAATTATCCTTAATTTATGTAAAAAGGTGCTCTTAATCCTTTCTTTTCATGTCTTCTACTCAGGAAAGCACCTAAGGATAAAAAGAACGTAAAATGGGCTTAAAATGAACTAAATTAGGCCAACCCAAGAATTCGACATGACCTGGCCCAAAGCCCACATGATCGTGCCTCGCCGATTACCTAGAGCACGGCCTCAACTCTGCCATACACGGCCGTGCATCATCCATTTACCACACACGGATGTGCCTGGTGATCTACATGGCCGTGTCCCAATCGATAGACCTGAAGCACGGCCTGAATCCCGACTTGCATGGCCGTGCCACGGCCGTGCCCAAAATGATAGAATCAAGGCACGACCCAACCCCGAATTACACGGGAGTATGCCATGGGCATGCCCCTACCGCGGGAAAGAGCAATTTCACTCGGATTTAGATGCTTGAAGCCAAAGAAACATACTCCTAAGTCTACTTAAACGCCTTAATAGTAATTCTACTTGAAAGAGGTGCTTAGAAGCCAAGTAAAGCATCTTAAAAGCGTATATAAACAACCCAAGGCAGACACTGAAGAGAGACAATTTTTGGCAGAGGCTTTTGCCGAAGCTTTCATCTTTTAGGGAATCACTTGAAGATAGCCAGTTGAACCATCTCAAGAAGCCGGAGCTCCATTCAAGACGGAGGATCTCTCCTTCAATTCCTTCAGGGGGTTTTAGGGATTTCTTATGTTTTGTTTTATCTTTTCTCTTGAGATGTTTTCTTATTTAGTTATGAATTAAACCCTTCAGATACCTGAAGGGGATGAAACCTATGACGGATCTTGTTATTTGATTTCTAAATTATATGATAAGTACTTAGCTTGTTCTTAATTATGTTGCTTAATTTAATCTGATGTGCTTAGGTGGAGGAGGAATAGACCCTACCTAAGAGTAGATCTAGCATAATTGAGCGGAGTTGATCGGGTTCCTAGAGATAGGGTTACGAGATTTTGCCAGATTAGGGTGAAACCTAATATAGGAGTCCATTGATCAATTTACTGCTTCCTTAGGGGGTTATTATAAGAGAACAAGACTTCCACTAATTAACCTAAGGTTAGACGTTATTCGCCTCGAGAGAGGGTTTAATATAGGTTAGGGAGTCTCACGGATCAAGCTAAGTAAAGAAATCATATGGTTTGGGGAATAAATAATAAGTGAAGTCATAGGTGGATTCTTCCTGAGGGTATCGTCTTCATCAACTGAGTTTTCCTAAAGTCTTTCTCCAATTCATTCTTTTGTCTTTACATTTAGTTTAAGTATTTCATTAGTTTCATAAACCAATCACTCCATATTTCAGGCTAAATAATAGAAAGAAAGTGAGTAGTAGTACTTTTAGGTTCCCTTGGGTTCGACAAGATATTCTTGCCTAATCTATACTACTATTCGATAGGTGCACTTGCCTCTATCGTTGTCATAGTTAGTCTACAGGTTCGATCATTTTTTTATAAATATTAAAACTTGACTGTTTGACACGATCATAGACTCACGTATATTTTTACAGTAAAATATTTAGAATTTTTTATTTATCAAATAAGTAAATTTTATTCTTTAAAGTCTCCCCTGTTTCACTGTCCGACAGTTTTGACCCTTCTGCACTAAAAATTAATTATCTCATTGTACAGAATTTGGATAATGTTCATGTTTATTTATCTTGAAATTAGATTAATTTTAGAAATTTAAGAATATAAATTATAAACCATAATTATTTTTATACATTTTTTAGTGATTTTCCAAAGTCCGGACAGGGGATTTCGAAATCATTCTGACCCTGTCTCACAAAAATTTAAATATATCAGAATATAAAATTCTTTCGCATACATTGTTTCTTTTAAACGAAAATAGACTCAATAAGATTTAATTTCATATCTTATTCAACTTCTAATTCAATTTCCACCATATTTGGTTATTTTTCAAAGACACATAACTGCTGCTGTCCAAAACTGTTTTATTTCTAAATTTACTCTTTCATAATTTCACTTACTCCATTTCATCTTACCGAAGGTTCGCTCAAATATCGAGCACATTGTTCATAAATTTTCACACTTATACCTGCACTTATCCATCACATAGTCATATTCAATTACATTTAGTCGTTATATGATCACATGTATTTTCACTTAGTCAATTTCTCGTTGAACTCATCAGAATAATAACAGATACATGGTGGCCTGCACATAGTACCACCCTTGTAGCCGAAGCTATCTGATGCACATAATAGCCTGCACTTAGTACTACACATGTGACCAAAACCATCACTTACACATAGTGGCTTGCACTTAGTACCACACATGTGATCGAAACTATCGGGTACGCATAGTAGCCTGCACTTAGTACTACACATGCGACCTATCTGTCTGGTACACGTAGTAGCCTGCACTTAGAACTACACATGTGACCTAAAACCATCTCGTAGCTCTCTTGTACACATAGTGGCCTACACTTACCACACATGTGACCTAGCTACCTCATTTGTTTCTTTTCTATTCCGAAGGTTCAATCGGGAATTCTCACTTTTCAACATTTTACCAATTCATCCATAATCAATCACAATTAATAATTTACATCACATAATTTCTCCATTTTCAACCATATCTCATATAATATAATAAAATATTAAAACATAAATAAAAACAACGTATTATTTACATACAAACTTACCTGGATGCAAAATATGATGAATTTGTAATTTAGTCCACAACCTTTTCTTTTCCCCGATCAAGTTCAATTCCTCGTCTTTCTTGATCTATAATAACACATTTAATCACACTATGAAAAATTACATTTTTACCCCTAAAGTTTCACATATTTACAATTTTCCCCCTAGGCTCGTAAAAATAAATTTTATTCAATTTCCTTGCATTTTAGGCCTAGCCGAACCATTTTCATAACTATAATAGTCCAAAATTTGCACTTATTCACACACTTACACACATTTTACAACTTTTTAACAAACTAGTCCTTTTATGCAATTTCATCAAAAACCACTTAGTAAGTTGTTTATCACACCCCAACCTTTCATATTCTTCCATAAAACATGAAAACACATGCATGTCATCCATGGGTAAATTTTTAAACATAAAACCTAGCTCAAAATAATGGTAGAAATAGGTAAATCGAGCTAGGAGGATTTAAAAATGTAAAGAACATTAAAAACAGGACTAAAACGGACTTACAATCGAGCTTGAAAGCTTGAAAAACCCTAGCTATGTCTTCCTCATATGAATTTCGGCCAAGGGGTTGAAGATGAGCAAAAATTGGCTTTTAATTTGGCTTTTTAATTCATTTAATCACCAAATTACTAAAATGCCCTTAACTTAAAAATATTCTATTTCACCTATTTCATATCCATTTTTGTTCAAAAATTTAACCAATGGTCTGATTACCTTTTAGGGACCTCTAATTTAAAATTTCATAGTAATTAGACACCTCTAGCTTCTAGAACTCAAGTTTTGTACTTTTTACAATTTAGTCCTTTTGACTAAATTGAGGTCCCAAACATCAAAATTTTCGAACGAAATTTTCACAAAATCATTCCGTAAAATTGTAGATCATAAAAATATAAGAATATTAAATCTTTTCTCATCGGATTTGTGGCCTCGAAACCACTATTCCTACTAGGCCCAAATTCGGGTTGTTACAATTTGTGTGAGAAAGAGACTAGTGACAACAATCCTCTCTCTGCGCAAAGAAAAAATCCATTGGAGAATTTTAGAGAAAGAAAGGGTAGCAGCTACAGACAGCAGAATACAGACATGAAGAAGGGGATGAGACATCTATCCTAGATTCACGTACGGTCGGAAGATAAAAGAGAAGCTAGAGTGTGGCGAGAAATCTTACAGTTCTGCCTTTAGTTTTCCTGATTTTTGTGATTCAAACTTCTTTAATATTGATGAATGATTGATATTTGGTGTTTACTTTTCCACCCATGAACTAAATCTTTTCTAGGTTGGAGTTATTTGGGTGGATGTTTATCATCTTTAATGCTCATGATTTGAGATTGCATATATCACTACTTCATTCGTTTTATGCCTATTTTAAATACATGCCTGCAAGCTCTAAACATAGCTGATTGTATGTTGTGCTCATATATGTATTTTTTGTAACACCCCTTACCCATATTTGACGTTGGAACAGGGTACGAGGCATTATCGGACTTCTACGCAAGCAATCATACAAAACCGAGACATGAATTTCCACTCAATTTTAAAACTTTTCATAAACATTCATACCGTCCGTTAAACTATCCTATGAGGCCCACAACATACATTAGGAGTGGTTTGGGACTAAACCGAGAACTTTGAAAACTTTCAGGAAACTTAGAAAACTTTTCATGAAAAAGGTCCACACGCCCGTGTGGGTGAAAAGACATGCCCATGCTTCAGGTCGTGTCCAAAATAGGGGACATTCTATTTATAACGTCATCAACCAAATAAGGTCACACGACCAAGGCACACACTCGTGTCCTTAGGCCATGTGGCGAATCAAATTTTTATAATTTTCCATAAAATAGGTGCAAACTTCACACGGCCAGGGCACATGCCCGGGCTTGAGGTCTTGTCGTCCACATGGTTGAGACACACGCCCGTGTCTTTGCTCGCATGCTCATTACTGAGCATTCTGTTTTGCATCAATTAGGGTGCAAGGGACACACGGCCATAACACACACCTATGGGGCAAGCCGTGTGTCACACACAGCCTAGACACACACCCGTGTGCCTACCCGTGTGGACAAAATAAGACTATTTTCCAAGCCTTTTTGCCACCTTTTATTGGTGCCAACCTACATAACCACAAACTACACAATCCATGCATAAACATACAACCATATCAATCAAAACCAATGTTATAGCACACCATTCAAAAGCCCACATATAACATGCTTAAACATCATGCCAAAATCACATCCATGATAGGCATTCCCATATAAGTATATCAATAATCAACATAGCCATCATAAGCCAAATTTCAATGGCCATGTACAAAATGAATCAAATACCATTACTAGCCAACATCTTTGGCCAACTCAATAGTGACACATAACAAAAAGACCAAGTCCCGATACATGCCATAACTCAAAACAATGTAATCATAAGTACCCAAAATGATAATTTGATAGTGTGATCGATGCTCCGAAGACTTTCGATCCCCGAGCTAGCTTGGCGACACTATAAGAAATGAAAAGGAAGGGGGTAAGCTTTAAGCTTAATAAGTTAGCATGTAAATAATAATCAACTTTGAACATACAATAACATACACATAATATAATGTAAATTAGCACAAAATCATCAAGTGATCATAAACATATTTTACTCATTTTCATCCTTACCAATAATGCATCCTAAACCGAGATCATTTCTCATGAGTTTTGCGTACGTACCTGTACCACTTCATAACATAATCATTAACTTTCACATCTTTGACATAATCTTTAAATTACTCATTGAACCACTTGGAATACTAAAGGATACTCGGGAATAACATACACATAGAATCATACCAATGCCATATTCCAGATATGGTCTTACATGGGGCCACATATCGATGCCAATAGCCCAACTACGGTCTTACACGATTCTTATATCGATGCCATGTCCCAGACACGGTCTTACACGAAATCTCATAACGATGCCATATCCCAAATATGGTCTTACACATAAACTCATAACCCTAATGTGATAACATTTGTCATGACATTTGCCGAACGAATCCATAATGATAATTGTACAAGTCATGTATTAAATACATGATATAAGTTGTATTATTTACATGCAAACTTACCTCGGTACAAAATATGACTAACTAATTCGATTTAGTCCACAACTTCGTTCTTTCCCCGATCTAGGTCCGAACTCCATTTTTCTTTATCTATAATAGCAAATTTAGCTCATTTAATTATCACATTGTTCAAATCAGTCCAAAAACCATACTTTGGTAAAATTACAATTTTGCCTCTAAACTTTCACATATTTACAAATTAGTCCTTAAATTTGTAAAATGAAATGTACTCATTTTTTTTGTTACCCAAGCCTAGCTAAACCCATATCATGCTTATACCAGCCCACATTTTTCATCAAATCACACTTTTACTACCCATTTTTACAACTTTTACAATTAAGCCCTTTTTAGGTGTTTTCATCAAAAAATCACTTAATAAAAGATATCATCACACATCAAACTTTCATAATCTAACATGAAACATCAACATACATGCATGGCACACATGGGTCAAACCCCAAACATCAGCTCTAGCTCAAATAAATGGTAAAAATGGATAGATCGGTTTATAACAACTTCAAAAATGTAAAGAACATTAAAAACGATACTAGGATGCACTTACTATTAAGCTTAAAAGTTGAAAAAACCCTAGCTATGGAGAGCTTGAGAATTTCAGCTATGGTGAAGAAGATGGACATCAATTTTGACTTTATTTTCCCTTTTAATTCTTTTATTAACCAAATGACCAAAATGCGCTTTTTACTAAACTTTCAAATTTTACCAATGCATGCCCATTTTTGTCCATAAAAATAGAAATTGGTCAAATTGCTATTTAAGACCCTCTAATTAAAAATCCATGGCAAATTCATGCTCAAAGCTTCTAGAAAATATATTTTGCAACTTATTCAATTTAGTCCTAATTATCAAATTGGACACTTTATGCATAAAATTTCTTCATGAAATTTTCACACAATCATACAATCATGTCATAGACCTTGAAATACTCAAAAAATACTTATTTTTACTTCGAATTTATGGTCTCAAAATCACTATTTTGACTAGACCCAAAATTGAGATGTTATATTTTTAATTCTGAAAAGACTAAATATACTGTATCTAAAATCATTTTATGCAAGCGAATATTTGATAGAATATTCGTAGCACTCTAGACATAGATGTTGCAAGTTGTGTAGAGAAGAACATTCATTGCAGTTACTAATCCAGAGTTCTGTAGACATACAGTAACTTGGATTTTTAGCTTAAAATCTAGCTATCAAAGGAGGCAGGTTACAGTAGTAACTCTCCGAGCAGTTGATAGACAATATTTTACCATGATACTATTTTGATATGAGCATTTCACCTAAATAATTCTAGCCCTATTCATTCAACAGCAGGATTACTTTTTCTTTTCTCTGTAATTTTCCACTACATTTTATTTGCCATGTCAATCCTCTGTTTTTAGCATTAAATTACATTAATTCATTATTCCAATGTCTTATTCAATTTAACAGTATTTCTTACTATTTAGTATAGTTAACAAGATTATAATAACTTAATCAATCTCTTACCAATTTTGATCCCTATGAAGATAATACTTACATATCACTTTATTACTTGAATGACGTGTACACTTTCACAATTGTAATAGTTATTTACAAGCAACAAATATCCAAAAAATCTCCCTGGCTGCGACCTACTGTCCAGCTTACTTCTTTTCTCTTCTGGAACATGAACAAAACATGTGCAACCAAATACTTTTAAATGTGAAATAGAAGGTTTAAAACCATATCAGGCTTCAAATAGTGTCTTCCCTTCAACTACTTTGTAGGTAGTCTGTTCAACAAGTAAACAGCAGTGTTTATTGCTTTTGCCCAGAAATCATTTGGCAATTTACCTTCAAACAACAAGCAGCGAGCCATGTGATGATACCAATAAAATGTAACAATCTTAACCCGAAATCATCGCCGGAATAGGGTTAAGAGGCATTACCGAACAATCAAATCATTTCACCTTCCATTTACGACACAAAGTCAATCATCATCATAACACATCAAAACATAATCAAATAGTCCCTTATTGAGGCCTTCAAAACCTTAAACACATGCTAGAGGAGGGTCAGGACTAAACCGAACACAGACAGAAATTCTCAGAAATTTAAAACTTTTCTAAGTTTCAGGGTTACACGCCCGTGTGGGCAAACTGTGTGCCTCCCACGGCTGCTAGACACACCCGTGCCTCCTCCCTGTGGTCGAATCTGACTTAACACCACGGTTACCAAACACCCCATTGTACTAAGGCTGTGTACTCATAGGCCATATACTGACTTATTCACACGGCTACTAGGCACGCCCGTGTACCATGGCCGTGTGTCCTTAAGCTAGCTACTGACTTATGCCCATGGCTAGTTGACACGCCCATATCAAGGTCATGTGCTATTAAGCTATATACTATCATTCACCCACGGTCATTAGGCACACCCGTGTGCCTCAACCGTGTGACAAAATAGGCCATTTGGAAGGCCAATTTTCCACCCACAAAAGGGTCAATCTCTACAAGCACATTAAAGCATGATTACACACATAATTTGGCAACCAATTTCATGTCAAATGATCAACATATCATCTCATACAATCTCATTCACAACCATGTTAACTAATAGACTAATTTACACCACTTGAACACATTCTATACCAATATGATTCATTTCCAATTTCTCCATTTCATAATAGCATCATACCAATACAAAGTTACCATTCATAAGTCATTTTCTTTACTTATAAACCTTACCAAAAGATGCATCATATATCAAAGCCATTCAAGCTATAAACTAACACATATCTAACCACATCACATGGCTATTTATACAACTCAAACATGATTCAAATAACTAGCCTATACATGCCATATTTCAACTATGTACATCTTTCCAAAAGTACCCAAAATAGATTTGCCGATAGTGTGATTGAGATGCTGACGATCCCCAGATTCGAGCTAGCTTTACTGACTCTGCAAAACAGAGAAACAATCACACAGTAAGCTTTCAAAAGCTTAGTAAATTCGTAACAAAATACATTAAATCAAAACATATCATCACATAGATTATTTCACAATCTAATATCTCCTATCATCCAAAGCTAGTATTTTCAATTAACCTTCCATAAACTCATCCATAGTTTCATCAACCACATAGGTTCTGAATGTACCTTAGCCAACACTTAGTTGTCAAATACTTATGCTTCTCAATCCTCATGATTCATTTCAATCAACATTCGTCCCTTCTTCAGTTTATTCGCACACTTAGTGCCTAATTAGTTAGCTGAAGCCTAATTAGCATCGCACACTTAGTGCATTCATATCAAACCGATCTTGAATCGATATCGCACACACAGTGCCAACCACAAAGCCAAAGCTTATATTACTTTGCACACACAGTGCTATTTATCTCGGTCACATTTTCAAATACGCACACTTAGTGCCACTTAACTCAATCTATCACATAGCATTCACATTTCAATATTATCATACCATTCATTTCATAACATTAAACATAGCTAAATACACGTATTATGTCCAAACTTACCTCGGATGTCGAACTATAGAAACAGTCGATTAATCGAGCACTTTATCTTTACCTTGATCTCTATCTGAACCTCTTCTCTCTTGGTCTATACACATTCAAATTCAATCCATTCAATTACCAATTCATTCAATTTAGTCCACACACACACATTTAGGGCATTTTACAAAATACATTTGTTTTCTTTGAATACTACAAAGTAATTTTCTCAAGCAATTGTCCTACATTAGTAGGTTTTGATCTATGTCAGGAACTAAAAGTATATCTGTGACAAGTTTAGTACCTGATGGAGTTTTGATTAAAACATCTCCCTTTCCAACTGCTTCGATATACTGGCCATTTCCAACTTTCACCTTGGAATGAAATCTTTTGTAAACATTCTTGAAGATGCTCGTATTTGCTATCATATGACTCACACACCCGCTATCTACGAGCTAATTCTTTCTTACTCCGTTGGAGAGTTCACATGGTGTTGTGAGCTGGGCTTCGTAGGAAACTATGAACATCAGTTCTTCTACTTCTGCTATCTGTGCCTCAGCACCTTGTTGTTATGTATGCCCTTTATTCTTGCATAGTTTTTCTACATGGCCAAACTGCTTACAATTTTTGCATTGAGCGTTAGGCCTAAACCAACAGAACTTCACATGATGCTCCAACTTTTTACAGTTTGAGCACAGTGGATATTTTTTCTTTCCACCTTCCTTCTTTGACTTCTCCTTTTTATCTTACCATTTCTTCTTTTCTTTCTAACTTGAGGAGCTCGTAGCATCTCTATTTCTGGCTTGAAAAGTTCATTCAGCATGTCCTTTTTTTCTGCTTGCCCTTCTCTATTCTAGAGCATACAGAGCATTGATTAGCTCTAAGAATGATATGTTTGATAGATCCCTTGAGTCTTCTAATAAGGATATCTTTGCTTCGTATCTCTCAGGAAGTGTGGTAACCACCTTCTCAACTACTCGACTATCAGGGAACTGATCACCTAGCAGTATTATCTGGTTCACCACTTCCATGATTCTATCTGAATATTACTTCACAGTCTCAGCTTCTTTCATCTTTAGGTTTTCAAAATATTGTCTGAAATTGACCATTTGTTGCTGCCTTGTCTTCTATGATCCCTAGAACTACTTCTTTCGCTTTTTCTAAGCTTGTTTTGGAGTTTCATAGGCCATGATTCTTGTAAAGATCATGTCTAAAACACCATTTTGTAGGCATGACATCATCTTGTGTATCTTTGCACATTCCTCATTGTGTTGTTTTATTTGAGCAAGTGTGGGATTTGGCCTCAACACTGATGGTTGTATTTTAAAATTTACAACTTCCCAAAGATTAAAGGCTTGAAGATAGGTTTTCATTTTTACTACCCAGATGTGGTAGTTTTCACCTATAAAAATAGGGGGTGGTGATGGCGTAAAGTTTGCTGAAGACATTTTTTATAAAAATAGGGCTCAAAGATAAATGGCTCTCGATACCAATTGTTGGATTTTTTATGGAGAGGTTGAAACAGAAGCAAAAAGATGAAAAATGGAGAGGTTAATTTTTGGTGAACCATTTCATTAAAAAATTAATACTTAGTTTACATGAAAAAATATGCTTAAATAAGCTGAAAATAATAATAAAATATTACAACTTGACTTTAACCTAGTGACTAGATTCATATAACTTTCTTTTTCATTGGCTAGTTTCTGTCAATCACTTGCCAATATGTCTAATCAAAATTATCACTGTTTTAGTGCAAATTGCCATCTTGTAGAGTGAAGAGCTCGTAGGTGAGCTCTCAAGTTTGGTGAGCTCGCAAGTCTTGGTGAGCTCGTGGTCTCAGTGAGCTCGCACATTTGGTGAGCTCGTAGTTCTTGGTGAGCTGTTCTGGTGAGCTCGCAGTTCACAGTTCACAGGGACAGTCATTTCGCAACACCAAATACTTTTATTTACCATATTTCTTCAATTTTAGGTGTGAAAAAATACCACCATCTATGCATTATTAATTGCTAGACAGAAATCTTGAAGAAGGTTTGGATTTGAAGCTAAGACAAACTTGGAAGCCAAACCCAATAGGGAAAATGCTGCAAGGAATTCAACACCTTTCATTGTTGTAAGTAGAACTCTTGAAGTTGATTAAATTCTTCTAAGATATGCCTATTTCTAGATAGCATTCACTTAACTGTCTCATTATCATTTCATTATTTATTTGCAGAAAAGAAAAGAAAAATAAATAAAGATGTGCATAGTCTCTAGTGATTTTTTTTCTTAAAAAAATCCAAATGAATTATTATTCAAATACTCTTCCCATTGTCCTTGTTGAAGTCTAATCTTCCCAGACTCACATTAGAATATAATATTGCAATGATTGCCCCTTGACATGAAAATGTCTTCTTTGTTTATTTAACTATCCTATTGACTTGGAAAATAAAATATGAAAGAAAGGAACATCCAATTGATTGCCTCGTGTGCTATATCTATAAATGAAAGCTACATGCATTTCTCTATAGTTAATATAAAAATGTAGATTCAATTTGTAAGCACAATAATGTATCATTGGCTTATCTCTCTATCAATATTACATTTTGGCTTAGCAATATAAAAATCCTAGCGCTTTATAGTCAGATTTCATTTTCTTAGCTGCTGACAAAGCAAATCTGATATGGTTGTGAAACTTAAAATAAGTAACTTGTTCCCAAAATAGAACTTATGCATGAAGTAAAAGGTTTGAGAATTATGGATTTAGTAATAAAATTAGGGTTGCTATTTTAAGAACTAGTCTTCACTTGTGAAATTTGAAATTTATCATTGTATTTTACTTTGATTGATATTTATCATCATACTTTTGAGTTAAAGGTAAATTTACCACTACTACACTCTATATTAAAATTTTAAAATTTTCATTTTATTTTACTTTGCTACATTTGGCTTGTCTTGAGAATGAGTTGCGGTAGGAATATGAAGCTCTTCAAAAGCAGAGGAGTTGATGTGGTTTTAAAAGGCTCTTACTAAGTGGATTTTGCCTAGGGATAGGAACACTTCTTATTTTCACATTTTAGCTTTGGTTAAGAAAAGCAGGCAGAGGATTCGAGCTCTGAAGGATGAGCACAACAATTAGGTATTGGACTAAGAAGAATAGAAAGATCGAGCGGTAGCCTTCTTTTAGAATTTGTTTACTGAAACCATGGAATATAGCTGTAGGCCTAGCATGCAGGTTAATTTCCCTCTATTGTCTATTGCGGACTTGGAGGAGTTACATAAGATGGTAATGAATGTTGAGGTTGAGGAGGTGGTATTTGGGAAGGGGTCCTTTAAAACACCAGGCCATGATGGGTTTTAAGCGGTGTCCTTTCTATGTAACTAAGAGGTTATTGGGTTTTAAGTTGTTCACTTGGTTAAAGAGGCTTTCCAACTGGATTAATGTTAGAGGGGATCAATTTAACATTTATTACCCTTATTCCAAAGGTGGAGGCAAATAAAGGATGTCCATCCGATAAGTTTGTGCAATGTTTCTTATCAGGTAAGTTCCAAGGTGGTTGTTAATTGGCTTAAATGTGTCCTTTCGAAGTTAATTGCGTTGAGCCAGACTAACTTTGTTCTTAATTGAATAATTACTAATAATATAGTCATTTTCCAAGAAATGGTGCATTCCATGCAGAGAAGCTAGGGGAAGGAGGGGACAGTGGATTGGAACTTTAACTTGGAGAAGGTGTATGATAAGAAGAATTGGGTATTTATTTGTCAGAACTTGGACATTGGCCTTAGCAGTACTCTAATTTTGCTCATTATGAGTTGTGTTGAGTCTAGTTCTTTTTAGGTGCTATGGAATGGGGTGGCAACATATTCCTTCGTGCCATCACGTAGTCTAAGGCAAGGGGATCCTCTTTCTCCGTACTTGTTTGTTTTGGGTATGGAACATTTGACTCATATTCTTCAGGATAAGATTGTGAAGGTTTCTCATTTCCTGTTCATTCGAGTATGGGTAGGCTAAGTAATCCTAATGTTTTGTCTCCTGATGATCTGTTAATTTTCTCATTTAGTAAAGATGCTTAGATTCAGATGTTCCACAAATGTTTAAGTGTTGAAATAGCACAATCCCACATCTAAAAAATACAAGGTTGTGGAGTGCTTGTACTACTATAAATATAGGTGATCTCTTCACCTTTAAATCATCCCAAAGTTTGTCACTTTCTCCATAATACAAATTTTTCTCTCTTTATTTGTAATTTTCACTTGTATTTTTAGAGTGAAATATATTTGGTAGTGTTCAAGGACGTAGGTTTAATTTTTTGAACCTTGTTATATTGTTTTTCATTTAATATTTTGTAGGGTAAAATTGTAGTGATATATTGTGTTACTAAATTACATTGGAGGAGATTCTATCTAGGATATTGGATTTGAAGTGGGATTATTTGTGACCCTTCAAATCTTTCCTGAGTCAATTTGTAATTCTTGATAAGTCCAAGATTTATATGTTGAGAAATCTTTCCCGGTATGAGGCTAGTAGAGTTAGCAGTTGGCATCACTCTTACAAACGATTTGGGTCAGTATTTCAAAATTTTATTGGTTCATGGGTGAGTTACTAAGAGCACTTACTGGCATATTGTTGAGAAAGTTCAACCTCGGTTTGCCAATTAGAACATGAACTAACTCTCTTTGATTTGGAGACTCATGTTGCTGAAGTCAGTTATTGAGGAAATTCCAACCTATACCATGCAAACAACTTATTTACTTGTAAGGGTTTGTGATCAAGTAGATAAGTTGAATAGGTGGTTTCCTTGAGGGTCTACCTCTTTGGCGCAGTGAATCCATCTTGTCAGTTAGGAGTCCCTTTGTTTGCTAAAAGAGGCGGGTGGTTTAAGTCTGAAGCCTATGCGTGATTAGAACTTACTTCTCCTTGGGAAACTTGGATGGAGATTGATTACCGAGTTTGATAGTTTGTGGGATCAAATAGGTCTTTTGAAATACTTATCTCCTTATAAGAATTTATTTTCAATTGAATATCCACTTAACTTGTAACATCTTTGGAAAGTCATTCTTGCTGGTATGTATGTTTTGGAGAAAGGTTTGTATTGGCGGGTTAGGGATGGTGGTAATGTTAGGTTTTCATTGGACAAGTGGTTGTTTGATGGGCCACTAATTCGATACTGTTCCAGTGATTTGGATGCATGGAAGGTAGGTTGGTTGGTTCGGGATTTCTTTAAAGTATAATGCACTACTTTTTTCATTTTTTTCGTGTTTCCCTACTCATTTGGTTAGGAAGATTAAAGTGGCTCCTGCTCAAATTAATGCATCTAGATGTGTTGATTTGAGATGGTACCCCAATGGTATGTGTATCTCCACCTATACTCAATGTGCAAATGAGTTTCAAGCAAATAAACCTTGAGGATACAATGAAGCCTAATAACTATTTGTGTTTTGCATTGACAAGAATAGTCCACTAAGCATTAAGCAAAATATAACAAGAAAATCAATCTAAGAATAGAAGATGGAGGAAGAATAGGAATAACTTTTGAGAAGTTTTTGGTATATTTTCCAAATGAAATCTCACTCCTATTTATAAAAAATCTCAAGAGACAAAACTTTCAATAGGTGTCTTTTCTAAATAATCAAATCTTTAAAGAAGACATATTTATTCAACTATATCTCTTAAAATGTTACAACTGTAAAATAAGATCTGGTATAAAAATTAATAAACCATAAACTAGGATCTATCATGTCAAATAATCAAGAACAAAAAAGAACAAAACTAGATGCGGGAGCGTACCTGAATCTATCGATTCCTTGAAATCTTCGAAACTTATGGTTCTGATATTCCAAATTAGCGCACAAGTAATTTTGAGAGGGTGACTCTCTTTTCTAAAGATGAAATATTATAAAAGCTATTTATGTGTAATTTGGAGACAATAACACTAATATATAACTTTTGCACATTAACCTTAATTTTTAATTAGCCCGTCATCAATTAGAAATTAGTTGCCAGAGTATCTACATATATTTGACCCATACTTTATTTAATAATTGGTTCGATGAAAATGTGCAATTGTACACTATCGTTAACAAGTAATAAAGTGATAAGTATAGAGTATTGTCTCTATAATAGGCCAATTTAGCCCGGGCCCGTATAAATGTTACAAACCAAAACAAAAATAATAAAAAAATAATAAATGTCCAGTATATTTGTTACAGTCCATTTTACAAAACAAATCCTCAAAGCCCAAATTTAATTTACCCATAGCCCACTTACAACCCAGACACTCAGACCCAAAACCCGATTAGCCCAACTAAACTAACCCAAAATAGACTTTAACTGCCCAGACCCAAACAACACATGGCCCAAAAGGGCCCAATGACTAAACAGTCCAGTAAGCCTAGGGTTTCTGGAAAACCCTAGGCGCCGCCAGTGCCAAACAACCTTGTTCAACCCCTCGCGCCGCAATCAGCTCCTCGCGCCCATGCCGACCATCAATCACGCCGCAATCTACGGTCGAATCCCGCACCACTGCCGAGACCTTCATCGATCGCCTGCAAAAAGGAAAGAAGCGGTAGCAAATATGGAAGAATTCCTATATTTTTTTTTTAATTTATTTCTCAAGTTATAAAAACCCCATAAAACATGTAAATGAGGATATACAATAGATACAGAGAATATACAAATATAAATAAAAAACAATCACAAGCAGAGGTGATTTTTTTTTTACTATGTCGTTTTTTTTATTTTTTTACTCATGCGATATTTTTATTATATACTGCTAAAAATAAAGGAAAGACGCATACCATTTTGAACGGCGTTGAAAAAAGGGAGTTTCGGATTTCGATCATTGTCTCGAGGCAAGACGGCGATCATGAGTCATCGAGTCCTCATGGGAAGACTCGCGGAAATCGCCTGGCAGAGAGAATTTTGGGAGCCCCAGATTTTTTTTAAAGGAGTGTTTAAATGAATTTTTGGGGGCTGATTTCGCTTATATAGAAAGATGAAAATGGCACCATTTTTGCTTAATTCAATAAGCATAAAACGACATCGTTTTCAGGGAGGATCCGCTCGTTGACCCGAAAACCCGGGGAGGATCTGCGTGTTTTTGTTAAAAGGGGCTAATTACCTCTTTGGTCCTTCCGCTATTTTTAGTATTTTTAACTCAGTGCAATTTGAATTTTTAATTTTTTAAATTAGCCCTAAAACTTTTATTTTGTTACAATTGAGTTCCTCGGGCAATTTAAAAGCCAAAATCAAAACGGTGTCGTTTTGGGAAAAAGGCATAATTGCCATATTAACCCCTATAGTGTGACGCGCGTTTTCATTTAATCCTTTTATAGTTATTTTTGTTGCTATTTAATCCCCATTTCTTTATTTATTTTTAAAACCTTTTATTTTATTTTATTTTAAATTATTCTAATATTATATTGAATTATCTTATCATATTAAAAATATTCTTTATTTTTTTCATTTGAAACTGTACAAACAATTGTTCTTAGTTTTTTTCCTTTTGTTTGTTCTTTGGACTTTCTTTCAAATATTCTTTCATTCTTTATTCATGACCATATAAATAATCGAAATTCAAACCTACAATAGGTCTTCAGATATCAACGATGTGAGCAACACTGCCATTAACTCAGAGTCTCCTTTCGAGTAAGGTATGTGTTTAGGGGGATCTTAGGCCTTTGAAGATGATAGAGATTGTAACCTATCTTCTGATCTGTTAAGGATGGTAAAATAGGATGAAAAATAGGCCCTACTCTACAAAGGGTCATTGGATATTATGAGCCTAGAAAAGAGGTAAAGATTGTAGTCTAGCTCATCACAGAACTAAGGCGAGGCATCATTGAGTTATTTTCAAAAAATTCAAAGATGTTTTCGCATGATCATATCAGGACATGTCTAGGCTAATAAGACGTGGGCTGAACATGAGGATCGGACACTGTTGGTCTACCATGGAAGGGGATTGCATTAGTTCTACCGCAAAATTGAAGGAGACGAGATTTATGTGACTCTTCCATTTTTTTCACAGACTTTTTTATATGTGGAGCATGGGTGTTATGAGGACGATATCGTCAAAAGCTTCTAGTTGGCATTAAATTATCTTTATGGTCATCATTTACTTCACTAAGAGGGTGAATGTTGCTTCATATGCCAATATTGCAAAGTCGACAGTCATAAAAAAAAACAGGCACCGACAAAAAATGCCAAAAAGGACAAAGTCAAAAGTTTATAGTCTGTTCAAAGATTAGACTCCATATCATAGAGCAACAAAGGCAGCCAAAAAAAAAAAAAAAAAAAACAAAATAAGGATTGTAGAAAAGATGACCGAGACTTATAAAGATTGGCATAAAGAAGTTACTATTTATCTTCTATGATTATCGAACGTTGGCTAGGATTTTTGCCGGGGCAACATCTTACCCATTGGTTTATGGAATGGAAGCATTTTTACCAATTGAACCTGATCGAAGAAAAGGTTAAAAGTTATCCATCATGGTCAGATGATGCAAGCTTACCACAAGGATGTTTATCCTAGAGAATTCCACGAAGGGATCCTGATCTTTCAAAAGGATTTCAGAGAAAAGCAGATGCCAAACTTGGAAGGACCTTATGTTGTAGAGAAGGCTTGTTCTGGAGGAGCATTGATATTGATCGAGATGGATGCCAACGACTTGCCCAATCCGATGAATTCAGATTCATTCAAGAAATATTTTACCTGAAAAGAGAAGGGCCAAGGTGAAAACCCGCAAAGGGCGCCTTGAGCTCAAATTCATTAAAAAAACAAAACAAATATAAACAAAAAAAGAAAAAGAAAAGAAAAAAGAAAAGAAAAGAAAAAGGAGAGGCTAAGGTGAAAACCCGCAAAGGGCGCTTTGAGACCAAAGGGGTTTTGAGTCGAAAACCTGAAAAGGGCGGCTCAAAATTTTGATCAAAGATAGGGCATGTGGTAGTCTTGCTATGCCTGAATTAACAATGAGGAAGTATGCTACGTCTTGGGGCATTGACAAAATACTCCGGATCCTCTAAACATGTATTGAGCTCAAAATGGTCCTCAAGAAGTTTGTAAAGAGAAGCTCAAGCTACGACATCTGGGGCACCTAGCTTTTATATTACCAATTTTGAATTTGTTATCTTTGATTACTTTTTTTTCTTTTCAAAGATACACCCCAATCAATTTTTCTTCTATAGCCTTGGCTATCTTTGCTTACTTTATTCTTTTCAAGATATACCTCAATCAATTTTCTTTCATTGCTTTGGTTATCTTTGATTAACTTATTAGTTTTGAGCTATGCTCCTGATAAATTTCTTTCACGTCCATTATTATGATATTTTTCAAGTATTTTATATTGAAATAACAATTAATGGTCTAATAATACTTTCATAAAAGAAGTTTTGCATATTACTCTGTGAGCTTCCAAATAATATGAGAATCTGAAACAGGACTACTTTTTAGAACTCACCAAGCATAAGGGTTGGAAATATTGAAAGATGATTATCTCTTCAGATTTTTATTGGATAAGACATTTCTTCGGTTACCATCTCAATAAATGACGAGCTATGTTAACCCAAGTGTAAAAAAAGGGATTATTCTTGGGAAAAGAAAAAGATACCCTACATTCATGTAAATTTTAGGCACATACATCTGGTCATTACACCTGGGGAATGGTGTAACAGATCAAGTTGATTGAAGATAATACAAATTCCATACCTCTGAGTGGTAACTGGATGGGTGGAAGAAACCAAATGTTATTCCCCTGAAGTTGCAGTGGGAGGTACAAATTTTGATGTTCTAAGGTTCAAGGGAAGGGACTCAAATTACAATGGGCAAGCTTGAACGAGAATATGATCATTTCTTTGGGTTTTCTGTCAAAGCTACCAGCTGAACGAGAAAATAGGGTAACGCATCAGTGATAGAACTTTGATGAACTATGAGCAATGAAAACCCAAACATTAGAAAAAGGGATCATTCTCATATCATACACTTCCAATTAGGAGCATTTGGTTCATTCTTGTAACATCCTCAAAGTGGGCCTACTCATTTATATGATAGTCTAATATGTTAAATTGAGATTCTAAGGATCGGGTTGACATTTTGATTAAATATGTGGATTAGGGTTTAAATTAGTGCTCTGGGTTTTTTAAAGTGATATATTGGGCTTTAAAAATACGGGTTAGGTGGCTAATACATGGTGTTAGCTTATAATTTAAGTAGATAGTTAATTAAGTGACAAGCTGGGCTTGTGGCCCAAGGATTTGAGGAGCTTTAAGTGGGCATAAGGTGGCATCATAAGGGGGAGGAGTTTGGGCCTAGTATGGCCACTTAGAGCCCAAATTTTAAGATGAAAATTTGGCACTAACAAGCCCTAGGAGTAGACGACACACTAGCTACAAAATAAGGATTTTGATTCTTTTATTTCTTGATAAATAGGAAGATAATGGAGAGAAAGATGAGGGCTATTTTTTTGAGGAGATAAGGATTAGGTTATCAGGTGAGATAAAGGCTATCAGAGAAGGGAAGAGTTGGTCAAATTCCAACTCGTGCGTGGATGATATGTCAAATCTCTATAAATAGGAGTAGTATTATTCAATTTTGGTATTCTGAAACCCTATTTTTCTCTCATTCTCTATCGAAATTTCCAAGCCTTTCCTACAGTTTCTCTTTTTCTTTTTCTAAAAGCCGAATTACATTTGATTCATACTCTCATCTCACATAGCCGAACCTACAAGGGAGGTTTCTCTTTCCCAAAGGTGCACCATAAGCCACATACTCCTTAGTAATTTGGTAAGTTTCGAGATTTTATTCTATGAGATTTCACTCTTTCTTTTCATTCAAATCTAACTCGAAACACTTATTTAAGGCCTGTTGATTTTCCCTCTCTGCTTTTAGTAGCCGAATCTGTCTCATTAAAAGTCTCCTGTGCCGATTTGGTGGAAAAGCCAAAGGTAGGAAGGTGACGTTGTCTTAGGGATTTTCGGGATTCGATAAATAAGGCTCTACGTTAGGGATAATAGATTTTTGCAGAACTGTGTGTGTAATACCTCCCACCATCTAGATCCGCCTATTATTGTATGTTCATCTATTTTTTATGTTTTGATAAATGCCGAAATCTCGGTTTATTGATGCAAGCCCAAGGAGGGAAAAAGCGGATCCCCAGGTTAGTAAATAATCTGTTTAAATGTTATAAGTAAAATGCTTGTATGTGATTGCATGGGTTGGGTTGATGAAAGGAGGAAGTTATACGTTACATGTGTAGCGGCTAATGCCGTGAACTGTTATACGGGCTTCGGCCATTAAATGTTATACGGGCTTCGGCCATTATATGTTATAAGGGCTTCGACCATCTTATGTGAATGAGCAGCATGACTGCCATCATGGTGTGTAGTGGTGTGGGTCGATTGTAGAAATCCCCAATGGTGTGAACGGTTGGTATGGGGGTGTGTAGCGGATAGAAACCTAGGCAAACGGGTTGGGCCTTGCATATTAATTGCTATTAATTTTATTATGATTATTACACTGCTTATTTTGTTTAATGGGCTTAAGGCCCAAACTCTAGTGGTGCATGAGGGTTGCACATCGAGTCTCGCGACTCACCCTTTAATTAACATTTCGTGTGATACCTAGTGATTCGGACCGGCCGAGAGGAACGCAAGGTGGGCATGCGTAAGAATATGTAGATTTGGCAAAAGAGACTCAAGTTTTATTTTATATTTTAATTAATGAACTTCAAACCTCGTTGTAATAAGGCCATGGGCTATTATGTTTTATTATGGGCTTCTATTACTTTAAGTCGTTTAAGCTTTTTATTTTAATTAAAAGGCATGTATTTAAGTTCGGATTTTACTTTACTTAAGCATATTCTATATAAAACATATTTGAGCTTTTCCAAAATGCGACATGTTTCGATAAAATTTTTCTTAGTGACATACCAGATCCGGTTGTAGTGTTTGAAATTTGGGTGTGGGTGTTACAATTGGTATCGAGTCTTGTTCAAAACTCGGCTCTAGGGTTTTTGGTTCAAAACATTTTCTAAAGATGGGCTTTTGAAATATACATGTTTTTAAATAATAATAGGTCTCATTAGCTCAAGATGGCACTGCGTCCCCCTACCAAGTCCGCTGTAAGTACTCAACCATTGTGTGATATTTATATATGTGGGCTTAGTAGGCCTAGTGGGACGTAGACTAAGCTAGAATTAGAACTTGATGGACTCTAGGCTTAGCTTAAACCACTTCTTAAAATTCATAAAACTTAATTTCACTGAACAAACCCGTTAACGAGCCGCAAGGCTAGGGTGTGGTAACCGTTGTACGCATGTTTAGGAAGGATCCGGAAGAGCCTAGTATTTAAGTAGTCCTAGTGACTCACCTCCTCTTCGCTAGAATCCTACCTGGTGCGTAGTGACTATTCACCTTAGTCGAGTTAGGGTGTGGTAATAGGCATACGCATGTCTAGGAGTGGATTCAGGGAGAGCTTGGTATTTAAGCAGTCCTAGCGACTCACCTCCTCTTCACTAGAATCCTACCTAGTGCGTAGTGACTATTCACCCTAGTTACGAGGGCTGGTTGATGGGCTAAACCCTATGATTAAAACCCGAAGGGACCAGCCATTTAAAAAAAAACCCCAAGTTTTGTAAAATTTTCAAAATACCTTTGTTTTATGAAAAAAAAATTTCCAATCAACCCTGTTTCAAAAAAAAAACCATCAACGTTTGAAAAATTACCCTTATTTTGCGAAATGACCAAAATGACCCAGATTTCCAAAATTTCAAAAATACCCCTAGATTTCTAAAATTATCGAAATACCCCCAGATTTCCAAAATTATCGAAATACCCCCAGATTTCCAAAATTATCGAAATACCCCCAAATTTTCAAAATTACCAAAGTACCCCCAAATTTTCAAAATTTTTGAAATACCCCCAAAATTAAAAAAATTTTACCAAAATACCCTTACTCCACAAAATCACCAAAGACCTTATTTTGAAAAAAATTACGAAAATACCCCTATAGGACAAAATTATGAAAATACCCCTGGGTAGTAGAAACAACAACAACAGCAACAACGACAACACTTTTCTGTAATGAACGCGAGTTCATTGATGATTGAACTTGAGACTGTATTGTGAATGTGAATTCAAAAGAACCACTTTTAAAACTATTATTCATAAGATTGTTAGTGGTTAACTAGTGGAAGAAAACTAATAATCCATAAAATTCTTAATCAGATAAACGTCAATCGGAGGAATAAGTTCAAGGGTCGAGGACGTCCACCGCGTGGACGCGGTAGGGGTAGAATGACCGCATCAGAGCCAGTAGGGTCTAGCCACGGGTCGGGAAACGAGATGCCAGAACTGCCAGCTGTAGAAGGAGAATTTTGGGATGAGGCGCTTGGAGATGATGCTGTATCTCAGGCGATGTTGAGGGTTTTAGAGAAGGTTGCTGGAGTAGGTAGGGGCACAGGAGCTCGAAATCTATGCCAGAATGGCTTAAGGCCAATGGAGCAGAAGTGTTTAGGGGAGTTTCTAGTGTAGCCCCTAACACAGTTGAGTATTGGATGGAAGCGAATGAGCGTATAATGGATGACTTAAATTTTACGGTGGAGGAGAAGCTGAAAGGGATCGTGTCTCTTCTTCGAGACGAGGCTTACCAGTGGTGGCTCACGGTGAAAGAAGGTATTGTTGTGGACCTGATTGACTGGGATTTCTTTAAGGAGTCATTCCATGGAAAGTACGTTGGGGCTAGTTATATGGATGCTCAAAGGAAAGCATTCCTGAATTTGGTGTGGGGAGTAAGTCTGTGGCTGAGTATGAGGCTAAGTTTCTATGCTTGAGCCACTACGCTCGAGGAATAGTAGCAACAGAGTATGAACAATGTGTTCGGTTCGAGGATGGGCTGCAGAATGAGTTAAGGATTCTTATTGCACCATAGAGAGAGAAGTTTTCGCGATATTGGTGGATAAGGTTAAAATAGCTGAGGAAGTGAAATGGGCTGAGAGATAGGATAGGGATAAGGATCGAGATAAGAGAAATTTTGAGCCGTTAGGACCATCTGGGAATTTTCAGAAGAGGTCTAGGACTGATGGGCCAGCTCGTGCTCCAACGGGCTAGAATCAAGCATGTTCTACGTGTGGGAGAACCCATCCGGGGGAGTGCAGATTCAGAACCAGTGATTGTTTTAAGTGTGGATCCACAGAACATCTGATCAAGGATTGTCCTCGGATAGATCGGGAGTAGCCAGCAGGCCGAGGTTCTGATCAGACTAGGAGAGGTGATCAGTCTGGACCAAGGGGTCGCGGGGCAGCTAGAGGTGGTAACGATTCCAGTCAGGGCCATGGAGCACTAGGCCAAGGTGCAGGTTATGCTGAGGCAAGCAGCCAGCTTTGGTCTATGCAGTGCAACACCAAGGGGACGGAGATGCTCCAGATGCAAATAATGGTGCGTACCCTACCATAGTATACTAAGTGGTTATTTTGGCTTTAGAATTTGAGTGCACAGCGAAAGCATAGTGGTGAGACTTAGGTAGTATGATTACTAGTTAGTTGGAAATTTTGAGGACGAAATTTCTTTAAGGGGGTAGAACTGTAACATCCTCAAAGTGGGCCTACTCATTTATATGATAGTCTAATATGTTAAATTGAGATTCTAAGGATCGGGTTGACTTTTTGATTAAATATGTGGATTAGGGTTTAAATTAGTGCTCTGGGTTTTTTAAAGTGATATATTGGGCTTTAAAAATACGGGTTAGGTGGCTAATACATGGTGTTAGCTTATAATTTAAGTAGATAGTTAATTAGTGACAAGTCGGGCTTGTGGCCCAAGGATTTGAGGAGCTTTAAGTGGGCATAAGGTGGCATCATAAGGGGAGGAGTTTGGGCCTAGTATGGCCACTTAGAGCCCAAATTTTAAGACTAAAATTCAAGACTTACAAGCCCTAGGAGTAGATGGCACACTAGCTACAAAATAGGGATTTTGATTCTTTTATTTCTTGATAAATAGGAAGATAATGAAGAGAAAGATGAGGGCTATTTTTTGAGGAGATAAGGATTGGGTTATCAGTGAGATAAAGGCTATCAGAGAAGGAAGAGTTGGCCAAAATTCCAACTCTGTGTGTGGATGATATGCCAAAATCTCTCTATAAATAGGGAATAGTATTCTTCAATTTCGGTATTCCAAAACCCTATTTTTCTCTCATTCTCTGCGAAATTTTCAAGCCTTTCCTACAGTTTCTCTTTTTCTTTTTCTAAAAGCCGAATTCCATTTGATTCATACTCTCATCTCACATAGCCGAACCTACAAGAGAGGTTTCTGTTTCCCGAAGGTGCACCATAAGCCACATACTCCTTAGTAATTTGGTAAGATTTGGGATTTTATTCTATGCGATTTCACTCTTTCTTTTCATTCAAATATAACTCGAAACACTTATTTAAGGCATGTCGATTTTCCCTCTTTGCTTTTAGTAGCCGAATCTGTCTCATTAAAAGTCTACTGTGCCGATTTGGTGGAAAAGTCGAAGGTAGGAAGGTGACGTTGTCTTAGGGATTTTTGGGATTCGATAAATAAGGCTCTACATTAGGGATAATAGATTTTCACGGTAACCAGGTGTGTAATACCTCCTCACCATCTAGATCTGCCTATTATTGTATGTTAATGTGTTTTTTTTATGTTTTGATAAATGCTGAAATCTCAGTTTATTGATGCAAGCCCAAGGAGGGAAAAAGCGGATCCCCAGGTTAGTAAATAATCTGTTTAAATGTTATAAGTAAAATGCTTGTATGTGATTGCATGGGTTGGGTTGATGAAAGGTGGAAGTTATACGTTACATGTGTAGCGGCTAATGCCGTGAACTGTTATACGGGCTTCGGCCATTAAATGTTATACGAGCTTTGGCCATTATATGTTATAAGGGCTTCGACCATCTTATGTGAATGAGCAGCATGACTGCCATCATGGTGTGTAGTGGTGTGGGTCGATTGTATAAATCCCCAATGGTGTGAACGGTTGGTACGGAGGTGTGTAGCAGATGGAAACCTAGGCAAACGGGTTGGGCCTTGCATATTAAGTGCTATTAATTTTTATTATGATTATTACACTGTTTATTTTGTTTAATGGGCTTAAGGCCCAAACTCTAGTGGTGCATGAGGGTTGCACATTGAGTCTCGCGACTCACCCTTTAATTAACATTTCAGGTGATACCTAGTGATTCGGACCGGGCTGGAGAGGAACGCAAGGTGGCCATGCAGAAGAATATGCAGATTTGGCAAAAGGAGACTCAAGTTTTATTTTATATTTTTAATTAATGGACTTCAAACCTCGTTGTAATAAGGTCATGGGCTATTATGTTTTATTATGAGCTTCTATTACTTTAAGTCATTTAAGCTTTTTATTTTAATTAAAAAGGCATGTATTTAAGTTTGGATTTTACTTTACTTAAGCATATTCTATATAAAACATATTTGGGCTTTTTCGAAAATGCGACATGTTTCGATAAAATTTTTCTTGGTGACATACCAGATCCGGTTTTAGTGTTTGGGCCGGGTGTGGGGTGTTACAATTCCGATCATTGTGTCCTAATCATTGTACATTAAAAAAAGGATAAAGAAAAAAAAGGGATCATTCTCATGGCATTCTGCATTCATGCAAATGTCATCCATAATATATTTGAGTCTATAGGACATGTCCCCTAGAGGATGGTGTAGCAACATAGGTGAATTCACCAGTCCTATCTCCTTGACCATTAAGGGAATAGGTCGAAGATTGTAAATCTTGACACCCTAAGCAGTAGTGAAATAAGATTGAATGGCAAATCTTGTCTCCATAAGTAGTAGTGGAACATATTTAAGCCACCAGTCTTATCTCCCTGACCAGTAGTGGGATAGGTTGAAGATTGTAGATCTTGTCACCCTAAGCAGTAGTGGAACAAGATCGAATGGCGAATTTTATCTCCACGAAGCAGCAGAGTAGATTTAAGCCATCAGTCTTATCTCCTTCGCAATGGTAGCGGAAAAGACTGATGATTGAAGTCTTCCTGAGTTAGTAAAAAAGCAAACTGAAAAGTTTAGATTTTGTTCCCTTGAGATAGTAGTGGAGCAGACTGAAGATTAAAGTCTTCTTGAGATAGTAAGGAAGTAAATTGGAAAGTTCAAATTTTGTTCCCTCGAGATAATAGTGGAGCAGACTGAAGATTGAAGTCTTCATGAGATAGTAAGGAAGAAAATTGGAAAGTTCAAACTTTGTTCCTTCGAAATGGTAGTGGAGCAGACTGAAGATTGAAGTCTTCCTAAGATAGTAAGAAAGAAAATTGGAAAGTTCATACTTTGCTCCCTCGAGATGGTAGTGGAGCAGACTGAAGATTTAAGTCTTCCTAAGATAGTAAGGAAGCAAATTGGAAAGTTCAGATTTTGTTCCCTCGAGATGGTAGTGGAGCAGACTGAAGATTTGAAGTCTTCTTGAGATAGTAAGGTAGCAAGTTGAAAAGTTTAGATTTTGTTCCCTCGAGATGGTAGTGGAGCAGACTGAAGATTGAAGTCTTCATGAGATAGTAAGGAAGCAAATTGGAAAGTTAAGATTTTGTTCCCTCGAGCTGGTAGTGGAACAGACTGAAGATTGTAGTCTACCTGAGATAGTAAGGAAGCAAATTGAAAAGTTCAAATTTTGTTCCCTCGAGATGGTAGTGGATCTGACTGAAGATTGAAGTCTTCCTAAGATAGTAAGGAAGCAAATTGGAAAGTTCAGAATTTGTTCCCTCGAGATGGTAGTGGAGCGATCAAGATTGAAGTCTTCCTGAGATAATAAGGAAGCAAATTGGAAAGTTCAGATTTTGTTCCCCCGAGATGGTAGTGGAGCAGACTGAAGATTGAATTCTTCCTGAGATAGTAAGGAAGCAAATTGGAAAGTTCAGGTTTTGTTCCCTCGAGATGGTAGTGGAGCAGACTGAAGATTGAATTCTTCCTAAGATAGTAAGGAAGCAAATTGAAAAGTTCAGATTTTGTTCCCTCGAGATGGTAGTGGAGCAGACTGAAGATTGAAGTCTTCCTGAGATAGTAAGGAGAAAGTTCAGACCTCGAGATTGTAGTGGAGCAGACTGAAGATTGAAGTTTTCCTGAGATAGTAAGGAAGAAAATTGGAAAGTTCAAATTTTGTTCCCTCGATATGGTAGTGAAGCAGACTAAAGATTGAAATCTTTCTGAGATAGTAAGGAAGCAATTTGGAAAGTTCAGACTTTGTTCCCTTGAGATGGTAGTAGAGCAGACTGAAGATTGAAGTCTTCCTGATATAGTAAGGAAGCAGACTGAAAAGTTCAGATTTTGTCCCCTCGAGATAGTAGTGGGGCAGACTGAAGATTGTAGATCTTATCTCCCTAAGTGGTAGCGGAGCAGATTGAATTTGGCGAATCTTATCTTCCTGATGTAGCAAGGGAGCAGGCTGAAGACGAGGACCAAGAAATCAAGACTTGGCGAGATCGGGCAAAATTGGTCCTTTTATAGTCTTTGCTCCATTCTCGTTGCATGACAATGAGCAAAGAGGGGCAGCTGTAATAGGTCAATTTAGCCCGGGCCCGTATAAATGTAACAAACCAAAATAAAAATAATAAAAACACAATAAATGTCCAGTATATTTGTTATAGTCCATTTTACAAAACAAATCCTCAAAGCCCAAATTTAATTCACCCGTAGCCCACTTACACCCCAAAACTCAGAACCAAAACTCGATTAGCCCAACTAAACTAACCCAGACCCAAAACAGACTTTAACTGCCTAGACCCAAACAACACATGGCCCAAAAGGGCCCAATGCCTAAACAGTCCAGTAAGCCTAGGGTTTCTGGAAAACCCTAGGCTCCGGTAGTGCCAAACAACCTTGTCCAGCCCCTCGCGCCCACGCCGACGATCGGTCACGCTACAATCCGCGCGTGAATCTCGCACCACTGCCGAAACCTTCGTCGATCACCTGCAAAAAGGAAAGAAGCAGCAGCAAATATGGAAGAATTCCTATATTTACTTTTTTTAATTTATTTTTCGGGTTATAAAAACCCCATAAAATCTGTAAATGAGGATATACAACAGATACAGAGAATATACAAATATAAATAAAAAAAATCACAAGCAGAGGTGATTTTTTTTTACTATGTCGTTTTTTTATTTTTTATTATTCATGCGATATTTTTATTATATACTGCTAAAAATAAAGGAAAGAAGCATACCATTTTGATCGGTGTTGAAAAATGGGGGTTTCTGGATTTTCGATCGCCGTCTGAGGCGGCACATGCAACGGCGAGTCATCGGAGTCTTCGTCGGAGGACCTGCCGGAAATTGCCTGGCAGAGAGAATTTTGGGAGCCCTAGATTTTTTTTTTAAAGAGTGTTTAAATGAATTTTTGGGAGCTAATTTCGCTTATATAGCAAGATGAAAACGGCGCCATTTTTGCTTAATTCAATAAGCATAAAACGACATCGTTTTCAAGGAGGATCCGCGCGTTGACCCGAAAACTCGGGGAGGATCCGCGCGTTTTTGTTAAAAGGGCTAATTGCCTCTTTAGTCCTTCCGCTATTTTTAGTATTTTTAATTCAGTGCATTTGAATTTTTAATTTTTTAAATTAGCCCTAAAACTTTTATTTTGTTACAATTGGGTTCCTCAGGCAATTTAAAAGCCAAAATCAAAACGGCGTCGTTTTGGGAAAAAGGCATAATTGCCATATTAACCCCTACAATGTGACGCGCATTTTGATTTAATTCTTTTATATTTATTTTTGTTGCTATTTAATCCCCATTTCTTTATTTATTTTTAAAAACTTTTATTTTATTTTATTTTAAATTATTCTAATATTATATTAATTATCTTATCATATTAAAAATTTTATATTATTTTTATTATTTGTATATTAATTTATTAATAGTATAAATTCATATGTTTTTTTTTACATATTATATATATATATATATATATATATATATATTAAATTACTATTATGTATTACTTTATTTGATTTAATATTATTTATATTATATATTATTTTATAATTTGTATATTAGTTATTGCATTATACATTTTCAAAATTTTATATATCATATATATTATATTATATTATATGTATAATTTAAATCATTTTATGTTTTATAAATTTTGTATATCATATAACATATATTGTTTACATTATTTATATTAAAGATATAGTTTTTTATTATCATATTTATTTTTTTAATTCTTATCTTCCATATAGATTTTTTAATTGTTATCGCATATTTTTATTTGTTTATTTATGTTCCATATTTGCTTAATGTTGTTGTAACATAATCCTCTTATTATGTGTATCATTTGCTATGTCATATTATTCTTTTGATTATTGTCTATATTAACATGAAATGTTAGTATATCATGATTGTTTTTAGTATTTATGTTCGTTGATATGCAATATTTTCACATGGATCATCGTTTAAAACACAAATAAATTTTGCAAAATTACTATATTTTATCTAAATATTTTTTTAAATAAGGCAATATTTTGTATTTAGAAATTCGGGGAATAATGCCCTAACGTGTTGGGTTTCGATTTTCCGTTTGACTAAATAACTAAATATCCTTTTAATAAATTTTGTAAATCATGAGATGATTTTGATTACGAGGGTTTAAAATATCATCTCCTAACGTGCTGGATGTGATGTTTGTATTCTTTCGGAATAAAGAAATTTCAAATTTTAATTCAAATTGTTCAAGTTTTTAAAGAAATCATGTTTTCAAATCTTCTTGAATTTTCGAGATTAATACATGAAATTATCAATTAGGTACCAATTTGGGGCATTACGAGGGTGCTAATTCTTCCTCGTACGTAACCGACTCCCGAACCCCTTTTTTTGAATTTCGTAGGCCAAAATTAATGTTTTGAAATAAAACGTTTTATAAGGTGATCCGATCACACCTAAGCAAAAAGGATTGGTGGCGACTCCATTTTTGTTATTTTTTTAAAAGTCGACCTCGTTTTCCGAAATGAAAAAAATGGTTTCGACAGTCTCCATAGGCATTGTATATGCAATTCTTTGTGAAAAATTAAAACTTGAACAAATTGGTAGTGAAAAATAATATAGATTAAAGTATGGTGCAAAAATTAAGAGTAGATTAACTAAATAATTTAATTAACTAAAATTACCTAAGTATGTAAAATAAAATAAACACAAAAATATGCAAGTTTTAAGAGTTATCACAATAGCATGCTTGTGATAGAATAATATTTTTTCCTAGCTTAAATTTATTTAAACATTGTCAAAAGATGTTATGGAGATTCCATGGCAAGTCGCTCATTTACTAACCTTTATCTAATGGGTTAAAAATATTAAAATCATTTAATTACTAAGCCTATCTAGTATGTTTTATGTTTAATAAACTTATAATTTCATAAACAAAACATTTTACAAGGTTATCTAAGGTAATAATAGTTTTGGTATTATTAAAATTTTAATCCCTAATTGATTAAACATACACAATACAAGTATTTTTTCAATTAATTAAAACCATAATTAGATTTATTAATTAATTCAGTCATTTCTTTACATTCATAATGCATGATCGTTGTTTTGTCGAGTTTTAAAATTTATAAAAAGAATGATCGAACCTAGAACCTAACTCTGACAACGACTTAAGGCAAGTGCACCTATCGAACAGTAGTATAGCTTAGGCAAGACCGAATTGTCGAACCCAAAGGAGCTAAAAGTACTAATACTAACATTCTTTCTATTATTTAGCCTAAATATTAAGTGATTGATTGTTTAATCTAAATTAACTAACTACTAAGCTAAAGATGCAAAGACAAAAAGAATGAATTGAAGAAATAACTTTAGGAAAACTCAGTTGACTAAGATGATACCCTTAGGAAGAATCCACCTAGACTTCACTTGTTATCTAACATTGAACCAGACGATTTATTCACTTGACTTGATACATAAGATTCCTTAAGTTATATTAAACCCTCTCTCGAGGCGAATAACGTCTAACCCTAGGTTGATTAATTGAAATCTCTTTCTAATTAAAACTCCTAGAATCGCATTAACTCGATCTATGGACTCCTATATTAGGTTTTACCCTAATCCGGCAAAATCTCGTCACCCTATCTCTAGGCGCGCGATCAACTCCACTTAATTATGCTAGATCTACTCTTAGGAAGGGACTTTTTCTCCACCACCTAAGCACATTCGACTTGAATCAATATCCCAGAAATATTAACACGAGAATTAAGCACACATAATTAAGAACAAATCAAGTATTTATCATATAGCTCAAAAAACAATAATAAGATTCATCTAGGTTTCATCCCCTTCAGGTATCTGAAGGGTTTAGTTCATTACAATAAAAGAAAACATCTCAGAAGAAAAGATAAAATAAAACATAAGAAATCCCTAAAACCCCCTGAAGGAATTGAAGGAGAGATCCGCCGTCTTGAGTAGAATTCCGGCTTCTTGAGATGGATCAACTGGCTATCTTTGAGTGATTCCCACTAATCTGGCCTTTATAGCTCGGCTCATTGGCCTAGCTAACCGTAAAAGCCCTGGCAGAAGGTTTCTGCTGAACTCCTCGTTTAAGTTGCCCCCTAGGGTGTTTATATAGACTTTGAGATGCTTTACTTGGCCCCTACATATCCTAATTCAAGTAGAATTCCTACTAGGGTTTTTGAATAGGCTTTGGAATGTGTTTCTTTGCCTCTAAGTACCCTATTCTGAATGAAATTACCCTTTGCCACGACAGGGACATGCCCATGGCACACGTCCGTGTAAATCAATTTCAGGCCGTGGTCGAGTCTGCTGAAGAGACACGCTCGTGTGTTTCGGGGTCCAGGCCGTGTTAGAGTAAATTAGGGAGGCATGGCTGTGTGGTCTTGGGCCCAGGGCGTGTCGATTTCTTCTTTGGCCCAATTTGGCCCGTTTTAGGCCTGTTTCACGTTCTTTTCATCCCTAGGTGCTTTCCTGAGTATAAAACATGAAAAGAAAGGATTAAGAGCACCTTTTTACACAATTTAGGGAATAAATCATCCAAAAGTATGCTAAATGTGTGATTAAATGTTACTTTTACGGTTTATCAATGCATAAGAAACATAGTCATGATTTTACTTGAATGAGTAAATAGATCGAAAGCACAAAACACCTTGAACAAAATTAAATAAACTAAAATATAGAAATCAAATCATTCTAACACCACAAGATTTAAGTAATCATGATTTTATTGAAAACAAAACACTTAGCTGCAATCAAGTTCATAAAAATGAGCAAAAGTGAAAGATTTAAAGGAAAGAAGAAACTCTAAGCCATTTTTGGTAGGTCTTCGAAGCACAGCTTGCTTCCTTCTTCCTTTGCTCTTCCTTTCTTGCCGAACAACCAAATAAAAAAGCTCTCACTATGGCCAAATGGCGCTGCTCTCAAACCTTGCAAACACTCTTTCGAGAGGGAGAAATATAAGGAATGGAGAAAAGAGAGAACAAATGAGAGAGGAAATTAAAAGAGATGGATGAGTGAATTGAGTGATTTGAGTGATCAGAAAGGGGACTATTTATACATGAGGGGAGTGGCTATTTTTAGCAAATTGAATCCTTGAAAACATCTCCCCCCATGGTCGACCGTTGCTTTAAGGAAAAGGTGTTGATGGCTTTGTTATTTTTGGCTTGGGGGATGAAAGAAAAAAGCTTGAAAAGAGGAGTGGGTTTAACGACATTATAAAGTAGTTTGTGGCTACTTTTTGAATAATTTAAATTAGATTTGGAGGGCTGATTTGGGCTCTTTGATGGACGGTTGGGCCTACTCTCCCTTAGTGGGTAATTTTAGGCTTTTTTTTTCCTTTGCAGACTGTCTAATTTTTCTGCCCAATTTCTACGCTGGGTCAAGCATGTCCCATGACCCATTAACCCCTTAATTGGGGTGTCCAAGGCTGATTTTTAATTAGCCCTCCTCTGCATGGCTTGTGCTATAGGGATGTTATAGTTATTTTGAGCTCTAAAAGGTGACTTCTAAGATTGCCCTGTATTCAAATGCACCAAATTGCTTCAAATTGGCAAAATTGTGTAAGTTTAGCATATAAATAATTAAAAATAGAGATTTGTCTTTAATTTTGTCCAACTTAGATATTTTGTAATAAAATTAAAAGAATCTACTAAAACCACTCGAATTTGCAAGAATTATTAGTCGAAAGTATTATAAAAGTATATATATTTTGGAGTTATCAATATTTAAAGCCTAATAAACCTTAACCAAATTAGATCACTTTTAGTTTGGGCTAACCTATTATGATATTAAATAATAATAACATGTAATTACTTTTATTATATATGTGATGTCCATATTTTCAAATAATTTCCCACTTGGACCACATATATATATACTAATTACTCTACAATTACAGGACATTATATAACCTTATGTGCTCAAAACTTTTCTACCATATCCAAAAAGTATTTTGAACAATCTCGTCCATTAATTATGTTAACAAAGAATGACTTTCATTACATATATCATAACTAAATTCATTCCTGATTACATATATTAGCACAACCAAATGATATACATCAAGTATGGATGTGTCGCATGGAAATTACATGCAATGTGAATCAAACATGCCTATTTCCAATTGGTTTTCCTTAAACTTAAGTGAGGTCAGTATCAAACAGAGTGAATAAACTAAATACTTCATTTCTGATTAGAAAAAAATGAAATACATAAATGTCTAAAAACAAACATAAAGTAAATAAAAAACAAACTCCCACTAAACCATGATGTCCTCATATAATATAACACCCATATGAGCAATGTGCTCATGAAAGACCTTGGGTGGTAAACCTTTTTGTAAGGAAGATGGCACTCTGACTGTCATAAAATACTATGCTAATTTGAAGGTCTTTATTGAGCTCACTAAAGAGTCCTTCAACCAAATAGCTTTTTTAGAAGCCTCAGTAATCGCTATGTACTCAGCTTCAATGGTAGACAAAGCGACTGTAGTTTGCAAAGTAGCTTTCCAACTGATTGCACAACCTCTGATTGTAAAGACATAGCCAGTGAAAGATCTTCTTCTATCAAGTTCTCCAGCAAAATCAGCATCAATATACCCAATGACTCCATCTCTAGTCCTTCCAAACTGTAAGCAAACATCAGTAGTACCTCGTAAGTATCTTAAAATCCACTGAACTGCTTTCCAATGTTCTTTATAGGGATTTGACATGTATCTGCTAACTATATTGACTGCATATGATAATTCTGGACGTGAACAAACCATAGCATACATGAAAGATCCCACTGCACTAGAGTATGGAACATGTGACATGTACTCAATATCATCATCTGAATGTGGAGATAAAGCCGATGAAAGTCTGAAATAGACTGCTAAATAAGTACTAACAGGCTTAGCACTCTGCATATTGAACCTGCAAAGAACTTTCTCAATGTATCCCTTCTGACTTAGGTACAATTTACTTGCTTTTCTATCTATGAGAATCTCCATACCAAGTATCTTTTTTACTGGTCCCAAATCTTTCATCTCAAATTCTTCACTTAGTTGGGTTTTGACCTTTCTTATCTCTCCTTTATATTTTGTTGCTATCAACATGTCATCAACATAAAGAAGTAGATACACAAAAGAACCATCACTGTTTTTCTTAAAGTAAACACAACTGTCAAAACTACTTCTTTTAAAATCATGAGAAGTCATAAAGGAATCAAACCTCTTGTACCACTATCTTGGTGACTGTTTCAAATCGTAAAAAGACTTTTTCAGCAAGCAAACATAGTCCTCTTTTTCTGAGACTGTAAAACCCTCTCGTTGTTGCATGTAAATATCTTCCTCAAGTTCTCCATGCAAAATACAGTTTTTACATCTAACTGTTCATGCTCCCAATCATGCAGTTTTTGTTAATGGCAAGTTCTGCAAGGACCCCAAGCTTGCAACTGCAGAAGACTTCTTCCTGCCTGGCCTCAACATTCCTGGAAATACATCAAACCAGTAGGATCAATGGTCACTCCAGCCAATGTTCAACAAATACCTGGACTTAACACTCCTGGCATATCTCTTGTTCGAATTGACTATGCAACTTATGGTGGCCTAAACCCTGCTCACACTCACCCTCGTGCCACCGAAATTCTAGTCGTTGTGGAAGGCACACTTTCTGCCGGCTTTGTCACATCGAACCCGGATAACCGTCTCTTCACCAAAGTCCTTTACCCGGAGATGTATTTGTTTTCCCCGAAGGTATGATTCACTTCCAATTCAACATAGGGAGTACGAATGCGGTTGCCTTTGCTGCTCTCAGTAGCCAAAACCCAGGGGTGATCACCATTGCAAATGTAGTGTTTGGCTCTGACCCGGCCATCAATCCTGATGTTCTTGCCAAGGCCTTCCAGTTGGATCAAAATATCGTTAAACAACTTCAGTCCCGGTTCTGGTGGGACAACAACTAGGGGATACTTCTAAACCTCATGAACCTTACTTAGTATCTAATTCTTTGGATGATGTTTAACTTGTTTTTCAAGTGGAATTTAGTTGAAAGAAAAATAAAAAAGATAAAAGAGGTTTCTTATGTACCTTAGCTTATTGTAACCTCTCGTAATATTATTTTCGTCATACGATATAGAGTCTTGCAATTACAATTTATTTTTAGTTTGAAATTTGGGTTTCAGACCTTCTTTTAGGGAAACGAATGAATCACTACTATTGATTCTTGTATTAATTTTTTTGTTGCTTTTTTTTTTCCAACTACGGTTTACAAACAAAATTCAAGAATCATCTATACAGCCTTCAAAAATTATATAAACCCTTTGCAATTTCTTTGGCTTTTTCTTCTCCCCTCAAGTTCTACATAAATGTACGTATTAGAGATAGTGAATGAAATATTTATTCTTAATTTTTTTTAAAAAATTAGTTGTTCAATCTGTTTTAATTAAAATAAAATATATTATTCTTATTAACATTAATATCCTTATTAAAATAAAATTCTTTAATTGATTATTTTTATTAAATTAAATATGGACTAGTTTATTCATTATTTTTGTATTTAAATTGATAGAATGAGTTAGTTTCTTATGACTTAAAAAAGTTAGTTTATGATAAAATTTAAATTATTTAATTTTTATTAAAATAAAATTTATATTGTTTTTATTACCATTAAAATCAAAATTCTTATTAAATTGAAATTACTTAATTAATTATATTTATTAAATTAAACATTGACTAATACTATCTATTAATTTTTTTATATTTAAATAGAAATGAAGTTTTTATGGTTCCAACTAGCCTATCTCCCTTCTATTTATCATCAAGAAAGAAGAGCTTTCACAATAAAATGGTTAGACATTTCAACTTAGAATAAAGCAAAACACATGAATGAGTTGAATAATATAAAAATTGGTTTGTTATGTCTCTCTAAGTTATTTCTTATATATATATATATATATATATAATCACTTTCCTGCACATTCAAGATGTATAGTATCATATTTAATACATGAGGAATCGCCGAGAGGGATGAAGGAATGGTTAGACAAGGATTTGGACGTTCAAATTATCCAGGCGCGAAGGTGGTTTATCTGTGTCCTAAGATTTTGTGCTTTGAAAAACACACATCTAGTGAATGATATGTTGAAAGTTATTGAGCAAACCATTTTAGATCACAACTCGCAAGTCTAGATTGTTTATCTAGTATTACTGACAAAATTTTACTTTAATATTTTTCTTTGAAGGGTTAATAACATTTTATTCAATAAACAAGGGGCACAGAAGCATATCAAGAAATATTATTTAGCTAAAATATTTTTCTTAACCACATATGAACATTTTAACTGATTGGGACTGTGGAATAAAGTTGTTTTCATTGAGCTTGTGACATTTGATAGGAGTATGAAAACTGTCAAATCCATTCTAATTCCCTTTGGACATTGTTTCATGTTTGGGTGAGATATTGACCGATAACTCTAGTGTTTTTTCTTTGGTCATATCATATCTAGTCATTGGAAAAAAATTGGATTAATGGCATATGTTTATGAATTGATACCGTGAATAATTTTATGAACGAACTATTTTATTTTAATTGAAACTATTTAGATGCTGAAATGGGAAAGAAAATTAAGAAACTAATGTACTATTTCACATAAAACCAGGGAAACAATCAAAGGCTGATGTAATCGGCCCAATTTACCCGGGCCTATATCAATGATTAAAAAAAAACCCAAAATAAAGTCCATCAATTTTTTTATTTTATTTACAATAAACGGGCTTAAAACCCAAACCCAACTAAACCTAATACCCAAGACTCAAATGGCCCAATGGCTCAAATCTAGTTTCAGAAATTGGAAACCCCGAACCCTAGGGTTCCTTTCTCGCGCTGCAAGCACCCAAAACAGACTGTGGTCACGCCGCAATCAGCACGCGGCTAGAGCTCTCTATCTCCGTGTTTCTCGCCGTTCACCTGCAAAATAATGAAAGCACGCAGACAGTAGCAGCAAAAATAGGATTTTGTATTTATTTTTCGATTTATTTTTGGGGTTATAAAAACCCTAAACAAATCTGTAAAAAATACACGCATATACAAAAAAAAAAAAGAAATAAGAATACGAAATCTGGAAAAGCCAGAGGTGATTTTCGACAGTTTTATTTCGTTTAGTTTTTTTTCGATATATACGAAGATACACAAATCATTTTTTTCTAATACTACTAGAAATAAGCGAAAAGAAATTGCCTTTCGATTCGTCTTGGAAAGCGAAAATTTTTGGCCTCCGGCCACCGTATATAGCGGCGTTTATGGTGGCGCGTGTGACGGAGGTCCGATGACCGGAATCCAAACAGACGAAGGGAGGATTTGAAAAGGTTTTTGAATTTTTTTTTTAAAACAGATTAGAATGATTTTTTTTATATTAAAAGTGACTTATATAGTGATATAGAAACGACGCCGTTTTTTGCTTAAATCAATAAGGACTAAAACGACGTCGTTTGAAAGCTAAGATCTGCGTGTTGACTCGATACCCGGGGAGGATCCGCGTGTTTTTGTAAAAGGGACAATTTGCCTCTTTGGTCCCTTCGCAATTTTATTCTTTGTGATTTCGTCCAATTTAAATGTTTCTTTTATTTTTTCAAATCAGCCCTGAAATTTATATTTTGTTTCAATCGTCCTCTGCTATTTAAAGGTCAAATCGAACGACGACGTTTAGGTGATAGGGTATAATTGCCCAATTAGTCCCTAATGTACTGCGTGCGTTTTTAATCTAGTCCCTTTTTTTTTTTTATTTACCACACATTTTATTTTTATTTTGATTTCGCCCCTGTTTTTATTTATTTATTTATTTATTTATTTATTTATTTTAAGTATTATATCAAATAATTTTATTTTATTTATTAATCGTATTGGGTTATTTTATTAAATCCACTATTTACTATATATTACATATTATTTTAAAGTTTGTATATTATGTACTATTTTAATTATTCTATCATAAAATTTTCATATATTGTTTATTCTAAATATGTATATTATTATTATTTTTCTAAAGTATATATTAAATTATTATATTATCTATTTATTATAAGTTATCATTTATATTTTCATATATTCTAAGTTTTTATATCATTTATTTAAAATATATTGTTTATATATATTAATCGTTTTAGAAATTGTCATATTTTTTAATTCTTTTTGTTGTAATATTTCTTCAGTGTTTAAATATATCATTCATTTACTTACTTTTATATTTGATCTTGTTTGTAGAGTTTCATATTCATTTTTAAATTTTTATATTTCATATAGATTTTTTAAATTTGTTACTACTTATTTTATATCTTGTATTTGTTTATTTATGTTCTTTTATTTGCTTATTATTGCTTTAACATAGTCTTTTATTACATGTATCACTTGCTATGCTACGTTGTTTTCCTTTTAATTATTTATATTAGTATGAAATGTTAGTATATCATGTAATTTTGTAAATTGCTTTTGGTATTTATGTTTTATGATGTATTAATGCAATATTTTTACTTGAATCATTGTTTTAAAAAAAATACATTTTGCAAAATTACCACATTTTATCCAAATTTTTTTTAAATAAGGCAATGTTTTGTGTTTAGAAATTCGAGAAATAGTGCCCTAACGTGCTGAATTTCGATTTTCCGTTTGACTAAATAACTAAATATCCTTTTAATGAATTTTATAAATCATGAGATGATTTTGGTTACGAGGGTTTAAAATATCATGTTCTAACGTGCTGGATGTGAAGGAATCTCAAATTCCAACTCAAATTGTTCAATTTTTTAAAGAAATCATATTTTCAAATCTTTTTGAATTTTCGACATTAGGACCATAACTAATCAATTCGGTACCAATTTTAGACATTACGAGGGTGCTAATCCTTCCTCGTACGTAGTCAACTCCCGAACCCAATCTTAAATTTCGATCAATGTTTTGAAATAAAACGATTTATAAGGTGATCCGATCACACCTAAACAAAAAGGATTGATGGCGACTCCCATTTTCGTTTTTAAAGTCGATCCCCGGTTTTTCAAAAAACTTAAAAAAATGGTTTCGACAGCTGGTTTTACAAAAATAAGTTTCCAAGTAAATCAGATTCTCTGGTTTCAACATTTCCAACTAAAACGATGGCTTACTATTGCCTAAAGGCAATTAAAGAGGGGGTGTCGTTAATGAGTGGACTTTTTAGGATGACTCAAGCTTATTATGTTACTAAGACTATTGTGTGGTTAAAAACAAATTTGATGTTGATGCGATCCCTATATAGAGGGAGCTTTGAAGTTTAATGTTGATGATTCAACTTTCGGAAAACTAAGGACTTCAAGTTGTGGGGTTGTGTTGCATTATGATTGTAGGGCTGATAGGAATTCAAGACTATGAATATACTAAAATTGTGACTGTTAAATGTGCGCTTGACTTAAACTGGAAAAGTTTGAATCTTCAATCTCTTCCCAAATAAATACTTGAATTTTACTCGCCAAAATAGAAAGATTGTCCTTTAGAACAGTCGGACTTACATACTGTGCATTTTGAGGGACATTTTCTAAGACAATTGTCCCCACATCTTCATTATAAGAAACCAAGAGGTTTATTAGTTCAAGAAAGTTACCTCGATTTCTTAAATCTTGTGCTTCATCGCGTCCTCTAAAGGCACAACCATGAAATACAAGCCACTTAACAGCACCTATTGACACGTTGAGCTGTAGCCGATTTCTTGCAACTTGTTCAGAATTTTGTTTCTCAATAAACCTTACAATATTTTGCAAGGAATTATGAGGATCGAGATAAATTTTCATAGCATTCTTGTGTAAAGAATTTGCATCCTTACCCACATGAGTAGCAAAAGGACATTTAGATCCTTCATTGACCTTCTTCCATGATCGAAATCCTTGGCTTGTAAAATTATTTCAATGACGCCCAATGGCTTGTTGAAGAGAAAACAAGGAAGGCAATACCAAAATAGCATTATGGAAATTCAAATTTTGATGATGGTATCGATACCTTAGGCTTAGGTATCGATACCTAGCCTTCAATATCGATACTGATGTTAAAAACGATACCAAAATCACATTTTATTTTGGAAATTTTGAGTTTTAAAGCCTAGGTATCGATACCTATACCCTTGGTATCGATATCTTGGTTAAATTTTGGTAAAAATCAGTTAAAATTTCACTAAAACCCCAACAATATATTGGATTCAACTCAACATTTAAGACCAATTCAAGATGCATTTAAACTACTTAAAACAACTCCAAATCAATCACAATTATCACTTTAGCAAACCACATTTGCATACATAGTTATAACTTCAATAATTCATTTCATATAGAACAAAAATCCTTCAAATAAAAACCAAAATAGATAGAGTTTCAAGAGTTTACATTTTAGTCCCTAACACTTGGGAGCACATTTGGTCAGCCTATGTGCATGCCATTTTAACTCGAAATATAGTACCTACTCGTGTATTTATTGAGGATGTGATGAGATGAGAGATCTCCTAGCCTTAACACTTTGATTATTCACTTTTGTTCACATTTCATATCTTTAGCCTATAGTATACTTTTTCTTATAAATCGAAAAATTGTTGATCTTTCTCTAATGAAGAACTCTTTCTTTGACCGGTTACTAGAGTAAAAATAATGTAATGGAATAGAAGGGAAGAACACCCACAATAATAGCTTCACTTATAAAGCTCACAGCTCTCACAAAACTTACATATAGCTGACATGCAAAGCTAACTCACCACATTATTGTGACCAACATAGTAATTTCTAAGCAAATTCCACCATAATTATTTGTTGTACTTTAGTTAATTTATTGTACAAAAAACACACATGCTCAAACAAAAAACTATTAGGTCCACAACTCAACAATCTGCTATTGGTGTTCCCAGAAAATATGGGGAAATTTTGCACTCGCACACCTCTGACAGTTCCATGAGAAAACAAAAAAAATGCAAATCCATATAGAATAAAAGGCGAAGAAAAACCTACCTTTAATGTTGAATGACATCTTTGACTTCCAGTTGCTTTTTCAACTACCTTTAGTCCTCCTGTATCACCTTTCTTTCCAATTTGAGAAGAGATAATTTCAACCATGTTGTTGACTGATTTCGATAGGGGCATTCGAGCGCTGCCTGACATCTTGAAATGGCTCCCCCGATCCCGTATTTTCTTATTAAGCTTTCTTCTATTTCTGCCAGCGCCAACTTTTCCTCCAGCGATCTGCCTTTTAAAACTCGAATCATCGCTGCGCAACACCTCCGCTCGGTCATCATTCACTGACTAAATCAGATTTGGGTGATCTTTTTCCTTAAAAATATTTGTTGAGTGCTTTGCTACGTCAAGTACACCTTCTTTCAATGTCACCGAAACCTCCAATAGAGCCTCAAAAGTCGGATTAAAGTTAATAATTGCCACAGAGCTATTACCTTCAAAAGGCCAATATCTAGTTGCACTGCTAAACTCACCTGGGTCTTTTCCAGAAACTACAGAAACAAAAGAAGTGGACGCATCTTAGGTAGTCTCCAACTAGGCCTCTCCAGATCGGATTGATGCACCTTGGCCCTCCATAGCACAATCGGGCCTAGAAGCCTTCGATTGCCCAACCAACTTAACCATGTTTTCAAACCCCAACTCATTCGCTTGGGCTAGTTTCTTGCCTTATGGCTTTCAGCTTACCCCGATCTCCCTCATAGTTAAGCCCTCCACTCAGCCTGCACTCTATGTTTGGACCCCATTACCCTATTCCTATTCCCTTGGCCCACTAAAGTGGTCTGCCCAGACTTCCTTTGAACAGGACCAAAAAATTGCTTACCGCCACTAACCCTATCCCCATCCGTGACCCCCTTCCCTTTAATGCTTGCCTTGAGAGAATCCTCATTCCCCACTCCCTTTCCTTTCTCCTTTACATTAAAGGCGGCCAACACATTAAATTAGGAATCCACAATCATATCCCCCAGATTTGCAGTTACGTTTCTCCAGGAATCCCTAGAGTAACGCATTGGCTTCCTCTCAACTAGCATCCATGGTTTGTATGCGCATGTTTCCTCCGTTCTATCATTGTCTACAATTACCGCATTAATCGACAGAGATTCTCCACTAACTAGAGGCACATCATCATTTGCCCTTGGACAAGAATCCATATCTGAACATATTTCTTTTACATGTTCATATAGTCCATATGAGAAATAGATTGTTGGAAAATACTCATACTCAACTCGTTGGAGTATTCCACTAATCAAGACCTAGGAAACCAACAGTTTATCTAGATTAACATTCCATACGAGCGAAATGGCCCTGAGTTCAATTATCGGTATAAAAATTCAGTTTTGCGACTTTCCCAACCATCTCTCCAATCTCCCATAAAATCTTTTGTTTATAGAAATGCCCCGGAAGCCTTGGAAGACGGATCCAAGACATTAAAACGTTTGGAAAGGGTTGTGCAGGGTTAAACCCTTAACAATTATATTTTTTTATCAATTTGATTTTTACCCTTTAAAAAACAAAATAAATAAATTTAAAAATTACTTTTTCAAATTTTAAATAAAAACATTAAAATTCAAAAATATATAATATTTTCAAAAAATTAAGAAAAACAATAAAACTCTTTAAAATTTAAAAATAAAATGATTTTAAAATATTCAAAAGGTTCCAAATTTTGTTGTTATCAAAATTATATAAACCCTTTGCAATTTCTCTGCCTTTTCTCTTCTCCTCAAATTATACATAAATGTACGTATTAGAGATAGTAAATAAAATCTTTATTCTTGAATTTTTTAAAAAATTTAGTTCTTCAATCTTTTTAATTAAAATAAAATATATTATTATAAATAATATCCTTATTAAAATAAAATTCTTTAATTGATTATTTTATTAAATTAAATATGAACTAGTTTATTTATTATTTCTGTATTTAAATTGATAGAATGGGTTAGTTTCTTATGACTTAAAAAATTTAGCTTATGATAAAATTTAAATTATTTAATTTTTATTAAAATAAAATTTATATTGTTTTTATTACCATTAAAATCAAAATTTTATTAAATTAAAATTGTTTAATTAATTATTTTATTAAATTAAACATTGATTAATACTTTCTACTAATTCTTTTCTATATTTAAATAGAATTGAAGTTTTTTATGGTTCCCACTAGCCTATATCTGTTCTATTTATTATCAACAAAGAAGAGCTTTCACAATCAAATGGCTAGACATTTCAACTTAGAGCGAAACACATGAATGAGTTGAATAATATAAAAATTGGTTTGTTATGTTTTTCTAAGTTATTTCTTATATATATATAACCACTTTCCTACACATTCAAGATGTATAATATCATATTCATGACATGAGGAATTGCCGAGAGGAATGAAGGAATAGTTAGACAAGGGTATGAAGGTTCAAATTATCTAGACATGAAGGCGGTTTATCTGTGTCCTAGGATCATGTGCTTTGAAAAACATACTTATGTCGAAAGTTATTGAACAAACCATTTCAAATCACAACCTTCAAGTCCAAATTGCTTATTTCGTATTACTGACAAAATTTTATTTTAATTTTTTTCTTTGAATGGCTAATAACATTTTGTTCAATAAACAAGAGGCACAGAAGCATAACAAGAAATATTATTCAGCTAAAACTATTTTTCCTCGACCACAAATGAACATTTTCACTTATTGGGACCATGTAATATAATTGTTTCTATTGAGCTTGTGACCTATGATAGGAGTATGAAAACTTTCAAATCCATCCTAATTCCCTTTGGACATTGTTTCATGTTTGGGTGAGATATCGATAACTTCATTGTTTTTTTATTTGGTAATGCCATTTCTAGTCATTGGAAAAAACTTGTATTAATGATATATGTTTTGGAATTGATATCTTGAAGAGTTTGAAGAATGAACAACTATTTTATTCTAATTTAAACTATTTAGAAGTTAAAGTTGGAAACAAAATTAAGAAACTAATATACTATTTCACATAAAATCAGGGGAAAAAAAATCAAAAGTTGATTTCACAAAAATAAGTTTCCAAGCAAATCAGATTCTCTGGTTTCAACATTTCCAGCTAAAACGATGGCTTACTATTAGCTAAAGGCAGTTAAGGAGGGGGTTTTGTTAATGAGTGGACTTTTTAGGATGACTCAAGCTTATGTTTCCAAGACTGTTGTGTGGTTAAAAGCAAACTAGATGTTCGGTGCGATCCCTATATAAAGGGAGCTTTGAAGTTTAATGTTGATGATTCCACTTTTGGAAAACTAAGGACTTCTGGTTGTGGGGTTGTGTTGCATTATGATTGTGGGGTTGATAGGAATTCAAGAATATGAATGTACTAAAATTGTGCCTGTTAAATGTGTGCTTGACTTCAACTGGAAAATTTTGAATCTCCAAAATCTTCTCAAATGAATCCTGAATTTTTCTCGCCAAAATAGAAAGATTGTCCTTTATAACAGTCGGACTGACATACTGTGCATTTTGAGGGACATTTTCTAAGACAATTTCTCCACATCTTCTTTTTAAGAAGCAGTAGTTTTATTAGTTCAAGAAAGTTACCTCGATAGCTTAAATCTTGTGCTTCATCGCGTCCCCTAAAGGCACAACCTTGAAATACAAGAGACTTAACAGCATCTCTTGACACCTTGAGCTGTAGACAAATTCTTGCAACTTGTTCAGAATTTTGTTTCTAAATAATCCTCTCAATATTTTGTAAGGAATTACGAAGATAGAGATAATTTTTCATAGCATTCTTATGTAAAGAATTTGCATCCTTAGTCACATGAGTGACAAAAGGACATTTAGATCCTTCATTGACCTTTCTTCCATGATCAAAATCCTTAGCTTGTAAAAGTATTTCAATTGTCGAAACCATTTTTAAAGTTTTCATAAAAAAATGGGGATCGACTTTAAAAATGAAAATGGAGTCGCCACTGATCCTTTTTGCTTAGGTGTGGTCAGATCACCTTGTCAAAACCATTTTTATATGTTTTGAAAAAAAAGGGGATCGACTTTAAGGAAACGGAAATGGAGTCGCCACCAATCTCTTTTTACTTAGGTGTGATTAGATCACCTCATAAAACGTTTTATTTTAAAACATCTAATTTTGGTCCACGAAAAATAAGAAAACGGGTTTGGGAGTCGGTTACTACGAGGAAGGATTAGCACCCTCGTAACGCCCAAAACTGGTACCGGATTGATTAATTATTGTCCTAATGCCGATGATTTGAAAAGATTTTAAAAAAACATAATTACTTAAAAACTTGAATAATTTGAGTTAAAATTTGAGATTTCTTTGTTCTGAAGTAATATAAGCATCACATCCAGCACGTTAGGACACGATGTTTTAAAATCTTCGTAATCAAAATCATCTCATGATTTACAAAACTTGTTAAAAGGATATTTATTTATTTAGCCAAACAAAAAATCGAAACCCAGCACGTTAGGGCACTATTTCCCGAATTTTTAAATACAAAACATTGCATTATTTTAAAAACCTTTAGAAAAATATAGTAATTTTGTAAAAAAAAAAATGTATTTTATTTTAAACAACGATTCATGAGACAATATCACATTTATACATTATCAAACATAAATATCAAAAGCAATTATGACATACTAACATTTCATATTTATATAAATAATAAAGTAAAATAATGTAGAATAGAAATAACTACACAATGGCAATCATAAATAAATAAATGAGAGAGTATGGGCAAATAAAATATATACATAAAACAATAAATATCAAAATAAAAAGAAAATTACTAAATAAATATGAAAATTTTTATGCAAGATTAAATAATAAATAAATAAAAATTACATACATATACAATATAAACAATGTAAACGATGTATAAATAAAAAAGTATATAATGATTTTAAATAAAGATATATAAATATATATATATATATATAATATAAATAATGTAAATAGAATATGTTATACAATATAAATAAATTTTAGTTAAAAATAATATACGATATAAAATAATATTATATAATGTACAAAATTTTAAAAATAATATAATAACTAATATATATAAATACTAAAATAATATGTAAAAATTAAAAAATAAAATAATAAATAATAATTATGTATGAATTTTATAATATTAATAAATTAATATATATAACTACTAAAGATAATATGGAAAAAATTAAAAGAGAAACAAGGGTTAAATTGAAACAAAAACAAATTTCTAGGGCTAATTTTAAAAAAATAAAAAACTATATTCGACGAAATTAAAACCAACAAAATTACGGAGGGACTAAAACAATAAATTTCCCTTTTTTATAAAACACGCAGATCTTCCTCGGGTTTTCGGGTTAACGCGCGGATCTAGTTTTAAAACGACGTTTTGGTGTTTATTGATTAAACAAAAACGACGCCGTTTTGTCATTACTATATAAGTAAAAATCAGTTTAAAAAAATCATTTTGCCATTCATTTTAAAAAATTAGAGACCCCCCTTTTTCGAATTCTCTCTGGCCTTCGGCCTGAGGTCAAGGCTCCGGTGATGTGTCGTCACACGCGCCACTACTCACGACAGTTCACAGGTAAAAAAATTCATCTTTTCCTTTTTAAATATTGTTTTATATGTGAAACATGCATGGATTAAAAAAATAAAATAAAAAAACGAATAAATGAAAATAGAAATCACTTTTACAAACTGATTTTGTATTTTTATTTCTTTGTATATTTTTTTTGAATATTTTCCTCTCTGTTCTCTCTCTGTACTCTCTGTGTATGTATTGTGTGTATTTTTTGCCTATTCTCTCTCCAATTGTATCTGAGTCCCCATTTTACAAATTTGTTTGGGGTTTTTATAACCCCAAAAGTAAAAAAAAAGAAAAGCATATCTTCCGATTTGTTTCCTAAAAAAAAGGAAAAGCATATCTTCAGATTTGTTTCCTTGTTTGCTGTTGGCTTTCTTTCCTTTTTGCAGGTAGAGCAACGGAGAATCTGGCGACAATGGTGTAATTCGGATGCGGATCGCGGCTTGGCGAGGGGCTGGTGTCGAGGTTGCGGCGCGAGGCTAGGGCGAAGCTTGTGACGCCTAGGGTTTCCCAGAAACCCTAGGCTACTAATCTGCTAAAATTTTGGGCTCTTTTGGGCCGTACAAATTTTGGGTTAGGGTCTGTTGGGTCAGGGTGTAACGGGCCATGGGTTGTAGGTATTGGGTCAAAGGGTTGGGCTGTTTGGTTTTTGTAATTGTTTTTGTGAAATGGACTGTAAAAAACTTTGATTTATTATTTATTTATTTTTTAATGGGCCCGGTTAAAATTGGGCTCCTACACACCTTATAAAACATTTTTTGTTTAAAATATTAATTTTGGCCTACGAAATTCAGGAAAATGGGTTCGGGAGTCGGTTACATACGAGGAAGGGTTAGCACCCTCGTAACGCCCAATAATTAGTGCCTAATTGATTATTTAATGTCCAAACATTGAAAATTTGGGAAAGATCCTAAAACATGATTTCTTAAAAACTTGAACAATTGGAGTTAGAATTTGAGATTCTTTTGTTCTGAAAGAATATAAACATCACATCCAGCTAGTTAGGACATGATATTTTAAACCCTCGTGACCAAAATTATCTCATGATTTACAAAATTTATCAAAAGGGTATTTAATTATTTGGATGAACGAAAAACCAAAACCGAGCACGTTTGGGCATGATTTCTTGAATTTTCAAACACGAAACATTGCCTTGTTTTCTGAAATCCTTATCTCAAGATAATAACACGTCATATCCAGTGAGTTAGGACAAGACAATTTTGAATTCTCGAGAATAAGTTTTTATTTAACTTTTAAAAAGAAAATAATAGGTTCTTTAGACTCGAAGAGAAAATTGAAACCTAGTAAGTTAGGGTACAATTTCTTTTGAACCTTAGAACACGGATTGTTTATTTATTTTGAAAATCGAATAAAATATGATATGATTTTATAAAGAAATGTAAAATAAATTATGATACTAGTTTGTATGACAAAATAATGGTGATGAAAATACAAATAATAATACCAAAGATATAAATAAAATACGAATAAAATAAAAAATAAATAAACGAATAAAATAATGTAAAATAATGAAAACAATAGCAAAATGGAAGTCAATGGTGAACTAATAAATACATAAATATTATATAGCATAATAAGAAAAATAAAAATAAAATAATGATAATAGTAACACGAACACAATAATAATAATAAAAGATATTAATAAACAAATAGTAAAGATAAAATAATATTAGTAATAATAGAAGTAATAGAAGTGTTAATAAAAGTAATAGTAAAATAAAAGTAATAACGTAATTGTAATAATATTTAAAATTAATGGTAATAATAATAATAAATAATAGTGGTAAAAAATAAAATAATAATACTAATAATATCAATAATAATGATATTAACAATAATAGTGGTAATAATAAGACAATAAAAAATATTGTAAATTTAAAACAAAAAAAATACACTTGTGGAATAGTATAAAATAAATAATATACAATAAAGTAGAATAACTTAACAAAAAAAAAAAAAACTAAACTGAAATGAATTTTAACCTTAAATAAAGTTGAAAATACGTAAAATATAAAAGATAACACACAATAAGCGTAAAATACATAAAATAAAATAACCTAATGAAATTAATCAAGATAATAAAATAATAAAAAATAAAAAAATAAAAGAGTTAAATGAGGACTGAATTAAAACACGCGTCGTATCCCAGGGATTAATTGGGCAATTATACCCTTATCACCAAAACGGCGCCGTTTAGATATCTACCATTAAATGGCCTAAGGACCAGATCGAAACAGAAAGGAAATTTAAGGCCAAAATCAAAAGTGAAGGAGGAGCGCATCGGGACAGGTCGCAAAAGAGGAAGGGTCTATTGCACAAATTGTGCATTTTACAAAAACATGCGGATCCTCCCCGAGTCGGGTCAACGTGCAGATCTTAGGGGGGAAAACGACGTCGTTTTTGGTTTTAAGGGCAGTCCTCAAAAGGGCGCCGTATAGAATACTTATATAAGCTAAAAATATCCCCAAAAATTCATTTCACACACCCTTTTTAAAAAAAATCAAAACAGATGCTCTCTAGGTTTTCTCCTCCACAGCTGGAGGCCAGAGTCTGGCTAAAGCTCCGATGATGGCCCGTCGTGCGTGTACCCCACGCGTCGCTGCTAGCAACGCCACATACGACGGTCGGAGGTCAGAAATTTTGCCATTTTCAGCGTGAGTCAAAAGGTATTGTAATAGCCCATTTTCGCCCTGGCCCATTTAGAAACCAAAATATAAAAATATAAAAACAAAAAATAAATCCAACAGTCCATTAAAAGTCCATGTCCAATAACAGTCTATTTTACAAGCCCATTACAAATAAGCCCAAACCTAGATAACTAACCCAATGCACAACCCAATCCCAGAAGGCCCAAAACAGATTAAACCTTCAGAAAACCCTAGTAGAAGCTTCTGGAATCCAGCGCTGCAACCCAGCCTCCAGCGCTTGGACTCCCTCGCGCGTGCCTCCACGTGCGACGCTTCAGCCACCTCCACGCACATCGCTTCAGCAAGCCACTCCCCACGCGCGACTCTTGGACTACCGCGTGCCTTCACGCGCGTGACTATTCGCTTTAGCAACCCACGCGCATGCATCACCACTCTCAAGCCTAGCACAATCGAGCCTCCGTACCTCTACCAGCAAGCACACGGCCCTTGCACCTACACAATACAACAAAACACAGCGCAGCAAACAGAAAGAAAAAAAATGAAAACATAATTGTATTTTTAGATTTTTATTTTTTATTTCGATTTCGGCTTTAAAAAGCCCGAAATCAGCCTCTGTAGCGGGTCTTCATGATATGGAATAGAGAAAGAAATTGAAAAAAAGGTGGCTTTCTATTTTGATTACTTCTTTTTTGTTTCGTTTCTCTTTTGTTTCTAAACCAGAAAATAGACAAACAAAAAAAGAGTTACCTGCGTGTGGTTCCGTCTGTGTCTCCTCCGTCACGATCGGAGTATGGATATAGGCGAGGACTGAGGGGCGAGGCTTCAAGGTTGGTACGAGAGCCTCCTTTTGACCTGCGCGATACTACCAAACGTCGATTACAGTGGCGCACTGTTGGTCGGATGGGGGCCTGCCTTAGTTGCGTCTGAAGGCAAGGGCGAAAAAGGGGCTAGGGTTTGGATTTCAAAACAGAAGAGGGGAAAGGATAATTTTATGACGGTTTTAAGCTTTTAGTAGCCTTTTAAAATCGAACGAAATGGCACCGTAGAGGCTCGGTTCAAATCGACCCGACCCGTTGTCCACAGGACCCGCGCATTTCGCGGTGATGGAAAATTTGCGAATTAGTCCCCCTTCTCTGAATTGTTATCCGATCAGACCCTAACTATTTCTCGTTTGTTTTTTTTTTAATTTAGCCTCAATAATTTAAGCGTGTTTTCAATTTAGTCTGACTTAAACACTGCGTTTTGAGCTTCGAGAATATTTACTGGTTTAGTCCCTAATTGTCTACGCGCGTTTCATTTTGATCCTGGCATAAATATTAATGATTTTATTTGTTGTAAAGCAGCCTTCTAACTTTGTTTTGTTTCAATTAAGTACCCTTTTTGTTATTGTACATAATCTTTGCATTTTCATCAAATTAGGTTCATCTATTATTTAGTTTTAAATTATTTCATTATATGATAAATATATATATTTATACTATTTGTTTTTAAATTATTATTTATATGTATTATCTATTTTAACTTGTTTTAATATAATGTTTATTAAAGTTTTCTTTACTATTTATTTAAACTAATATATATATATACATTAGTTAATTTAAATTATTTCATACTTTTATTTATAAAAAAATTATTTTACGACTACTTATTTTAAGATATTATATATTAATTATTTTAATTATTTCACACATATCTTAACTTTAAATAATGTTGCATAATATTGGTTCTTATTGCTTTCCATTCTACGTTCATTCTTTGGTATAATATCTTGTTTCATTTTCCTCAATTGCTAATGTTAAAATTGTGTTACATGGTTATTGCTATTGTATGAATTATGATTTGTTAATTTGTAAGTATTAATTATTTGTGATTCATCTTTGTAATATTTGATGTATGGATTAATATATTGCTTTGTGTATTAGTATTCCATTGTATTTCATTAAAAGATGTAGTGTTTTAATGTCATTTCGATTTTAAAATCATAAGGCAATGCTCGTGTTTAGAGGTTTCGAGAAAATCGTGCTTTAACTTACTGAGTTTCGATTCTTCTCGTTTAAAACCTATTAGCCAAGTATCCTTTCTCTCTTAAATTAAAATACACGTTTTCAAATATAAAAACTTATTCTCGGGGAGTTGAGATATTGCGCCCTAACTTACTGAGTGTGATATCTTATCATCTCAAGATAAGAATTTCAAAAGAACAAAGGCAATATTCCGTATTCAGGAATTTTGAGAAATAGTGCCCTAACTTACTGGGTTGCGATTTTTCATTCGACCCAAATAATGAAATATCCTTCTTATTTTTAAATGTACGAGTATTGAGCGTCGAAGGATAAACTTAATTTCAAGAATGTAAGATGTGGTGCCCTAACTTACTGAGTACGACATTTTATTTCTTCGAAATAAGAAGCTTTGGCATCTAATATGATTTTGCCCAAATACATATAAAGTAAATGGATTGTAATATAGAATCTTTTCAAATTTTCGACGTCAGGACATTAGTTAATCAATTCGGTACCAATTTTGGGTGTATCGAGGGTGTTAACCCTTCCTCGTGCGTAACCGACTCCCGAGCCTTTTTTTTTTTGGATTTCTTAGACCAAAATTATTGTTTTAATAAATCAAAATGTTTTATTAAAATAATCTATCTTAAGGTGATCTGATCACACCTCGAATAAAAGATCAGTGGCGACTCCATTTCCATTTTTTAAAGTCGATTCCTGTTTTTCCAAAACCCCTTGATTTAAAAAATGGTTTCGACAGGTATAATCCGTCTTTTTATTTTAGTAGCATTTTATATGAAAAAAATAGCATAAATCAAAAGATAAAAAAAGAAACGCGAATAAATTTTCAAAAATCACCTCTGTTGTTGTTTTTTATTTTCTTTTTCTCTGAATATCTGTATGTATATTTCTTGTATCTCTCTGTGTGTGTTTTTTTATGCGATTTTACAAAGTTTATGGGGTTTTTATAACCTAAAATAAAAAAAAGAATACAAAGATTCTACCATTTTTGTGCTGTTTCTTTCCTTTCTTGGGCAAGAGAGGCGAGGATTCTGGCAACAAGGTGCTGTCCGTGGATTTGATGGCGGCGTGGTTCACGTGGATTGAGGCGTGATCGAAGGCTGGACGAAGCTTGAGGCGTGAAGGCTGGGGTGCTTGCTGGGGCGCTTGCGGCGTAGTGGAAAACTAGGGTTTCTAGCGTCCACAAGCCATTTGGGCCACTTGGGCTTAGGTTTAGGTTGGGTCTGGGTCTGTTGGGTGTAATTGGGCTAATCGGGTCTGGGTAGTCTGTTGGGTTAGTGGGTTTGTAATGGATTGGGTCATTAAATTTGGGCTCTGTAAAAGGACACTAGACATTTATTTTTATTATTTTGGTTTTCTTTTTTTTTTCTGGTTTATTTCCAAGCCCGGGCAAAATAGGCCTATTACAGCTGCCCTTCTTTGCTCATTATCGTGTAACGAGAATGAAGCAAAGACTATAAAAGGACCAATTTTGCCTGGTCTTGCCGAGTCTTGACTTCTTGGTCCTCATCTGCTTCAAGTAGTCTGTAACCCAACTACAATTTCAGAGGTATTGAACTATATGTTTGATGGCTTCAATTTGCTTCACTGCAACTTCAGGAATGCAATATCCGCTATCTTTAGTCTACTCTACTGCAAACTCAAGGAGACGAGACTAATGTCTTCAACCTGCTCCACTACTACTCCACTAATGTCTTCACACCTCGAATAGAAGATCAGTGGCGACTCCATTTTCATGTTTTTAAAGTCGATTTCCATTTTTCCAAAACCCCTTGATTTAAAAAATGGTTTCGACAGCTTGGCGACTCTACTGGGGACTTCGAAAGAGAGTCAAGCTGTAAAATTGATTAATTTCTGTCCTTTTGTTGAAAATTGAAAATTTGATTTGAAAAATTACAATCCTTTTATTGCATTCATCTCATTTGATTGTTATGGTTCAAGTCTGGTAGAGTACTTTGCATCATATCGCATGACCGCTGGGCCGTGCAGGATAGTGAATCGCTTCCGGGATACATCCGTACCTATGTCTTCGTGAGATTTTCATCTCTGTGTAGCCATAGGGAAATGTGTCCCCCTGAATCGAACTCGGTCCGCATGAGCCTATAATGGGTGAGGATCGAGGAATCTGCGGGTTCGGGTACCTCAACCTTAGAACTCAAACCACATGTAAAAGACCCTAAGAGCTTACCCCAGATGAAGTTGTGATAAACCCTAGTGGTCACCTAATAGGAGTTTGAATGATTTTTTACATAATTTGAATTTCATTTCTATTGAATTGATATCTTTGTTACTTAGCATGCATCTTCATATTTGAGAGAGATGTCGATTTGGGTTCAATTGCTACATTAGGGAGCTCGGCATGGAGAACAAATTTCTTGATGAAATGGAAGACAATACGGATGTTCGTATATTTATAGTCCATTTCATGTAAAGAGCTTTGTCCTCTAGTAAAGTTGCCTAAAAAAAATTGAGTTAGAATCGACATCTCTTTACATTCATTTCATGCATTCACATAGCATTACATCACATGCATTAGATTTCATAAGAGGACCCTAATTGGTTGAAGTTATTTAAGCCTTAATCTGGAAGCCGACAAAAATCAACCAAGTACGCATCCTTACGGTACAAGGAGAAAAACCAAAACAATGGATAAAAGACTAGAGAAGTTGGAACAAATGCAGAATGAGATGCAAGAGCGAATGCAAGCACAAATGCAGGAGCAGCTTACTAAGATCCAGCAGGATATGATGGACGAAATGATGGAATCACAAAAGAGTATGATGACTCAATTAACTCAACTATTGGAAGGAGGAGTAGACAAAGGGAAAACCTCTATGGTTAACACTGTTGAAGATAGTGAGGAACGACTATATCCCCCGGGTTTTACCCCGACACATCCTGAGGTGCATCCATGCAAAACATACGTCATAATTAAACCTCAACAATTTCAAGAAGGTGTTTCGATGCCACCAAATTTCCAAGCTGGATCGGGTTCTAATTTAGGGGATCATCTAATTAATGCTGATATTCCTGACTTGGATAAGGCAACAGAGAGAGAAAGGGCAAGAGCTGAATTGCCAAAATAGTTAGAGGAGCAATGCAAATGGTTGGAAGACAAATTTAGGGCCATGGAAAGCACTGATAGGAAATATGGAGTCGATGCTAAAGATCTAAGTTTGGTGCCAGATCTAATACTTCCCCACAAATTCAAGGTGCCAGAATTCAAAAAATACTATGGGACTACTTGCCCAGAGGCTCACATAACTATGTTTTGCCGGAGAATGACTGGGTACGTTAATAATGACCCACTGCTAATTCATTGCTTCCAAGACAGTCTGGCAAGAACAACATCTAAATGGTACAATCAGCTGAGCCGTACTGAAATTGGTTCTTGGAGGGATTTAGCACAGGCGTTTATGAAGCAGTACGGTCATGTAACTGATATAACCCTGACAGAATTACCCTACAAAATATGGAAAATAAGCCAAGCGAGAGTTTTCAGCAATACGCACAAAGATGGAAAGAAGTCGCCATACAGGTTCAGCCACCTCTTTTGGAGAAAGAAACCACTATGCTCTTCATCAACACCTTGAAAGCCCCATTTATCAACCATATGTTGGGGAGTGCCACGAAGAGTTTCTCAGACATAGTAATGACCGGCGAAATGATTGAAAACGCTGTGAGAAGCGATAAAATAGATACGGGGGAAAGTGCCAGAAGGTCAGCCCTGAGAAAGAAAGAAGATGAGGTAAATAATGTGGGAGCATACAGTAAGGGTTATTCAAAGCAAATTACTGTGGGATCACCAAGGACGACAACTACAAACCTTCAGACTCCTTCCAAGAATGAATCTAGGCAAAGGATGAATACAAAAAAACTTCAATTCACTCCTATTCCAATAACGTACCAAGAGTTATATCAAAAGTTATTTAATGAGTGCATAGTGTCCCCTTTCTACTTGACACCATTACAGCCTCCGTACCCTAAATGGTATGATGAAAATGCCGAATGTGACTATCATGCGGGAGTTTCGAGGCATTCAATAGAAAAGTACCTGGCTTTTAAGAAAGTCGTGGAAAGGCTTATCAAGCTGGGCATTGCGGAAGTGGCTGATATGGTAAATGCTGATAATCCGCTACCAAGTCACACTGATGTTGGAACAAATGCGATTGAAGAAATGCTGGAAAATGTACACACCAATGCCATACACGAAGAAATCACTGAAAGGGGGACCTGGTCGGATATCTGCCCTTACGAACTTGGGAGCGTTCTGAGTAATTAGACTGCGAAAAAATTCCTGTAGTATTTAGAGCTTACTCGGAGTAATGTACAAAACCCACTTGTTGCTTTAAGCCTAGAAGCAACAAAATCTTTTTGTGAAATGGGCTTGTATCCAGAATCTTTATTTCAATCAAATGCATCTTTTTAAGTAAATTTTTTTTATCATTTACGTTTCATACAGTACATTCTTTCATGTCTTGGAATATTCTTTCATTCTTTATTCATGACTATACCATAAAAATAATGATCCTTAGAATCATTTATTCTTTGGGATTACCTTTATAACTAGGTACCCAGATATCAATGGCAGGAGCGACGTTGTTATTGACTCCCTTTTTGAATGAGATGTGTGTCTAAAGGATCTCAAGACTTTGAAGATGATAAAAAAATTGTCACCCATCTTCTGATTTGTTAATACTGGATGAAAAACAAATCCTACGTCGTGAGCCAAGGAAAGAGATAAAGGTCAAAGCCTAGCTCAATGCAGAAATACGATCTCCTATGTGTGGGGTATGGATGTTACCAAGCCAGTCTCATCAAAGTCTTCTAGCCAACATTGATTTATTTTCGCGGATGTCAATTACTTCACTAAGAGGGTGAAGGTTGCTTCATATGCCAATATTACAAAGTCGATGGTCATTAGACTTAAAAAAGAAGAAGAAGAAGAAGAAGAAGAAGAAGAAGAAGAAGAAGAAGAAGAAGAAAGAAAAAAAAGAGAAAGAAAGAATACTGACAAAAAAATGTCAAAAAGATCAACATTTAACTGCACAATGTCAAAAGTTTGCGGTCTGTTCAAAGATCAGTTGCCATATCACAGTAAAGGCAGCTAAAAATAAAAACAAAAGATAAAAAAAGAGGCTGAGACTTTTAATGATTGGCATACAGAGTTACTATTTACCCTCTATGCTTATCAAACATTGGCCAAGACTGTTACCGGGGCAACTCATTTCTCGTTGGCTTTGCCCATTGGAATCAAAATTTTGTCAGAGCTGAAATTGGATGAGGTAGAACGCGTTTAATCTCAATGTGATCAATTGAATTTGAAGAAAAAATGTTAAAAGCTATCTATCACGGTCAGATGATGTGAGCTCACAACAAAAATGATTCGCCCTAGAAGATTTCATGATAGGGCTTTGAAGAAGATTCTTTCCCATGTAAAAGGGACTTCAGAAGAAAGAAGATGTCAAATCGAGAAGGACCTTAGGCAACAAAGAAGGCCTGTTCTAGGGAAGCATGGATATTGTCTGAGATAGATGACAAGAACCTACCTAATCCAGAAAATTCAGATTCAATAAAAAGAATTCAAAAAAAAAAAGAAGAAAAAAAAGAGAAAAAGAATTTTTTCGCAAAAAAAGAAGAGGCCAAGGTGAAAACCCGTAAAGGGCGCTTTGAGACCAAAGGGGATTTGAGTTGAAAACCCGAAAAGGGCAGCTCAAATTTTAATTGAAAGCGGGGCATACAGCAGTCATACTATGCCTGAATTAATAATGAAGAAGTATGTTATGTCTTGGGGCATTGATAAAGTACTTCAGATCCGCTAAACACATATTGAGCTTAAAATGGCCCTCAAGAAGTTGGAATAGAAGGTCAGGCTGCGATATCTGGGGCATCTAGTTTCCACTTTATCCATTTTAAATTTTTTATTTGTGATTACATTATTCCTTTCAAAATATGTTCACAATAAATTTCTTTCTTAATTGCGATTGCTATCTTTGCTTAGCTTATTTGTTTCGAGCTATGCTCCTAATCAATTTCCTTCTTGTCCATGTTCAGGCATTTTGCATTGAAATAATGATTAGTGGACTAATAGTATTTTCATAAAATGAGTTTTGCATATTACTCTGGAAACTCTTTGAATAATACGAGAACCTGAAATAGGACTATTGTTTAAAACTCACCAAGTTTAAGGAAGAGTCTAAATTAAGGCTATCTCTTTGGATTTTCTATCAAAAATGGTTGGTGATACAGTCTTGAAGAAAACATGCAATACTAACCCAAGTATAAAAAGGGGAAACATTCGCAAGAAAAATGATATTCTACATCCATGCAAGCATCATGTATACGCATCCAGTTAGGCCTCCGGAAGAGTGATCAGTTCAATTAACAAGCTACAAACCTTATACCCCCGAGTTATAATAGGATAGGTGGAAACTTATTCAGATCCTATGCCCCTAAGTCACAAGGAGATGAGTCCTGAAGTTACAGTGGGGCAAATCTGTTGAGCAAGGTATAATTGTTTTCTTGGGTTTTCTATCGAAAATACTAACCGGACAAGATGGCAGCATAGTACATCAGCAATAGAGCCCTGATAAATGACAAACGATGGCACCTTAAACTTTTAAAAAGGGGTCATTCTCATGAAACTCTGCATTCATGCAAAACACATCTATTTAGGGACATTTGATTCATTCCGATCATTGCATCCTAATCTTTGTAAAAAGACCATTCTCATGACATTCTGCATTCATACAAATGTCATCCATGAGACACATCTATATAGGGGCATTAGATTCATTCTGATCATTACATCCTAATCATTTTGTATAAGCATAAACACAAAACTGATTCTACAGCACAGGTCCGCTAAAGGACATTGTCGCAGCATCAGTAAATTCAAAGATCTTGCCTTCCTCAGCGAAGGGGATCGAAGACAACAAATCTGACAATCCTTAGTTTACAGGAGCAGATTGATGACAGCAAATCTGGCAATCCTGAGTTTGCAGGAGTAGATTGAAGACAATGAATTTGGCAATCCTGAGTTTACAGGAGCAGATTGAAGACAATGAATCTGGAAATCCTGAGTTTGCAGGAGCAGATTGAAGACAACAAATCTGGCAATCCTGAGTTTGCAGAAGCAGATTGATGACAGCAAATCTGGCAATCCTGAGTTTGCAAGGGCAAATTGAAGACAACAAATCTGGCAATCCTGAGTTTGCAGGAGCAGATTGAAGACAACAAATCTGGCAATCCTTAGTTTGTAGGAGTAGATTGAAGACAGCAAATCTGGCAATCCTGAGTTTGCAGGAACAGATTGAAGATAGCAAATCTGGTAATCTTGAAGTTGCAGGAGTAGATTGAAGATAGCAAATCTAGCAATCCTGAGTTACCAGGAGCAGATTGAAGACAGCGAATCTGGCAATCCTGATTTTGCAGGAGCAGATTAAAGACAGCAAATCTAGCAATCCTGAGTTTGTAGGAGCAGATTGAAGACAGCAGATCTGGCATTCCTGAAGTTGCAGGAGCAGATCGTAAATCTAATTTCCTTGAGTTGGTCGAAGCGTTAGTTCTCAAGCCTTCGAAGATGCAGCGGGATAGAATAAAGCTACTCAAAGGGGAAAAGCACTGAAAGAAACCTAAAATTTGAAGACCAGGAAAAAATGGTCCTTTTTGAAGTCTTTGCTCCATTCTCGTTACACGACAACGAGCAAAGAGGGGCAGCTGTAATAGCCCATTTTTGCCCGGGCCCATTTAGAAACCAAAATATAAAAAAATAAAAACAAAAAATAAATCCAACAGTCCATTAAAAGTCCATGTCCAATAACAGTCTATTTTACAAGCCCATTACAAATAAGCCCAAACCTAGATTACTAACCCAATGCACAACCCAATCCTAGAAGGCCCAAAATAGATTGAACCTTTAGAAAACCCTAGCAGAAGCTTCTGGAATCTAGGCCGCAACCCAGCCTCCAGCGCTTGGACTCCCTCGCAGGCCTCACGCTACGACGCTTCACCACCTCCACGCCAGATCGCTTCAAACAAGCCACTCCCCACGCGACTCTTGGGTTATCACAGGCCTTCACGCTGCTGACTATTCGCTTCAGCAACCCACGCGCGCGCGTCACCACTCTCAAGCCTCGCACAATCGAGCCTCTGTACCTCTACCAGCAAGCACACGACCCTTGCACTTGCACAATACAACAAAACATAGCACAACAAATAGAAAGAAAAAAAATGAAAAAATAATTGTATTTTTAGATTTTTATTTTTTATTTCAATTTCGGCTTTAAAAAGCCCGAAATCAGCCTCTGTAGCGGGTCTTCACGATATGGAATAGAGAAAGAAATTGAAAAAAGGTGGCTTTCTATTTTGATTACTTCTTTTTCATTTCGTTTCACTTTTGTTTTTAAACTAGAAAATAGACAAACAAAAAAAAGAGTTACCTGCATGTGGTTCCGTCTGTGTCTCCTCCGTCGCAATCGGAGTACGGATATAGGCGAGGACTGAGGGGCGAGGCTTCAAGGTTGGTACGAGAGCCTCCTTTTGACCTGCGTGTACTACCAAGCATCGATTACACTGGCGCACTGGTGGTCGGATGGGGGCCTGCGTTAGTTGCAGCTGAAGGCAAGGGCGAAAAAGGGGCTAAGGTTTGGATTTCAAAACAGAAGAGGGGAAAGGATGATTTTATGATGGTTTTTAGGCTTTTAGTAGCCTTTTAAAATCGTACGAAACGGCACCGTAGAGGCTCGATTCAAATCGACCCGACCCGTTGTCCACAGGACCCGCGCATTTCTGCGGTGATGAAAAATTTGCGCGATTAGTCCCCCTTCTCTGAATTGTTATCCGATCAGACCCTAACTATTTCTCATTTTTTTTAATTTAGCCTCAATAATTTAAGCGCGTTTTCAATTTAGTCTGACTTAAACACTGCGTTTTGAGCTTTGAGAATATTTGCTGGTTTAGTCCCTGATTGTCTACGCGTGTTTCATTTTGATCATGGCATAAATATTAATGATTTTATGTGCTGTAAAGCAACCTTCTAACTTTGTTTTGTTTCAATTAAGTACCCTTTTTTGTTATTGTACATAATCTTTGCATTTTCATCAAATTACGTTCATCTATTATTTAGTTTTAAATTATTTCATTATATGATAAATATATATATATATTTATACTATTTGTTTTTAAATTATTATTTATATGTATTATCTATTTTAACTTGTTTTAATATAATGTTTATTAAAGTTTGCTTTACTATTTATTTAAACTAATTATATATATATACATTAGTTAATTTAAATTATTTCATACTTTTATTTATCAAAAAATTATTTTACGACTACTTATTTTAAGATATTATATATTAATTATTTTAATTATTTACACATATCTTATCTTTAAATAATGTTGCATAATATTGGTTCTTATTGCTTTCCATTCTACGCTCATTCTATGGTATAATATCTTGTTTCATTTTCCTCAATTGCTAATGTTAAAATTGTGTTACGTGGTTATTGCTATTGTATGAATTATGATTTGTTAATTTGTAAGTATTAATTATTTGTGATTCATCTTTGTAATATTTGATGTATGGATTAATATATTGCCTCGTGTATTAGTATTCCATTGTATTTCATTAAAAGATGTAGTGTTTTAATGTCATTTTGGTTTTAAAATCATAAGGCAATGCTCGTGTTTAGAGGTTTCGAGAAAATCGTGCTCTAACTTACTGAGTTCCGTTTCTTCTCGTTTAAAACCTATTAGCCAAGTATCCTTTCTCTTTTAAATTAAAATACATGTTTTCAAATATAAAAACTTATTCTCGGGGAGTTGAGATATTGCGCCCTAACTTACTGAGTGTGATATCTTATCATCTCGAGATAAGAATTTCAAAAGAACAAAGGCAATATTCCGTATTCAAGAATTTTGAGAAATAGTGCCCTAACTTACTGGGTTGCGAATTTTCATTCGACCCAAATAATGGAATATCCTTCTTATTTTTAAATGTACGAGTATTGAGCATCGAAGGATAAACTTAATTTCAAGAATATAAGATGTGGTGCCCTAACTTACAGAGTACGACATTTTATTTCTTCGAAATAAGAAGCTTTGGCATCCAATATGATTCTGCCCAAATACATATCAAGTAAATGGATCGTAATATAGAATCTTTTCAAATTTTCGACGTCAGGACATTAGTTAATCAATTCGGTACCAATTTTGGGCGTATCGAGGGTGCTAACCCTTCCTCGTGTGTAGCCGACCCCCGATTTTTTTTTTTTTTTGGATTTCGTAGACCAAAATTATTGTTTTAATAAATCAAAATGTTTTATTAAAATAATCTATCTTAAGGTAATCTGATCACACCTCGAATAAAAGATCAGTGATGACTCCATTTCCATTTTTTAAAGTCGATTCCCGTTTTTCCAAAACCCCTTAATTTAAAAAATGGTTTCGACAGGTATAATCCGTCTTTTTATTTTAGTAGCATTTTATATGAAAAATAGCATAAATCGAAAGATAAAAAAAGAAACGCGAATAAATTTTGAAAATCACCTCTGTTGTTGTTTTTTCTTTTCTTTTTCTCTGAATATCTGTGTGTATATTTCTTGTATCTCTCTGTGTGTGTCTTTTTATGCGATTTTACAGAGTTTATGGGGTTTTTATAACCTAAAATAAAAAAAAAGAATACAAAGATTCTATCATTTTTGTGCTGTTTCTTTCCTTTCTTGGGCAGAAGAGGCGAGGATTCTGGCGACAAGGTGCTATCCACGAATTTGATGGCGGCGTGGTTTGCGTGGGTTGAGGCGTGATCGAAGGCTGGACGAAGCTTGAGGCGCGAAGGCTGGGGTGCTTGCTGGGGCACTTGCAGCGCAGTGGAAACCTAGGGTTTCCTGCGCCCACAAGCCATTTGGGCCACTTGGGCTTAGGTTTAGGTTGGGTCTGGGTCTGTTGGGTGTAATTGGGCTAATCGAGTTTGGGTAGTCTGTTGGGTTAGTGGGTTTGTAATGGATTGGGTCATTAAATTTGGGCTCTGTAAAAGGACACTGGACATTTATTTTTATTATTTTGGTTTTTTTTTTTTTTGGTTTATTTCCAAGCCCGGGCAAAATAGGCCTATTACAGCTGCCCCTCTTTGCACATTATCGTGTAACGAGAATAAAGCAAAGACTATAAAAGGACCAATTTTGCCTGGTTTTGCCTAGTCTTGACTTCTTGGTCCTCGTCTTCTTTAAGTAGTCTGTAACCAACTACAATTTCAGAGGTATTGAACTACATGTTTGACGGCTTCAATTTTCTTCACTGCAACTTCAGGAACGCAATATCCGCTATCTTTAGTCTACTCCACTGCAAACTCAAGGAGACGAGACTAATGTCTTCAGCCTGCTCCACTACTGCTTAGGGAGATAAGGCTCACCGTTTTCAGTGTGCTTCCTTGCTACCTTAGGAAGATTAGACTACAAATTCAACCTGCTCCGTTGCTACCTCAGAGAGATAAAGTTGATGACTTGAATCTGCTCCCTTGCTACACTAGGAAGATAAGATTCCCCAAATTTGATCTGCTCCGCTACCACTTAGAGAGATAAGATCTTCAATCTTCAGTCTGCCCCACTACTATCTCGAGGGGACAAAATTTGAACTTTTCAATTTGCTTCCTTACTATCTTAGGAAAACTTCAATCTTCAGTCTGCTCCACTACCATCTCGAGGGAACAAAATCTGAACTTTCCAATTTGCTTCCTTACTATCTCAGGAAGACTTCAATCTTCAGTCTGCTCCACTACCATCTCGAGGGAACAAAATTTGAACTTTTCAATTTGCTTCCTTACTATCTCAGGAAGATTTCAATCTTCAGTTTGCTCCACTATCATCTCTAGGGAACAAAATCTGAACTTTTCAATTTGCTTCCTTGCTATCTTAGGAAGACTTCAATCTTCAGTCTGCCTCACTACCATCTCAATGGAACAAAATCTGAACTTTTCAATTTGCTTCCTTACTATCTCAGGAAGACTTCAATCTTCAGCCTGCTCCACTACCATCTCGAGGGAACAAAATCTGAACTTTCCAGTTTACTTTCTTACTATCTCAGGAAGACTTCAATCTTCAGTCTGCTCCACTACCATCTCGAGGGAAAAAAATCTAAACTTTTCAATTTGCTTCCTTACTAACTCAGGAAGACATCAATCTTCAGCCTGCTCCACTATCATCTCTAGGGAACAAAATCTAAACTTTTCAATTTGCTTCCTTACTAACTCAGGAAGACTTCAATCTTTAGTCTGCTCCACTACCATTTTGAGGGAGATAAGACTGATGGCTTAAATCTACTCCGCTACTTCATGGAGATAAAATTCGCCGTTCGATCTTGTTCCACTACTGGTTAGGGTGACAAGATCTACAATCTTCGACCTATCCCACTGCTGGTCAAGGAGATAGGACTGGTGGCTTAAATTTGTTCCACTACTGCTTAGGGTGTCAAGATCTACAATCTTCGACCTATTCCCCTGCTGGTCAAGGAGATAGGACTGGTGAATTCACCGATGTTGCTAAATCGTCCTCTAGGGGGCATGTCCTACAGACTTGAATGTATTATGGATGACATTTGCAAGAATGCAAATGTATTATGGACAACATTTGCAAGAATGCAAAATGTCATGAGAATGATCCCTTTTTTAAATGTAAAATGATTAGGATGCAATGATCAGAATGAATCAAATGCTCCTAACTAAATGATATTAGGGGTGACACTCGCATGAATGCAGAATGTCATGAAAATGATCTCTTTTTTCTTTTTCTTTTTTTTTTTGTTTAATGTACAATGATTAGGACACAATGGTCGAAGTGAATCAAATACTTCTAATTGGAAGTGTATGATATGAGAATGTTCCCTTTTTCTAATGTTTGGGTTGTCATTGCTCATAGTTCATTAAGGTTCTATCACTGATACGTTACCTTGTTTTCTCGTTCAGTTGGTATCTTTGACAGAAAACCCAAAGAAATGATCATTTCTGCTCAGCCAGCTTGCCTCGCTGTAATTTCAAAGTCCCTTCCCTTGAACCTTAGGACATAAAATTTGTACCTCCCGCTGCAACTTCAGAGGAATAACATTTGGTTTCTTCCACCCATCCAGTTACCACTTAGAGGTATGGAATTTGTATTATCTTCAATCAACTTGATCTGTTACACCATTCCCCTGGTGTAATGACCAGATGTATGTGCCTGAAATTTGCATGAATGCAGGGTATCTTTTCTTTTCCCAAGAATAATCCCTTTTTTACACTTGGGTTAACATTGCTTGTCATTTATCAAGATGGTCACCGACGAAATGTCTTATCCAATAAAAATCTGAAGAGATAATCATCTTTCAATATTTTTAACCCTTATGCTTAGTGAGTTCTAAACAATAGTCCTATTTCAGATTCTCATATTATTTGGAAGCTCACAGAGTAATATGCAAAACTTCTTTTATGAAAGTATTATTAGTCTCCATTAATCGTTATTTCAATATAAAATGATTGAAAAATATCATAATAATAGACATGAAAGAAATTAATCAGGAGCATAGCTCGAAACAAATAAGTTAATCAAAGATAAACAAAGCAATTAAAGAAAATTGATTGAGATATATCTTGAAAATAATAAAGTAAGCAAATATAGCCAAGGCTATAGAAGAAAAATTGATTGGGGTGTATCTTTGAAAAGAAAAAAAGTAATCAAAGATAACAAAATCAAAATTGGTAAAATAAAAATTAGGTGCCCCAGATATCGCAGCCTGAGCTTCTCTGTACAAACTTCTTGATGACCATTTTGAGCTCAATACATGTTTAGAGGATCCTGAGTACTTTGTCAATGCCTCAAGACGTATCATACTTCCTCATTGTTAATTCAGGCATAGCAAGACTATCACATGCCCTATCTTTGATCAAAATTTTGAGCCGCCCTTTTCGGGTTTTCAGCTCAAAACCCCTTTGGTCTCAAAGCGCCCATTGTGGGTTTTCGCCTTGGCCTCTCCTTTTTCTTTTCTTTTATTTTTTTGAATTTTTTTGTTTTTTGTTTTTTTAATGAATTTGAGCTCAAGGCGCCCTTTGCGGGTTTTCACCTTGGCCCTTCTCTTTTCAGGTAAAATATTTCTTGAATGAACCTGAATTCACTGGATTGGACAAGTCTTTGGCAGCCATCTCAGTCAATATCAATGCTCCTCCAGAACAAGCCTTCTCTACAACATAAGGTCCTTCCCAGTTTGGCATCTGCTTTTCTCTGAAATCCTTTTGAAAGATCAGATTCCCTTCGTGGAATTCTCTAGGATAAACATCTTTGTCGTAAGCTTGCATCATCTGACCATGATGGATAACTTTTAACCTTTTCTTCAATCAGGTTCAATTGGAAAAAAATGCTTCCATTCCATAAACCAATGGGTAAGATGTTGCCCCGACAAAAATCCTGGCCAACGTTCTATAATCATAGAAGATAAATAGTAACTTTTTATGCCAATCTTTACAAGTCTCGATCATCTTTTCTACAATCCTTTTTTTGTTTTTCTTTTTGGATGCCTTTGTTGCTCTATGATATGGCGTCTGATCTTTGAACAGACTACAAACTTTTGACTTTGTCCTTTTTGGCATTCTTTGTCGGCGCCTGATTTTTTTATGACTATCGACTTTGCAATATTGGCATATGAAGCAACATTCACCCTCTTAATGAAGTAAACAATGACCATAAAGATAATTTAATGTCAACTAGAAGCTTTTGACGATATTGTCCTTATAAAATCCATGCTCCACATATAGAAAAGTCTGTGAAGAAAATGGAAGAGTCACATAAATCTCTTCTCCTTCAATTTTGCAGTATAACTGATGCAATCCCCTTCCATGGTAGACCAACAGTGTCTGATCCTCATGTTTAGCCCGGGTCTTATCAGCCCAAACATGTCCTAATATGATCGTGTGAAAACATCTTTTAATTTTTTGAAAATAACTCAATGATGCGTCGCCTTAGTTCTGTGATGAGTTAGATGACCCTTTGTAGAGTAGGGCCTGTTTTTCATCCTGTTTTACCATCCTTAACAGATCTGAAGATAGGTTACAATCTCTATCATCTTCAAAGGCCTAAGATCCCCCTAAACTCATACCTTACTCGAAAGAAGACTCTGAGTTAATGGCAACATTGCTCACATCGTTGATATCTGGAAACCTATTGTAGGTTTGAATTTTGATTATTTATATGGTCATGAATAAAGCATGAAAGAATATTTGAAAGAAAGTCCAAAGAACAAACAAAAGGAAAAAATCTAAGAACAATTGTTTGTTTAGTATCAAATGAAAAAAATAAAGAATATTTGCTCAAAAAGATGCATTTTATTGAAATAAAAATTTCGGACACAAGCCTTTTTCACAAAAGAGTTCTTATTGCCTCTAGGCTTAAGGCAATAAGTGTGTTTTGAATATTGCTCTAGATCAGCTCTTAAAATATAGGGATTTCTTCCACAGTCCCATTATTCAAAACACTCCCAAGTATGCAAGGGCTTGGAAACTTTTATTCCCCGATTCCCTCTTCAAATATGTCATTAATGTTCAGATTCCCAATATCAGGTGTTGCACTAAAGCCTTGAACTCAATGCATTCTTGAATATCATAGATCTCACCCCTTCACCTAGATGGTTGGGTGACAGATTTTCTACCCCAGAGGGATCATCAAATTTGACAATACCTATTTTCACAAGTCTTTTGATCATCTTTTTGAAAGTGGTGCAGTTCTCGATCGAGTGCCCTGTGATTCCTGCATGGTATTCATATTGAGCGTTCGTGTCGTACCATTTAGGCTATGGAGGTTGTATAGGTTTTAAGTAGAAAGGGGATACTACATGTGCATCAAAAAAATTTGGTACAGCTCCCTATACGTGATTGGGATGGGTGAGAATTGAGATTTTTTTGAGTTTGGTCTTGGATTGGGTTCTTGCCCTGAGGTGACCTGATGCTGTTGGGGTCTGATAGTAACAGTACCACTTTTGGATATGCGTCTGGTTGAGTCTGGATGCCTATTAGGGAATAAACAATGTCTTCATCATCATCTATACTGTTGTCCACTGAGCCACTCCTTTTTTCAAGTCTTTCGGCTAGTAACTGACTTAACTGGCCAATCACATTCTTTTGGAATTCTAACATTTGATACCGCATATCTTGTTGAATTTTGGTCAATTGCTCCTGCATCTATATTTGCCTTTGCTCTAAACTCTCCAATCTTTGTTCCATGTTTTCCAGGTTAACTGAAATAATTTTACCTAATTAGGGCCCTTCTATGAATTTTAATGCATATGATGCAATACAATGCGGATGCATGGAATGAATGCAAAAGAAAGAGAGGCATTGATTCTGAATTCAATTCCATTAGAAAAACTTTTCTAGAAAGCAAATTTCTTTACATAAAACGGATTACATATGCGACCCTGCCCTCATATTCCAAGCAAAAACATCAATTCCCTTTTTCACAAAGGTCAAATCTTGCAAACTTCTGATAGATGCCTCCTCTAGCTCCTTTTTTCTTGGGCCGTGACTCATTACTCACTTATCCTTGCCATGCTTGTTAGTCTCTTCAAGAAAGCCGAAACGTGGTGATCCTCAAATAGTCTTTGTCAGCTTGAATCCTTGGGCAATAAAATCTTGTATTCTTTCATGGACTATCAGTTTTCTCTTGTTGTATTTATTTGGACCATATTCAGAAGACCGTATTATAATCCACTTTATCAAGAAATCCATTTTCTCATGATAAACTCTTCTATTTAGCAATCGAATCTGAATCAACACCTCCTTTCTATGATGTGAATGCGATGCAATCAAAACAAAAGAGAACACGTTAGTACAAGAGAAATAAATAAAAAATAGGGTACCTATCTAAGTGACCACTAGGGTTCAATATAACTCTATCTAGGGTTGGCTCTTAAGGATCACTATATGTGGCTTAGTTCTAAAGGGTGGGTACCTGCACCAGCAGATTTCTCAATCCTCACCTATCATAGGCTCATATGGATTGAGTTTAGTTCAGGGGAATACATTTCCCTATGGCCATGCGGAGGTAAAAACCTCACGAAGACATAGGTACGGATGTATCCTAGAAGCAGTCCACTAGCCCATGCAGAGGTGAAAACTTCACGAAGGCATAGTTTCTCACTCCCTACTTAAAAGGTATGACCACAACAGTCATGCAATGCAATGCAGAGATCTTTTATGAAAATAGAACCTCATGCAATAAAAAGGATCATAGTTTTTTTAGAACAGATAGTTTTTTTTTAGAACAGATTTTTAAATTCAAACAGAAGGACATGAAATTATCGATTTTGCGGCTTGACTCTCTTATTGTCTCCGGTGGAGTCGCCAAGCTGTAGAAACCATTTTTAAAGTTTTTATAAAAAATGGGGATCAACTTTAAAAATGAAAATGGAGTCGCCACCGATTCTTTTTCCTTCGGTGTGATCAGATCACCTTATAAAACATTTTTTGTTTAAAATATTAATTTTGGCCTACGAAATTCAGGAAAATGAGTTCGGGAGTCGGTTTCGTATGAGGAAGGGTTAGCACCCTCGTAACGCCCAAAAATTGGTGACTAATTGATTATTTAATGTCCAAACGTTGAAAATTTGAGAAAGATCCTAAAACATGATTTCTTAAAAACTTGAACAATTTGAGCTAGAACTTGAGATTCTTTTGTTCCGAAATAATATAAACATCACATCCAGCTTGTTAGGAAATGATATTTTAAACCCTCGTGACCAAAATTATCTCATGATTTACAAAATTTATCAAAAGGGTATTTAATTATTTGGACGAACGAAAAACTGAAACCTAGCACGTTTGGGCACAATTTCTCGAATTTCCAAACACGAAACATTGCCTTGTTTTCTGAAATCCTTATCTCAAGATAACAAAACATCATATCCAGTGAGTTAAGACATGGCAATTTTGAAATCTCAAGAATAAGTTTTTATTTAACTTTTAAAAAGAAAATAATAGGTTCTTTAGACTCGAAGAGAAAATTGAAACCCAGTAAGTCAGGGTACAATTTCTTTCGAACCTTAAATCACGAATTGTTTACTTATTTTGAAAATCGAATAAAATATGATATGATTTTATAAAGAAATGTAAAATAAATTATGTAAGAGCCCAATTTTAACTGGGCTAAAATAAACCAGAATAAAAAATAAAAAAATAATGTCCAGTCCATTTACAATAAACGGGCCTGAAGCCCGAATCCAATACCCTAAACAAAATACCCAACAAACTCAATACCCGAGCCCAATACAACAAATACATTACCTAGAGCCCAAAACCCCAATTACACCCAACAGATCTTAACCCAAATTTAACTAACACCTAAACAGACCATACCCAAAGTCGTACGGCCCAAAAGGCCTAAAAAACCAATAGAGCCTCCGAAACCTAGGGTTTTTGGAGAAACCCTAGGCGCCACAGGAGTCATCCCAAACGTCACGCCGCAATCTCTGGAGCCCAATCGTCGCACCCATGCCAGGCTTTCGATCGTGCCAGGATCCGCGCCCGAATCACGTCGCAGTCGCCACCAGTATCTTTGCCCGACCTGCAAAAGGAAACAAATCACAGCAAAAAAAGGCGAAACAGAGGCAAAAACAGAGATTTATTTCCTTTTTGTTTTTCATTTTTGGGTTATAAAAACCCCTAGATTAAACTTGTAAAAGGGGCAGGGGATACAAGCAAGAATTCAGAGAATACAAAAAAAAAAAAAAGGAATAAAAAAGCAAACCTTTCGCAATATAGAGGTGACTTTATTCTCTCATTCTTTTTATTTTTTTCCGTGCACGTACATATTTATAAATAAAAAAAAAAAACAGAGAAAAGGAAGTTTTACCTTTTGATTCGCACTCGAAAAACGACGTTTCTGGCCTCCACCACCGGCCATGAAGGCGCGTAGAGCACGTAGCTCCGAGATCCGGTGACCCATTTGGAACTGAAGGGAGAGGATTCCAGAGAAACTTTTCTGATTTTTTTTTAAATGCAGTTTCAAATGGGTTTTCAGCCATTTTTTACTTATATAATAATATAAAAACGGCACCGTTTTAGCTTAATCAGATAAGCACAAAACGACGTTGTTTGAGGCAAAGGATCCGCGTGTTGACCCGATAACCCGAACAGGATCCGCTTGTTTTCAAAAAGTGGGAAATTTATCCCTTTGGTCCCTCCGCATTATTTTTTTATAATTAAGTCCTTTTATTTTCTTTTATTTATAATTTAACCCTTTTATATTTATTCTTTATTGTTATTTGATCCAGTTTCTTTATTTATTTTTCAAACTTTTTTATTCTTTTAAATTAGTCTAATACTATATTGAAACATTTTATTATGATAAAATTTTTAATTATTTGTACATTAATCTATTAATAGTATAAATTTTTATATATATTTTACTATTTTACATTTAATTATTATATATATTATTTTATTTTGTATATTATATAGTGTTATGTTATATTATATATATTATTTCTAAAACTTCATTTTGTATAAAATTCATTTATATTATCTAATTTATTTTATTTATATTGTTTATATTATGTATATAATTTTATAATTAATGTACTACATATATACATATATTTTCATTATTTATTATTTTATTTAGCTCAAAATTATTTTCATTACATATTATTTTATATATTAATTACTATATTATATGTTTTTTTAAATTTATTACATAGTATTATATTATATCATATATTTTTAATTCTATTTTTGTATAAAGTTTATTTATATTTTATAACATGTTTCACATAAATTACTTATATTATATTTTTGAAAATATCTTTATTCAAAATTATTATATATATTATTAGGTATTATCTTTTATATGTATTAAATTATAGATTTATTATAATATTTATTTGGTATTCTTTTATTGTTTTATATATATTGCTTTATATATTTTATTTGTCCATACAATGCCCTTTTATTTATTTATTATTTTATGATTACTATAGTATAGTTATTTTAGTTGTGTTTAATATTATTAAATGCTAATGTATTATAATTGTTTTTAATATTTGTCTATGATAGTTTATAAATGCGATATTGTTACATGGATTATTGTTCAAAATAAAAATACATTTTACAAGCTTACTATATTTTAAAATAAGGCAATGTTTTGTATTTAGAAATTCAGGAAATAGTGCCCTAACGTACTGAGTTGCGATTTTTTGTTTGGCTAAATAACTAAATATCCTTTTAAAAGTTTTATAAATCGTAAGATGACTTTGATTAAGAAGGTTTTAAAATATCGTGTCCTAACGTACTGGATGTGATGTTTATATTCCTTCGGAACAAAGAAATCTCAAGTTGTAATTTAAATGGCCCGTAGGTTTTTTTTTAAAAGAAATCATATTTAAATTTTAAACTTTTGGATATGATTTTACCAATTAGGTACCAATTTTTGGGCGTTATGAGGGTGCTAACCCTTTCTCATACGTAACTGACTCCTGAACCCGTTTTCTTGTTTTTGTGGACCAAAATGTTTTAAAATAAAACGTTTTGCAAGGTGATCCAATCACACCTAAATAAAAAGGGATTGGTGGCGGCTCCCATTTCCGTTTTCTTAAAGTCGACCCTACTTTTCTAAAATTATTAAAATGGTTTCAACAACTTGGCGACTGCTGGGGACAATAAGAGAGTCAAGCCGTAGAATCGATAATTTCATGTCCTTTTGTTCGAATTTTAAAAATATGGTTTTAAAAAAATCATGATCCATTTATTGCATGTGGTTTTTTTTTTTGTCTCTGCATTGCATTGCATTACTATTGTGGTCACACCCTTAAGTTGGAGTGAGAAGCTACTCCTTCGTGAGGTTTTCACCTCCGTGCAAGATAGTGAATCGCTTTCGGGATACATCTGTACCTATGTCTTCGTGAGGTTTTTCACCTCCGTGCAGCCATAGGGAAATGTATTCCCCTAAATCAAACTCGATCCGTATGAGCTTATAATTGGTGAGGATCGAGGAATCTACTGGTTCGGGTGCTTCAACTTTAGAGCTAAACCACATATAGTAAACCCTAAGAACCCCCCTTAGGTAGAGCTATGTCGAACTTTAGTAGTTACCTAGATAGGTGTGCATTATTTTACTTGCTTTATATCTTATTCTGTAGTAGTAACTCGTTGTGTTTCATTTTTTGTGCATGTCATTTCATATTTTAGAGGTATCGATTCACGGTCAGTTTCTAAGTTAGAAAGCTGGTTATGGAGAACAAATTCCTTGATAAAGTGGAAGACAATGCAATCGTTCATATACGGTCGGAGCTATAGGGATATGGTTTCGTTTAAGTAAGAGGGAAATGGGACAGCGCTAGAATCCCTGCCTCTTCAGCCACTTGTGCCTCCTGATGTTGTTCCGATCAAAGTAGAATCGAATAGAAGAAGATTGTACGACACCCTATGGCAAGGCGTGGTGTTGGAACTAAAGGGCTGAAGGTAACTATACTCACCAATCACTTCAAAGTAAGCGTGGGGAGTACAGATGGACACTTTCACCATTACAGTGTTTCTTTTTCATATGAAGATGGTCACCAAAGTGGATGGACGTATTCTACCAGCACCAAGGTTAAGAGTGAGCAATGGTGAAGATTCCTTCAATGGGCGTTGGAATTTTAACAACAAGAAATTGGTGGAGCCATCTAGGATTGAAAGATGGGCTGTTGTGAACTTCTCGGCTCCTCGTTGTGATCCAAACAACATTGCAAGGGATTTGATTCATTGTAGAGAAATGAAAGGAATTTGTATTAATCCTTCATTTGATTTATTCAATGAGATGAGCCAAAATAGACGTTTCTCACCTGTGGTTAGAGTTGAAAAAAGGTTTAAATAGATACAATTTAAACTTCCCGCAGCTCCGCAGTTCCTTATTTGTCTACCCCTTTGATAGAAAAAATTCTAATCTTTATGGGCCATGGAAGCGGAAGAATCTTTCTAAGTATGGCATTGTGACTTAGTGTATGGCATGATCAATACTTTACGAATCTTTTTCTGAAGATCAATGTTAAGCTTGGATGGTCTCTTCATCACCATCAAAGCCATAATTCTGCAATCGAGTTAAAGTCAAGCCTGAACAAGATCGAGGAAATGAAGGGTAAAATTGAAAAGTTAGAAACAACATTGCACAGTTGTGAATTTCAGATCGAGCTTTTTGAGACCAAAGAAGGGTGTTTGAAGGAAGAGCTCCACCATTCACATGATCAAGTTAGAAGCCGAGATTATCTCATGGGTGAAGTAATAGTCCAAATTCGAGAAGTAGCTGATCATCTACAGACTTTGGCAGCATAGGCTGACATATTGAACGTGAAGTATGAACAACATTCAGATCGGGGTCAAGAATTAGCTCTATTATTTAAGAAAATCATAACTTTAGGACTTAGAGCGAAAGCATGTTTGTAGTCTGTTTTATGTAAAGGGTTTTGTTTTCTAATAAAGTTTTCTAAAATGAAGTTGAATCAGAATCGATACCTCTTTGCATTCATATATTTGTATTACATTACGTCATTTGTATTAGACTTAACAAAAGGATCCTAATTAGGTAAAAATATTTCAGTTAACCTGGAAAACATGGAACAAAGATTGGAAAGAATAGAGCAAATGCAAATACAGATGTAGGGGCAATTAACCAAGATTCAACAAGACATGCGAAAATTCCAAAAGAATGTGATTGACCAGTTAAGTCATCTACTAGTTGAAGGACTTAAAAAAGGGAATGTCTTAGTGGACAACAATGTTGATGATGATGAAGATATCGTTTATTCCCCAAAAGGTGTCCCGACTCAACCAGACACGTATTCGCATGGGGGACCCGTCATTATTGAACCCCAATGTCAAATTGATACTTCAGCCCTATGGAATTTCCCAACGGGTTCAGATTTTGACCCAAATGATGATCAGGCCAAACCGGTTGCTCTGGTAGAAACAAGGGAAATAAGAGAATGGACCTCTAGAGCCTTGAAGAAGAAGGAAAAGAAAATGAATAATGTAACATCCTAAATGTGGGCCTATACATTTATATGTTGGTTTAACATGTTGGTTCAAGAATTTAAGGCTCGGGCTGAGACCTTGATTAAATATATGGATTAAAGTTTAATTTAATGTTCTGAGAAGTTTAAGTGATATTTTAGGCTTTAAAACTTGGGTTAAAATGATTAAAAATAATGTTAGTAGTAATTAAATTTAAATAGTTATGTTTAGTAGCAAGCTGGGCTTGTGGCCCAAAAATTTAGAGTGCTTTGAGTGGGCACTATGGTGGCGCCACTTAAGGAGGTTATTAGGCCATGTGTGGCTACTTGAGGCCCAAGATTTGGGGCCAAATTTTGGCATACCAAGGAGGGAGAGTGGGCGGCACACTTGTTAGCATTTAGGAGTGGTTATTTCTTTTATTTTAGGTGATAAAAAGATGATAATTAGGAGGGAAGAGGTGGTTCTCAAATGGGCTCTTCTAAAGGTAAGATAAGGATTGGGGTTATCAGGTGAGATGAAGGCTATCAGGAGGAGAGAGTTGGCTAAAACTCAACTACAGGAGGGGGGAAATCGGTTTAGTATAGGCTAGCTGAAATTCTGCTAACCATTCTCTCCATCTTTTCTTTTCTTTGCTGAAATCTCCACCCCATTCTCTCTAAGTTTTCTTTCTTTTCTTTTTCCTGAAATCACATTATAGCTGAAACTCCATAGTGTTTTTCCTCTCCTCGAAAACCCTTTTGAAGGCTAAATACTCTTGGTGCACATCTTCTTCCTCCATAGCCGAACCATTAGGAGAGATCTTTGTTTCCTGAAGGTACACCGTAAGATGAATACTCCTTTGTAATCCGGTGAGTTTTGAGATTTTGTTCTATTCACTCTTTCTTTTCCTATGATCTAACCCAAATCATGTGTACTAATGCCTATCGATTTCCCTATTTGTCCATAAAAGCCGAATCCTTTCTTGCCGAGATCTATAGTGCCGAATTGTGAAAGGCTGAAAGTAAGTGGTCAAGGGTAGGTTCGTCTGAATGGCCACTTTCCTGTTCTTTTGTTTTCGGTCGAATGACATAAAGTGTTAGATGGCTTTCGATCATCGGTTTGGTTACTTATTTTTGGTGATGGCCGAATGTAGGAAAGGAGGTGACGAGTTCTCAACGACATTCGAGATTCAATTAACTAGGTAAGAATTCGATTTAAGTGTTATAGTTGTTAAGTAATTAGATCTCATCGTTTAAATGATTTAGTGATTAAGGATGGACTCGAATAACAGTCAGGCAGAAAAGGTTGGATCTGTACAACCAACACCCAAATACAAGAAGCGATCTGTCTCAGTAGTGCGAGATTGGCCATCGGGGTGTGGGCCGATATCGAAGTCAGATCGAGGACCGATAGTGGTGGTCTCGAGTGATAGTAGCATAGACGTAGAGAAAGCATTAGTACGAGAATTAGGTGGTAATACTTCCCCACCATCTAGATCCGATTATTAATATATATATATATATATATATGTATTCATAAGTTTTATATGTTACGTTAAAAGCCAAAATCTCAAATTTAAACATCGGACCACCAGGTTAGTAAATAATCTGATTATATGTTACAAGTAAATTGTTGTACATGTTTGCATGGGGAAGGTGATGAAAGGAGAAAGTTATATATATGTATATGTGTAGCGATTTTTACCGTGATTTGCTGTAGCGGCTAATGCCGTGATCTGTTATAAGGGCTTCGGCCAATATATGTTGATGAGCAGCAGGACTGCCATCTTGGAGTGTAGCAGTGTGGGTTGATTGTAGAAATCCCCAATGGTGTGTTTGGTTGGTACGAGGGCATGTAGCGGATGGAAACCTAGGCATATGGGTTGGGCTTTGCATATTATTTGTTATCCATGTAAATGAAATTATTATTATGTTTTATGAGGCCCAAAACTAGTGGTGCATGAGGGTTGCACACTGAGTCTCGTGACTCACCCAATTAAACTATCCTTTCAGGTGACACTTAGCGCATCGGACCGGGCCGGAGTGGAACGCAAGGTGGCCATGCAAAAGAATGTGGATCCGGCGAAAAGTTCCACTTAATAGTTTTTTCAAAGTATTTTATGTTATTGATTTAAACTACGTTGTAATAAGGCCATGGGCCATTAGTTTGCATTTTAGTTTTATTATGGGCCTTTATTATTTATTCTCATTTTAATTTCTTTCAAAGGCATGTTATTGAGTTTTGGGTTATGATTATTAAGGTACATTTTATATAATTCTCATTTGGGCTTTCTGTCGACACGATTGGTTTTTACAAAAAAATTTTCTTAGTAACATACCAGATCCGGTTGTAGTGTTTGGGCCGGGTTTAGGGTGTTACAAATTTGGTATCAGAGCCTGGTTCAAAACTCGGCTTTGGGATTTTGGGCCCAAAAGATTTTTTAAAAATGGGTTTTGAAAACATGGATTTCCCTTAGCAAAGGCTTATTAGCTCAGCATGGCACCTGCGTCTCCGGCCAAGTACTCCAGGTAAGTACTCTAAACCCTTGTGTGATATAAATGTGGGCTTAACATGCTTATGGGACGTAGACTATTTAGGTTAGAACTTGATGGACTCTAGGCTTAGACAACATCTCTTAAAATCTATAAGACTTAACTTCATTAAACAAGACCTGTAAACAAGTCACAAGACTAAAGTGTGGTAACAAGCATATGCATGTCTAGGAGTAGATCCAAAAGAGCTTGGTATTTAAGCAGTCCGAGTGACTTACCTCCTCTTCGCTGGAATCTCATCTGGTGCATAGTGATTGTTCACTTTAGCCATGACAGGGTGTGGCAATAGGCGTATGCATGTCTAGGAGTGGATTCAGGGAAAGTTTGGTATTTAAGCAGTCCTAGTGACTCACCTCCTTTCCACCAGAATCCTACCTGGTGCATAGTGACTATTCATCCTTGCTACGAGTACGTGTTGACATGCCAAAACTTATAATTAAAACTCGAAAGGGACCAGCCACCTGTTTTCTCACAAAATTGTTAACATATCTTTATTTTGAAAAAAATACCCCGATTTACAAAGTCAACAGAATCTTTCCATAGAAAACAAAAACAACAACAACATCAAAATATTCTTGAATTTTAAAATTACCAAATTACCCGTGGTTTGTAAATGACCAAAACACCCATGATTTGCACAATGATCAAATTACCCCTGATTGGTAAAATTATTAAAATAACCCCCAGATTTGCAAAATTACCGAAATGCTCCCAGATTTGTAAAATTACTAAAATGCCCCTGAGTTGGAAAATTACCAAAATACCCTTATTTTGCCAAATCACCTGGAACCTTATTTGGGAAAATTACGAAAATACCCCTATAGGTTAAAATTACGAAAATACCCCTGGGTAGCGAAATGACGAAAATACCTTTAGGTGATGAATGTTACCTGTAGGAACATTGTGTGTGTATAATTCCTAGGATAGGAAGACTGAAAACTGTAGATAGGTTCGAATTCGAAAGAATCACTTTTAAAAACTATGTTTCATAAGATTGTTCGGGGATAATTAGTGGAAACAACTAATGACTCATAAAATTTTTAAATCAGATAAATACGAACTAGAAGACTGAGTACAAAAGGTCAAGGACGTCCACCACGTGGTCGTGGTAGAGGTAGGATGACCGTGTCAGAACCCGTAGGATCGGGTTATGAGTCTGGAAGTGAAATACCGGTTCCACTAGCTGCTGAGGTGGAATTTTAGGACCAGACAGGTGGAGAGGACGTGGTGTTTCAGGCTATACTGAGGGTTTTGGAAAGAGTGGCTGAGGCTGGTATGGGCATAGGAGCCCGAAAATTTGTGCCTGAGAGGCTGAGAAACAATGGGGCCGAAGTATTTAGGGGAGTCTCTAGTGTATCCCTAAGTTCAGCTGAATATTGGTTGGAGGCGGTGGAACGTATAATGGATTGTAACATCCTGATAATTAGGGGTTATGCATCTTTACTTAATTGAATGATGTTGCATGATTAAATATGATTGAGTGTATTTTGGAAGTTATTTTTGAACTTCATTAATTAAGTGAATGCTTAGTGATTTATTAAATTTTTAATAATTAAGATGGAGCTAAGCATGATAGGCTTTAAGAAATAAAGACAAGAGGTTTTAAGCATAAGATGAGTAATTGGCAAGGTGGTTAGGATGCATGGATGAGTGCTTGAGGGAGAGGTTGAATCCCTAGCTAGCAAATAGGAGGATTTTATTTTGTTTCCTTCCCTATAGTGTCGGCCAAGACTCTTCTAGAATGGATGAGCATCTTTTTAATTTTGGTTATTTGACCATATGAAAAAGGTAAGCTAGAAGATATGGCATGGAATCATGAAAAGATGGTAAGATGAGGGGGACAAAAGGCTTAAAGTAAGGGCATTGTCTTGGAAACTTTTTCATGGTAATTTGACCATGAATCTAGTCGGTTTTTGGGGCTAAAGGGGATAGTTAATTGTGATAGCAATTTAAGGGTTGATGGGGAAGAAATGTAGAGGAAAAAGGGGGATTATGTTGGTAAGCAAGTTGGCTGAATTTGACTTGGGTTAGGGGGTGATAGTTGGCCAAAAACTCTATCATTTTGTGCATCTTTTCTCAATTCTCCAAGAGCTCTCCTCCTAGCCGAATTTTGCTAATAACATTAGGTAAAATCTTTACTTTGTTTTGGTTCTCATTTTGACCATTTTGGTTAAAATACTTTTCTCTCAAATTCTTGTCTTCTTTAATCAAAAGCATCAAAAGTTTGGAAAAACATTTCTTCTTTTCTTTTTCCTTCATTGCCAAAAGTACCAAAGTTCAAGTACTATTTTTCTTCAATTTTTCCCTCTTGGACGAATGCACATAGGTCCCTAAACACATCTCTTTTCTTTTGAGAATCAACATCATCATCATCATCTTCTTCTTTTAATCTCTTTCTCTTTCTCTTTTCTTCCTTTTCTTCCTTCTCTTTTCATTTTCTTTCTTCTTCACTCTCAACCAAACTATTTTCTATCAACACCAAAATCAACATACTTTCCTTCTCTTTGTCAAACCAAATCACCTTTCTTTTCATCTAAATCTTTCTTTTCTTTTGTTGGAAACCCAAACCACCATAGCCAAAGCACCATATTTTCTCTTTTGTTCAAACCGAATCATCATTCCTTTTCTTCTTTTTGTTCAAGGCCGAATCTTCAAGTGGGCAAGTAAGACTTTTGTCAATTATTTTCTTATCTCCTTTTATTATAACCGATTTAGAAACATAGTTCTCTTATTTTTCTTTTCTCTTAGGTCAATCCTTGGAAGGGATTTTAAGAATCTTTTGGAAACCAACGTTTTAAGAAGTGATCTTCTCAAATCATCCAAGGTAAGATTATCCCTTTGGTTATATTAATCATTTTAGATAGTTATTAACTAACTTTATTTTAGGGTGATTTGAGACTAACAAGATAGGTAAGAAAAGAGCAAGACGGAGTGTTTGGAAGAGAGGAGGCACTGTTTTACCATCGAACTTCAAACGAAGGGTCAGATCGATAATAAGAGATTTCCCACCGGTTGTGGACCCTCCGCTAACGAAGATCGATTATTTGAAGTAGTGCGTACAATCGAACCACTTTACGTTGGTGGGTTATCGGTGGGTTTTGATCCATCTAGCGAAGAAAACCACAAATATCGATCGCTCGAGAACCGAGGGTAAGGATTTAGATCTCTCGTCAATAAGTATAATTTTATTAGTAATAGTGTATACTAACCAAGTGTGATAATTAACTAGGTGTTGACGAGCGAGAGGGTATCGTTCTCACTGTCATAAGGTGTGTAACAATACAATAAAATCTCATAAGATCTATAATAAATGTGACTATATGACAATATGTTTGTTTGTGGATACCATTCAGTGGTATACAAAATCCAGGTATGTTTACCCCAATATTTCGTTAATTTTTCTATATGCATAAATGTGAAATAAGTATGATTATATTATGATTTTGGGGTAAATGGCATGAAAAATGAATAATATGTATGTGCATAGGCATATGGGTGAATTTGAAAAAAGAGGAAGTATTCTGGTGGTTTTACCACAATTTCCGGTGACTTCGGTCACATATTTGAAATCCGGTGACTTCGGTCACATATTTGAAATCCGGTGACTTCGGTCACATATGTGAATCTGGTGACTTGGTCACATATTTGAAATCTGGTGACTTGGTCACATTTGTCAGTGGCTTTGCCACAAAATTATAAGGCGATGTGCATGTTGACTGTAGCAACTGCCTTCGATGGTGTGTAGCGGATGGAGGGTCGATTTAGTAATCCCCACGATGTGTTTGGTTGGTACGGGTGGTGTCTAGCGGATGGATATTTAGGTGGGCCGGGTTTGCATTTCATTATATGTGTATATTCATGTGATTTTAAATGATTATTATTTAATCTACTATGAAAATGGGCTTTTGGGCTAAATATGAACTAAATGGGCCTATGGCCATATGTGTAATTAATGGGCTTTAAGGTTATGATCAAATGGGCTTTTTAAAGTATGTGTTACACATTGAGTTTATAACTCACCCCTTTTGTGGGATAACTTTTCAGATGGTTCGTAGTGCGATGAATCGGGTCAGCAAGGACTCGTGGTGGCCAATGCTCATATCAAGTATTTTGAAGATTTTCCAATTTAAACTTATTAAATTTTATTACTTAGACTTTATTATGGGTTTGATATTTTTGTAATAAGGCCACTATAAACCTGCTTTTAATTTTTGTGTTTGGATTTTTATTTTGCCATGAACAAATATCTATTAAATAACTAAATGGTTTTTCGATAAATAATTTAAAAAATGTTTTTGTCACTAATATATATATGTTTTAAAGTAATTTCCTTAAATTTGGTTTTCTTTTAATTTATTAATTCCTTCTAAAAATAATGTTTTAAAAGACATAAATTTACTTTACAATTTGATTTCAACCTAAAATGTTAAGTTAATCTGTTTTCTACAAAATCATCAAGTTTTTCTTAAATAAATGAGAGTTTGCTAAAGTTTTACTCGAGGAACATATCAAATCCGGTCAGGCTTTTTGGGCCGGGTTTGGGGTGTTTCATGGATGACCTGGACTTTATGGTGGAGGAGAAGCTGAAGGGGGTCCTGTCTCTTCTTCGAGACGAGGCCTACCAATGGTGGCTCACGGTGAAAGAGGGTGCGGCCGCAGACCTGATTGACTGCGATTTCTTTAAGGAGTCATTCCAGGGAAAGTACATTGGGGCTAGTTATATGGATGCTCAAAGGAAAGCATTCCTGAATTTGGTGCAGGGGAGTAAGTCTGTGGCTGAGTATGAGGCTGAGTTTCTATGCCTGAGTCGTTACGCTCGGGGAATGGTAGCAACGGAGTATGAACAATGCGTTCGGTTTGAGGATGGGCTACGGAATGAGCTAAGGGTTCTAATTGCACCACAACGAGAGAGAATTTTGTGGTTTTGGTGGATAAGGTCAAAATAGCTGAGAAAGTGAAGCGGGTGGAGAGACAGGAGAAGGATAAGGATCGAGGAAGGAGTAAGAGGAGTTTTGGACCCTCTAGAGCAACTGGAAATTTTCAAAAGAGGCCTAGGACTGGTGGGCCAGCTCGTGCTCCATCGGGCCAGAGTCAAGCATGTTCTATATGTGGGAGAACCCATTATGGGGAGTGCAGAGTGAAAACCGGTGGATATTTTAGGTGCGGATCCATAGAACATTTGATGAGGAACCGTCCCTCGATGGATCGTGGGCGATAACGGCCAAAGTTCGATCAAAGCTAGAGAGGTGATCACTGGACCAAGGGGTAGAGGTGCAGCTAGAGGAAGAAATGGATTCAGTCGGGGTCGTAGAGCATCTGGCAGAGGTACAGGTAATACGGATGCAGGGTAGTCGGGTTTAGTTTATGCAGCTCGTCGAAGGGAGGACAGTGACGCACCGGATGTTATAACCAGTACATTTCTTGTTGCTGATAATCCTTTATTTGCCTTAATTGATATTGGGTCAACCCACTCCTATGTTGCATGTTCAGTATCTGAGACTCTAAGTATAGATTATGAGATAACCAATAGGAAGATGACCGTGGTTAGTCTCCTAGGACAATCTAAGGTAGTGGACAAACTATTTAGGGATGTACCTTTAGAGACTCAAGGGGTAGTATTCCCAGCTAATTTAATGGAATTACCGTTTAGAGAGTTTGACCTTTTTTGGGAATGGATTGGTTAACTAAGCATCGTGCCAAGTTGGACTGTGGGAATAAGCGTATGGTGTTGGGTACCCCGGAAGGTGGGGAGGTGGTTGTGTTAGGAGAAAGGAGGAATTACTTGTCCAACGTGGTATCATCCTTAAAAGCTATTAAGATGATTCGGAAGGGATGTAGTGTATATATAGCTTTTATTAGTGTGTTGGATGCTAAGGAGGTGACTGTTAATGAGGTTCGAACAGTCAAGGATTTTGGGGATGTCTTTCTGGAGGAATTGCCAGGATTACCCTCGGATCGCGAGGTGGAATTTGGAATAGACCTACTTTCGGGTACAGCTCCCGTATCCATTGCTCCTTATAAAATGGGGCCGAAGGAGTTGGTGGAGCTCAAGGCTCAGATTTAGGAACTATTGGATCGTGGGTTCATTCGACCGAGTGTGTCTCCATGGGGAGCACCGATCCTATTCGTGAAAAAGAAAGACGGATCCATGCGTATGTGCATGGACTATCGTCAATTGAACAAGTTGACGATCAAAAATAAGTACCCATTACCAAGGATCGACGATCTGTTCGATCAGCTCAAAGGAGCTTCGGTCTTTTCTAAGATTGACCTACGGTCCGGATATCATCAATTAAGGGTTAAAGAAAGAGACATTCATAAGACGACATTTCAGACTTGGTACGGGCATTATGAGTTCTTGGTGATGCTGTTCGAGTTAACGAATGCACCATCGGCCTTTATGGATATGATGAACCGGGTGTTTCAGCCCTATCTTGATCGATTTGTCGTGGTATTTATCGACGATATTCTGGTTTACTCTAGGTCGGAAGAGGAGCATGAAGAACATCTTCGCGTGGTGTTGCAAACTCTGAGGGAGAAGTAGTTGTTTGCAAAGTTCAGTAAGTGTGAGTTCTAGCTGAAGGAAGTGACTTTCTTAGGACATGTGGTTTTACCGAGGAATCGGGTGGACCCTCAAAAGATAGAGGTCAGATTGGATTGGAAACCATCAAGTCTCGTGGCGGAGGTTCAGAGTTTCTTAGGTTTGGTGGGGTATTATCGAAGGTTCGTTGAAGGGTATTCTCTGATAGCGGCTCCTCTAGCTAAGTTGTTGAGGAAGGGAGTATTGTTTGTATAGACCGACAAACAGCAAGAGAGCTTTGAGAAGTTGAAGAGAATCCTGACGGAAGTGCCGGTATTAATACAGTCGGAGGCAGGAAAGGAATTTACCGTCTACTGTGATGCGTCGCACATGGGTTTAGGGTGTGTGCTGATGCAAGAAGGAAAGTTGGTGGCATATGCGTCTCGACAGTTGAGACCGCATGAGTTGAACTACCCTACGCATGACTTGGAGTTGGCGGTGGTAGTGTTTACCTTAAAGATTTGGAGGCACTACTTACCCAAAAAAGTCTGAAGTACCTCCTTACCCAGAAGGAGCTAAATTTGAGACAACGTAGGTGGATCGAGCTCTTAAAGGATTATGATTGTTCGATTGAATACCACCCAGGTAAGGCGAATGTGGTGGCAGATGTGTTAAGCCGTAAGGTAGTATTGGAATTAAGAGCCATGTTCGCTCATCCGAGTTTATTCGATGATGGAAGTCTACTGGTTGAGCTGCAAGCAAAGCCAACATGGGTAAGTCAGGTTAGGGAAAAATAGTTAAGGGATAAAGACCTGAGTGCTCGATTGTTGCGAGTGAGGGATGATGGAATCGAGGACTATAGTCTGGACAATGATAGAGTTCCGTATTGTCATGGGAAGATTTACATGCCTAAAGACAAAGAGTTACGGTAGATGATTCTTTGGGAATCGCATAGTAGCCCTTATGCTATGCATCCTGGAGGAGTCAAGATGTACCGTGATTTGCGAGAGCAATTTTGGTGGCAGTGTCAAGAAAGAGGTAATGTAAATCGAGGAAAATGTTTGATGTGTCGTGAGTCAAAGCCGACCACCAAGTGCCATCGGGATTGTTGCAGCCGGTGAAGATTCCCTAATGGAAATGGAAGAGAATCACAATGGATTTTGTTAGTGGGTTAGCCCTTACACCCAATAAGAAGGATTCGATTTGGGTGATTGTAGATCGGCTAATGAAGTCTACTCACTTCATATCGGTTCGAGTGGACTTTTCTTTATAAAAGCTGGCTAAATTGTAAGTGGCTGAGGTTCTAAGATTGCGTGGTGTGCCGGTGTCGATCATATCAGATAGGGACCCTAGGTTCACGTCACGATTTTGGAAGGCTCTTCATCAAGCAATGGGAACAAGATTAGACTTTAGTATCGCTTTTCACCCACAGACTGATGGTCAGTCCGAGAGGGTAATTCAAATCTTAGAAGATATGCTAGGGGGTTGCATCATCGACTTTAGAGGCAGTTGGGAAGAGTATTTGCCCTTGGCAGAATTTGCATATAATAATAGTTATCAAGCTAGCATTCAGATGGCACTTTATGAAGCGTTATATGGAAGGAGATGTCGTACTCCAACATGTTGGATGAAGTTGGGTGAACGTAAGGTGTTAGATCCCGAATTAGTTTCAAAAACTGATGAGAAAGTGAAGTTAATACAGGCTCGACTTAAGAAAGCATCTGATCGATGAAGTCTTACACGGATCTAAAGCGGAAGGAGGTGGAATTCGTGGTAGAGGATCAAGTCTTCTTGAAGGTATCCCCATGGAAGAAAATAATGAGGTTTGGTTGAAAAGGGAAGTTAAGTCCACGGTTTATTGGGCCTTATCGGGTACTAGAACGTGTGGGCCCAGTGGCTTATCGGTTGGAGTTGCCTTCGGAGATGTCTCGATGCTGAGACGTTATCGATCTAACCGATCGCACATAATGCCAGTAGAAGAGATAGAAGTAAGGCCGGACTTGTCTTTTGAGGAGGAACCAGTACAAATTCTGGATTGAGATGTGAAAGTGTTGAGAAGGAAGTCTGTTCCATTGGTCAAAGTTTTGTGGCGAAATCATGGCATAGAAGAGGCGACGTGGGAGCCAGAAGATGTTATACGATAGCAGTATCCCCATCTCTTTTGATCAGGTAAATTTCGAGGCCGAAATTTATTTTAAGGGGGTAGAACTGTAACATCCTAAATGTGGGCCTGTGCATTTATATGTTGGTTTAACATGAAACACCCCAAACCCGGCCCACGAGCCTTGACCGGATCTGGTATGTTCCCCGGTGTAAACCGTTTCAAATTCTTTTTGTTACTTAGGAAAAACTTGTGTATTTTGAAAGAAAGTTTGTTTTGGGTTGGGCTTGAGTTGAAAACAAGTTTATTTTGTTATTAAAAATCCTTTTGATTTAGGTGACAAAACGTTTGGGCTTTGTATTAAAATAATTTTACTTAATCTTTTAATAAATATAAAGATTGTAGGCTCAATAAATAAAAGTAAAGTAATGTAAAGCTACTACGGCCTTATTACATCAAATAATTTCCCAAAATTAAAACCAAAATAAACTTTAAAATACTTAAAATAAAATAAAAGTCCAAGTCGTAAATTTCTTGCTGTGCATGGTCATCCCTAAGCTTCTGCCGAACCCAGTCCATCACTGATCGTCGCCTGAAAATAGTCCCACAGCGGGGTGAGTCAAATAGACTCAATGTGTAACCAACACTAAGAACTAACATTTCAGGCATGCATTATCATATCACATACATGTTCATATAACATTTAAACAATATGATGCAACCCGAACCCAAACCTATATGCCATCCGCTACACACCACCCGTACCACCCTGCACACCATGGGGACTACTAAGTCAACCCTCCTTCCGCTACACTCCATATTGCGGTCTTAGGTCACCGCATTCGTGGTCTTAGGTCACCACATTCAGATTTCTGTGGTCTTAGGTCACCACATTCAGATTACTGTGGTCTTAGGACACCACATTCAGATATCACGGTCTTAGCTCACCGTGTTTGTGGTCTTAGGTCACCACATTCACTTCCCCAAAAATAAACCCATATGCCCCATATAATAGTAATATGCATAAATATGCCAGAGTTCACATTCTTATTCTTGTTCTCACATTACAATTAACATATTTCATAATCCTAGTAGGAGTAGGAAACGTACCTGAGAACTTTGTACCATAACATGGTACCTTAGCCACTTTCATATTCTTAATATCACATATATTAATTATACGTAGCCATAAAACATATTATGATATAGTGTGAGGTACACACGATACCTTAGCCATATTCTTACACTTTCATATTAACACATTTAATTTAAAACATAGCCATGAACATATTAAAACTTAGAGTAGGGTACACACAGTACCTTAGCCATATTCTTACACTTTCATATTAACACATTTAATTTAAAACATAGCCATGAACATATTAAAACTTAGAGTACGGTACACACCTGATTTGCTTAGCGGTTCACTTAAATCTCGAAAAGCTTGATTTAATGCCTTAGATCTCAATTCCTACATTCGGCCAACCTTAATATATTAGCATAAAGCCTATTCGGCTATAAAACCAAATCCTAGTAGGATTTGTATTCTTAAAACTTACCTTGTTGCCGTTTAGATGATTAATCAAATCCCAAAAACTTGTATTCTACTCCTTTGAAATCGGCTAATCACTAGATTCCTTGAATCGGTTAGTTTTTCAGTTTAAAACACATAATAATAGATCTACTACTAAAATAGGGTCTTGGCTGAATATTCATAGTCACTTACCTTAAGGATTTTAAATCCCGAAATTCACCGAATAACTAGGGAACACGCGCCTATGGTGTACCTTTCGAAAAGAACTTCTCCTTCTTGTAGTTGACTTAAACAAATCCCAAAGATCTCTTCAAAGTTTCGCAACAAGATATTAATGGGGTTAGTCCTAGATTTCGCAAATCTTAAAAGAAAAGGATGAAAATCAAATGATAACTAGTTCTTACCCTTAATACAGAAGTTGACAACCCCTTGTTTGAAGTCTCAAAACTATTCGGCTATGGCCTTGATTTTAGCAAACTTTCGGCTACACAAGATGCATTTTCGGCTTGGCAAAACAATGAAGAAATGAGATATTTGCTAGAGAGAATTGACAGAGAGAGAGTTAGAAGAAAGAATGAATGGCCTCTTTTCCTTTTATAATGAAATTACTAACTTAGAATCCCTTACTTGGCCATCACTCTTCTATTTTGATAGCTTTATCTCTTTAATTAAAAATTAAAGAATAATCCCTCAATTATCTCTTTGAAAATAATCTAAAATAAATCACCATTTATCCACCTATTTAGCCGAGTTTTAAGGAGAATTAAACTCTTCCATTAAGAGTCCCTGTTGCCGTCCATTGCTTCCTTTTTAAGTAATTAAATAAAAATCACTTAAAGTCTTAGCTAGATGCCATCCACCTCTCTGCTCTTTGTAGCAAAATGAAACTTCTTTTATTTGCTTCCTAAGTGACTCGATCCCTGGCCCAAATACACTTGCATGTGGCGCCATTTCCAGAGGCCCTAAGTGGCATCTTCAGGCCACTTTTCCAAGCCTATTTGTGTGTCAAATTTCACATTCTTTTTCCCTTAAGGCCACCTTGCCTTAATTTCCTCTTTTAAACTTTAAAACTCGACATTTCTAAGTCATTTCTAAGTTTCCAAAATTTTCATTTGGCTCTTTAAACTTGACATTTCCTTACATTTCCTAGTTTTTAAATGTTCACTTTCCCTTTTGAATCATTTCTAAATCATTTTCCTAGTTTCCATAAATGTTCATTTTCCTCTTTTGAATCATTTCTAAATCATTTCCTTACATTTCGTGACATTTCCTACATTTCCTTACATTTCCCTACATTTCCTTACATTTCCTTACATTTCCATACATTTCCATACATTTCCATACATTTCCATACATTTCCATACATTTCCATACATTTCCATACATTTCCTTACATTTCCATACATTTCCATACATTTCCATACATTTCCATACATTTCCTTACATTTCCAAGGTTCTAAAAATGCACACCACACATCCATATCATAGTAAACATGCTATTTCATAAGATTAAGCAAAAATGCACACAATGGGATTCGAACCTCTTCCCTCAAAGTACTTCACTTGATGCCATAACCCTTGCACCTTAGGTGGCGTCCTTTGCCACTTTTCCACATCACTTCTTGTTTTTAACTTAAAAACCAATAATTGTCCAAACTTTCTCTTCCATCCTAGGATTTTAAAAACCCTTAATTCATTTCCAAACACTACCAAAACCTACTACTCATGAATTATGCACAAACGCATAACCCCTAATCTAGGATGTTACGTTCTACCCTCCTTAAAAATAATTTCGTCCTCGAAATTACTTACTAACAAATGTACAAGCCTTCTCACCGACTATGCTTACATCACAAGACTCGATCTTAATAGAACCATCATACTTTCCAGCACAATCTCTAAGTTCACGCCCTTAGAACTCATTTCTAACGTCGCGATTTAACTCGCTTAAGAAGTTTTATGTATTAAAAATTATGTTTCACCGATTAACCATGAGGAAGTTTTATGGAAAGAATTTTTAGAAGTGGTTCTTTCAGATTCATACATGCACACAGCCTTTACATTCATACATCCATCAATCAAATATGAACTTTCGCTCATTCGGAGAAATGTTGTAGTTTTCATTGTTGTTGTTTTTCCACTACCCAGGGGTATTTTTGTAATTTGCCCTACAGGAGTATTGTCGTAATTTGTCAAAATAAATTTCCTTGGTGATTTTGTAAATAAGGGTATTTTGGTAATTTTTCATTCCCGGGGTATCTTGGAAAATTTTGAAATCGAGGGTATCTTGGTAATTAACCCGAGTGAATGTGTAAATCTTAACAAATCAAGGATATTTTGGAATTTACAAAACTTGAGGGTTCTTTTTGAGAATTTGTTTTCCAAATTGGTGCTGTTGCAAAAATTTTAAAAATCGTGGGTCGCTCGTAATTTTGTAACTTGGGGTATTTGGTAATTTGCGGTGGTAGGGTAATTTCGTAATAATTTTTTTAAAAATCAGGTATTTTGTCATTTTGCAAATTAGGGTTTTTTAACATTTTATAACATAATGAAATTTTAATAGGAACTGTGGTATCTTGAAAATTTCATAAACCAAGGGCATTTTTGTAATTTTACCACTAGGGGTATTTTAGTAAATTTGTAAATCAAAAATATTTCAGGAAAATTTATAAAAAGAATCTTTTTCAAATCAAGAGGGTAATTTAAAAATTTTAAAACTAGGGTTTCCATAAAAATACGGCTAGTCCCTTTCGGGTTTTAGTTAGGGGTTTAGCCCGTGTATAAGTCCTTTTGGTTAGGGTGAACCGAGGCTACACACCAGGTAGGGTTCAAGTGGAGAGGAGGTGAGTCACGCGGACTGCTTAAATACCAAGCTCCCACTGAAACCAATCCTAGACATGCGTACCATGGTTTCCACACCCTAACTCGGTGACTCAACCACAGGTTTGTTTAATTAGATATTTAAGTCTTATGTTTTTGTTGGGGTATACTAGTCCTAGGGTTCAAGTACTTAATCTCTATTCTACGTTCCATTTCTACCCTTCTACAAATCATAATATAAATCACACAATGGATAGAAGTACTTACCTGGTGGACTACGGGTCGGAGACTTAGTGGGCCATGCCAGAAAAACCTGCTTAATTCACAAAAATTCTTTTTGGGCTTATCTTGGAAAACGTTTTGGGCCTTAAACCCAAGGCCGAGAGATTAAAATTGGGCTCTGATACCAAATTGAAACACCCCAAACTCGGCCCACGAGCCTTGATCGGATCTGGTATGTTCCCCGGTGTAAACCGTTTCAAATTCTTTTTGTTACTTAGGAAAAACTTGTGTATTTTGAAAGAAAGTTTGTTTTGGGTTGGGCTTGAGTTGAAAACAAGTTTATTTTGTTATTAAAAATCCTTTTGATTTAGGTGACAAAACATTTGGGCTTTGTATTAAAATAATTTTACTTAATCTTTTAATAAATATAAAGATTGTAGGCTCAATAAATAAAAGTAAAGTAATGTAACGCTACTACGGCCTTATTACATCAAATAATTTCCCAAAATTAAAACCAAAATAAACTTTAAAATACTTAAAATAAAATAAAAGTCCAAGTCGTAAATTTCTTGCTGTGCATGGTCATCCCTAAGCTTCTGCCGAACCCGGTCCATCACTGATCGTTGCCTGAAAATAGTCCCACAGCGGGGTGAGTCAAACAGACTCAACGTGTAACCAACACTAAGAACTAACATTTCAGGCATGCATTATCATATCACATACATGTTCATATAACATTTAAACAATATGATGCAACCCGAACCCAAACCTATATGCCATCCGCTACACACTACCCGTACCATCCTGCACACCGTGGGGACTACTAAGCCAACCCTCCTTCCGCTACACTCCATATTGCAGTCTTAGGTCACCGCATTCGTGGTCTTAGGTCACCACATTCAGATTTCTGTGGTCTTAGGTCACCACATTCAGATTACTGTGGTCTTAGGACACCACATTCAGATATCACTGTCTTAGCTCACCGTGTTTGTGGTCTTAGGTCACCACATTCACTTCCCCAAAAATAAACCCATATGCCCCATATAATAGTAATATGCATAAATATGCCAGAGTTCACATTCTTATTCTTGTTCTCATGTTACAATTAACATATTTCATAATCCTAGTAGGAGTAGGAAACGTAACTGAGAACTTTGTACCATAACATGGTACCTTAGCCACTTTCATATTCTTAATATCACATATATTAATTATACGTAGCCATAAAACATATTATGATATAGTGGGGTACACACTGTACCCTAGCCATATTCTTACACTTTCATATTAACACATTTAATTTAAAACATAGCCATGAACATATTAACACTTAGAGTAGGGTACACAGTACCTTAGCCATATTCTTACACTTTCATATTAACACATTTAATTTAAAACATAGCCATGAACATATTAAAACTTAGAGTAGGGTACACACCGATTTGCTTAATGGTTCACTTAAATCCCGAAAAGCTTGATCTAATGCCTTAGATCTCAATTCCTACATTCGACCAACCTTAATATATTAGCATAAAGCCTATTCAGCTATAAAACCAAATCCTACTAGGATTTGTAGTCTTAAAACTTACCTTGTTGCCGTTTAGATGATTAATCAAATCCCGAAAACTTGTATTCTACTCCTTTGAAATCGGCTAATCACTAGATTCCTTGAATCGATTAGTTTTTCGGTTTAAAACACATAATAATAGATCTACTACTAAAATAGGGTCTTGGCTGAATATTCATAGTCACTTACCTTAAGGATTTAAAATCCCGAAATTCACCGAATAACTAGGGAACACGCGGCCTATGGTGTATCTTCGGGAAAAGAACTTCTCCTTCTTGTAGTTGACTTAAACAAATCCCGAAAGATCTCTTCAAAGTTTCAGAAATAAGATATTAATGGGGTTAGTCCTAGATTTCAGCAAATCTTAAAAGAAAAAGGATGAAAATCAAATGATAACTAGTTTTTACCCTTAATACAGAAGTCGACAACCCCTTGTTTGAAGTCTCAAAACTATTCGGCTATGGCCTTGATTTTAGCAAACTTTCGGCTACACAAGATGCATTTTCGGCTTGGCAAAACAATGAAGAAAGGAGATATTTGCTAGAGAGAATTCGGCAGAGAGAGAGTTAGAAGAAAGAATGAATGGCCCTCTTTTCCTTTTATAGCCGAAATTAATAACTTAGAATCCCTTACTTGGCCATCACTCTTCTATTTTGATAGCATTATCTCTTTACTTAAAAATTAAAGAATAATCCCTCAATTATCTCTTTGAAAATAATCTAAAATAAATCACCATTTATCCACCTATTTAGCCGAGTTTTAAGGAGAATTAAACTCTTCCATTAAGAGTCCCTGTTGTCAGTCCATTGCTTCCTTTTAAGTAATTAAATAAAATCACTTAAAGTCTTAGCTAGATGTCATCCACCTCTCGCTCTTTGTAGCAAAATAAAACTTCTTTTATTTGCTTCCTAAGTGACTCGATCCCTGGCCCAAATACACTTGCATGTGGCGCCATTTCCAGAGGCCCTAAGTGGCATCTTCAGGCCACTTTTCCAAGCCTGTTTGTGTGTCAAATTTCACATACTTTTTCCCTTAAGGCCACCTTGCCTTAATTTCCTCTTTTAAACTTTAAAACTCGACATTTCTAAGTCATTTCTAAGTTTCCAAAAATTTTCGTTTGGCTCTTTAAACGTGACATTTCCTTACATTTCCTAGTTTCTAGAAATGTTCACTTTCCCCTTTTGAATCATTTCTAAATTATTTTCCTAGTTTCCATAAATGTTGATTTTCCTCTTTTGAATCATTTCTAAATCATTTCCTTACATTTCTAGGACATTTCCCTACATTTCCTTACATTTCCCTACATTTCCTTACATTTCCTTACATTTCCATACATTTCCTTACATTTCCATACATTTCCATACATTTCCATACATTTCCTTACATTTCCATATATTTCCATACATTTCCTTACATTTCCATACATTTCCATACATTTCCTTACATTTCCAAGGTTCTAAAAATGCACACCACACATCCAGTATCATAGTAAACATGCTATTTCATAAGATTAAGCAAAATGCACACAATGGGATTTGAACCTCTTCCTCAAAGTACTTCACTTGATGCCATAACCCTTGCACCTTAGGTGGCGCCCTTGCCACTTTTCCACATCACTTCTTGTTTTTAACTTAAAACCAATAATTTTCCAAAGCTTTCTCTTCCATCCTAGGATTTTAAAAACCCTTAATTCATTTCCAAACACTGCCAAAACCTACTACTCATGAATTATGCACAAACGCATAACCCCTAATCTAGGATGTTACATAACATGTTGGTTCAAGAATTTAAGGATTGGGCTGATACCTTGATTAAATATATGGATTAGAGTTTAATTTAATGTTCTGAGAAGTTTAAGTGATATTTTGGGCTTTAAAAATTGGGTTAGAATGATTAAAAATAGTGTTAGTAGTAATTAAATTTAAATAGTTATGTTTAGTAGCAAGCTGGGCTTGTGGCCCAAAAATTTAGAGTGCTTTGAGTGGGCACTAAGGTGGCGCCACTTAGGGAGGTTATTGGGCCATGTGTAGCCACTTGAGGCCCAAGAGTTGGGGCCAAATTTCGGCATACCAAGGAGGGAGAGTGGGCGGCGCACTTGTTAGCATTTAGGAGTGTTTATTTCTTTTTTTTTTTAGGTGATAAAAAGATGATAATTAGGAGGGAAGAGGTGGTGTAACACCCCAAACCCGGCCTAAACGTTACGACCGGATCTGGCATGTCACATGAAAGGAATGTCTAAAAACTGTGCATTCTTTAAAAGTTTATATTATTTATAGTTGTTGTGAGAAATTGAGTTTAAGTAATTTTGAATAAGAAACGGTTTATTATCATTTTAGGAAAATCCCATATTGATCATTTAATAATAAGCAGTAACCAAATTGAAAGCTGAAACTAAATAAAATACCCAATGCCTTATTACATAACAAAACCAAATTTAAAAGTAAATTAAACCAAAATAGTAATTGAAATAAAACCCGAAAACATAGTGCATGGCCACCTCGAGTCCACCCGGCCCACATCCGTGATCTATGCCTCATCGCAAATGTAAGGGAAAGGGTGAGTCACCGAGACTCAGTGTGTAAATCCCCATCCCGATAATAACAAGGCACTTACACATTTGATATGTCAATATGCAAATCATGCAAACCCCACCTAACCAACCGAACTCCTGTGTTCACCCCTGTGGTCAAAACCACCGTGGTCAAAACCACCGTGACCGTAGTCACAAATCATATAAGTGTGGTCAAAACCATCGTGACCATAGTCACAAATCATATGATGGGGCCAACCCACCGTGTGGTCAAAACCACCGATGACAATCCCGTAATCAATATGTGGGCCAACCCATCGTGGTACCAAACCACCGGACGAGTCACAATAATCCATGTGTGGTCAAAACCACCGGTGACCGTAGTCACAAATAATATCCGTGTGGTCAAAACCACTAGTGGTCAAAACCACTAATACTAGTCACAAATAATAAGGAAAGGGCCAACCCACGGTGTGGTCAAAACCACCGGTGATATCTAAATCATCCTTCCCTCCTCTCATCATACCCATTTTCATGCCATGTTCATCACCATAATAATTGTGTATGCAAGATGACATGTATGCAAATTATATATCAAATATAACGATGAAACGAATTACCATCATAATCAGAATAACAAATACAACATAATCAAACTAATCAACCTCTAAGGGTATAACCGTAATTTTACCTACCAAAGGCATTTTTGTAATTCCACCCTACAGGGGTAGTTCGGTAATTCTACTCGTTACCAATCCATGTAAGCAATGCATCTCAACCATAATTAATCATATGATTAACACATACAACGCTAGTACTACCACGAGAGTACAACGATTATTTTATCGCTTAGGGGTATTTTGGTAATTTTACAAACCAAGGGTATTTCGATAATTTTACAACTCGAGGGTATTTTAGCAATTTTGCAACCCAGGGGTATTTTGATAAATTTACAAACTGGGGGTATTTCGATAATTTAACAAATCGGGGGTATTTCTACAATTTTACAAATCGGGGGTATTTTGGTAATTTTATAAATCGAGGGTATTTTGGTAATTTCGTAAACCAGAGCTATTTTGGTAATTTCATAAACCAGGGGTATTTTGGTAATTTTGTAAACCAGGGCTATTTTGGTAATTTCATAAACTAGGGGTATTTTGGTAATTTCACACCTACAATGGCCTTTTCGAAGTCCTAATGTCGCCCAGAGTGACTCAGCTACCATTTCTGGTCGTACCAGACTATTGGGCCTAAAACTAGATTCCGGCTCATTCGCCCACACGCCGTGTGGCCCACCTAACATACATCTAGCCACGATATAAGTTCCACCTAATCTAGTTCACTATATACTATATCATCATGCAATTTATTCAATTGGGCCCACGGCCCATTAGGCCCACTTCACCCATCGCGACCCAAGTAGCCCCAAATTTCACAAGAATTCTACCGATGGCCTCAACTATCACGTCGAAGCCCCACACGCAAGGCCGCTTCGTCAGTAACTACTATTGCCGTGATCGGCACTTTGGCATTTGCCGCTTCTACGCCTAGAGTAAGAGAGAGTTACACACCGATAGGACTCGGTGCTAAAGCACCGCGATCACTCCCGTGCCCAACGCCCACCAAGGTATGTTAACTCTCCTCCTAGCATGCTCTTTATATAGCTAGCTCTTCACCTTCATTCCTTGTATCTTTCCGATGTGGGATCCTTCACAAGAGAGTTTAAATTCATCCAAACTCTTACCGTCTAATCCATAAAATAAATACTCCCTTGCTCCTCATGAGATTCAACCCAAGCTCTCCCTCACCACTTCACGCTTGCCACTACTAAGCTACAAGCTCTTCTTGTGTCTTAAATCGCATGTAACTAAATATAAACTATGGCCAAATTCTAAGATCCAAGTAAAAGAAAACCAAAATGCAAAAGCCAAGACTTGAACCTTGGACCTCCTTCCTTCCTTGTATGCCACCCCTTGCCTCTTATGTGGCATCACTTTGCCACTACACCACACACTCCACTTGTGTCATTTTTCTTCACATTTTATTCTTAAGGCCTACCGCCAACTTCCGTGGTTTTTTTTCACCTAAAACCAAAATTTCCCCAAAGCCAATATTTGATCCCGGACTTCATGAAGCCTTCTAACCTTCCAAAATCACTTATCTAAAAGGTCCAACTTGCACTTCAGCCGATCTCCTATTCTCCAAAAATTTTAAACGCTACTACGCCTAAGGCCCATTGGGCTCAATTCTCCTAGGCCCAATTTCAGGATGTTACAGATCTACCCTCCTTAAAGTAATTTCGTCCTCGAAATTTCCAACTACTAATAGTCACACGTCCTAACCCACCACACTACACTCTTGCTGCGCACTCTGATCTTAATAAAACTAATATACTTTCTAACTAAATCTTGGAACCCCTTCACATAACCAACTATCTACCACCGAAGCAAACAGATATTTTTCACACATACATATAATTCCTATATCACATCCACACATCGTAGAATAAATACAATCATTCAGCATATAATAGAATATAGTAAAAGGAAACTTATGAATTCAAAGGTTTAGGAGACTCGAAAGTGCCATATTTACGTAAAAGAGATATATATATTTTTCTAAACCATATTTCAACCAAAATTTGAAAACATTTTGAACCCATTCCATAGCCGAAGTTTTTGAACCTAGGCTCGATACCATAATTGTAACACCCCAAACCCGCCTAAACGTTACGATCGGATCGCATGTCACATGAAAAAATGTCTAAAAAGCGTATGCTTGTTAAAAAGCTCGTATTCTTTATAGTTGTTGTGAGAAATTGGGTTTAAGTAATTTTGAATAAGAAACGGTTTATTATCATTTTAGGAAAATCCCATATTGATCATTTAATAATAAGTAGTAACCAAATTGAAAGCTGAAACCAAATAAAATACCCAATGCCTTATTACATAACAAAACCAAATTTAAAAGTAAATTAACCCAAAATAGTAATTGAAATAAAACCCAAAACATAGTGCATGGCCACCTCGAGTCCACCCGGCCCACATCCGCGATCTATGCCTCATCCGCAAATGTAAGGGAAAGGGTGAGTCACCGAGACTCGAAGTGTAAATCCCCATCCCGATAATAACAAGGCACTTACACATTTGATATGTCAATATGCAAATCATGCAAACCCAACCTAACCAACCGAACTCCCGTGTCACCCCGTGTAGTCAAAACCACGTGGTCAAAATGGTGACCGTAGTCACAAATCATATAAGTGTGGTCAAAACCACCGTGACCGTAGTCACAAATCATATGATGGCGCCAACCCACCGTGTGGTCAAAACCAATGATGACAATCCCGTAATCAACATGTAGGGCCAACCCACCGTGGTACCAAACCACCGGACGAGTCACAATAATCCATGTGTGGTCAAAACCACCGTGACCGTAGTCACAATAATATCCGTGGTCAAAACCACCGTGGTCAAAATCACTAATACTAGTCACAAATAATAAGGAAAGCGGGGCCAACCCACGGTGTGGTCAAAACCACGGTGACAGTCTAAATCATCCTTCCCCCTCCTCTCATCATACCCATTTTCATACCATGTTCATCAGTTATAATAATTCGTGTATGCGGTATGACATGTATGCAAATTATATATCAAATATAACGTATGAAATGAATTACCATCATAATCAGAATAACAAATACGACATAATCAAACTAATCAACCTCTAAGGGTATAACCGTAATTTTACCTACCAAACGCATTTTTGTATTTCCACCCTACAGGGGTAGTTCGGTAATTCTACTCGTTACCAATCCATGAAAGCAATGCATCTCAACCATAATCAATCATACGATTAACACATACAACACTAGTACTACCACGAGAGTACAACGATTATTTTATCGCTTAGGGGTATTTTGGTAATTTTACAAACCAGGGGTATTTCGATAATTTTACAACTCGAGGGTATTTTAGCAATTTTGCAACCCAGGGGTATTTTGATAAATTTTCAAACTAGGGGTATTTCGATAATTTAACAAATCGGGGGTATTTCTGTAATTTTGTAAATCAGGGGTATTTTGGTAATTTTGTAAATCGAGGGTATTTTGGTAATTTTGTAAACCAGGGCTATTTTGGTAATTTTATAAACCAAGGGTATTTTGGTAATTTCGTAAACCAGGGCTATTTTGGTAATTTCATAAACTAGGGGTATTTTGATAATTTCACACCTGCAATGGCCTTTTCGAAGGCCTAATGTCGCCCAGAGCGACTCAACTACCATTTCTGGTCGTACTGGACTATTGGGCCTAAATTTAGATTCTGGCTCATTCAGGCCCACACGCTCGTGTGGCCCACCTAACATACATCTAGCCACGTATATAAGTTCCACCTAATCTAGTTCACTATATACTATATCATCATGCAATTTATTCAATTGGGCCCACGGGCCCATTAGGCCCACTTCAGCCCATCGCGACCCAAGTAGCCCCAACCCATAAGAATTCTACTGATGGCCTCAACTATCGCGTCGAAGCCCCACACATGCGCTCGCACGCTCGTGTGGCTACTATTGCTGTGATCGGCATTTTGGCATTTGCCGCTTTACAGCTAGAGTAAAGAGAGAGTTACACACCTGATAGGACTCTGGTGCTAAACCGCGCTGCGACCACTCCTATGCCCAACGCCCACCAAGGTATGTTAACTCTCCTCCTGGCATGCTCTTTATATAGCTAGCTCTTCACCTTCATTCCTTGTATCTTTCCGATGTGGGATCCTTCATCAAGAGAGTTTAAATTCAATCAAACTCTTACCGTCAATCCATAAAATAAATACTCCCTTGCTCCTCATGAGATTCAACCCAAGCTCTCCCTCACCAATTCATGCCGCTTGCCACTAAGCTACAAGCTCCTCTTGTGTGTTAAACTGCATGCAACTAAATATAAACTATGGCCAAATTCTAAGATCCAAGTAAAAGAAAACAAAATGCAAAAGCCAAGACTTGAACCTTGGACCTCCTTCCTTCCTTGTGGCGTCACCCCCTTGCCTCTTATGTGGCGTCACTTTGCCACTACACCACACACTCCACTTATGTCATTTTTCTCCACATTTTATTCTTAAAGCCTACCTGCCAACTTCCGGGGTTTTTTTTCACCTAAAACCAAAATTTCCCCAAAGCCAATATTTGATCCCGGGACTTCATAGAAGCCTTCTAACCTTCCAAAATCACTTATCAAAAAGGTCCAACTTGCACTTCAGCCGATCTCCTGTTCTCCAAAAATTTTAAACGCTACTACGCCTAAGGCCCATTGGGCTCAATTCTCCTAGGCCCAATTTCAGGATGTTACAGGTGGTTCTCAAATGGGCTCTTCTAAAGGTAAGATAAGGATTGGGGTTATTAGGTGAGATGAAGGCTATCAAGAGGAGAGAGTTGGCTGAAACTCAACTACAGGAGGGGGAAATCGGTTTAGTGTAGGCTAGCCAAAATTCTGCTAACCATTCTCTCCATCTTTTTTTTTCTTTGCCAAAATCTCCACTCCATTCTCTCTAAGTTTTCTTTCTTTTCTTTTTCCTGAAATCACATCATAGCCAAAACTCCGTAGTGTTTTTCTCTCCTCGAAAACCCTTTTGAAGGCCGAATACTCTTGGTGCACATATTTTTCCTCTATAGCCAAACCATTAGGAGAGATCTCTGTTTCCCGAAGGTGCACCGTAAGATGAATACTCCTTTGTAATCCGGTGGGTTTCGAGATTTTGTTCTATTCGATTTCACTCTTTCTTTTCCTAAGATCTAACCCGAATCATGTGTACTAATGCCTATTGATTTCCCTCTTTGTCCATAAAAGCTGAATCCTTTCTTGCCAAGATTTGTAGTGTCGAATTGTGAAAAGTCGAAAGTAGGTGGTCAATGGTAGGTTCGGCCGAATGGCCACTTTTCTGTTCTTTTGTTTTCGGCCGAATGACATATAGATGGCTTTCGATCATCGATTTGGTTACTTATTTTTGGTGATGGCCGAATGCAGGAAAGGAGGTGACGAGTTCTCAACGACATTCGGGATTCAATTAACTAGGTAAGAATTCAATTTAAGTGTTATAGTTGTTAAGTAATTAGATTTCATCGTTTAAATGATTTAGTGATTAAGAATGGACTTGAATAACAGTCAGGCAGAAAAGGTTGGATCTGTACAACCAACATCCAAATATAAGAAGCGATCTGTCTCGTTAGTGGGAGATTGGCCATCGGGGTGTAGGCCGATATCGAAGTCAGATCGAGGACCGATGGTGGTGGTCTCGAGTGATAGTAGCATAGATGTAGAGAAAACATTAGTACGAGAATCAGGTGTGTAATACTTCCCCACCATCTAGATCCGATTATTATATATATATATATATGTATTCATAAGTTTTATATGTTACGTTAAAAGCCGAAATCTCAGATTTAAACATCGGACCACCAGGTTAGTAAATAATCTGATTATATGTTACAAGTAAATTGTTGTACATGTTTGCATGGGGTGGGTGATGAAAGGAGGAAGTTATATGTATATGTATATGCGTAGCGGTTTTTACCATGATTTGCTGTAGCGGCTAATGCCGTGATCTATTATAAGGGCTTCGGCCAATATATGTTGATGAGCAGCAGGACTGCCATCTTGGAGTGTAGCGGTGTGGGTTGATTGTAGAAATCCCCAATGGTGTGTTTGGTTGGTACGGGGGCATGTAGCGAATGGAAACCTAGGCATATGGGTTGGGCTTTGCATATTATTTGTTATCCATGTAAATGAAATTATTATTATGTTTTATGATGCCCAAAACTAGTGGTGCATGAGGGTTGCACACTGAGTCTCGTGACTCACCCAATTAAACTAACCTTTCAGGTGACACTTAGCGCATCGGACCGGGCTGGAGTGGAACGCAAGGTGGCCATGCAAAAGAATGTGGATCCGGCGAAAAGTTCCACTTAATAGTTTTTTTTCAAAGTATTTTATGTTATTGATTTAAAATAAGTTGTAATAAGGCCATGGGCCATTAGTTTGCATTTTAGTTTTATTATGGGCCTTTATTATTTATTCTCATTTTAATTTCTTTCAAAGACATGTAATTGAGTTTTGGGTTTTGATTATTAAGGTACATTTTATATAATTCTCATTTGGGCTTTCTGTCGACACGATTGGTTTTACAAAAAATTTTCTTAGTGACATATCAGATCCGGTTGTAGTGTTTGGGCCGGGTTTGGGGTGTTACAAATAATGCCAGTAGGTATAACAAGAGCCACTCAAAGCCAATTACAGTAAATCAGCCAAGGATGGTAGTTACCAGCAATCAGGTTTCCCCAAGGCAAAACTTTAAAAAGCTCCAATTTACGCCAATCCCCATGACGTATAATGAGCTATATCAAAGTTTGTTCGATGCACACATGGTGTCTCCATTTTATCTGAAACCATTTCAACCTCCGTTCCCAAAATGGTATAACGAGAATGCCCAATGTGAATACCACACGGGAATAAAGGGTCACTCAATCAAAAACTGGAATACGTTTAAAAAGTTGCTCGAAAGGTTCATTAAAATGAGAATTGTGAAGTTCGACGATTCATTAAAACCTGATCACTTTAACGAGGTAGTGAACGTGGTAATTGAAGGAGGAGACAAGAAAGCTTCCAAACCCTTGTGTACTTGGGAGTGTTTTGAATAATGAGACTGTGGAAGAAATCCCTGTACTTTTAGGGCTAATCTAGAGTAATGTTCAAAACATGCTTGTTGTCTTAAGCCTAGAGGCAACAAGAACCCTTTTGTGAAATAGGCTTATGTTCAAAATTTTATTTCAATAAAATGCATCTTTTTTTTAGAACATATTCTTTTATTCTTTCTATTTCATACTGTACATTCTTTCATTTTATTAGAATATTCTTTCATTATTCATTCATCACCATACAAATAACTATCCTTAGAATCATTTATTCTTTGGATTTCTTGTCTTCATACCTGGGTCTCCAGATATCAACAATGTGAGCAATGCTGCTACTGGCTCCCTTTTTGAATAAGATATAGGTTTAGGGGATTTAAGGACTTTGAAGATGATAGAGATTTTACCTATCTTCTGACTTGTTAAAAATGATGAAAAATAGATCTTACTTTACATAGGGTCAATGGATATTGCGAGCTTAGGAAAGGAATGAAGATCGAAGCCTAGCTCACCATAGAAATAAGGCGAGATATTATTGAGTTATTTTCTAGAATTCAAAGATATATTCGCACGATCATATCAGGACATGCCTGCACTAATAAGACCAGGGTTGAACAAGAGGATGGGGCACTGTTGGTCTACCATGGAAGGGGATTGCATCAGTTATACCTCAAATACTGAATTAAAAAAGACGAGATTTATGTGACTCTTCTATTTTCTTCACAGACTTTTCTATATGTGGGGCATGGATATTGTGAGTCCAATCTCGTCAAATGCTTCAAGTTGTCATCTATTTACCGTCATGGTCATTGTTTACTTCGCTAATAGGGTGGAAGTAGCTTCATATGTCAATGTTACAAAGCCAATAACCATCAAATCGTAAAAAAAGGAGGATTAGATGCTAGCAGAATGCCATAAAGGATCACATTTAAATAACTGTACAAAGTCAAAGTTTACAGTTTGTTCAAAGATCAAGCAAAGATATCATCCATGACAAAAAAAGTTGCCAAAAGGAAAAAATACAAAAGAAAAAAACAAAAATTATGAAAGGTGACTTAGACTTGTAAATATTGGCATAAGAAGCTACCGTTACCTTCTGTCTTATTGAACATCGGCCAGAACCTTCACTGGGGGCAACATCTTATCCATGGTTTAAGGAATTGAAGCATTTTGCCAATTGGACCTAATTGAAGAAAAGGTTAAAAGCTATTCAGCACGGCCAGATTGATGCAAGCTTACGTTAAAGAAGTTCATCTTAAGGAATTCCACGAAGAAACCTGATGTTGAAAAATATTTTTTCTCTACAAAATGATTTTAGAGGAAAGCATATGTCAAACTGGGAAGGACTTATGTAGGGCTTGCATTGATATTGACTGAGATGGATGGTGAAGACTTGCCCAATCTAGTGAATTCAGGTTTAGTCAAGAGATATTTTACCTAAAAGAGGAAAGAACAAGGTGAAAACCCATAAAGGGTGCATTGAATAAAAAAAGAAGAGGCCGAGGTGAAAACCCACAAAGGGCACTTTGAGACCAAAAGGGCTTTGAGCTGAAAAGCCGAAAAGGGCAGCTCAAATTTTGATCAAAAGAGGGGCACATAGTAGTCTTTCTATATTTGAATTAACAATGAAGAAGTATGTTACGTCTTGGAGCATTGATAGAGTACTCCAGATCCCCTAAACACATATTGAGTTTAAAATGGTCCTCAAGAGATCGGACCAGAGAAGCTCAGACTGCAATATCTAGGGCACTTAGTTTCCCATTTTACCCATTTTAAATCTTTGAAACACCCCAATTAATTTTCTTTTATAGCCTTTGCTATATTTACTTTATCTTTTCAGGATATACCAATCAGTTTTCATTTATTGTCTTGGTTATCTTTGATTAGCTTATTTGTTTTGAGCTATGCTCCTGATTAATTTCTTTCTTGTCCATTATTATAATCTTTTTCAAGAATTTTATATTGAAATAACGATTAAGGGACTAATAATACTTTCATAAAAGGAGTTTCACATATTACTCTAGAAGCTTCTAAATAATATGAGGAATTTGAAACATTACTATTGTTTAGAACTCACCAAGCCTAAGGGTTGGAAACGTTGAAAAATGATTATCCCTTCAGATTCTTATTGGATAAGACAATTTCGTTGGTGATACCACATCGGCAAATGACGAACAAGATCAATCCAAATGTAAAAGGGGATCATTTTTGGGATACCCTGCATTCATTGAAAATTTGAGACACATACATTTGGTTATTACACCCAGGGAATGGTGTAACAGATCAAATTGATTGAAAGTGATACAAGTTCTGCACCTCTGAGTGGTAACAGAAGGGTGGAAGAAACCAAATGTTATTTCCCTGAAGTTGTAGTGGGAAGTACCAACTTCATGTTTCAAGATCCAAGCAGGGCTGACTCAGAAATTACATTGGGGCAAGCTGGTTGAGCAGAACATGATTGATGAACAAAAATGAAGAACAAATGAGTGATAATACCTAGAATAGGAATCATACTCATAACATTTTTTGCATCATAGCAGAATTTCATTAGGAGCATTTGATTCATTCCAATCGTTGCATCCTAATCCTTTAAAAGGAATCATTTTCATGACATGTTACATTCATGTCACTCATAACACATGTAGCTAGAAGCATTTGATCATAGCATCTTAGTCATGTGACATAGACATATGGAACCGAGTCTACAAGACATGTCCTTCGGTGGACGGTGTAGCAATATCAGTGAGTTTGTAGATCTTATCTTCCTGAAGTTGTAGGAAATAGATCAAAGACCCTTTAGTCTTATCTCCCTGAAGTTGTAGCGGAGTAGATTGAAGATAGAAGATCTTATCTTTCTGAATTGTAGGAAGTAGGTCGAAGACACTTTCAGATCTTATCTTCCTAAAGTTGTAGGAAGTAGATCGAAGACAATAGATCTTATCTTCCTGAAGTTGTAGGAAGCAGATCGAAGACGACATATTTTATCTTCCTGAAGTTGTAGGAAGTAGATCGAGGACAACAAATCTTATCTTCCTAAAGTTGTAGGAAGTAGATCGAAGACAACAGATCTTATCTTCCTGAATTTGTAGGAAGGAGAACAAAGATGACATATTTTATCTTCCTGAAGTTGTAGGAAGTAGATCAAGGACAATAGATCTTATCTTCCTGAAGTTGTAGGAAGCAAATCGAGGACAACAAATCTTATCTCCCTGAAGTTGTAGCGGAGTAGATTGAAGATAGAAGATCTTATCTTTCTGAAGTTGTAGGAAGTAGATCGAAGACACTTTCAGATCTTATCTTCCTGAAGTTGTAGGAAGTAGATCAAAGACATCAGATCTTATCTTCCTGAAGTTGTAGGAAATAGATCGAAGACCCTTTCAGTCTTATCTCCCTGAAGTTGTAGCGGAGTAGATTGAAGATAGAAGATCTCATCTTCCTGAAGTTGTAGGAAGCAGATCGAAGACCCTTTCAGTCTTATCTCCCTGAAGTTGTAGTAGAGTAGATTGAAGATAGAAGATCTCATCTTTCTGAATATGAAGCATATCAAAAGACACTTTCAGCTTTGTCTCCCTGAAGTCGCAATGGAATAGACTAAAGATAGTAGATCTTATCTTCCTAAAGTTGTAAGGAATGAATCAAAGACATTAAACTGGCATTTCCCTAAGTTTGTAGTAGAGCAGATCACAGATAGTGGACACTGCCTTCCTGAAGTTACAGTGAAGCAAATTGAAGCCATCAAACTCATTGAAACCAAGGTGAATTTCCAATATCCGTTCAAGTTGCAGTGGAGTTAGAGCCATTTGAAGAAGGCAAGGATCAAGAAGTCGAGGCTTGGCCAAGACCGGTCAAAATTGGTCCTTTTATAGTCTTTGCTCTATTCTCGTTACACGATAATGAGCAAAGAGGGGCAGCTGTAAGAGCCCAATTTTGACCGGGCTAAAATAAACAAGAATAAAAAATAAAAAATAATGTCCAGTCCATTTACAATAAACGAGCCTGAAGCTTGAATCCAATACCCTAAACAAAACTACCCAGCAAACTCAATACCCGAGCCCAATACCACACTAGAGCCCAAAACCCCAATTACACCCAACAGATCTTAACCCAAATTTAACTAACCCCTAAATAGACCATAACCAAAGTCGTATAGCCCAAAAGGCCCAAAAAACCAATCGAGCCTCATAAACCTAGGGTTTCTGGAGAAACCAAAGGCGCCGCAGGAGTCATCCCAAACGTCATGCCGCAATCGCTGGAGCCCAATCGTCGCACCCATGCCAGGCTTTTGGTCGTGCCATGATCCGCGCACGAGTCACGCCGCAGTCGCCACCAGTATCTTCGCCCGACCTGAAAAGGAAACAAATCACAGCAAAAAAAGGCAAAAACAGAGATTTATTTCCTTTTTGTTTTTCATTTTTGGGTTATTAAAACCCCTAGATTAAACTTGTAAAAGGGGGGGATACAAGCAAGAATTCAGAGAATACAAAAAAATAGGAAAAAAAAAAAGCAAACCTTTCGCAATATAGAGGTGACTTTATTCTCTCATTCTTTTTATTTTTTTTTCGTGCACGTACATATTTATAAAAAAAATACAAAAAAAAAACAGAGAAAAGGGAGTTTTACCTTTTGATTCGCACTTGAAAAATGACGTTTCGGCCTCCGGCCACCGGCCATGGAGGCGTGTGGAGCACGTAGCTCCGAGATCTGGTGACCCATTAGGAACTGAAGGGAGAGGATTCCAGAGAAACTTTTCTAATTTTTTTTAAACGCAGTTTCAAAATGGGTTTTCAGCCATTTTTTTCACTTGTATAATAATATAAAAACGGCGCCGTTTTAGCTTAATCAGATAAGCACAAAACGACGTCGTTTGAGGCAAAGGATCCGCGTGTTGACCCGATAACCCGAACAGGATCCGCGGGTTTTCAAAAAGTGGGAAATTTATCCTTTTGGTCCCTCCGCATTATTTTTTTATAATTAAGTCCTTTTATTTTATTTTATTTATAATTTAACCCTTTTATATTTATTCTTTATTATTATTTGATCCAGGTTTCTTTATTTATTTTTCAAACTTTTTTATTCTTTTAAATTAGTCTAATACTATATTGAAACATTTTATTATGATAAAATTTTAATTATTTGTACATTAATCTATTAATAGTATAAATTTATATATATATTTTACTAATTTTACATTTAATTATTATATATATTATTTTACTTGTTTAATAATTTATATGTATTATATATATATATATATTCTTTTTATATTATTTATTATATCATATTTTGTATATTATATAGTGTTATGTTATATTATACATATTATTTCTAAAACTTCATTTTGTATAGAATTCATTTATATTAACTAAGCTATTTTATTTATATTGTTTATATTATGTATATGATTTTATAATTAATGTACTACATATATACATATATTTTCATTATTTATTATTTTATTTAGCTCAAAATTATTTTCATTACATATTATTTTATATATTAAATACTATATCATATGTTTTTTAAAATTTTTTATTACATAGTATTATATTATATCATATATTTTTAATTCTATTTTTGTATAAAATTTATTTATATTTTATAACATGTTTCACATATATTACTTATATTATATTTTTGAAAATATCTTTATTCAAAATTATTATATATATTATTAGGTATTATCTTTTATATGTATTAAATTATAGACTTATTATAATATTTATTTGGTATTCTTTTATTGTTTTGTATATATTGTTTTATATATTTTATTTGTCCATACAATGCCCTTTTATTTATTTATTATTTTATGATTACTATAGTATAGTTATTTTTAGTTGTGTTTAATATTATTAAATGCTAATGTCTCATAATTGTTTTTAATATTTGTGTATGATAGTTTATAAATGCGATATTGTTACATAGATTATTGTTCAAAATAAAAATAAATTTTTACAAGCTTACTATATTTTAAAATAAGGCAATGTTTTGTAATTAAAAATTCGGGAAATAGTGCCCTAACGTACTGGGTTGCGATTTTTCGTTTGGCTAAATAACTAAATATCCTTTTAAAAGTTTTATAAATCGTACTGGAGGTGATGTTTATATTCCTTTGGAACAAAGAAATCTCAAGCTGTAATTTAAATAGCTTGTAGGTTTTTTTTTTTAAAGAAATCATATTTAAATTTCAAACATTTGGATATGATTTTACCAATTAAGTACCAACTTTTGGGCGTTATGAGGGTGCTAACCCTTTCTCATACATAACCGACTCCCGAACCCGTTTTCTTATTTTTGTGGACCAAAATGTTTTAAAATAAAATATTTTGTAAGATGATCCAATCACACCTAAATAAATAGGATTGGTGGTGGCTCCTATTTCCGTTTTCTTAAAGTCGACCCTATTTTTCTAAAATTATTAAAATGGTTTCGACAAATTATGATACTAGTTTGTATGCCAAAATAATGGTGATGAAAATACAAATAATAATACCAAAGTTATAAATAAAATACTAATAAAATAAAAACAAAATAAACAAATAAAATAAGAGAAAATAACAGAAAACAATAGCAAAATGGAAGTCAATAGTGAACTAATAAATCCATAAATATTATATAGCATAATAAAAATAATAAAATAATGATAACAGTAACATGAACACAATAATAATAAAAATAAAAGATATTAATAAACAAATAGTAAAGATAAAATAATATTAGTAATAATAGAAGTAATAGAAGTGTTAATAAAAGTAGTAGTAAAATAAAAATAATAACGTAATTGTAATAATATTTAAAATTAATGGTAATAATAATAAGAAATAATAGTGGTAAAAAATAAAAATAAAAATAAAATAAAAATATTAATAATATCAATAATAATAATAATGATATTAACAATAATAGTGGTAATAACGAGACAATAAAAAATATTATAAATTTTAAAACAAAAACATATACACTTGTGTAATAATATAAAATAAATAATATACAATAAACTAGAATAACTTAACAAAAAAACCTAAACTGAAATGAATTTTAAACTTAAATAAAGTTGAACATACATAAAATATAAAAGATAACACACAATAAGTAGAAAATAAATAAAATAAAATAACCTAATGAAATTAATCAAGATAATAAAATAATAAAAAATAAAAGAAAATAAAAAAAATAAAAGAGTTAAATGAGACTGAATTAAAACACGCATCGTATCCCAGGAATTAATTGGGCAATTATACCCTTATCACCAAAACGGCGTCATTCGGATATCTACCACTAAATGGCTTAAGGACTAGATCGAAACAGAAAGGAAATTTTAGGCCAAAATCAAAAGTGAAGGAGGAGCGCATCGGGACAGGTCGCAAAAGCGAAAGGGTCTATTGAACGAGCCTTGACCGGATCTCGGTATGTTCTGTAAACCGCTTCAAATTTGAACATCCTAGATTAGGGGTTGTGCGCTTGGGCATAACTCAAGTGTTAATAGGCTTTAAGTGTGGTTGGTGATGTTTTAAAGGTTTTAAAACTCTAGGATTAAAAGGGGATGCAAAAGGGAAATTAAGGCAAGGAGAAAAAGTATGTGAAATTTGACACACAAACAAAGCTTGGAAAAGTGGCCTCAAGATGCCACTTAGGGCCTCCGGAAATGGCGCCACATGTAAGGGTGTTGGGCCCGAGGGACGAATGGACCGGATCCGTAGTAACCCGCAATAGCGAAAAAGTTTGTTGTGGGTTGGGCTCGGTCTATTGTCCAAATTGTTTTAAATAAAATTTACTTAATCTTTAAATAACATAAATTGTAACATAGTAATTAAAACAATAATAAAATAATCAACACCAAAATAGAAAAAATATTAAAATTAAATAAAGTCCCAAACCCGCCCACGAGCCTTGCACACAATACTATCATTCAATAAATCGCATTCATGATCATCAAGTATGTTGCAACCCAAACCCAAAACCTATAAGCCATCCGTAAACTCGCACACCGTGGGGCTACTTCAAACTCTCCACGTTGTGTCATTAGACACTATTGTAACCGGGTTACCAAAAATTTCGCAATGTGAACATCCTAGATTATCGAAGTAGGGTTGTGCTTTTTGTCACATTGGAGCATAACTCAAGTGTTAATAGGCTTTAATTTGATTCATCCTTTATTACTTAGTGGTTGGTGATGTTTTGAAAGGTTTTTTAAAACTCTAGGATTCAAAAGGGGATGCATTGGAAACTTTTTGAAATTTTAAGTTAAAAGGGAAATTAAGGCAAGGTGGCCTTGAGAGATTGCAAAAAGTACTTGATGAAAATCGGCTATGACACAGAAGAGAGGAATAATAGGCTTAGAAGGAAATCGGCTAGGAGGCTAAAAGAAAAGAAGAAAAGAATGGATGCTCAAGAAGAATATTTGGCAGAGGAAAGAGAGAGGGAGAATGAATAATGAATGGCCCTAGTCTCATCCTTTTATAGCCAAAATTACTAGGCCAAGAATCCTTTACTTGGCCACCACTCTTATGTGAATAAAACTCCTTTATTTATCTCTTATTATTCACATATTTATGTGAATAAAACTCCTTTATTTATCTCTTATTATTCACATATTTATGTGAATAAAACTCCTTTATTTATCTCTTATTATTCACATATTTATGTGAATAAAACTCCTTTATTTTCTCTTATTATTCACATATTTATGTGAATAAAACTCTTCATTTTCTAGAAACCCATGTCATTCCACCTCCTTTCTTCCGGAAGCAAAAATAAAGCCTTCATTATTTGCTTCCTAGATGACTCAAACTCAGCCCAAAACCTCTTGTATTTGGGCCATTTCCTAAGACCTTAGGTGGCATCTTCAGCCACATTTCCAAGTTTGTTATTGGGGCAAATGTCATGTCTTGTATATTTTAGGGTCACTTGGCCCTAAGTTCCCTTTGGCTCTAAAATTGACATTCCGGGGTCAATTTTAAGTTTCTAAAATTTTCATGGACTCAGATTTTCCGTGTTTCCAAAATGTTTAGTTTCCTATTTTGGCTTGGTTTCCAAAATGTTTAGTTTCCTCTTTGGCTTGGTTTCCAAAATGTTCACTTTCCTAATTTACTTTGTTTCCAAAATGGTCACTTTCCTATTTTAGTTTAGTTTCCAAAACTTAACATTTCTAAAGCATTTTTACATTTCCATACATCTCCTTACATTTCCACTCATTTCCATACATTTCCATACATTTCCTTTCATTTCCATATATTTCCATACATTCCCATACATTTCCATACATTTCCTTATATTTCCATACATTCCCATACATTTCCATACATTTCTTACATTTCCATACATTCCCATACATTTCCATATATTTCCTTACATTTCCTTTCATTTCCTTACATTTCCTTTCATTTCCTTTCATTTCCTTTCATTTCCTTTCATTTCCTTACATTTTCCTTACTTTTCCTTACATTTCCTACATTTCCTTACATTTCCTTACATTTCCTTTCATTTTCTTTCATCTTAGGGTTCTTGAAACTCTTTGAACACATCCAACACACCATCGATCCCACTATCTCATGAATTATGCACGAAGCATAACCCCTAATCTAGGAGTCACATGGGAAGCAAATAAAAGAAGTTTTATTTTTGCTTCAAGCCTGAGGTGGACGGCAACAAGGCTCTTAAAAGGGAGTTTTGTTCTCTTTAAAATTCGGCTAAATAGGATAAATGATGATTTATCTTAAGTATTTTAAAGAGATAAATAAGGGATTTATTTATCATTATTCCCATGAGATAAAGGTTGGATTAAACTCTTTTATTTTATGATAATTAAAGGATAAAGCTATCAAATAGAAGAGTGGTGGCCAAGTAAGGGATTCCTTAGATTATAATTTCATCTATAAAAGGAAGGAAGGAGGGCTACTCATTAATTTTCTTCCTTCTCTTCTCTCTCTGCCGAAATTCTTAGGGTTCTCTTCTCTTCTCTTCTCTTTTCTTTTATCTAGCCGAATTCCCTAGCCTCCTCTCTCTTTTATTCAAAACCAAAAACACAATCCAAACTAGCCAAATTCTTCAGAGCACCAAAAGTCGAAATTCTGCCAAAGCTGAATCTTTGTTGTGACAGAAGGGTGTTGCCGATTTCATCCAAAAAGGTAAGATAAACTATTATTTGATTTTCAATCTCTCTTTAGCTGAAATATAGGAATCTAACTCCTTTAGAATTTTATGGCCGAAATTTGGAAGGTTTTCTTCGGGATCTAGTAGTTGTCGACTACAAGGAGGGGTTTCGGGATTTAGATCCGTAAGGTAAGGTAGTAGTGATTTTCGGCCATAGGCCATTTTGGTATATAATGTTAGCCGATTCTGACTTAGGTGGTGTAGGAATGAGTTCTACAATCGCAAAGGTGCAAATCGTTAGACGTGGGTTTCGGGATTTAGTCAATTGTGCTAATCAGGAGCGTAGTTATCACACTATTCTCCTGTTATTTGTTTGTTTTTATGTATGTATGTTTATGATGTGTATGTTAGCCGGAAATAATGGCTAAGACGATGGATAACCGTAGTGGGTAATCAATTAATCAGGTCAGTGCTCTATTTTGCCTATGATATATGTGTGATATTTGTGGTGAGCATGTGATGAATACCTACTCTAAATGTTAATCTGACATGATACACATATATGCATGGGACTTGGGATGTGAAAATCGAAGGAAAGGGTGTACATTATGTACGTGGTCTAATGTTAGCCTTGTGCTACATTAGCACTTGATGTTAGCTATGTGCTTCATCAAGGGAGGTGCTGGCTAGGTGCCACATCTCGGCGGTTGATGGTTGTGTGCATCACCGTAGACTGATTGATATGTGGGATCACTTAGGTGATCGGTGGCTCAGCCACGGCCTTGAGCAGCAAGTCTGCTAAGGTAAGATATGTGGATCATTATGTGATCGGTGGTGGATTAGCCACGGCCTTGAGAAGGGGTCCGCCAAGGTAGGTGTAATGGATGGACCCTAGGTTGGGATGGGCTTCATAATTGCATTTTATGTGTATGGACTGTGTGGATATGGGCCAAGCCCATATGTGGAGATATGTGAAATGACTATACACTAAGTCGGTTTGACTCACCCAATATTTTAAACCTTTCAGGTGATGCGTAAAGCTTGGACCTGGTTGGAGTAGGTACAAAGGTGGCCATGCAGAAGTAGATTTTCATGCAGAAAGATATTTATAATTAATTAAGCATTTATATCTTTAGTACTTTGATTATTCAATTATTGTAATAAGGCCCCTAAAAGTATTTAAAGTCTGTTTAAGTGTTTCTCATTAAGTTTATTATTGTGTTTTATTATGGATTGACAATTGAGGAATTATTTGCAAACGATTTTTATTTAAATCTATATATACTAAAGTTTTAATCCGAATATTTTTATAAACACCACACCTTACTTAAGAATTTTAATGAACACTATTTTCTAAACTTAACAAAATTTTCGTGTTTTATCCTTAAGTTCAAATTTGTTTCAAACGTTTTCCGCAGTGGCATTTCAAATTCAGTCGTAGTGAATGGGCCGGGTTTGGGGTGTTACAAATTCTTTTCTTACTTAGGAAAAACTTGTGTGATTTGGAAGAAAGATCGTTTTGGGTTGGGCTTGAGATGAAAACAATTTTATTTCATTATTAAAAATCCTTTACTTCAAGTGACAAAATGTTTGGGCTTTGTTTTAAAAATATATTTACTTAATCTTTTAATAAGTAAAAGTTTGTATGCTTAATAAATAAAAGCAGAATAAAATAAAATAATTCTACTAAGGCCTTATTACATCAAATAATTCCCACATTTAAATTCAAAATACTTAAAATAAAATAGTCCAAATAAAAGAAATCTAAACTTCACATGGCCTCCACTAATCATCTGTGGCCGGTCCATCACCGGTCGTCACCGAAAAGTAATCCTACAACGGGTGAGTCAGCAGACTCAATGTGTAACCAACACTAAAATTTAATATTTCAGGCATACAATATCATTCATGTTCATAAAGCATTTAAACAATATGATGCAACCCAACCCAAACCTATATGCCATCCGCTACACACCACCCGTACCATCTTGCACACCGTGGGGACTACTAAGTCAACCTCCATCCGCCACACACCATCGAAGGCGATCGCTCTGTCGACGTGCTCATCGCCTCTTATAAAATTCGTGGTCTTAGGTCACCACATTTAGAATTCGTGGTCTTAGGTCACCACATTCAGTTTTACGTGGTCTTAGGTCACCACATTCAGTTTTTGTGGTCTTAGGTCACCACATTCAGATTTCGTGGTCTTAGGTCACCACATTAACTTCCCTTTTCATATAACCCATATGCCTCATATTTTATACACAATATGCAAAATCATGCCTTAATTCACATTCTTATCACTTTTCACATGTTAAAATAACATCTATTCATATTCCTAGTAGGAGTAGGAAACATACCTTAGTACTTTGTACCATAGTATGGTACCTTAGCCATATTTACATTCTTATAAACATACACATTTAATTTAAAACATAGCCATGAACATATTAAAACTTAGGGTAGGGTACACACCTGATTCGCTTAACGATTTCACTTGAAATCCCAAATTTTCGATCTTAGATCTTTAACTCCCTACATTTGGCCCATATTAAATATTTAATGAAAAACTCATTCACCATAAAACCAAATCCTAGTAGGATTTGTACACTAAGACTTACCTTGTGGATTTTAAATCTCGAAATTCACCGAATAACTAGGGAACACGCGACCTATGGTGTACCTTCGGGAAAAGAACTTCTCCTTCCTTGTAGTCGACACTTAGTAAACCCCAAAAGATCTCTTCAAAGTTTCGGCAACAAGATATTAATGGGGTTAGTCCTAGATTTCGGCAAATCTTAAAAGAAAAAGGATGAAAATCGAATGATAACTAGTTTTTACCCTTAATACAGAAGTCGACAACCCCTTGTTTGAAGTCTCAAAACTATTCGGCTATGGCCTTGATTTTAGCAAACTTTTGGCTTTTGGAAGATTATGAAAGAAGAAGAGAAAAGAGTTTGAGCAATTTGGTAATGAAGTTTCGGCTACACAAGGTGTATTTTTGGCTTGGCAAAATAATGAAGAAAGGAGATATTTGCTAGAGAGAATTTGGCAGAGAGAGAGAGAGTTATAAGAAAGAATGAATGACCCTCTTTTCCTTTTATAGCCAAATTACTAACTTAGAATCCCTTACTTGGCCATCACTCTTCTATTTTGATAGCTTTATCTCTTTAATTAAAATTAAAGAATAATCCTCAATTATCTCTTTGAAAATAATCTAAAATAAATCATCATTTATCCACCTATTTAGCCGAAGTTTTAAGGAGAATTAAACTCTTCCCTTTAGAGTCCCTATTGTCAGTCCATTGCTTCCTCTTTAAGTAATTAAATAAAAATCACTTAAAGTCTTAGCTAGATGCCGTCCACCCCTTCCCTTGATGAGCTGAATTTGAACTTATTCAATTGGACTCCTTGTGGCCATACAAGGCCCAAATTATCCACCTAAGTGGCGCCTCCCTATGATTAGTTTAGCTTTAATAATGAATTGGGCATAAGCCTAATTCGGATCTAAAAACACTCTCGTAAATGCTCTCTTGTCTGCTCGAACCTAAGCTTGCACACATGTTGGTGGCGTCATTTCTTGGGCTTTAAGTGGTGCCTCCTTGTCACTTTTCCAAGCCCTTTTTGTGTTAAATTTCTTCTATTAATTTTCTTAAGGCCACCTTGCCTTAAAACTTATCATTTCTAAGACATTTCCTTACATTTCCAAGTTTCCAAAATGTTCGTTTCCCTCCTTTAAACTTATCATTTCTAAAGCATTTCCTTACATTTCCGTGACATTTCCTACATTTCCTTACATTTCTACATTTTCTTACATTTCCATACATATCCATACATTTCCATACATTTCCTTACATTTCCATACATTTCCTTACATACATTTCATACATTTCCTTACATTTCCAAGGTTCTAAAATGCACACCACATATCACAATAAACATGCTATTTCATAAAATTAAGCAAAATGCACACAATGGGATTGAACCTCTTCCCTCAAAGTACTTCACTTGATGCCATAACCCTTCCACCTTAGGTGGCATCCCTTGCCACTTTTCCACATCACTTCTTGTTTTTAACTTAAAACCAATAATTGTCCAAAGCTTTTCTTCCATCCTAGGATTTTAAAACCCTTAATTCACTTCCAAACACTCCCAAAACCTACTACTCATGAATTATGCACAAACGATAACCCCTAATCTAGGATGTTACGCTTCTACCTCCTTAAAATAATTTCATCCTCGAAATTACTTACTAACAACGTGTAATCCTTCTCACCGCACTTATGCTTACGCCAAGACTCGATCTTAATAGAACCATCATACTTTCCGTGCACAATCTCTAAGTTCACGCCCCTCGAACTCATTTCTAACGTCGCGATTTAATCGATTAAGAAGTTTTATGTATTAAAAATTTTGTTTCACCGATTAACCGCGAAGAAGTTTTATGGAAAGAATTTTTTTAGAAGTGGTTCTTTCAGATTCATACATGCACACAGCCTTTACATTCATACATCCATCAATCAATTATGAACTTTCGCTCATTCAAAGAAATGTTGTAGTTTTCATTGTTGTTGTTTTTCCACTACCGTGGGTATTTTTGTAATTTGTCCTCTGGGTATTTTTGTAATTTATCGAAACAAGGTTCCTTGGTGTTTTTGTCAATGAGGGTATCTTGGAAAGTTTGCATTCGTGGGTATTTTGGAAAATCTTAAAATCGAGGGTATTTTGGTAATTAACCGGGTGAATTTGTAAATCTTAATAAATCACGGATATTTTGGAATTTACAAAACTTGAGGTTATTTTTGAGAATTTGTTTTCCAAATCGGTGTTGTTGCAAAAATTTTGAAGATCGGGGTCGTTCGGTAATTTTGTAACTCGTGGGTATTTTGGGTAATTTGCGTGGTAGGGGTAATTTCGTAATCTTTTCTAAAATCGTGGTATTTTGTCATTTTGCAAATTAGGGTTTTGAATAACGAATGAAATTTTGATAGAACTGTGAGTATTTTGAAAATTTCATAAACTAAGGGCATTTTGTAATTTTACCATTGTGGTATTTTGTAATTTTATAAATCAAATATTTCAAGAAAATTTTATAAAATAATCTTTTTCAAATCAAGAGAATAATTTAGAAATTTTAAAACTAGGGTTTCCATAAAATACGACTAGTCCCTTTCGGTTTTAGTTAGGGTTTAGCCTGTGTATAAGTCCTCTTGGTTAGGGTGAACCGAGGCTACACACCGTGTAGAATTGAGTGGAGAGGAGGTGAGTCACGTGATCGCTTAAATACCAAGCTCCCACCAAGCCAATCCTAGACATGCGCACCATGGTTGCCACTCCCTAACTCGCGACTTAACCACTGTGTTTGTTTAATTAGGCATTTAAGTCTTATATTTTTGTTGGGGTATACTAGTCCTAGGGTTCAACAGATCCTAGTTCACTAATCTACGTTGCCATAAAAGCCCATACATTTCACATATTCAAATCACTTCGTAAGTCGTCAGTACTTACCGTGGACTTGGCCTGAGACTTAGTGGGCCATGCCGAAAAACTCGCTAATTTGTCAAATTCCTTTTGGGCTTACTTTGAAAACATTTTGGGCCTTAAACCCAAGGCCGAGAGTTTAAAATTGGGCTCTAATACCAAATCGAACACCCCAAACCCGCCCACGAGCCTTGGACCGGATCTCGAATGTTCCCGGTGTAAACTGTTTCAAATTCTTTTCTTACTTAGGAAAACTTTGTGATTTGGAAGAAAGATCATTTTGGGTTGGGCTTGAGATGAAAACAAGTTTATTTCATTATTAAAAATCCTTTACTTCAAGTGACAAAACGTTTGGGCTTTGTTTTAAAAATAGATTTACTTAATCTTTTAATAAGTAAAAGTTTGTAAGCTTAATAAATAAAAACAATAAAATAAAATAATTCTACTAAGGCCTTATTACATCAAATAATTCCCACATTTAAATTCAAAATACTTAAAGTAAAATAGTCCAAATAAAAGAAATAAACTTCACATGGCCTCCACTAATCATCTGCCGGCCCGGTCCATCACTAGTCGTCACCTGAAAAGTAATCCCACAACGGGGTGAGTCAATAGGCTCAATGTGTAACCAACACTAAAATTTAATATTTCAGGCATACAATATCATTCATGTTCATAAAGCATTTAAACAAAATGATGCAACCCAAACCCAAACCTATATGCCATCCGCTACACACCAATTGCACCATCTTGCACACCGTGGGGACTACTAAGTCAACCCTCCATCCGCTACACACCATCGAAGGCAGTCGCTGCGGTCGACGTGCTCATCGCCCTTATAAAATTCGTGGTCTTAGGTCACCACATTTAGAATTCATGGTCTTAGGTCACCACATTCAGTTTTACATGGTCTTAGGTCACCACATTCAGTTTTCGTGGTCTTAGGTCACCACATTCAGATTTCGTGGTCTTAGGTCACCACATTAACTTCCCCTTTTCATATAACCCATATGCCCTCATATTTTATACACAATATGCAAAATCATGCCTTAATTCACATTCTTATCACTTTTCACATGTTAAAAATAGCATCTATTCATATTCCTAGTAGGAGTAGGAAACGTACCTTAGTACTTTGTACCATAGTATGGTACCTTAGCCATATTTACATTCTTATAAACATACACATTTAATTTAAAACATAGCCATGAACATATTAAAACTTAGGGTAGGGTACACACCTGATTCGCTTAACGATTTCACTTGAAATCCCAAATTTTCGATCTTAGATCTTTAACTCCCTACATTCGCCCATATTAAATATTTAATGAAAAACTCATTCTACATAAAACCAAATCCTAGTAGGATTTGTACACTAAGACTTACCTTGTGGATTTTAAATCTCGAAATTCACAGAATAACTAGGGAACACGCGACCTATGGTGTACCTTCGGGAAAAAAACTTCTCCTTCCTTGTAGTCGACACATAGTAAACCACGAAAGATCTCTTCAAAGTTTCGGCAACAAGATATTAATGGGGTTAGTCCTAGATTTCGGCAAATCTTAAAAGAAAAAGGATGAAAATCGAATGATAACTAGTTTTTACCCTTAATACAGAAGTCGACAACCCCTTGTTTGAAGTCTCAAAACTATTAGGCTATGGCCTTGATTTTAGCAAACTTTTGGCTTTTGGAAGATTATGAAAGAAGAAGAGAAAAGAGTTTGAGCAATTTGGTAATGAAGTTTCGGCTACACAAGGTGTATTTTTGGCTTGGCAAAATAATGAAGAAAGGAGATATTTGCTAGAGAGAATTTGGCAGAGAGAGAGAGAGTTATAAGAAAGAATGAATGACCCTCTTTTCCTTTTATAGCCGAAATTACTAACTTAGAATCCCTTACTTGGCCATCACTCTTCTATTTTGATAGCTTTATCTCTTTAATTAAAAATTAAAGAATAATCCTCAATTATCTCTTTGAAAATAATCTAAAATAAATCATCATTTATCCACCTATTTAGCCGAAGTTTTAAGGAGAATTAAACTCTTCCCTTAAGAGTCCCTATTACTCGTCCATTGCTTCCTCTTTAAGTAATTAAATAAAAATCACTTAAAGTCTTAGCTAGATGCCGCCCACCCCTTCCCTTGATGAGCTGAATTTGAACTTATTCAATTGACTCCTTGTGGCCATACGAGGCCCAAATTATCCACCTAAGTGGCGCCTCCCTATGATTAGTTTAGCTTTAATAATGAATTGGGCATAAGCCCAATTCAGATGCAAAAACACTCGTAAATGCTCTTTGCTGCTCGAACCTAAGCTTGCACACATCTTTGGTGGCGCCATTTATTGGGCTTTAAGTGGTGCCTCCTTGTCACTTTTCCAAGCCTGCTTTTTGTGTTAAATTTCTTCTATTAATTTTCTTAAGGCCACCTTGCCTTAAAACTTATCATTTCTAAGACATTTCCTTACATTTCCAAGTTTCCAAAACGTTCGTTTCCTCCTTTAAACTTATCATTTCTAAAGCATTTCCTTACATTTCCGTGCATTTCCTACATTTCCTTACATTTCCTACATTTCCTTACATTTCCATACATTTCCATACATTTCCATACATTCCTTACATTTCCATACATTTCTTACATTTCCATACATTTCCTTACATTTTCATACATTTCTTTACATTTCCAAGGTTCTAAAATGCACACCACATATTGCAAGAAACATGCTATTTCATAAAATTAAGCAAAATGCACACAATGGGATTGAACCTCTTCCTCAAAGTACTTCACTTGATGCCATAACCTTGCACCTTAGGTGGCATCCCTGCCACTTTTCCACATCACTTCTTTTTTAACTTAAAAACAATAATTGTCCAAAGCTTTCTTTTCCATCCTAGGATTTTAAAAACCCTTAATTCACTTCCAAACACTCCCAAAACCTACTACTCATGAATTATGCACAAACGCATAACCCCTAATCTAGGATGTTACACAAATTGCCCATTTTACAAAAACACGCGGATCCTCCCCGGGTCGGTTCAACGCGTAAATCTTAGGGGGGAAAATGACGTTGTTTTTGGTTTTAAGGGTAGTCCTCAAAACGGTGCCATATGGATTACTTATATAAGCTAAAAATATCCCCAAAAATTAATTTCATACACCCTTTTTAAAAAAAATAAAAACAGATGCTCTCCAGGTTTTCTCCTCCACAGTCGGAGGCCAGAGTCCGGCCAAAGCTTCGATGATGGCCCATCAGGCGTGTACCCCACGCGCCGCCACATACGGCACCGGATGTAAGAAATTTTGCCCTTTTTAGCCCGAGTCAAAAGGTATAATCCGTCTTTTTATTTTAGTAGCATTTTATATGAAAAAATAGCATAAATCGAAAGATAAAAAAAGAAACGCGAATAAATTTTCAAAAATCACCTCTGTTGTTGTTTTTTTTTTTTTTTCTCTGAATATCTGTGTGTATATTTCGTGTATCTCTCTGTGTGTGTCTTTTTATGCGATTTTACAGAGTTTATGGGGTTTTTGTAACCCAAAATAAAAAAAAGGAATACAAAGATTCTGCCATTTTTGTACTGTTTCTTTCCTTTCTTGTGTAGGAGAGGCAAGGATTCTGGCGACGAGGTGCTGTCCGCGCGTTGATGGCGGCGTGGTTTGTGCAGATTGAGGCATGACTGAAGACTGGACGAAGCTTGAGGCGCGAAGGCTGGGATGCTTGCTGGGGCACTTGCGGCGTAATGGAAACCTAGGGTTTCCTGCTTTCGCAAGCCATTTGGGCCACTTGGGCTTAGGTTTAGGTTGGGTCTGGGTCTGTTGGGTGTAATTGGGCTAATCGGGTTTGGGTAGTCTGTTGGGTTAGTGGGTTTGTAATGGATTGGGTCATTAAATTTGGGCTTTGTAAAAGGACACTAGACATTTATTTTTATTATTGTTGTTTTCTTTTTTATTCTGGTTTATTTCCAAGATCGGACAAAATGGGCCTATTACAGCAATGATACCCAAATGGCTTGTTGAAGAGAAAACAAGGAAGGCAATACCAAAATAGCATTTTGGAAATTCAAATTTTGATGAAAGTATCGATACTTTAGGCTTAGGTATCGATATCTAGCCTTCAATATCGATACTGATGTTAAAAATTATACCAAAATCACATTCTATTTTGGGAATTTTGAGTTAAAAGCTCCAAATTAGTTAAAATTAGTTAAAAGCTCACTAAAACCCCCTACAATATATTGGATTCAACTCAACATTTAAGACCAATTCAAGATGCATTTAAACTACTTAAAATTACTCCAAATTAATCACAATTATCACTTTAACAAACCACATTTGTAGACATACTTATAACCTCAATAATTCATGTAACGCCCCGACTTTTAGGCCTATAAGAAATAGGTTTTGCATATCGAAGGGATTGGAATTTATCTGTGCAAGTGAATAACCCACAAGTATGTATGCTTTAGTGGTTAAGGGTCCTTAGAAGTATTGGAGAAGTCCTGGGTTCAAACCTGAGCTCTAGCAAAAATTTTGGTTTTAGGTGAATAAAACCCTAGGAGTAAGTAAGTAGGCTTTAAGAATATTGTTGGGGAATAATGACACAAGGAAGTATGTGGTCTAATGGTTGTGGTGTGATTAAGGGTGCAAGGGAGCCTAGGTTCAAGTCTTGGCTCTTGCAATTTATTTTGGTTTTCTTTTAAAGGAACCTGGACCTTAGCCTTTAGACCTCTTAATCAGTTGAAGGTAAAATGTGTCACAAAGAACCTGTTGGTGCAGTGGTGGTGACACAACATGTGTGGTAAGGAGTCTGAGGTTCGAGGCTGGGCGTGTGCAATTGTATGTTTATTTTGCTGCTTGTGGTGGGGAGGTGCTGGAACTGGACTGGAACTCTACTAGGTAAGGTTTGAATTGGTCATTGAGTGAATCAAGGAGGATTAAGAGAGTGATTTATGGAGGAAAAAATAAAGTTTGAGTTGGTGTGGTATTATGCCGAATTTGCTTAGGAGGTACTCAGAATTTCGGTGGAGGGTTATTCCTCAAGTTTCGGTTTTGTGTTTTTCTTTTGCCATTTGGTTTTTGTGCTTGTTGCTGTCGAATTCTTCTATTGCCTCCTCCTCCTTCTAATCGTTTTCTTTATTTTTCATTCCCTATCTCGAATCGCTACTTCCTTGCCCGTTTAGACACTTAATTTTTGTGCCAAAATTGAACTTTGCTTCTTCCCTTCAATCTCTTTTCTTTTGTCTCCCTACAAGTTTGTACCAATTCTCTTTGATCTGTTTGTGGTTTTCTTGACCGAATATTCCACCTTATCCCTCCACTCTTTCGATTTTGTTGACTAATGGATCATCCCTTTTTCTCTGGCTTTTGGAATTGGGTGTGTTGGCCGAATAGTCTTTCTCCCCTTCTCTCAATTATTTTAAGATAGCAACTTTCTCTTCACCTTATTTCTTTGGCTGACTGTTCCTTTCTTCTTAAGTAACTTTGCAATTTGGGAATTCCATAGGCCTAGTGGTTAATCTCTGGCAGCTGCGTAGGGGTGTGGCCTTCTGTCGATCGATCAAGGTAAGGATTTAGAGTTCTTTAATAAGTATGATAACGTAAGGATTTATTGGATGTTGGTCTGGTTGTACAAGAAGGGGGATTGATGACAAATGTGTTTGAATGTAGGCTTTAGGCTCGCGAGCGGTTCACTCGACTTTGTTAATAGGTGTGTATTTTTACCCTGTACCTAATAATCGGTGAGGAAGCCGATAGAATGTGTAACCACACTCCTTTTGATCGTAGATTGACAAAATGCCGAAAAGTCGATATACTGGCAAATGATGCCACGCAAGCGTGCGATCGCACGTGTGGTGGACCAAGCCCACGAATATAGGCGTAAGATAATTGAGGCCACCATGAGCGTTCTCATGGGCTTATGTCATCCTTGGGCCGCGTTGGGGCCGAAATGGGCCGTGTGGACCTATGGGCCCCACACGGATTAAATTTGCATATTATGGTAAATGTTAGACCGAGCCGTGTAGTCCACATGGCTAGGGTCATTTTGGGAAATGGGTCGTGTGGGTCCATTGGGCTAGTGGGCTCCACACAGATAAAATGCATGGTATATGGTTTCTATTGGTTTGAACTGTGCTGTTCGTATAATCGAGGCTATTTTTGGGCTAATTAGGCCACACAAGCGTGTGGGCCCACTTAGGTCGAGTAATGGGCCTTAGGCCCATTTACACCGTTGTGACTGTTTAGGTTACATAAGTCGCTCGAGGCGACGGTGGACCTTCTGTTGGGTCGCTGAGACTCTAATTTGCAAAAATTACCGAAATACCCTCGATTTGTGAAATTACCAAAATAACTTTAGTTTGTAAAATTACCAAAATACCCCGATTTAGGAAATTACCGAAATACCCTCGATTTATAAAATTACTGAAATACCCCTGATTTGTAAAATTATCGAAATACCTCGATTTACAAAATTACTGAAATACTCCTAATTTGCAAAATTACTGAAATACCCCTAATTTGCAAAATTATTAAAATACCCTCGATTTGTGAAATTACTGAAATACCCTCGATTTGTAAAATTATCAAAATACCCTCGATTTGGGAAATTACTGAAATCCCCCAGGTTGTAAAATTATCAAAATACCCTTAGTTTGTAAAATTACCGAAACACCCTCGACTTGGGAAATTATCGAAACACCCTCGGTTTGTAAAATTATTGAAATACCCCTGATTTGTAAAATTACTGAAATACCCTGTAGCATAGAATTACCGAAATACTCCTGAAAGGTAGAATTATCGAAATACCCCTATAGGGTAGAATTATCGAAATATCCTTAAAGGGTAAGATTACCGAAATACCCTTATAGGGTAAAATGATTATTTTTCCCTTGTGGGTAAATGACTGACTTAGACTATGAATTTAACTGATTTGACTGTGATCGACATCGTGTTTTAACCGACTTAAGCGTGGTCGTGTGGACCGATATACTTCTAATATATGTTTAAATGATCACATTTCAAGATGGCCATTTTGCATACACGTGTAATGATTGAGCATGACATATATGACATATTGCATCGAGTTGGGACATTGATACAGAGAAAGTTCTGATAGGGTCGACGGGCCGCATGAGACTACTGTGGATCCATGATTGATCTGTTAAGGTCGCAGTGTCGCATGAGACGACTATGGACCGACGGATGGCTTAAAGCCGCGTAATCTGATTATGGCTTTGTGCCAACCTAAATATGGCTCTGTGCCATCTTGATTATGGCTTTGTGCCAATCGTATTTACCCGTAGCTATGTGCCTAACATATATACTATTAACTCTATGTCGATCATAATTACCCGTGGCTGTGTGCCGATTATATTATTGTCGCTGATGGCTATATGCCAAACTTATTACAGCTATCGGTAGCTTTGTGCCATCCTAATTATGGCTCTGTGCCATCCTGATTATGGTTTATAACTATTATTTTTTTGGCTTTTAGTCGTTTTGTTAACTGGCAGCATTGTTGTGATATTTATGGCTTTTAGCCGTTTTGTTCACGGTGCTGAGCCATTCTATTGACTTAGTGCCGCAACCGGTGCTAAGCTTTGTTTGTTGGCTGGGTGGGTCGATTTTATCCCCACAGGAGCGTAGGGTTGGTACGGGTGGTGTGTTGGCTAGATCAAGGTAGGATGCATCCTCATACTATTGCATATCTATTTATGAGATTTATCACTATACTGGGCTTAGGCCCACTTGTTCTGTTATTGGTTTGGGCTAGGCCCAATTGGTTCTGTTATGGGTTGTGACCCAAATGATATTGTAGTGGCTTTGGCCCACATATGCTCTGAACTGAATTGTACTGTTACTATTAAAGGGCTTTGGCCTAGACTGTTTCGGTTTCTGTGTACTGACTGTTACTCTAATAAGGGGATTACACACTAGGTTTTTGTAAACTCACCCCATTTTTAATTGTGCAGGTAATCCCCACCGTTAGGAGGATCAGTGTTGAGAGGGACTCGGAGGTGACCACACGAATGCGGCTGTTATGCTTTGGACCTTATATATGTTTTAAATTTTATTTTGGGTTTTTAATTTCTGTAACAAAGCCTCTCTGGATTTAATTCTGAATTTGGGATTTTGTTACGTTTTATCTGTTAGACGTAGATGAATTTTCAACCCGATTACTGTTTTCAAAAACATACATTTTAAACTTCTTTACCTTAGATTAGCTTTGGCAACTGAAAGAGATTTTTAACGAAGTTAATAATGTTTTGAAAAGTGATTAACTTTTCAATGAACCATGTTTTAAAATTGAACGAACACAAACTGAGACTTTAGTTTTTAAATATTAAGGAAGGTTTTCAATGAAAACATGGTTTAAAAAAAAACACTTCAATGTGACACGCCAAATTCGGGCCTAGCTTCTGGGTCGGCTTTGGGGTGTTACATTTCATTTTATATAGAACCAAAATACTTCAAACAAAAACCAAAACAGATAGATCAAAAGTTAGCATTTCATTCCCTAACATTTAGGAACACATTTGGTCTGCCTATGTGCATGCCATTTTAACTCAAAATATAGTACTTGCACTTGTAGCTCTTGATGATGTGATGAGATGAGAGATCTCTTAGCCTGACTCTAGCTCTTCAAGTCTAATTGTACCTAAGCATTAAAATAAACGCATTAAGCCGGTGAAGGCTTAGTAAGCACTATAAGAATAAATAGGTAAATGAATCATAACATAATGTTTAAAATTATTTAATTAATACATGCTTACACACATACTAAATTCATTCAACTATACCTTGCTCTAACAAAAGTTAACTTACCTTTGAAAGTTACTAAACTTACCTTAACACTTTGATTATTCACTTTTGTTCACATTTCATATCTTTAGCCTATAGTAGACTTTTTCTTATAAATCAAAAAATTGTTGGTCTTTCTATAATGAAGAACTCTTTCTTTGCCTAATTACCAGAACAAAAATAATGTAATGGAATAGAAGGAAAGAACCTCCACAATAATAGCCTTACTTATATAGCTCACAGCTCTCACAATAACTTACACATGGCTGACACGCAAAGCTGACTCACCACCTTAATGTGACCAACATAGTAATTTCTAGGAAAATTCTACCATAATTATTCATTGCACTTTAGTTTATTTATAACTAGATATTAATAAAAACCCAAATAAAATTGTACGAAAAATACATGCTCAAACAGAAAACCATCAGGTCCACAACTCAACAATCCTCCATTGGAGTTCCCAGAAAATATGGGGAAATTTTACACTCGCACACCCCTGATAGTTCTATATAGAATAAAAGGCAAAGAAAAACCTACATTTAATGTCGAATGACATCTTCAATTCTGGTTGCTTTTCAACCACCTTTAGTCCTCCTATATCACCTTTCTTTCCAATATGAGAAGAGATAAGTTCAACCATGTTGTTGATCGATTTTGATAGGGGCACTCGAGAGCCGCTTGACATCTTGAAATGGCTCCCCTGATCCCATTTTGTCTTATTAAGCTTTCTTCCAGCACCGACTTTTCCTTCAGCAATTTGCCCTTTAGAAGTCGAATCATCGTTGCCCAAAACCTCTGCTCAGTCATTCTCCGCTGACTCAAACAGATTTGGATGATTATTTTCCTTCAAAATAATTGTCAAGTGCTTTGTTGGGTCAAGTACACTTTATTTCAATGTAACTGCAACCTCCAATGGAGCCTCAAAAGTCAGATTAAAATGAGTAATTGTCACAAAGCTATTACCTTCAAAAGGCCGATCTCTAGTTGTACTGCTAAACTCACCTAGGTCTTTTCTAGAAACTACAGAAACGAAAGAATTGGATGCATCTTAGTTCCATTGTCCTTCATGATCAAAACCCTTGGCTTGTAAAAGTATTTCAATGACACCCAAATGGCTTGTTGAAGAGAAAACAAGGAAGGCAATATGCAACATTCTTAGTTGGTGAAAACTCGAGCCAATCAGGGAATAACTATTACTAATATGGGAGAAATTAACGTCCATTCTTATCAATATACTAAGGAGATGTTGGAGCCTCACTTAGAGGAATCAGTTGATATGGACCAAACTTAATGTAAGCTTGATAGACTTCATCTTATTGATTTGGAGGGTAATCCCAAATAAAATTTTGAAGTCCCGGATCACACTGTAAAGAATAGGCATAAATGTAATAGTTTAGTTTATACCCTAGTCGAAATAGTGGTTTTGGGACCACAAATTCGAGTCCTTATAATATTTTAATATTATTTTATGTACCGTTGATATGTGAATTAGCATGTGGTAAATTTTCGTAAGTGAATTTGTCTGTTTGCGTGTTTAATTTGACAAAAGGACTAAAATGCATTGAATGTGAAAGTTGCATGATATTTGTTAAGTATTAAGGTGTTATGGCTTTTAAAAGAGAAGGCCTTATGAGGCAATAAGACCACTATTTAGATAGTGGATGGATAAAGGTCAAATGTACCCTTGTTATATATAGGTTTTCTTATATTAAATGAAAGGATATTTTAGTAAATGGACTAATAATAAGATTATAATAAAACAAGCAAAGAAAAGATGATAGTTATCATCCTTTTTGACCGAAATTTGCAAAGAAAGAAAAGAGAAAATCTAGTTAGGTTATTCAGCTATTGTGAGCTCAAATTAATGTATGTTTTTACTTCGGTTCTTGATAATTTCTATGTTTTTGAAAACGTTACTTTGAGTGCTATCCAATCCATGTTTCAATTTTATGTTCGATGATGTATGTGAAATATGCCATTGATGATTTTACAAGCTTTGTGATGTTTGAGGATGATATATGAAAGATTTGAGCTAAATGAACATGTTATGTTCTTGAAGTTTTGATGAATTTAGCTAAATAGGGCTAAATTGTGAAAATGGTAAATAGAGGGACTAAATTGAAAGTTTGATGATAAATGTGGGCTTGTATGTGATGTATATGTATTTGGCTAAGCTTGTGTATGCATTGATCTAGTAAAATTTGATGTTTTGAGTAAAATGGACTAAATTGATAAAATGTGCAAATGTGAGGGTTAATTTGCAAATAGCCTTAAATATATGTATTTGGATTTACTTGAATGAAATAGTGAATAAAAGGATAAATTCTGAATATGTTTAGATCAAGAACTGAGGAAAACGGACTTAGATCGTGGGAAAGCGAAAATAATCGAGTAGCCATTTCCATTCGATAAACCAAATTCGAGGTAAGTCACTATGCAAATAAACTTATCTGTATTGAATTAAATATATTTATTCACATGTCTATCGATGAAAATGAATGAGTATGATATCTAAGTGCGTGAATTCTGAAATAAGTTCGATATAGTGATAAAGCTGAGAAGTCCCGTACGAACGTAGGAATAGATAGGATTACCCATGTCATGACATAGGTATCTGTTCTGTCTTATCATGTAAGACCACGTCCGGGACATTGGCGTTGATTTGAAATTTCGTTTAAGACCTCGTCTGGGACGTAGTCATTGATTTGAATTATATGTAAAAGACTTCGTCTAGGACGTAGGCATCGATATGAACTTTATGAGTAAGACCATGTCTGGGACATCGGCATCATATTGACTCGTGTAAGACCACGTCTGGGACGTTGGTATCTTATGATTTGTACGTGTAAGACCCTGTCTGGGATAGTGGCGTTGATATACGAGTGCATGTAAGACCTTGTCTAGGACGTTGGCATTATACTACTATTCCGAACTTTCTGAGTATCCTACTAGGTTCCTAAGGGTTCAACAGGCAAGTCTACAATACGAATGGTATATCTGAGCTATGATCAATAAGTGAGTGATTATCCGTTTCAAGTACATTGAATGCACATTAAGTGTGGATAAAAGGTAAGTACCTATATGACTTTGATATGAAGAAGAGTATGATTGAAAATGAGAATGTGAATCTTAAAATGTTGAATGTGGCAAATGTGGCCATAAGTTTATGAGCCAAGTTATATATTTGATAGTTGCTAAGTGACCGATATATATGTGCCAATGTGTTTATTTGTATGTGACTTACTAAGATTTTGGAAAGCTTACTCTGTGTGTGTGTGTGTTTTCTCTGTTTTATAGGTTGTCGAAGCTACTGAAGGCTCGAGATTGTCAATGATCGTCATCACACTACTAAACTTATTTTGGTACCCTTTTGAAAATGTATATGGCTAATTATGGCATGTATAGGCTAGATAGGTGTATATGTTTATGAAGTGAGCATGGCCATGTGTATTGGCAAGTTTTTGAGTTGAAAAATGTTTGAATGAAAGAGTTATGAAGCATATATTTAGTATGTTTTGGTGCATATGAAGTGGTTAAGTTTTGGTTAAGCAAATAGATGATACATGTTTGAAATGATGTAGGATTTAGTTTGTAATTTGGTATGAATGGAATTGGTATTAAATGTATGGATGAAGTGAACCATTTGATATGTTTTGGTTGCCATATATGCATATTATGTTGTGGTATATATTGCTTGTAGGAAGACCCTAAGTGGGTGGCATATTGGCCTTGTAAAATGGCCTATAATGTCACACGGTTGAGGCACATGGGCGTGCTTAAGACCGTGGGTAAATTGGAAGAATGTGGGTTAAATTGCACACGGCCTCGACACGGGTGTGTTTGGTGGCTGTGTGAGAAATGGCAGCATGTGATCTATTAGTACACAGCCTTAGCACACGGGCGTGCTTGGTGACCGTGTTGATTTTGGCAGTATACTACCACGGAGAGGGCACACGAGAGTGTCAAGTAGCTGTGGGTGAGGCACGACCTACCCCACGGCCGTGTGTCCCCTGTATGTTAGAAAAGTTTCAAATTTTTATGAAATTACTTATGTGTTTTGGTTTAGTCCCAACTCGGTTTATAAGCATGCTTAGGGTCTCGATGACCTACTTAAGGGACATTATGATTGATATTGATGAATGGTTGTACAATTAATTCTGTAAATGTTTTCGATCTATCTGGTAGCGCCTTTAACCCTAATCTGGTGATCAGACACGGGATAGGGATGTTACATTTGGTTGGTATCAGAGCTACAGTTTAGTCGATTCTTGGACTAACGTAGCATGTCAGAGTCTAACTATACATGCCATATATTTGAACTGTGATAGTGTGATGAATCCTAACTTGTAAAATGTAATTTCTGTATAGTAATGGATCCCAAAAGAGCCATAGCTGATGACGTAAAAAGTTATGCGCCTGCTCCTGCGCAAGGGACAGCGCCCTCTGATTTGAGACTAGCTACGAACGGTCAAGAGGGAGAAGCTAAACAAGCTTTCTTCCAGATGATGAGTGAGTGGTTCACTCAGTTCTAAAGAATAACCTGACTGTTTCGTAATCTCCACCCTCGGTTAATCCCCCGCAGACATCTAATATACCTTCGACTGCAAATCTGAATCTGTTGAGTAAGCCTCCGATTGACAAGATCCGTAAGTATGGGGCTGAAGAGTTTCGAGATGCATAAAGTGTGTTGTATCGTTACTTCGAGATGCAGCATATCAATGGTGAAAAACTTTGATTTCTGTTGTTCTGAGAGAATGAGTTACATGGGATTTCTTTCAGACCGAGTTCAGGAAGAAATATATTAGTGAGATATTCGTCGATTAGAAATGGAAAGAATTCTTGGAACTAAAGCAAGGCCGTATGACTGTTACAGAATATGAACAGGAATTTGTCAGGTTGAGTCAGTACGCTCGTGAATGCGTATCGTCTGAGGCAATAATGTGTAAAAGATTTAAAGACGGTCTTAATGAAGATATCCGTTTGCTGGTTGGGATCCTAGAAATAAAAGAGTTCGTTACACTCGTTGATCGAGCTTGCAAAGCTGAAGCACTCGGGAAGGATAAAAGAAGAGCTAAGTCTGAAGCTCGAGATACAAGAAAAAGATTTCAGAATAAATTATTTCAGTCTACTTCAAAGAGATACAGAGATGATCAATGTCGTTCCAGGGATAACGCGAGACATTTAAACAGGACCGAGATAGATTGCAAATGAGTTTCAAAATCCCAACAACTTCTATGGCCAGTGTTGGTAATGTTTGATCTGAGAGACCTGAATGTAAACATTGCTTAAAGAGGCATCCAGGAAGCTGTAGATTAAATGATAAAGCTTGCTTCAGGTGTGGATCGCTTGATCACTTTATCCGTGATTGCCTTGAGCTTGTTGAATCAGAGACTATTCAAAATCCAAGATCTGATAATGCACCTGTGAGAGGTTGAACATCAAAGAACGTAAAGAATATTAGTGGTAGTCAGAGGTGCACGAGAGACACTGTGGTAAGATCTGAAGCTAGAGCGCTTGCCAGAGCATATGTTATCCGAGCTCGTGAAAAAGCTTCATCACCTGATATTATAACGGGTACTTTTATTCTTTATGATACTTTTGTGATACCTTTAATAGACCTTGGTTCTATGCATTTGTACATATGCATGAATTTAGTATATGGTAAGATTTTTCCTGTAGAGTCTACTGAATTTGCTATAAAAGTATCGAACCCCTTAGGTAAAAGTGTCCTGGTTGACAAAGTATGCAAGAACTGTCTGTTAATGTTTTGAGATATCTATTTTCCTGCTGATCTAGTGCTACTGCCATTTGATGAATTCGGTATTATTTTGGGACTGGATTGGTTGTTTATGCATGATGCCGTTGTGAATTGTAAAAGATAGACTATAGATTTAAGAAGTCTGAAGGATGATATTATACGGATTGAGTCTAATGATTTAAATGGATTGCCTGCTGTGATATCTGTTTTGAAAGCTCAGAGTTATGTGAAAAAGGGGTATGAATCATATTTTGCTTATGTGATTGATTCAAAAGTATCCGAGAAGAAAGTTGAATCAGTACCCATTATTTGTGATTTTTCTGATGTGTTCCCTGAAGAGTTACTGGGATTACCTCCGATTCGTGAAGTTGAATTTCGTATTGAATTATTTCCTGGTACGACACCTATTTCGATAGTTCCATATAGAATGGCACCAACGGAGTTGAAAGAGTTAAAGCCGCAGCTACAAGAATTGGTGATAGAGGTTTGCTAGATCGAGTTTTTGCCTTGGGGTGCTCCTGCTCGCATTTGTGAAAAGAAAGATGGCACGATGAGAATGTGTATCGATTACCGCCGGTTGAATAAGGTGACTATAAAGAACAAATATCCTTTGCCCAGAATTAATGATTTGTTTGATCATTTAAAAGGAGCTACTGTGTTTTCCAAGATTGATTTGAGATCGGGATACTACCAATTGAGAGTTAAAGATTTAGACATTCTGAAAACTGCTTTTCGAACGAGGTACGGGCATTATGAGTTTTTAGTTATGCCATTCGGACTAACCAATGCTCCTGCTATTTTTATGGATCTGATAAACAGAATTTTTAGATAGTATTTAGATCAGTTTGTTGTAGTTTTCATAGATGACATATTGATTTATTCTTGAAGTGAAAATGAACATGTTGAACACTTGAGGATTGTGTTGCAAACTCTGCGAGAAAAGCAATTGTACGTGAAATTTAGCAAATGTGAATTCTAGTTGCACGAGGTTAGCTTCTTGGGACACATTGTGTCAGCTTCTGGAATTCGAATAGACCCAAGCAAGATTTATGCTATTTTGAGTTGGAAACCTCCGCGAAATGTATCTGAAGTCCGTAGTTTTCTGGGGTTAACTGGTTATTACCGCAGATTTTTAAAAGGCTTTTTGACAATAGCTACTCCATTGATAAGATTACTTCAGAAAGATGTCAGATTTGAATGGTTTGATAAATGTCAGAGAAGTTTTGATCAGTTGAATGCTTTGTTAACAGAAGCTCCAGTTTAGTACAACCCGAATTGGGCAAAGAATTTGTTGTATACAGTGATGCTTCGTTAAATGGACTGAGATGTGTTTTGATGCAAGAAGGCAAAGTTGTAGCTTATGCCTTGAGACAATTGAAGCCTCATGAAAAGAACTATCTGACGCATGACCTTGAATGAGCTGCGATTGTGTTTGCACTTAAGATTTGGCGCCATTATCTGTATGGTGAGAAATGTCACGTGTTTTCAGATCATAAAAGTCTGAAATATCTAATGACCCAAAAATATTTGAACCTGCGTCAGAGAAGATGGCTTGAATTGTTAAAAGATTATGAACTTGTGATAGATAATCATCCGGGTAAAGCAAACGTGGTTGCTGATGTGTTGAGTAAAAGTCATTGTTTGTACTACGTGCTTTGAATGCTCAGTTAGATTTGTCTGATGATAGTTCTGTGATAGCTGAATTGAGAGCAAAATCGTTATTTGTACAGTAAATATGTGATACTTAGAAGGTTGATAATGAATTGTTGTTGAAACGAACTTAGTGTGAAGTGAATTCTGAATCTAAATTTCAAGTTGTGGATGGTTGTTTGAGATTTTGGGATCGTATCTGTGTTCTGAGAAATCTAGAGTTGATCCGAATGATATTGAGTGAAGCACATAATAGTCGCCTATCTATTCATCCAAGGAGTACTAAAATGTACCATGATTTGAAGCAACACTACTAGTGGTCTGGTATGAAATGAGACATTTTTGACTTTGTTTCGAAATGTTTAGTCTGCCAACAAGTGAAAGCAAAACATCAAGTTCCGTATGGATTGTTACAGCCAATTTTGATTCTGGAATGGAAATGGGATATAGTAACAATGGATTTTGTTTCTGGATTGCCTCTAACTCCGAAAAAGAAAGATGCAATTTGGGTCGTAGTTGATCGATTGATAAAATCTACTTATTTTATTTTGGTAAGATCTGACTACTCACTTGAAAGATTAGCTGAGCTTATATTTTCAAGATTGTGAGATTGCACAGGTGCCACTATCTATTGTGTTAGATAGGGATCCAAGATTCACATCGCGATTCTAGAAGAAATTGCAAGACACTTTGGGTACGAAATTGCATTTCAGTACAACTCTTCATCTACAAACGGATCGTTAATCTAAGCGAATTATTCAGATTCTCGAAGATATGTTAAGATGCTGTATACTTGAGTTTAATGGTTCGTGGGAACAATACTTGCCGTTGATTGAATTTGTGTATAACAATAGTTTCTAGTCGAGCATCAAAATGGCACCTTATGAAGCTTTGTATGGACGTAAATGTCATACACCTCTATATTGGATTGAACTCAGTGAGAATAAGTTACACGGGGTTGATTTGATAAAAGATACCGAACAGAAAGTGAAATTGGTTCGAGATTGTTTGAAAGTAGCATCTGATCGTCAAAAGTCCTATGCATGTCACATCTTAAATTTGTGGGGTTTTGCATTTGATGTGCTGTAATGTGTTGTTGTGCTTAATATGCTAGTTAGAGTGTTTTAGGGGTCCAAAATGGGCTTGTAGCCCAGTGGAAGGTGGCGTCACATAGGGGCTATAAGGTGGCGTGAAGAGGTCCAAGATTCGATTCACATGTTACCCATTCATTTTAATTAATTTTGGCGTTAGCAAAAGCAGTAGTGGAGTTCGGCTTGAATGCTTGAAATTAGGGAACTGATTGAGGTGGATAATACGGATAATATGGTTAATAATGTACTGGTAAAGGGAGGAGGAGATGGCATTATCCATGCCACTTGTGGATGAAGGATCAGATGATAATAAGGGAGAAAGTTTATGAGTTATCAGCTGATCAAGGTGGTGGCCGAATTTCCAACTCTAAGGGGGAGGGGGAATCAGTTTTGAGTAGCTTAGGGGTGTCGAAATTTTCCTGTTGATAGGATGGGTTTTTAGTTTTCAAAATGGGCATTTTTGGCATTTGTTTAGTAAGTGCCGAAATTCTGTTTAAGTGAGGGGAGTACTTCTTCATCTTCGGCACTTGGGATCTTATTCTCTTAATCTCTTCTCTCATTTTCTACTAAAGCCGAAAACCCTTAATCCCATTCTCTTATCTTCACTTCTATGCTTAAGCTGAAAGTCCCCTGTCCATTCTTTTTCTCTTTGCCGAATTCTTCATTAAGCCGAATCTCCATAGATCTCTTTGCATCATCTTCTCTTTTTGATTTTATCAGAAGTCGAAAACCGCTAGTCTCTGAACTCTATCTCTTTTGAGATTTTGAGGTAAGGGTTCTCTTTAGATTATCGTTAGGTTCGTTTATAGTATTCGTGATCTTAACCCTATGTTATGGATTAACAACCATATGTTATGATAGTAGCAACTGATAAGGTCTTTTGATGGAATCAAATGTCGATCAGGCGAAAGAAGGTATTGGATCCGTAAACCCAACCCCTGAGTTTAAGAAGCGTTCGGTGTCTACCGTCAGAGATTGGCCACTAGGTTGTGGACTGGCTACAGAACAAAACCCTAGGCAGTTAGTAGACGTATCGGCTACTGACAGTGTCGACATAAAAAGTATCATCTTATCTGTAATCAAGTGTGTAGATCTTTATCACATTAGTTTCTGTATTATACCTGTTATGGGCTGAAAAGCCAAAAAAGGCTATATGGACAGTCGAATAACCCATAGAGGTTAGGCAAGGGATGCCAGGTACGAAAACATAGCAAATTCTCTATGTATATCGATGTATGTGATGACCTGTTATCTTGTAGATGGTATATTGTTCTTACTTTTGCATGTATGTATGCATGGGATAGGGTTAATATGATGAAGGGGAAGAGCATGCTCAATAGGTCACTTAGTGACCGGTGGCTCTGCCACATTTGATTATAAGGTCACATGGTGACCGGTGGCTCTGCCACATTTGATTTTAAGGTCACATAGTGATCGGCATTATAACTAGCAGCATGGCTGTCGAAATGGCGTGTAGCGGTTGGTGGGTTGATTGTAGAAATCCTCGCGGTGTGATGGCTGGTAAGGGTTGGCGTGTAGAGGATGGAATTTTAGGTTGGGTTAGGTCATATCGCATGTACTTGTTCTGCTATCATTATGTGTGGTGAGGCCCGATGTATTGTGGGCCTCAATTCGTTTATGTGGTTCAGGGATTTTCACACTGAGTCTTGGTGACTTACCCTTTATTTTTCTTAACCTTTCAGATGAGCAGTAGATCGTGGATACGGGAGTCGAGGCGGACTCGAGGGGCCATAAAGTCTTTTATTTAAGTAAACTTATTTTTGGTTTTCTTTAGTTTTTAATTTGGGTTTATCTTCATTAGCATGTAATAAGGCCTCTTAGATTAAATTTTCGGTTTCTAGTGGTTAACGATTATGGATTATAAATTTATATTTTAAGGACTTAATCATAAGAAGAACTAAAAATGGGAGTTTCAAACATGCTTAACGCAAAACAACGATTTTCATAAAAAAACACTTATTTAACAGATATCGAAATAAAACAAACTGAGATCTTCAAACCGAACAAAGCAAGTTTCCAACACATAGTGCTACCGAAAAATTACTTTTTCCCAAATCCAAGTTTTTCAAAGTAACCAGAGAAATTGAACTTTAACATTCGACTTGTAGCATGCCAGATCTGGTCGTAGCGTTTGGGCCAGGTTTGGGGTATTACAATGAAAACTTAAAACGAAAGGATATAGATTTTGAGATCGACGACAAAGTATTTCTGAAAGTGTCTCCATGGAAGAAAGTGCTCCGATTCGGACGAAAGGCAAGTTAAGTCCGAGATTCATCGGACCATATGAGATAATTGAACGTGTTGGGCCTATTGCATATAGATTGAAGTTACCCTCTGAACTAGAAAAGATTCACAATGTATTTCACGTTTCGATGCTCCATAGATATCGATTTGATCCGTCACATGTGATTGCGATCGTCACATGTGATTGCCCCATTTGAAATTGAAATCTGATCTGATATGACATACGAAGAGAAACCGATCCGTATCTTAGCTCATGAAGTAAAAGAATTAAGAAACAAGAAAATTCCATTAGTGAAAGTATTATGGAATTGACACGGATTAGAAGAGGCTACGTGGGAGCCTGAAGATTCAATGAGACAGCAACATCCGAATCTGTTTAACGGTAAGATTTTTGGGGACGAAAATCCCTAAAAGGAGAGAATTATAACAGTCCGGTTTATACCCTAGTCAAAATAGTGGTTTCAAGACCACAAATCCGAGTCTGTATAATATTTTAATATTATTTTCTGTGCTGTTGATATGTGAATTAGCATGTGGTAAATTTTCGTAACTAAATTTGTCTATTTACGTGTTTAATTTGACAAAAGGACTGAAATGCATTGAACGTGAAAGTTGCATGATATTTATTAAGTATTAAGGTGTTATGGCTTTTAAAAGAGAAGGCCTTATGAGGCAATAAGACCACTATTTAGATAGCGGATGGATAAAGGTCAAATGTGCCCTTGTTATATATAGGTTTTCTTATATTAAATGAAAGGGTATTTTAGTAAATGGATTAATAATAAGATTATAATAAAACAAACAGAGAAAAAATGATTATTATCATCCTTTTTGACCAAAATTTGCAAAGAAAGAAAAGAGAAAATCTAGTTAGGTTATTCGGCTATTGTGAGCTCAAATTAAGGTATGTTTTTACTTCGGTTCTTGATAATTTCTGCGTTTTTGTAATCGTTGCTTTGAGTGCTATCCAACCCATGTTTTAATTTTGTGTTTTGATGATGTATATGAAATATGCCATTGATGATTTTACAAGCTTTGTGATGTTTGAGGATGATATATGAAAGATTTGAGCTAAATGAACATGTTATGTTCTTGAAGTTTTGATGAATTTAGCTAAATAGGGCTAAATTGTGAGAATGGTAAATAGAGGGACTAAATTGCAAATTTGATGATAAATGTGGGCTTGTATGTGATGTATATGAATTCTGCTAAGCTTGTGTATGCATTGATCTAGTGAAATTTGATGTTTTGAGTAAAATGGACTAAATTGATAAAATATGCAAATGTGAGGGTTAATTTGCAAATAGCCCTAAATATATGTGTTTGGATTTAATTGAATGAAATAGTGAATAAAAGGATAAATTCTGAATATGTTTAGATCAAGAGCTGAGGAAAGCAGACTTAGATCGCGGGAAAGCGAAAATAACCGAGTAACCGTTTATGTTCAATAAACCAAATCCGAGGTAAGTCACTATGCAAATAAACTTATCTATATTGAATTGAATATTTGTATTCATATGTTTATCGATGAAAATGAATGAGTATGAGATACTAAGTGCGTGAATTCAGAAATAAGTTCGATATAGTGATAAAGTTGAGAAGTCCCGTACGAACCTAGGAATAGATAGGATTAACCATGTCATGACATAGGTATTTGTTCTATTTTATCCTGTAAGACCACGTCCGAGATGTTGGCATTGATTTGAAATTTCGTGTAAGACCTCATCTGGGACGTATGCATCAATTTGAATTATATGTAAAAGACCTCATCTGGGACGTAGGCATCAATATGAACTTTATGAGTAAGACCATGTTTGGGACATCGGCATCATATTGACTCGTGTAAGACCACATCTGGGACGGTGGCATCGTTATGATCTGTACGTGTAAGACCCTGTCTGGGACAATGGCATCGATATACGAGTGCATGTAAGACCTCATCTGGGACTTTGGCATTGTACTACTATTCCGAGCTTTCTGAGTATCCTACTAGGTTCCTAAGGGTTCAACGGGCAAGTCTAAAATACGAATGGTATATCCGAGCTATGATCAATAAGTGAGTGATTATCCGTTTCAAGTACGTTGAATGCACATTAAGTGTGTATAAAAGGTAAGTACCTATATGAATTTGATTTGAAGAAGAGTATAATTGAAAATGAGAATGTGAATCTTAAAATGTTGAATGTGGCAAATGTGGCCATAAGTTTATGAACCAAGTTATATATGTGATAGTTGCTAAGTGATCGATATATATGTGCCAATGTGTTTATTTGTATATGACTTACTAAGCTTTCAGAAAGCTTACTGTGTGTGTGTTTTCTCTGTTTTATAGGTTGTCGAAGCTACTAAAGGCTCGGGATTGTCAAGGATCGTCATTACACTACTAAACTTATTTTGGTACCCTTTTGAAAATGTATATGGCTAATTATGGCATGTATAGGCTAGATAGGTGTATATGTTTATGAAGTGAGCATGGCCATGTGTATTGGCAAGTTTTTGAGTTGAAAAATGTTTGAATGAAAGAGTTATGAAGCATATATTTAGTATGTTTTGATGCATATGAAATAGTTAAGTTTTGGTTAAGCAAATGGATGATACATGTTTGAAATGATGTAGGATTTAGTTTGTAATTTGGTATGAACGGAATTGGTATTAAATGTATGGATGAAGTGAACCATTTGATATGTTTTGGTGGCCATATATGCATATTATGTTGTGGTATATATTGCTTGTAGGAAGGCCCTAAGTGGGTGGCATATTGGCCTTGTAAAAGGGCTATAATGTCACACAGTTGAGGCACATGAGCGTGCCTAAGACCGTGGGTAAATTGGCAGAATGTGGCTTAAATTGCACACGGCCTCGATACGGTGGTGGCTGTGTGAGAAGTGGCAGTATGTCATCTATTAGTACACGGCCTTAGCACACGGGCGTGCTTGGTGACCGTGTTGATTTTGGCAGTATACTACCACGGGGAGGACACACGGGAGTGTTAAATAGCCATGGGTGAGGCACAGCCTACCCCCACGGCCGTGTGTCCCCTGTATGTTAGAAAAGTTTCAAATTTTTATGAAATTACTTATGTGTTTCAGTTTAGTCCTGACTCGGTTTATAAGCATGCTTAGGGTCTCGATGACCTACTTAAGGGACATTATGATTGATATTGATGAATGGTTGTACGATTAATTCTGTAAATGTTTCCAATCTATCCGGTAATGCCTTTAACCCTAATCCGGTGATCGGATACGGGATAGGGGTGTTACAATAAAACTCCTTTGTTTTGACTCTCGAAACCTTACGAGGATGTTTAGGAGCTTGAGAAGACCCGATATCTTGTTCAGGAGTTTGGAAAGGCTCAATATCTCGTTCAGGATCTTGGGATTGAGAAGACTGTATATCTCGTTCAGGAGCTTGTGAAGACTCGATATCGCATTCAGGAGCTTGGGATTGAGAAGACATGATATCTTGTTTAGGATCTTGAGAAGATCTAATATTTGATTTTTCTCCACTAATAATAGAAGGTTGAGGAACCGATTGATCATTATTGCTTTCTGACACCCTTTTCTTAAAAAAATATTTGATCTTTTTGTTGACCATAATTTAATCGAAAAACCTGAAATCTGTAATAATATATTAAACAATTACATATTAGGAAAAGGTAAAATAATAATAAGTCAAATAAATAAAGAAAATAATTTATGCAAAAACGTAAGGAGCCGAAAAAAAGATAATTTATATTTTTTTTCTCTGTGTTCTCAGTCTAGGCATCAAACTTCTTTCTTTTTTCTCTCGATAGCGTTAGCACCTTACCAAAGGAAGATAATTTCTTAGCAAGACAAACAAATCAAAATAAAAGAAAGTCAATAACCTAATATGTATGGGTATGAGCCAAAGCAATTAATTCTGGAATTCAGCTTTAAAGTCCTTATGGAGCCTCTAAATTTAGTCTTTCAAGACCCATTATGCATTAATATTTGATTATTTTTAAAGTTATATAATTAAAAACTGGAAAATACTTTATTAATATAAAGTATAACCTTATGGCTTAAGGGGACGAATTATATGAAATACAATTTGACCAAGGGGGCGAATTTTGTAAAATGTAGATATCAAATCTAAAATACATGATAATTTATATATAAAATTAAAAAAAATCTAAAACTTTCAAAAGAGGGATCTCCCCTTGGATCCATCCTTGCTATGAAATAAATTTGGACTCAATTATGTTAGTTTCTATCTCGTTTATATAGGTTCCTATTAGCCATGTTCGCAGTTATTTGAGGAAAAATTCTAGCATTTTATGTGATTCAGAAACATATGATTCCTTATTCTTCATGATAGTAATGTTTCTAGTAATATTCTAGACTGTGGCTTATGCATTATTACTAAATAATATGAAATAGCATGCCTTGTGTGATTAAGAATGTGTTGTATGAATTTTGTGACCTTTAGAAAATAGGGGAGTGCCTTAGAAATTATTAGATTCTAATTCTAAAAGAGGAAGCTAAGTAGGGTGGCCTTAAGAGAAATAGTAGAGGAATTGTGACATGAAGTTGGGCTTGGTAAAGTGGCTACAAGGCACCACTTAAAGCCTCTGTAAGTGACGCCACAAGTAGGTGCAAATGGGCCTAGGTTCGAGTCACAAGGGAAGCAAATAAAAGATTTTATTTTTTGGCAATAAGGAGTAGAGGTGGATGGCATTGGGAGACTGAGGGAGGAGCTTTAGATGTGATTAAACTCTTTATGATAATTATTCTTTTTAGATAAAAGATAAAGGAGGAGAAGCAAATGGATATAGTGGCCGGCCAAGTGACTCCTTGGTTGGTAAAAATCGGTCATGAAAGAGAGGCATAAGTGCCGAATTTTAATTGGAACAAAAGACCTTCATCTTTTCTCTCTTTTAGTGCTTGCCGAATTTCTTATCATCTATCCTTTCCTTCTCTCAAATTCTTTCTTTCAACTCTTTCTTTAGCCGAATCTCCATCATCAACTTTCTTTTTCTTTTCACAACTCTCCAAAAGCCGAAGGTAAGCCTTTCTAGCAATAGCCGATCGTTAATCAAAACACCAAAAGCCAAAACTTGATTGATCAAACACCTAGCCTATAGCCGAATACCTTGGTGAGGTTCAACAAGGAGCAGTCGATTCCTGTAATAAGGGTAAGGACCAATTGTCATTCGGTTTCCATTCTTTTTCTTTTAGGCTTGTCGAAAATTTAGGAACTAATTCCTATTATTGATCTTGGCTGAAACTTGGAAGGAGGCTTTGGGAGTTAGGTGCTGTCGACTACAAGTAGAAGGATCTTTCGGGATCTTAAAGATCTAAGGTGAATCATATTGGATATTCGGACAAGGCCTATATAGTGACTAGATCTATTTCTTAATTATTTAAAATCCGAAAACTAACCAAATCAAATGACTTAGTGTTAGCCGATTGCAAGGAAGGAAAGACTACAAGTTTTCGGGATTTGTTAGTAGTGAAATCGATAATAAGGTAAGATTTTGGTTTTGTTAGTCCTTCGGGATTTAATTAATTAGCCGAATGGCTTTATGCTAAAGTGTTTAAGGTTGGCCGAATATAGGGATTAAGGGTCTAAAAGTATTAAATCGGGTTTTCGGGATTTCAATAAAACGCTATAAATCAGGTGTGTACCCCCACACTAAGCCTCAATTAATTTATGGTTATGCGTTAATATATGTGTTAATAAAAATATGTGTGAAGTGGCTAAAAGTACCATGCAATGGTACGAACGAAATACTCAGGTTTGTTTACCCACTCCTACTATTAGTAGGTTATGATCTATTATGGCACATATGTTAATAGTGATAAGAATGTGAAATAAAGCATGTTATTGCATGATATGTTTGACATGGGGCATATGGGTGATATGTAAAGGGGAAGTGAATTGGTGGTTTAATACCCCAATATCTGAATGTGGTGACTTATGTCACAATATCCGAATGTGGTGACTTATGTCACAATATATGAATGTGGTGACTTATGTCACAAAATAATTATCTGGTGGCTATGCCACGAATTTTATAAGGCGATGAGCACGTCATTGCAATGATTGCCTTGATGGTGTGTAGCGGATGGAGGGTTGACTTAGTAGTCCCACGGTGTGATGGTTGGTACGGGTGATGTGTAGCGGATGGATACTTAGGCTTGGGTACGGGTTTGCATCATTAAGTATATATGCTATTATGTATGAATTGATATGCCTGAATTAATTGAGACTTATGATGGCTGTACACATTGAGTCTGTTTGACTCACCCCTTTGTGGGATTATTTTTCAGGTGACACTAAGTGATGGACCGGGTCGACAGGAGCTCAAGGGTGGCCATGCTCATCTCTGAATATGTTTTATTTTATTTTGGACTTGTTATATTTTAAGTATTTTGGATTTAATTTGGGTTTTGTTTTGATGTAATAAGGCCTTGGTTTGAACTATTATGCATGCATATTTAATTATCTAAGTATGACTCGATTTTAATAATTCAAAGTTAAAGTCCATTTTTCTTAAGTACAAATATTAAACGTTTTGACACATAATCAACACGGGTTTTAAAATTCGAGCCCAACCCAAATCAACTGGTTTCAAAAACACGTAAAAATTTTAGCAAAGTTTCAAATAAGAATCGACTAGTTTTTCCTAGAAGCATGCCAGATCCGGTCAGGGCTTGTGGGCCGGGTTTGGGGTGTTTCATTTTGGTATCATAGCCCAATTCAAAACTCGGCCTTGAGGGCTTTTAGGGCCCAAAATGTTTTCCTTCTTTTGAAAATGGATTTTATAAGAAATTGAGCGGGTTTTCGAGCATGGCACTTGAGTCTCCGGCCCGAAGTCCCCCAGGTAAGTACTCCTAACTCTTTTGTGATTGTATGTGAGATTTATAGGGACGTAGATTAGTATATTAAGTTATTAAACCCTAGGATTAGCTTACTCCAACACCAAGATACATAAGACTTAAAATCAACTAAACAAACCTGTGTCTAAGTTGCCGAGTTAGGGTGTGGCAATCATCGTGCGCATGTCTAGGATTGGTTTCAGTGGGAGCTTGGTATTTAAGCAGTCCTAATGACTCACCTCCTACCCACTTGAATCCTACCTGATGCGTAGTAATGGTTCACCCTAACCAAGAGGACTCAGCCACAGGCTAAACCCAATAACTAAAACCCGAAAGGGACTAGCCATATTTCCACAAAAAAAAATCCTAGTTTTAAAATCACCAAATTACCCCTCTGATGTATAGGAAAACTATTTTGAAAATTTTTTCTAAAATAATCTCGATTTACTCAAATACCCCTGGTTGGAAAAATTACTAAAATACCCTTGGTTTATAAAATTTCCATATTACCACAGTTTTTATCAAGATTCTCTTACCTTACAAATATCAAAACACCCTACTTTATAATAAGACACCCTGATTTGGAAAATTTACGAAATTACCCCTGATTTGCAAAATAACCAAATTACCCTTAACCTGTACAAATGACCAAAATACCCTCAGTAAGGAAAATTACCGAAGTACCCTCAAATTAGAAATCTTTAAAAATACCCTCATTTTGAAAAGTCACCAGGAACCATATTTTGCAAAAAATTACCGAAATGACCCTGGCTTGTAAAATTACAAAAAATACCCCTAGTGTATAAAATTATCATTTCACGCTTGAAATTTTTCCAGCAAGGATTTTAATTTTTGTAAAATATCAACAAACTCTATTTTGCAACATTTTGAAATACCCTAATTTGAAAAATTTCCAAAATACCCCTGTAGGACAAAATTATGGAAATACCCTTGGGTAGTGGAAAACAATAAACAACGACAACTACAACATTTCTCTGTAATGGATGCAAGTTCATGTGTGTGACTAAATGAATGATATGAGACTGTATGTGTATGAAACGAAAGAACTACTTCCTAAAACTATTAAACATAAAACTATTCGTGATAAATCAGTGGAACCAAACTAATTCATAAAACTCTTTAATCAGATAAACGCAAAGCGGAAGTATGAATTCTAGGGGACGTGGTCACAACGTACGTGGCCATGGAAGAGGCCGAATGACCGTGTCTGAACCCATTAGGTTGGGTCAAGGATCTGAGAATGAAATGCCACCACCACCACCAGCCGCTGATATGGAATATCAGGATCAAACGGGGGATGACGCAGTGTCACAGGTGATGCTGCGAGTTTTGGAAAGGGTGGCTGGAGTGGATGGAGGCATAGGAGCTCGAAAGTCGGTACCTGAGCGACTTCGAGCCAACGGAGCTGAGGTGTTCCGTGGTATATCTGGTGTGGCACCCAGTACCATTGAATATTGGTTGGAAGTGACTGAGGGAATTATGGATGAGCTCGATTTAACTGATGAGGAAAAGCTGAAAGGGTTGGTATCGCTTCTCCACGATGAGTCATATCAATGGTGGCTCACGGTGCGGGATAGTACTACAGCTGAGGAACTCACTTGGGAGTATGCTAAGGAGGCATACCAGAAGAAGTATGTTGGCACTCATTATATTGATGCGCAGAGAAAGGCATTTCTAGAGCTGGTTCAAGGGAACAAGTCCATAGCTGAGTACGAAACTGAATTCCTAAGGCTGAGCCATTATGCTTGAGGATAGTGTCTACTGAGCATAAGCGGTGTGTCTGATTTGAGGACGGACTAAGGGATGATCTGAGGTTGCTGATAGCTCCACAACAGGAGCGAGAGTTTACTGTGTTGGTGGAGAAGGATAAGGTAGCCGAGGGAATTAAGGATTTTGTAAGGCAGAACACCGATCAGAATAGGTAGAAAAGAGGATTTGGATCATCCAGGCCATCTAGGAATGAGCAAAAAGGCCTAGAGTTGATGGGCATGAGGTCGACAAGTCGCCTGGGAGGCGATATCATGCTTGTGATCGGTCTTGGGAAAAAGAACTTGGGTGAGTGTTGGAAAAGATAGGAGGATGTTTTAAGTATGGGTCCAAGGACCACATGATTAAGGATTGCCCGATGAGAAGGCGAAGGGGACGACCGAAGAAGTCAAGGTTTTAACCAGGCTGGAAGAGGAGGACAACAGCCACCACGAGGTCGTGGGTCGGCTGGCAGAGGCAATGGTTCTAGTAGAGGACGAGGAACACTGGGTCGAGGTGTTGGTAACACGGAGGCTAGGTAGTCGGGTTTGGTTTATGCAGTTCACCGGAGGGAAGACGGAGACGCACCGGATGTCATAACCGGTACGTTTCTTATTTTTGGCAAACCTTATGTTACTTTGATTGATGTGGGCTCGACCCATTCTTATGTTGCATGTAGAGTAGTTGAAACTCTAGGAATAGCCTCTGAACTATCTGATTGGGAGATGACTGTAGTAAGCCCATTAGGCCAAACTGTAGTGGTGAATAGGATGTTTCGGAGAGTACCTTTGGAACTTCAAGGAGCGGTATTTCTTGTCGACTTAATGGAATTACCCTTCGGGGAATTTGATCTTATACTTGGCATGGATTGGCTAGTGGAGCATCAGGCTGTATTGGATTTTGCAGCCAAATGAATTGAGTTAAGGACCCCAGAGGATGAGGTGATGGTTATGATAGGAGAAAGAAGGAACTACTTGTCTAACGTAGTTTCGGCATTAAAGGCGGATAAGATGGTTTAGAAGGGGTATAAGGCACTTTTGGCCTTTATTTGTGCTTTGGATACAAACGAAGGAGGAGTTAGTGGAGTTAGAACTGTAAGAGAGTTTGTGGATGTCTTTTCGGAGGAATTACCAGGAATACCCCTGGACAGAGAGGTGGAGTTTGGAATCGATTTGCTTTTTGGTACAACTCTTGTGTCAATTGCCCCATACAGAATGGCACCAAAAGAGTTGGTTGAGCTCAAGGCTCAGATCCAAGAATTGCTCGACTGTGGGTTCATCTGACCTAGTGTGTCTCCATGGGGAGCATCAGTCTTGTTTGTGAAAAAGAAGGACGGAACTATGCGCATGTGCATAGATTATCGTTAGTTGAACAAGCTGACCATCAAAAACAAGTACCCTTTGCCAAGGATTGATGACTTGTTCGATCAACTTAAGGAGGCCACGATTTTCTCAAAGATAGATCTGAGGTCCGGATATCATCAGCTTAAGGTGAAGGAGGTAGATATCCATAAGATGACTTTTCGAACAAGATATGGGCATTTTGAGTTCCTAGTAATGTCGTTTGGATGAACGAATGCCCCAGCCGCGTTTATGGACATGATGAACTGGGTTTTTCAACCCTATCTGGACCGATTTGTTGTTGTGTTCATAGATGATATTTTCGCGTATTCGAAGTCTGAGGAAGAACATGATAAGCACCTCCGAATTGTGTTACAAGTGTTAAGGGAAAAGAAGCTCTACGCCAAATTCAGCAAGTGTGAATTTTGGCTTAAGGAGGTTACATTTTTAGGACATGTGGTATCTGTTGAAGGAATAAGGGTGGATCCTCGGAAGATTGAGGCAGTTTTGGATTGGAAACCCCCTAAGTTTGTGGCAGAAGTTCAAAGTTTCTTAGGATTGGCAGGCTATTATAGAAGGTTTGTGGAAGGGTTCTTGTCGATAGCCGCGCCTTTGACAAAGTTGTTGAGAAAGGAAGTACCTTTCGTTTGGACAGATAAGCAGCAGGAGAGCTTTGAGAAGCTTAAGAGGGTCTTGATTGAAGCTTCGATTTTGATTCAGCCAGAGGCGGGGAAGGATTTTGTGGTGTATTATGACGCTTCCTATACAGGATTGGGATGCGTGTTAATGTAAGATGGGAAGGTAGTTGCTTATGCGTCTCGACAACTAAGGCTACATGAAGTTAACTACCCGACGCATGATTTGGAACTAGCGGCAGTGGTCTTTGCTCTTAAGGAGTGGAGGCACTATCTTTGTGGAGAAAAGTCGGTAATCTACACAGACCACAAGAGCCATAAGTATCTGTTGACTCAGAAAGAGCTAAATCTGAGATAGCGAAGGTTGGTGGAACTATTGAAGGACTATGATTGTTCAATAGAGTATCACCCGGGAAAGGCAAATGTAGTGGTGGACGCCTTAAGTCGGAAGGTGGTGTCGGATCTAAGGGCGATGTTTGCGCATTTGAGTTTGTATGATGATGGAAGTCTGCTGGCAGAGTTACAAGTTAAGCCGACATGGCTGAATGAGGTGAAAGAGGGACAGTTGGTGGATGAGGATCTGAGTGCTAAGCGGAGACAAGTGCAGAATGGAGAGTTGGAAAGTTATGGTATTAACGATGAAAGAGTATTGTGTTTCAAGGGAAAAGTCTGTATGCCGAAGGACGAGGAGCTTAGGCAATGAATTCTTCGGGAATCGTATAGTAGCCCTTGTGCTATGCATCCCGGAGGTAGTAAAATGTCTGAGAGATCTAAGGAACAATTTTGGTGGCACGGTCTTAAGAGGAAGTTACTAAATTTGTAGGAAATGCCTAACGTGCCAGCAAGTTAAGGCTGAACATCAAGTTCCATCGGGATTGCTTCAGCCAATACAAATTCGTAGTGGAAATGGGAGAGAATTACCATGGACTTCGTTAGTGGGTTTCCCCTTATGCCTACTAAGAAGGACTCGGTATGGGTGATAGTGGATCGGCAGACAAAGTTCGCGCATTTCATTCCAGTGCGAGTGGACTATTCCCTACAAAAGTTAGCAAAGTTGTATGTAGCGGAGATTGTAAGGTTGCACGGAGTACCGATGTCAATTATCTCGGATAGGGATCCGAGGTTCACGTCTCGATTTTAGAAAGCCCTACATCAGGCTTTAGGCACCCGATTGGACTTCAGTACGGCCTTTCATCCATAGTCGAACGGTCAATCTGAGCGAGTAATACAAGTGTTGGAGGACATGCTAAGAGGCTGTGTGATAGACTTCAGGGGAAGTTGGGAAGAATATTTGCCTCTAGTGGAATTTGCATAAAATAACAGCTATCAGGCAAGCATACGGATGGCACCGTATGAAGTGCTGTATGGTCGGAAGTGTCGCACTCCTACGTGTTGGATGGAATTAGGGGAACGCCAAATTTTGGGTGCAAAAATTATGGCTAAATCTGAAGAGAAGGTTAGTGTAATTTGAGCTCGATTAAAGGAGGCATCTGATAGACAGAAGTTGTACGCGGATCTCAAATGAAAGGAAATAGAATTTGATGTGAGAGATCAAGTGTTCCTTAAAGTTTCACCTTGGAAGAAGGTGATGAGATTTGGTCGAAAAGGGAAGCTAAGTCCAAGGTTTATAGGGCCTTATCGAGTAATGAAGCGAGTTGGACCAGTGGCATACCAGTTGGAGTTGCCACCAGAATTGAAGCAGATGCACGACGTATTTCATGTCTCCATGCTACGTCGATATCGATCGGATCCATCTCATGTAGTCCCAGTTGAAGAGGTGGAGCTGAGACCAGATCTGTCTTATGAGGAAGAGCCGATTCAGATTCTAGAACGAGATGTGAAGGTGCTTCGGAGGAAGTCAGTCGCTTTGGTCAAGGTGTTGTGGCGTAACCATGGATCGGAGGAAGCTTCTTGGGAGCCCGAAGAAGCAATGCGACAACAATACCCCTACTTATTCTAGCCAGGTAATTTCAAGGTCAAAATTATTTTAAGGGGGTAGAACTGTAATATCCTGGACTATGGCTTATGCATTATTACTAAATAATATGAAATAGCATGCCTTGTGTGATTAAGAATGTGTTGTATGAATTTTGTGACCTTTAGAAAATTGGGGAGTACCTTAGAAATTATTAGATTCTAATTCTAAAAGAGGAAGCTAAGTAGGGTGGCCTTAAGAGAAATAGTAGAGGAATTGTGGCATGAAGTTGGGCTTGGTAAAGTGGCTACAAGGCGCCACTTAAAGCCTCTGTAAGACGCATACAAGTAGGTGCAAATGGGCCTAGGTTTGAGTCACAAGGAAGCAAATAAAAGATTTTATTTTTACGCAATAAGGAGTAGAGGTGGGCGGCATTGGGAGGCGAGGGAGGAGCTTTAGATGTGATTAAACTCTTTATGATAATTATTCTTTTAGATAAAAGATAAAGGAGGAGAAGCAAATGGATATAGTGGCCGGCCAAGGGACTCCTTGGTTGGTAAAAATCGGTCATGAAAGGGAGGCATAAGTGCCGAATTTTAATTGGAACAAAAGACCTTCATCTTTTCTCTCTTTTAGTACTTGCCGAATTTCTTATCATCTCTCCTTTCGTTCTCTCAAATTCTTTCTTTCAACTCTTTCTCTAGCCGAATCTCCATCATCAACTTTCTTTTTCTTTTCACAACTCTCCAAAAGCCGAAGGTAAGCCTTTCTAGCAATAGCCGATTGTTAATCAAAACACCAAAAGCTGAAACTTGATTGTCAAAACACCAAAAGCTGAAACTTGATTGATCAAACACCTAGCCTATAGCCGAATACCTTGGTGAGGTTCAACAAGGAGCAGTCGATTCCTGTAATAAGGGTAAGGACCAATTGTCATTCGGTTTCCATTCTTTTTCTTTTAGGCTTGTCGAAAATTTAGGAACTAATTCCTATTATTGATCTTGGCTGAAACTTGGAAGGAGGCTTTGGGAGTTAGGTGCTGTCGACTACAAGTAGAAGGATCTTTCGGGATCTTAAAGATCTAAGGTGAGTCATATTGGATATTCGGCCAATGCCTATATAGTGATTAGATCTATTTCTTAATTATTTAAAAGCCGAAAACTAACCAAATCAAATGACTTAGTGTTAGCTGATTGCAAGGAAGGAAAGACTACAAGTTTTCGAGATTTGTTAGTAGTGAAATCGGTAATAAGGTAAGATTTGATTTCGTTAGTCCTTCGGGATTTAATTAATTAGCCGAATGGCTTTATGATAAAGTGTTTAAGGTTGGCCGAATATAGGGATTAAGGGTCTAAAAGTATTAGATCGGGTTTTCGGGATTTCAATAAAGCGCTAAGTAAATCAGGTGTGTATCCCCACACTAAGCTTCAATTAATTTATGGTTATGCGTTAATATATGTGTTAATAAAATATGTGTGAAGTGGCTAAAAGTACCATGCAATGGTAGGCAAATACTCAGTTTGTTTACCCACTCCTACTATGAGTAGGTTATGATCTATTATGGCACATATGTTAATAGTGATAAGAATGTGAAATAAAGCATGTTATTGCATGATATGTTTGACATAGGGCATATGGGTGATATGTAAAGGGAAGTGAATTGGTGGTTTAATACCCCAATATCAGAATGTGGTGACTTATGTCACAATATCCGAATGTGGTAACTTATGTCACAATATATGAATGTGGTGACTTATGTCACAAAATAATTATCGGTGGCTATGCCACGAATTTTATAAGGCGATGAGCACGCCGATCGCAATGACGCCTTCGATGGTGTGTAGCGGATGGAGGGTTGACTTAGTAGTCCCCACGGTGTGATGGTTGGTACGGGTGATGTGTAGCGGATGGATACTTAGGCTTGGGTACGGGTTTGCATCATTAAGTATATGTGCTATTATGTATGAATTGATATGCCTGAATTAATTGAGACTTATGATGGCTGTACACATTGAGTCTGTTTGACTCACCCCTTTGTGGGATTATTTTTCAGGTGACACTCAGTGATGGACCGGGTCGGCAGGAGCTCAAGGGTGACCATGCTCATCTCTGAATATGTTTTATTTTATTTTGGACTTGTTATATTTTAAGTATTTTGGATTTAATTTGGGTTTTGATTTGATGTAATAAGGCCTTGGTTTGAACTATTATGCATGCATATTTAATTATCTAAGTATGACTCGATTTTAATAATTCAAAGTTAAAGTCCATTTTTCTTAAGTACAAATATTAAACGTTTTGACACATAATCAACACGGGTTTTAAAATTCGAGCCCAACCCAAATCAATCGGTTTCAAAAACACGCAAAAATTTTAGCAAAGTTTCAAATAAGAATCGACTAGTTTTTCCTAGAAGCATGCCAGATCCGATCAGGGCTTGTGGGCCGGGTTTGGGGTGTTTCATTTCTTGTGAAAGATTGTCACTGTAAATACAACATCATTAATAATATATACTTATTTCCTAGGCATTTGAACCACGCTTGAAATCTGGAGTCATCATTGTTGGGAGGGCTTTATCTGAATGCCACCTTCAATCCAAATAGGAATAGATTTAGACCATAAAGTGAATGATGACATTTGTGGTTATGTACCAAAAAAATGAATAATATATTCTAGAATATGACACACTTAGGATGTAGGTGAAAAAAAGAATTATATAACAAATATATTATTCAAATTTGATATAAATAACAAATAAATTTTTGGTTGAACTGGTGAAGTATAAAGGTTAAAAAACCATAAAGGCTTGAGTCTAAATCTTATTATTTGTGTATTTTTTTATATGAAAGATATAAAATGACAAAAAGACCATCAAAATACTTCAATTTACTTTGAAAATGTAAAGATATTTTGTTATTATAGAACTAAGTTAGTGCCCAGTTGACTTGTGACACCAATTGAGTCAAATACTTATAGTTTAAGTATGCCAAAGGTCTTATACCCTTTCAAAATTTAAAATTTAGTCCCTACACTTTAATTTTGAACATTGAGTCCTTATACTTTTTTTAAGATAAAAATCGTGATCCCTCTATCTAATTTTGTGGTTAAAGTTAATTGTGTTAAAGGTAAAATAACTTCTTTAGCCTTCAATAGTTACTATTTTTGTCAATTTGGTCCTCACCCTTTAAAAGCACATAACTTGTAATATCCTAAATTAGGGGTTATGCGTTTGGAGCATAACTCAAGTGTTAGTAGGCTTTAAGTGTGGTTGAGTATGTTTTAGGAGTTTTTAGAACCCAAGGATGAAGGGGAAAGCTTTGGGAAAATGTTGGATTTTAAGTCTAAAATGAGAAACTAGGCAAATGAGGCCTTAAAGAAAATCTTAGGAGTTTATGGACATGAAAGTGGGCCTGGTAAAGTGGCTACAAGGTGCCACTTAGGGCCTTGGTGCATGACGTCATAGGCTGGGAGGAAGGGAAGAGGTTCGAGTATCGTGGGAAGCATTAAAGACTTTTATTTTTGCGTCAAAAAGGGGAACTGGGCTAAGGAGGCTTTAAAGGAATTTTTAGGGAATTAATGCCACAAGAAATCATGTGGTAAAGTGGCAATGGACGCCATGTGCAGTAGGGATAAGGGCCTTGGTTCGAATTGCAAAGGAAGCAGGAAGGAGCATTTATTTTTTGTGTCAAGAAGGCGCCTGGCGAAAGAGGTTTTAAAAGAAATTCTGCGTGAGTCATGTCACAAAAACGCCTTGGCCAAGTGGCTTGGGTGTTATCGTGGAGCAAGGAGCGGTCTCATGTTGAATCTTGTTGGCGCAGGGAGGCGTGTTTTATTTTGCTTTTGGCATTAAGATAAGGGAGAGCTAGGAAGGAGGTCTTAAAAGGAAGTGTGGGAGTTTATGACACAAAAGGAGCCAATGACAAAGTGGCTTGGGGCGTTACTGCGACTTGCGTCAAAGGGCAGCGGTCTCGTGTTCGAGTAACGTGGGAAGCACATGGGAGTGTTTTATTTTTGCCTTGGCGTCAAGGAAGAAGGGTGAGAAGAAATTGACTGACAATTGGACTTACAATTGAAGGAGGATTGAGCTTAATTCTCCTATTAATTTGGCTAAGGTAGGATAATTGATGATTATTTTATTTTAAGTTGGTAGATAATAGATAATTGTTGTTTTATTTATTCAAGTAGGATAATTGTTGATTTAATTATTTTGTGCAAGATGAAGAAGAGATAAATAAGGATTTATTTTATTTATTTTGGTTTAAATAGGTGATAAGAGATAATATAGGAGTTTGATAAGGGATTAATGTTGGATTAATTTATTTTATTTGTTAAGGAGATAATAGAGGAGATTATCAAAGAGTTTGATAATAGCAAGGATATAGTAGCGAATTCTATATAAGGGGAGTAATCATCTTTGATATCTTTTTTTTAAATTTCTTTGTGCGAATTTCTTCCCACTCACACCTCTCATTCTTTTCTTTCATTCAACCTCAAATCTCTCTATTCCTTTGAAAGCGAATGCCACATCAATAAGAGTGATAGCGAAACCCTCAAAAGAATCATACCCTTCCTCTTGTATTCCTTAAAATAGCGAATATCCTATTCCTATTAGGAGTAGAGCCGAATCTCCTATTATCATCTAGCCGAATCCTTGTGGAATTCAAGCAAAGGTGTTGTCGATTTCAAGAAAAGATCTTTCGAGATTTTTAAGATTCAAGACACCTAAGGCAAGGGATACTTTTGGGATTTGAAAATCGTAAGGTAAGTGCATAAGTACAACCGCCAAGGCCATATTTGATGTTTTAAGTCTATTCCTTATTTGTTTAGAAAGTCAAACTAATCCTTTAGGTGATCTAATGTTGGCGAATACAAGGTAGAAGGATTTCAAAGTTTCAGGATTTGATTTTTAATCCAATCGGCACCAAGGTAAGAATTTGATTACAACAATCCTACTAGGATTTGGACTTATAGCCGAATAGGCTTTTCTAATATAATGGCTGAATATAGGAAATAAAGATCTAAGTAGTAGATTGGAATTTTCGGGATTTGGAGTGAATTTGCTAAGTAAATCAGGTGTGTAACCCACACTATTTCTTAATAAGTTTAAGGCACTGTTTAATATGTATGTATGTTATACGAATGTGGAAAATATGGCTAAGTACCATGTTACGGTACACAGTACTAAGGTACGTTTTCCTACTCCTACTATGAGTATGATAAGACTTGTTATGCCATGAATATGAATATGATAAGAATGTGAAATCGGGCCTAAGGCATTATGTTGCATGATTTTGTATGACATGGGCATATGGGTGATATGTAAAGGGGAAGTGAAAGTGGTGACCTAAGACCACGATATCTGAATGTGGTGACCTAAGACCACGATATCTGAATGCGGTGACCTAAGACCACGATATCTGAATATGGTGTCTCATGACACAAAGTATGTATCTGTTGGCGATGCCACGAATTTTATAAGGGCGATGAGCACGTCATTGCAATGATCGCCTTCGATGGTGTGTAGCGGATGGAAGGTTGACTTAGTAGTCCCACGGTGTGATGGTTGGTGCGGGTGATGTGTAGCGGATGGATAACTAGGCTTGGGTCCGGATTGCATCATTTTATTTAATGCTATATGATTATGTATGATTTGATATGCCCGAATTTATTTGAGTTTGGTGTTGGTTGTACACATTGAGTCTGTTTGACTCACCCTTGTGGGACTATTTTTGGTGATGATCAATAATGGACCGGTGGCGGGAGCTCAATGGTGGCCATGCAAAGCTCAAGGATTGATTTATTTTTATTTATGTTTAAGTTTTGAATTATTCGGGTTTTTATTTGATGTAATAAGGCCAAAGTGTTGAATCGTTTATGCATGCTTTTAAGCTACTTAGTATGATGCAATTATTATCAAATTTAAAGTTTAAAAGTTAAATTTTCTTAAGTAGATTTATCAAATGTTTTGACGCCAAATCAACAAGGTATTTAATTTTCGAACCCAACCCAAATCAAGAGTTTTTTTTTTAAAAAATAATATACACAAGTTTTAGCAAAGTTTTCAAACAAGTTCCGAATGTATTTTTTTTAGAAGCATGCCAGATCCGATCAGGGCTTGTGGGCCGGGTTTGGGGTGTTTCATAAAATAAATTTGAAAAATTATTTTTTCCATATTTTAAATAAAAACATAAAAAATAAAAAACTATGAAAAACAATAAAAACTCATTAAAATTAAAAACAATAAAAATAACTTTAAATATATAAAAAATTCCAAAATTCATTGTTATCTAAATAAAACCGGTTGGACAGGGGATCGGTTGGAGTATCAATCCAGTAAGAGTTAAAAAATCGGTTGACTTGCGAACTGGTATGGACTTGTTGAATTGTGCTAAAAATTTTGGTTAATGGATAATTGAACCTATTTTAAACTGGTTTGACCAATTAGTTCCTAGAATGACCGATCCAATTGGTTCAAAGTAAAAAAAAAAATTATTCAAAAATAAAAAAATTATAAAAATAGGTTCAACTTGTTTTTTCAAATCGATTCAACTAGTCCATACTGGTTCGCGAGTCATCTAGTTTTTAAAAATTTTAAACTATTTTTGCCCTCAATATTTATAGTTTTTTTTTTCAATTTGGTCCTTATCATTTTTAAAAGTATGTAATTTTTTAAACTTTTTTACTTTTTTCATATTTAAAATTTTAAAAATTATAATTTTAAAAAATAAAAATATGAAAAAACTGCTTTAAAATTCAAAATTTTTAAATATAAAAATTCAATGTTATCTAAATTGGGCCAGATTGGTTGGATCAAGAATCGACTGAGATATTGATATGATGAGAGATAAAAAACTAGCTGACCCATGAACCAATACAAACTTGTTGAATCGAGCTAAAAAACTAGTTGAACCGACTTTTATAATATTTATAATATTTTATTTGCTTTGAACTAGTAGGGTTGGTTGTTCTAGGAACCAATTGGTTAGACAATTTGAAATATGTTCAACTGTTGGTTAAATCAATCCATACCGTTTCACGAGTCAACCGGTTTTTTACTTCTTATCTAATTTGTTAGAATTAAGTGACTCGAATCCTTATTTAAATAAAATACAATGGTAAAATAAAATAAAAAGAAGAATCCCTATAGAACTACACTTATTTTTATTTTATTTTAAATAAGGTTTTTTAAACCTTATTAAACTCCATCTATTTGATATTTATTAGAATAAGGAGTTTTAAACTTACTACACTCCTATTAGAATATGGCTTTACAAGCCTATAAATAGACATAGTCTATTCCTCTTGTAATTGATTCGAATTCGACATAGTGAATTTTCTTCTCCTCTGCCCGTGGTTTTTTCCTGAAAGGGTTTCCACGTAAAATCTGTGTGTTCTTTAAATTTTTATTTCTATTTTTTTGCGATATATTGTCATTACCGACGTTATATTTTTCACAAATTGGTATCCGAGCTTCCGGGTTTTTTTCATCTTGATCACGGTAATGGCATCTTTAAAGTATGAAATTCTACTGTTGGATCGCAACACCAGATTTGCGTTGTGGCAAATAAAGATGCAGGCAATTCTTGCACAGATGGATTTAGAGGAAGCCCTGCTAGGGGTAGATAAGATGCCTTCGACATTGACGGAGGAAGAGAAAAAGCACAAGGATTGAAAGGTGTTAACACAGTTACATATGCATTTGTCTAATGAAATTTTGCAAGATGTGATGAAGGAGAAGACCGCCGCGGCATTATGGAAGAGGCTAGAACAAATATGTATGTCAAAAACTCTAACTAGCAAGTTGCATATGAAGCATTATGCTCATCGTTTGGAGGAAGGTGCGTCTGTGCATGAACACTTAATAGTGTTTAAAGAAATTCTTTCAAACTTGGAGGCTATGGAGCTTCAGTATGATAAGGAAGATCTAGAGTTGATTCTACTTTGTTTGTTGCCCCGTCTTATTCAACCTTCAGAGACATGATTTTATATAGTCGCGAGTCTCTCACAGTTGATGAAGTTTATGATTCTTTGACCTCGTATGATAAGATGAAGCATCTTGTGGTTAAACCCGACTCTTAGGGAGAGGGTCTTATTGTTCGTAGGAGACAAGATCGGAATGCTGATGATGATCGTGGAAGGACACAGGAACGGAATCCTCGCGGTAAATCTAAGGGTAGATCGAAGTCTTCAAATAGAGGTAAAACTTGTAACTTCTGCAAGAAGAAAGGGCACATTAAAACTAAGTGTTATAAGCTACAGAACAAGATTAAAAGGGAGGCTGCGAATAAAAAGGGAAAACAACCAGAAAATTTCGGTGAAGCTGATGTTGTAGAAGACTACAGTGATGGTGAACTTCTAGTCGCTTCTGTCAACAATTCTAAAGTGAGCAAGGAGTGGATACTTGATTCGGGTTGCACCTTCCACATGAGTCCTAATCGGTATTGGTTTACAAATTACAAAACAGTGTCTGAAGGTGTTGTTTTGATGGGAAATAATGCTTCGTGTAAAATCACAGGTGTTGGAACAATTAAAGTTAAGATGTTTGATGGAGTTGTCAGAACACTTAGTGACGTACGGCATGTTCCAAAATTGAAGAGAAATTTAATTTCATTCAGTACTCTTGATTCAGGAGGGTACAAATAACAACTGAAAGTGGGATTTTGAAGATTTCCAAAGGTTCCGTCGTTGTGATGAAAGGGCAGAGAAAGACTGCCAAGTTATATATTTTGTAGGGTTCTATTATTATTAGTGATGCAGCTATCGCTTCCTCTTCCTTATCAGATGATGATATTACTAAACTTTGGCATATGCACTTAGGGAATATGAGTGAGAATGGCATGGCAAAATTGAGCAAAAGAGGACATCTTGATGGGTAAAGAATTTGCAAACTGAAGTTCTGTGAGCACTGCGTCTTTTGGAAGAAAAGAGAGTTTGATTCACCAGAGGAATCCATAACACGAATGGAACATTGGAGTATATTCATTCTGATCTGTGGGGGCCATCAAGAGTGCCTTCGAGAGGGGGAGCTAATTATATACTAACTTTTATTGATGATTTTTCTAGAAAAGTTTAGGCATTCTTCCTGAAGAAAAAAAGTGATGTGTTTTCCACATTTAAGTCTTGGAAAACTATGATTGAAAAACAGACGGGAAAACAAATAAAATACCTCCGCACAAACAATGGCTTAGAGTTACATTACGATGAGTTTAATAAACATGCAAGTCGAGAAGGATCATGAGACACTTGACGATTAAATCATACTCTCTGACAAAAGCGGCATTGCGAGCGAATGAACAGAATGATCATGGAGAAGGTTCAATATATGTTGTCAAATGCCAACTTACCAAAGTCGTTTTGGGTCGAAGCAGTCTCTACTGCATGTTTTTTTTTATCAATCAATCTCCATCCATTGCCATTGAGAAAAAGACTCCAAAAGAGGTATGGTCTGGTAATCCTGCTAATTATTCTAATTTAAAGATCTTTGGGTGTCTTATGTATGCTCATGTTGATAATGGAAAATTAGAACCGAGATCCATTAAATATGTTTTTCTTGGCTATAAAGCTAGTGTAAAAGGGTATAAGTTATGGTGTCCTGAAAATAGAAAAGTTGTGATTAGCAGAGATGTTGTTTTTGATGAAAATACTATGATACCTAACTTATCTCTTGAAGACTCTTCCAATAAATAAAATCAAAAGTAGGTGGAGCATCAGATTAATACAGAGTCGACTCCTCAAGCTAGTACAAAAATTGAGAATAGAGTTGATTCTTCACCTCAATACTCTATCACCAAAAAATAGAACCAGAAGAGAAATTAAACCTCCAAAGAAGTATGCTGAGGCTGATCTAGTTGCTTATACTTTAAATGTGGCCAAAGATATAGATACAAACCAAGAGCCATCTAATTATTCTAAGGCAGTTAGCTGTGAAGACTCAAAAAAGTGGATGTTTGCTATACAAGAGGAGATGGAATCATTCCATAAAAAAAGAACATGGGATCTTGTGAAACTTCCTAAAGGTAAAAAGGTTGTTCGTTGTAAATGGGTGTTTAAAAAGAAAGAAGGGACTCTAGGAGTTGAAGAACCCAGATATAAAACAAGGCTTGTTGCAAAAGGTTACAGTCAAATTCCATGAATGGACTTCACAGATGTGTTCTCCCCAGTTATGAAGCATAGTTCGATTCGAGTTTTGCTTGGTATTGTGGCCATACATGATATGGAGCTTGAGCAGTTAGATGTAAAAACTGCATTTTTGCATGTAGAACTTGAAGAAGATATTTACATGCAACAACCAGAGGGTTTTACAGTCTCAGAAAAAGAGGACTATGTTTGCTTGCTAAAAAAGTCCCTTTACGGTTTGAAACAGTCACCAAGACAGTGGTACAAGAGGTTTGATTCCTTTATGGCTTCTCATTATTTCAAAAAGAAGTAGTTTTGATAGCTGTGTTTACTTTAAGAAAAACAGTGATGGTTCTTTTGTGTATCTACTTCTTTATGTTGATGACATGTTGATAGCAGCAAAAGATAAAGGAGAGATAAGAAAGGTCAAAGCCCAACTAAGTGAAGAATTTGAGATGAAAAATTTGGGACCAGCAAAGAAGATACTTGGTATGGAGATTCTCAGAGATAGAAAATCAAGTAAATTGTACCTAAGTCAGAAGGGGTACATTGAGAAAGTTCTTTGCAGGTTCAATATGCAGAGTGTTAAGCCTGTTAGTACTCCTTTAGCAGCCCATTTCAGACTTTCATCAGCTTTGACTTCACAATCAGATGATGAGATTGAGTACATGTCACATGTTTCATACTCTAGTGCAGTGGGATCTCTCATGTATGCTATGGTTTGTTCACATCCAGATTTATCATATGCAGTCAGTGCAGTTAGAAGATACATGGTGAATCCCAATAAAGAATATTGGAAAATAGTTCAGTGGATTTTAAGATACTTACGAGGTACTACTGATGTTTGCTTACAGTTTGGAAGAACTAGAGATGGAGTCATTGGGTATGTTGATGCTAATTTTGCTGGAGACCTTGATAGAAGAAGATCTCTCACTGGATATGTCTTTACAATCGGAGGTTGTGCAATCAGTTGGAAAGCTACTTTGCAAACTACAGTCATTTTGTCTACCACTGAAGCTGAGTACATGGAGATTACTGAGGCTTGTAAAGAAGATATTTGGTTGAAGGGACTCTTTAGTGAGCTCAATGAAGACCTTCAAATCAGCACAATATTTTGTGACAGTCAGAGTGCCATCTTCCTTACAAAAGATCAAATGTTTCATGAGAGAACAAAACACATTGATGTTCGGTATCATTTTGTTCGTGATATTATTGCTCGTGGTGATATTGTTGTGAGAAAAATTATTACTCATGAAAATCCTGCAGATATGATGACTAAGTCACTTCCTATAACTAAGTTTGAGCATTGTTTAGACTTGGTTGGTGTTCATTGTTTAAGTTAAACCCTTAAGGGGTTTTATGGAAGAGGTGAAGAACTTGTTCGTTGAGAGTTCGCGATGAAGAACATGTTCATTAAGAATTCGTGTCAAGGTGGAGATTGTTAGAATTAAGTGACCCGAATCCTTATGTCACATCCTAAAAATTTGAGTATCAATATGTTGCTTGTCTTTGGTGTTAGCTTGGGTATGATTTTATTGTGTGTTTAATATAGTTTTGAGAAGGCTCGGGTTTACTTGGAATTAGAATAAATTTTAGTAAAGAGTACTTTACTGTAGAGGAATTAGGTGACCTTGAAGTTTAAGTTAATTAAGTGATAAAAGATGGCATAAGATGAGTAATTGGCAAAGTGGTGATGGCGCCATAAGTAGGACTTGAGGAGAGAGGTTCGAATCTCCTAGCATGCAAATCGGGAGCTTTTATTTTTACTTTTTCCTAGCAAGTGTCGGCCAAGCACCATTCATGGATAAGATGGACTAAATTTTTATGGTAATGAGACTTAAGGTTATGGCAAGCATGAATTAGGGATAAAATTGCTTAATTTTTGGGGATAGGATTTCTCAAACTTTTGGAAAATGGAAGATTGCAAGGCTTGAATCAAGGTTGATGTTTTGAAAACTTTTTCATGGCCATTTTGACCATGAATATGGACGGCATTATGGACAAAAGGGGGGAGCCAAAATTTGTGGATTAGCTTGGGGTAGGATGGTAGCTTGTTAGAATTCTTTTGGTCATTTTTGTTTTGTTTGAAGAAACTTTTTCTCCATTCATCTTTTCCTTCCCTTGGCCGAATGTATTAGTGTAGAAGAAAACAACATTTGCTTTATTTCTTTTGGTCATCTTTTTGACCATTTGGTCATTTTTGCTAATCATTCTAGTGTCTTTCTCCTAGTGCTGAAACTACCAACACAAAAAGCCATTCTTTTTCCTTCTCCTTTCCCATTCTTAGAATGTATTTTGCTCCTAAATTCATCTCTTTCCTCATTCTCTTTTCTTCTCTTTAAAAACTGAATTATAACACCTTCTTCCCATTCTCTCTTCTTCTTCATTTTTTATTTATCATTCAAACACTTTCTTCATTATTTTTCTCTCATGGTCGAATGGTATTAATACCATTTTCTCCAATTTTCCTTCAAAGCCGAATCTCCTATTCATCTATATTGTCTTGTTGGTTATTCTTTCAACCCTCGTTTAAGCAATAGGTAAGAGCTTTCTTTTTGGTTCTTATGTTGGCTTAATGGATGTCTTGGCCGAATCTTAATGGTGGTAAGAAGAATCTCTTTAATCAAAATCATCGTTCATTCTATTAAACGTTTTCTTTCGTTATATTTTAGTGTGATAGTGGAGGGTCGAAACTCAAGTGTTCGTGAGCGTCGTGAATCATTGGAATCGATTTAAGGTGTTAAGGTAAGGGTTTATTAAGGACTCTCATATTACTCGTCATATTGATATAGATGGATTATTAATCGATTTCGTTTTATGGGACGTTATCGCTCGATTTTCATATTGTGGAATAAGGATATTTGTGGTAAGCCAATCTCACCCTTAAAACCGTTAGTCATAATTTTGATATATTATTTAGTCGGATTAATGATCTTTTGTCAATGGAGACAATCAAGATAGGGACGAAAAGGGCGGTAAATAGTGTTCGAAAGAGGGGTGGTTCCGCTATTCCCCCTAAGTTTAAGCGAAGGGTCATTTTGAGAATCGAGATTTTCCACGGGTTGTGGACCTCATCCGAGGAGAACCGGTTGTTTGAAGTCGTTCATACTCTCGAACCTTTGTTTGTTCGTGGATTTTCATCGGGTAACGAACCAATAATCGGGGAGAAACCGCAAATAGAAGTGGTTCAAAATTCTAAGGGTAAAAGTCTAGATCGTTATTTCTAAGATTCGATTTGTAAATAAATAATAGTGTTCTAATTTGTCGCGATGCGTTTAGGTATCGACGAGTGGGAAAGTCTAGTTCTCACAGTAATCAAGTGTGTAACTTCACGCTTATCTCGAGTTAGATACTATACCGTAAGTATTGGGATAAAATCGTAAAGATAATAAAATCAGAAAATGCGTAACACTTTTGTGTAAATGCATGAAAACAGTTAAAGTCATGAAATTTACAAAAACGCCCTCAATGAGTTAATTGGTAAATAGTAAATTTTATGCCTCATGTGATAAATGGGCCGAAAAATTGCTAGATCAATAAATGGGCTGAAAAACTGCTAGATCGATAAATGGGCCAAAAAACTGCTAGATCGATAAATGGGCCGAAAAACTACTAGATCGATAAATGGGCCAAAAAAATGCTAGATCGATATATGGGCCAAAGTTTGCTAGATCGTTAAATGGGCTAAAATGCTATTTTGTCTTATGGGCCAAAATGAAAATTTGAATTTTTGGACTCACATGTATTATGGGCTTTTGTTAAATTATCATATGGATATATATATTGTTATGCATACATGATTGCATGGGTTGGGATAATTGACGAAGAAAAGACACGCTTGTTGCCAAAAATCTAGTTCGGTGGCTCTGCCACAAATATATTTTAAATGGATTAATGCCTGTAGTTCGGTGACTTTGTCACAATCTAGTTCAGTGGTGCACCACAATATTATTTAAAATGGCTTTATGCCTACGATTGGTGTGTTGGCGGGGTGGGTTGACTTGATCCCCACAGGTGTGTTGGTTGGTACGGGTGGTGTGTAGCGGATGAAAATTTGGTTTGGTTGGGAATTTCATTTTACATGCATTTTATTTATTATATTGTTAAATCCGTAAATGGACTCAAGCCCAAAATAATGTCTTGATGATCTCGCCCAATGAATATGGTAAGTGAGTTATACACTGAGTTACGAGTAACTCACTGCATTTAATTATCCATCTCGTAATGGCAATTGACGGAGGCTTGGGTGAGGATGACTTCGTGGAGGCCATACTTGAACATGAGTTTTATAACCTATGAACTTTTATTAAGTATTTTATTTAATTACTATTTTGGGTATGATGTAATAAGGCGTTTATTAATATTTTATGGATTTTATGTATGGATGGATTTAATTTTGTTTTAGACACTTAATATGGGTGATGTTAACTCAATAATGTTTCCTTAAATATTTTGTTTTAAAACATATGAGATTCTTTAAATATTCTTATTTTCAAAATTCTTTTGAACTCTTTTAAAAAAAACTACTTAAAGGTTTTGACAATTAAATACTAAATGATAAGATTTCAAACTAGTATTTCTTTATTCATCGATTTTAAATCAAATTCTTGATTTTTACTAAACTTCACTTTCAAAAGGTTTTGTAGAACTGTTTTACCTAAATTATTAGAGAATTAAATGGATGTTCGATCTGTGTGACAAACCAAATCTCGTCTTAACGCATAGACCTGGTTTTGGGTGTTACATTTAATGGTATCAGAGTCGATTTCAAAACTCTGCTGTGGTTGGGTTTAATAAATAACTCCTGTTTGAAATTATTTTTAATTATGTTTTAAAGTTAGTATGGCACCACAAGCATCCAGCACCAAGTCAAGTAAGTATTCATTACTGAATGATTATTATGATGATATGATCATAGGAACACTCTAGAACTTCTAGTTTTAGATGTTGAAAATCGTGGAGATCGAGACTATAGGATGTGTTTGCGAAAAACAACTTTATATCTTGAATCTCATAAAATATCGTTAATAAACACTGAAACAGTTTTCTAATTCATAAATTTCGTAATCAGATTAAAATGAGTTAGTTAGTATGAGCGCCAGAGGACGCGGACGTGGTAGAGGTGGCCGTGGTAGAGGCTGAGGTGCTAGAGCTGTGTTCGAGGAATCGGGACATATTTCGAAAATGGATGCACCGGCATCACCAGTGTCAGAAAATGATTCACAAGAGAATAGGAGAAAAGATAATGCTTTGACACGAGTAATGTTGCGAGTCTTTGAAAGGGTCCCTGGAACTAGAGCTGGGCCAGTAACTCGTGGGTCGATATCGGAGCGATTGAAATCAAGTGGTGCTGAGGTTTTCAGAGGTGTCTCAGGTGTAGCTCGAAATGTTGCTGAATATTAGCTTGAGGCGGTGGAGCGAATTATGGATGACTTAGAGTGCACTGTAGAACAGAAACTAAGGGGAGCGGTGTCTTTGTTAAGGGATGAGGCATATCAATGGTGGCTTCTTTGTCGAGAAGGCTTTCAAGTCGCATTAGTTACTTGGGATTTCTTCAAAGCTGCCTTTCAAGGGAAATATGTAGGAACAAGTTATGTGGATGCTCGGAGGAAGGAATTTCTGAATCTGGTTTAGGGAAATAAGACGGTGGTAGCGTATAAGGCTGAGTTTTTACACTTGAGTCGCTATGCTCGGACAATAGTGCCAACGGATCATGAGCACTGTGTACGCTTCGAGGATGGGCTAAATGATGAGTTATGGGTACTGATCGCCCCACAACAAGTAAGAACTTTTGCCACGCTTGTGGAGAAAGCCAAGATAGCCAAAGAGGCTAAGAGCTCAGAATGTCAGAACCGGGAAAGAGTCAGAGGCAAGAGAGATATAAAGTATTTGGGTTCTTCAAAAAGGTTTTAGAAGAGGCCTCGGAATGATGAGCCAGCTCAAGGTATAGCACTTGGGGCTGTTAATCAAAGTCGAGACTGTGCTGAATGTGGGAAATGACATTCGGAGAGTGCTGGAGGAAAACTGGTGCTTGTTATAAATGTGGTTCAATGGATCATCAATATAAGAATTGCCTCGACGGATGGATCGACTCGGGAAGCTTGTAATCTGATGTACTGATCGGCCAGAGGTACTTAGCGACCAACGAGAGGCCGTGGACCGGGTCGTGGTGGTAATGAGGCTGGACGTGGTCAAGGTGCACCGGGTCGAGGCAATGGTTCTAGAGGTAACGCGGATGCAAGATGACCGAGATTGGTCTATCTGATTAGACGCAATGAGGATGGTAATGCTCTAATGTGATAAGCGATACGTTCTTCATTTTTGATGTGCCTATTACTGCTTTGATAGATATTGGTTCTACCCACTCGTATGTTGCTAGTGCCATATCTGGAAACCTAAATCTAGAATCTGAAATTATAGATAGTGAGATGACGGTAATTAGTCCTTTAGGACAGTTAGTAATTGTAAATAAACTATTTAGAGACGTGCCCTTAGAAATCCAAAGAGAAATATTTCTGGCAAATTTGATGGAATTGCCTTTCGGCAAGTTCGATCTCATTCTGGGCATGGATTGGTTGGTTAAGCACCGGGTGCATTTGGATTGTGCTGAAAAACGGATGTCAATAAGGACTTCGGATGATAAGGAAGTAGTAATGATAGGCGAACAAAGGAATTATTTGGCAAATGTGGTATCTGCGTTAAAGGCAGAAAAGTTGGTGCGGAAAGGTATGGAGCATTCCTAGCTTTTATTAGTGCTTTGGATGCCAAGGAGTTATCAGTGGAAGATGTGAGAATGGTGAAGGAATTTCCAGATGTATTTCCTGAAGAACTTCCTAGTATACCTCTAGATCGGAAAGTAGAATTTGGTATTGAGCTTTTGCCCGGAATGGCTCCAGTGTCCATGGCTCCTTATAGAATGGCACCGAAGGAGTTGGCGGAGCTTAAAGCTCAAATTCAAGAATTGTTGGATTGGTGATTTATTCGACTGAGTATGTCTCCGTGGGGAGCACCGATTTTGTTCGTTAAGAAAAAGGATGGGTCGATGCTTATGTGCATTAATTATAGGGAGATGAATAAATTGAAGATCAAGAATAGGTATCCTTTGCCAAGAATTGATGACATGTTTGATCAATTGAAAGGAGCTTCAGTTTTCTCCAAAATTGATTTGAGATCGGGTTATCACCAACTCAAGGTGAAAGAAGCAGATATTCATAAGACGACATTCTGAACTCATTATGGACATAATGAGTTTTTGGTGATGCCGTTTGGGTTGACCAATGCACCAGCTGCATTTATGGACATGATGAACTGGGTCTTTCAACCATATTTAGATCGGTTTGTGGTAGTGTTCATAGATGACATTTTGGTATATTCGAGGAATGAAGAGGAACATGACTCACATTTGCGTATAGTATTGCAGTTACTTCGAGATAAGCAATTTATGCCAAATTCAGTAAATGTGAATTTTGGTTAAGGTAAGTGACTTTCTTGGGTCATGTGGTATCAGCTGAAGGAATAAGGGTGGATCCTCAGAAGTTTGAGGCTGTACTGGATTTGGAACCACCGAAGTCACTAGCTGAGATTTGGAGTTTCTTGGGTTTGGCTGGTTATATAGATGCTTTGTTGAGGGGTTTTCGCTGATTGCTACACCCTTAACTAAGCTGTTGCGAAAGGGGGTACCATATGTATGGACTAAAAAACAACAAGAGGGTTTCGAGAAATTGAAGAAAATTTTGACGGAAGCACCAGTTTTGATTCAACTTTGAGGTTGGAAAAGAATTTATAAATCTCTTGAGATCGTCACACAGGGTTTAGGTTGTGTCTTGATGCAAAATGGAAAAGTGGTAGCTTATGCTTCTAAATCGATTGAGACCGCATACGAAGTAAACTACCTTACTCATGACTTGGAGTTAGCTGCGGTAGTGTTTGCTTTAAAGATTTGGAGGCACTATCTCTACGGTGAGAAGTCTATCATCTATACGGATCACAAGAGTTTTAAGTATCTTCTTACTCAGAAGGAGTTAAACTTGAGACAAAGAAGATGGGTGGAGCTATTAAAGAATTATGATTTCTCAATCGAGTATCATCCTGGAAAGGCTAACGTGGTAGCAGACGCGTTAAGTCGTAAGGTGGTATCTGATTTGAGAGCAATGTTTGCTCATCTGAGTTTGTATGAGGATGGTAGTCTGTTAGCGAAACTTCAGGTGAAGCCTCTATGGTTAGATCAAATCAAGGAAAAGTAGATATCAGATGAAAAGTTGGGACCCTTATTTCAGCAAGTTGAAAGTGGTGAAATAGGGGATTTTGATATAAACATTGATAGAGTACTTTGTTTTCGTGGAAGAATTTGTATGCCTAAGGACCCAGATTTGAGATAAATGCTTCTACGGGAGGCGCATAGTAGCCCTTATCCTATGCACCCCGGAGGATATAAGATGTATTGAGATCTCCGTGAACGGTATTGGTGGCCAGGGTTGAAGCGTGAGATTTCTGAGTTTGTAGGAAAATGTTTGACTTGTCAACAAGTGAAGGCGGAGCATCAATTGCCGTCAAGTTTATTACAACCGATAAAGATTCCCCTTTGGAAATTGGAGCGGATAACAATGGATTTTGTTAGTGGGTTGCCTTTAACACCTACTAAGAAAAATTCTATTTGGGTAGTAGTTTGTAACATCCTAAAAATTTGAGTATCAATATATTGCCAGGGGTTAGCTCGGTTTACTTGGAATTTGAATAAATTTTAGTAAAGAATACTTTAGTGTAAAGAAATCAGGTGACCTTGAAGCTTAAGCTAATTAAGTACTAAAAGATGGCATAAGATGAGTAATTGGCAATGTGGTGTTGGCGCCATAAGTTGGACTTGAGGGGAGAGGTTCTAATCTCATAGCATGCAATTTGGGAGTTTTTATTTTTGCTTTATCCTAGCATGTGTCGGTCATGGATAAGAATTAGGATGAGTTGGATTAATTTTTTTTTTTTGGTAAGAAGACTTAAGGTTATGGTAAGCTTGAGTTAAGGGATAGAATTGCTTGATTTGGGGGATAATGTTTCTCAAACTTAAGGAAAATGGAGGATGATAAGGCTTGAAAATAGGTTGATGTTTTGGAAACTTTCTAATGGCCTTTTGACCATGTACGTGGACGGTATAAGAGGCTAGGGGGGATGGCCAGTTTTTGTTGATTGGCTTGGTAGGTTTGGGGTTGGAGGAGCATTTTCTTTTTGGTCAATTGGTGTCTTCTTATCACACTTTCTCTCAAAAATTTGCTCTCTTCTTAGCCGAATATACTTTAAGCCTTGAGGAAACAATTGCATCTTTTTACCATTTCTTTCTTTCTTTTTGACCATTTCGGATTAGTTGCTCTCTTTCTCTAAATCTTTTCTTCTCTTTGTGACCGAAATCACATAGCTAACAAGGATCTTTTCTTTTCTTTCTTTTCTCTTTTTCCTCCCCAATGCCGAATGCACATTGCTCTTAAACTCAACTCTTTTCTTTCTCTTTTCTCTCTTGAAAACTGAATCATCATCATCTCCATCTTTCATCCTTTTACTTTCTTCTCAACTAAATTTTCTTTATTATCTTCTCTCATGGCCGAATGCTAGATTGCTCCATTGCCAAACCATTTTCCTTTTCTTTGTTTATTCATAGCCGAATCTTCCATTATACATAAGTGTTCTTCTCAATTATTTATTTTTTTCAACCATGGATTATAGAGTGATTTTGGAGGGCAGAAACTCAAGTGTTCTTGAGTATCGTGAATCATTGGAATCGAACTTAAGACTTAAGGTAAGGAGTTTATTCAAGGATTCTCATATTACTCGTCATATTGGTATAGATGGTTATTAATCGATTTCGTTTTAGGGGACGTTATCGCTCGATTGTCATCTTGTGGAATAAGGAGAAGTGTGGTAAGCCAATCTCGCTTTAAAAATTGTTAGTCATATTTCGATAGTTATTAGTTGGACTAATGATCTTATGTCATTAGAGACAATCAAGATAGGGCAGAAAAGGGCGGTGAATAGTGTTCGAAAGAGGGGTGGTTCCGCTAATCCCCCTAAGTATAAACGAAGGGCTATTTCGGGAATCTGAGATTTTCCACTGGGTTGCGAACCCTCATCCGAGGAGAACCAGTTGTTACAAGTCATTCGTACTCCCGAACCTTTGTTTGTTCGTGGATTTTTATCGGGTAACGAATCAACAATCGGGGAGAAACCGCAAATAGAAGTGGTTCAAAATTCTGAGGATAAAGATTTAGATCGTTTATCAATAGTGTAGTTTTATTTAATAATAGTGTTCTAATTTATCGTGTTGCATTTAGGTATTGACGAGCGGGAAAGTCTAGTTCTCACGATTACCAGGTGTGTAACTTCACACTTATCCCGGGTTATACCGTAATTATTGGGAAAAATCGTAAAGATGACAAAATTGGAAAAATGCGTAATAATTAATACTTTAGTGTAAATACATGAAAACTGTTAAAGTTGTGAAACTTACGAAAAATCTGCTAGATCGTTAAATGGCGAAAACTCGCTAGAAAACTCGCTAGATTGTTAAATGGGCCAAAAATCGCTAGATTGTTAAATGGACCAAAAATATGCTAGATCATTAAATGGGCCAAAAATATGCTAGATCGTTAAATGGCTAGATCGTTAAATCAAAAATATGCTAGATCGTTAAATGGGTCAAAAATCGCTAGATCGTTAAATGGTAGAAAAATCGCTAGATCGTTAAATGGGCAAAAATATGCTAGATCGTTAAATGGGTGAAAAATCGCTAGATCGATATATGGGCCAAAATTTCTAGATTTCTAATGGGTTAAATAATATTTTGTATTATGGGCGAATAAAAACTTGAAATATTGCCTCACATGTATTTTGGGCTTTTTGCTAAATTATCATATGGATATAGACTGTTATGCATGCATTTTTGCATGGGTTGGGAAAAATGATGAAGAGAAGAAAGGCCTGTTGCCAAAATTAGTTCGGTGGCTCTGCCACAAATATTTCAATGGCTTAATGCCTCTAGTTCGGTGACTTTGTCACAATCTAGTTCAGTGACTTTGTCACAATCTAGTTCGGTGGTGCACCATAACATTATTGAAAATGGCTTTATGCCTATGATTGGTGTGTTGGCGGGGTGGGTTGACGTGATCCCCACAGGTGTGATGGTTGGTACGGGTGGTGTATAACGGATGGAAATTAGGTTTGGTTGGGAAATTTCATTTTGCATACATTTCATTTATTATATTGCAAAATCTGTTGATGGGCTCAAGCCCAAAAATAATGACTTGATGATCTGGCCCAGTGGATATAGTAAGTGAGTTATACACTGAGTTCTGAGTAACTCACTCCCTTAAATTTCCCATCTCAAGTAATGGCAATTGATGTAGACTTGGGCCGAGGATGACTTCGTGAAGGCCGTACTGCAAACATGGGTTTTATAAACTATGAACTTTTATTAAGAGCTTTCTTTAAATTACTATTTTGGATATAATGTAATAAGGCCTTTATTAATATTTTATGGATTTTATTTTTATGTGTGGATGGATTTAAATTTTATTTTAGATATTTAATGTGGGCTTATGTTAATCCTATAATGATTCTTTAAAATTCTTTGTTTTTAAAACATATGAGATTCTATAACTATTTTCAAAATTCTTTTAAACTCTTTTAAGGTTTTGATAGTTGGATACTAAATGATAAAAATTTCAACAAATGTTTCTTAAATTCATCGATTTCAAATTATTTTCTTGGCTTTTACTAAACTTCATCTTCAAGAGGTTTTGTAGAACTGTTTTTACTTAAATCATTAGAGAATAAAAAGGATGTTTGATCTGTGTGACAAACCAAATCTCATCTTGATGCATAGACCTGGTTTTGGGGTGTTACATTTAATAGTATCAGAGCCAGTTTCAAAACTCGGCTGTGGTTGGGTTCAACAAATAACTTCTGTATGAAATTGTTTTAATTATGTTTTAAAGTTAGTATGGCATCACAAGCATCCGGCATCAAGTCAAGTAAGTATTCATTATTGAATGATTATTATGATGATATGATCATAGGAACACTCTAGAACTTCTAGTTTTAGATGTTGAAAATCATAGAGATTGAGACTATAGGATGTGGTTGCGAAAAACAACTTAATCTCTTAAATCTCATAAAATATCGTTAATAAACACTGAAATAGTATTCTGATTCATAAAATTTTTAATCAGATTAAATCGAATTAGTCATTATGAGCACTAGAGGACGTGGTCGTGGACGTGGTAGACGTGGTCGTGGTAGAGGATGAGGTGTTAGAGGTGCAATTGAAGCACCGGGTCATATGCCAAAAACGGATGCACCTGCATCACTTGAGAGTAAGACGGGAACACATGATCATATGGAAGAAGATAATGCTTTTACGTAAGCAATGCTGCAAGTCCTTGAAAGGGTCGCTGGAAATAGAGCTGGGCCTACAGCTCGTGGGTCGATATCGAAACGACTCAAGTCTAATGGCGTAGAAGTTTTTAGAGGAGTCTCCGGTGTAGCTTCGAATGTGGCAGAATATTGGCTTGAAGCTGTGGAGCAGATTATGGATGATCTGGAATGCACTATTGAGCAGAAATTGAGAGGAGCCGTGTCCTTGCTAAGAGACGAGGCATATCAATGGTGGCTTACTGTTCGAGAAGGCACCGAGGCTGCATTGATTACTTGGAAATTCTTCAAAGCTACCTTTCAAGGGAAATATTTAGGAACAAGTTATGTGGATGCCCGAATGAAGGAATTTTTTAATCTAATTCAAGGAAATAAGACAGTGGCAGCATATGAGGCTGAATTTTTACGCTTGATTCGCTATGCTCGGACAATAGTGTCAACGGATCATGAGCATTGTGTACGCTTTGAGGATGGGTTGAATGATGAGTTGCGGGTTCTGATAGCCCCACAACAAGTTAGAACTTTTACCACGCTTGTGGAGAAAGCCAAGATAGCTGAAGAGGCTAAGAGCTCAGAAAGTCAAAATCGGGAAAGAGTTAGAGGTAAGAGGGATATAAAGTATTCGGGTTCTTCAAAAAAGTTTCTGGAGAGGCCTCAAATTGATGAGCCAGCTCAAGGTAGAGCACCTGTGGCTAGTAATCAGAGTCGAGATTGTACTGAATGTGGGAAACGACATTCCGGAGAGTGCTGGAGGAAAATTGGTGCTTGTTATAAATGTGGTTCTATGGATCATCAATATAGAAATTGCCCTCGACGTATGGATACGACTCAGAAAGTTTGTATTACTGATGCATAGCCGGCAAGAGGATCTCAGCAGCCACCGAGAGGCCGTGGACTAGGTCGTGGTGGTAATCGGGCTGGACGTGGTCAAGGTATATCGGGTCGAGGTAATGGTTCTAGAGGTAACACGGATGCAAGACAGCCAGGACTGGTCTATGCAGTTAGACACCGCGAGGATGGCAATGCACCTGATGTAATAACTGGTACGTTCTTCATCTTTGATGTACCTGTTACTGCCTTGATAGATATTGGTTCTACCCACTCGTATGTTGCTAGCACCATATTTGGAAACTTAAATCTAGAATCTACAATTACCGATAGTGAGATGACGATAATTAGTCCTTTAGGACAGTCGGTAATTGTAACTAAACTGCTTAGAGACGTGCCTTTAGAAATTCAAGAAGAAATATTTTTGGCGAATTTAATGGAATTGCCTTTCGGCGAGTTCGATCTCATTCTGGGCATGGATTGGTTGGTTAAGCATCGGGCGCATTTGGATTGTGCTGAAAAGTAGATGTCAATAAGAACTTCGAGTGATAAAGAAGTAATAATGATTGGTAAATGAGGGAATTACTTGGCAAATGTGGTATCTGCGTTAAAGGCAGAAAAGTTGGTACGGAAAGGATATGGAGCATTCTTAGCTTTTATTTGTGCTTTGGATGCCAAAGAGTTATCAGTGGATGATGTGAGAATGGTGAAGGAATTTCCAGATGTATTTCCCAATGAACTTTCTAGTATACCTCCAGATCGGGAAGTAGAATTTGGTATTGGGCTTTTGCTTGGGACAGCTATAGTGTCCATTGCTCCTTATAGAATGGCACCGAAGGAGTTGGCAAAGCTTAAAGCTCAAGTTCAAGAATTGTTGGATCGGGGATTTATTCGACCGAGTGTGTCTCGTGGGGAGCACCAGTTTTGTTCGTTAAGAGAAAGGATGGGTCGATGGGTATGTCCATTGATTACAGGCAATTGAATAAATTGACGATCAAGAATACGTATCCTTTGTCGAGAATTGATGACCTGTTTGATCAATTGAAAGGAGCTTCAGTTTTCTCCAAAATTGATTTGAGATCAGGTTATCACCAACTTAAGGTGAAAGAAGTAGATATTTATAAGACGACATTCCGAACTCGTTATAGACATTATAAGTTTTTGGTGATGCCGTTTGGGTTAATCAATGCACCAGCCGCATTTATGGACATGATGAACCGAGTTTTTCAACCATATTTAGACCGGTTTGTGGTAATGTTCATAGATGACATTTTGGTATACTCAAGGAATGATGAGGAGCATGATTCACATTTGCGTATTGTATTGCAGTTACTTCGTGATAAGCAACTTTATGCCAAATTCAGTAAATGTGAATTCTGGCTAAAGGAAGTGACTTTCTTGGGTCATGTGGTATCAGCTGAAGGAATAAGGGTGGATCTTCGGAAGATTGAGGCTATACTGGATTGGAAACTACCAAAGTCAGTAGCTGAAATTCAGAGTTTCTTAGGTTTGGTAGGTTATTATAAACGCTTTGTTGAGGGGTTTTCGTTGATTGCTGCACCCCTAACTAAACTATTGCAGAAGGGAGGACTGTATATTTGGACTGAAAAACAGCAAGAGAGTTTCAAGAAATTGAAGAAGATTCTGACGGAAGCACCAATTTTGATTCAGCCTGAGGCTAGAAAAGAATTTATCATTTATTGTGATGTGTCTCACACGGGTTTGGGTTGTGTGCTGATGCAAAATGGAAAGGTGGTGGCTTATGCTTCTCGTCAGTTGAAACCGCACGAAGTAAACTACCCTACTTATGATTTGGAGTTAGCTGCAGTGGTATTTGCTCTAAAGATTTGGAGGCACTATCTCTACGGTGAGAAGTCTATCATCTATACGGATCAGAAGAGTCTTAAGTATCTTCTTAATCAAAAGGAGTTAAATTTGAGACAAAGAAGATGGGTGGAACTATTAAAGGATTATGATTTCTCAATTGAGCATCATCCTAGAAAGGCTAATGTGGTAGCTGACGCGTTAAGCCATAAGGTGGTATCTGATTTGAGAGCAATGTTTGCTCGTTTAAGTTTGTATGAGGATGGTAATCTGTTAGCAGAACTTCAGGTGAATCAACTGTGGTTAGAACAAATTCAGGAAAAGCGGATATCAGATAAAAAGTTGGGACCCTTATTTCAGTAGGTTGGAAGGGGTGAAATAGAGGTTTTTGGCATAAACACGAATAGAGTGCTGTGTTTTTGTGGAAGGGTTTGTATGCCTAAAGACTCAGATTTGAGGCAAATGATTCTACGGGAGGTGCATAGTAGCCCTTATACTATACACCCCAGATGAGATAAGATGTATCGGGATCTCCGTGAACAGTATTGGTGGCCAAGGTTGAAGTGTGAGATTTTTGAGTTTGTAGGAAAATGTTTGACTTGTCAACAAGTGAAGGCGGAGCATCAATTGCCGCCAGGTTTATTACAACCGGTAAAGATTCCTCTTTGGAAATGGGAACGAATAACAATGGATTTTGTTAATGGGTTACCTTTAACACCTACTAAGAAAAATTCCGTATGGGTAGTAGTTGATCGATTGACGAAGACTGCTCATTTTCTTTCAGTTCATACGGATTACTCATTACAGAAATTGGCTAAGCTGTATGTATCTGAAATCATGAGGTTGCATGGGGTACCAGTGTCTATTATATCAGTCAGGGACCCTAGATTTACATAACGATTTTAGAAAGCTCTGCATGAAGCCTTGGGAACGAAGTTAAACTTCAGTACGGCCTTTCATCCTCAGTCAGATGGTCAGTCAGAAAGAGTAATTCAGTTATTGGAAGACATGTTAAGGGGATGTGTGATTGACTTCAGAGGTAGTTGGAAGGATTTTCTACCACTGGCAGAATTTGCGTATAACAATAGCTATCGGTCTAGCATTCGGATGGCACCTACGAGGCATTGTATGGTCGTGGTATGTCGTACTCCTACTTGTTGGGTGAATTGGGTGAACAGCAGATGTTGGGTCTGAGTTGATATCTCAAATGTAAGAAAAGGTAAAAGTTATTCGAGCACGGTTAAAGGAAGCTTCAAATAGACAGAAGTCGTATGCAGACCTGAAGCGTAAGGATATTGAGTTTGCTGTGGGAGAGCAGGTCTTTCTGAAGGTCTCACCTTGGAAGAAAATTTTTAGATTTGGAAAGAAGGGTAAGTTGAGCCCTAGGTTCATTGGACCATATCGTGTGATGAGGCGTGTTGGTCTAGTGGCCTATCAGATTGAATTACCTCCAGAGTTGAGGCAAATTCATAATGTTTTCCATGTTTCCATGCTGAGGCGCTATAGATCGGATCCATCTCACATAGTACTAGTAGAGGAAGTGGAATTGAAATCAGACTTGTCTTTTGAGGAAGAACCAGTGGAAATTTTAGATCGAGTTGTTAAAGTGCTAGGAAAGAAGACCGTGTCATTGGTCAAGGTGTTATGGCATAATCACGGAGCAGAGGAAGCTACGTGGGAGCCTGAGGATGCAATTCGACAACAATATCCTCACCTCTTTTAATCAGGTAAATTTCGAGGACGAAATTTTCTTTAAGGGGGTAGAATTGTAACATCCTAAAAATTTGAGTATCAATAAGTTGCTAGGGATTAGCTCGGGTTTACTTGGAATTTGAATAAATTTTAGTAAAGAATACTTTAGCGTAAAGAAATCAGGTGACCTTGAAGCTTAAGCTAATTAAGTACTAAAAGATGGCATAAGATGAGTAATTGGCAAAGTGGTGTTGGCGCCATAAGTTGGACTTGAGGGGAGAGGTTCGAATCTCCTAGCATGCAATTTGGGAGTTTTTATTTTTGCTTTTTCCTAGCATGTGTCGGTCATGGATAAGAATTAGGATGAGTTGGATTAATTTTTTTTTTTGGTAAGAAGACTTAAGGTTATGGTAAGCTTGAGTTAAGGGATAGAATTGCTTGATTTGGGGGATAATGTTTCTCAAACTTAAGGAAAATGGAAGATGATAAGGCTTGAGAATAGGTTGATGTTTTGGAAACTTTCTAATGGCCTTTTGACCATGTATGTGGACGGCATAAGGCGCTAGGGGGATGGCCAGTTTTTGTTGATTGGCTTGGTAGGTTTGGGGTTGGAGGAGCATTTTCTTTTGGTCAATTGGTGTCTTCTTATCACACTTTCTCTCAAAATTTGCTCTCTTCTTAGCGAATATACTTTAAGCCTTGAGGAAACAATTGCATTTTTTACCATTTCTTTCTTTCTTTTTGACCATTTCGGATTAGTTGCTCTCTTTCTCCAAATCTTTTCTTCTCTTTGTGACCGAAATCACATAGCTAACAAGGATCTTTTCTTTTCTTTCTTTTCTCTTTTTCCTCCCCAATGCCAAATGCACATTGCTCTTAAACTCAACTCTTTTCTTTCTCTTTTCTCTCTTGAAAATCGAATCATCATCATCTCCATCTTTCATCCTTTTACTTTGTTCTCAACTAAATTTTCTTTATTATCTTCTCTCATGCCGAATGCTAGATTGCTCCATCGCCGAACCATTTTCCTTTTCTTTGTTTATTCATAGTCGAATCTTCCATTATACATAAGTGTTCTTCTCAATTATTTATTTTTTTCAACCGTGGACAATAGAGTGATTTTGGAGGGCAGAAACTCAAGTGTTCTTGAGTATCGTGAATTGTTGGAATCAATCTTAAGAGTTAAGGTAAGGAGTTTATTCAAGGATTCTCATATTACTCGTCATATTGGTATAGATGGTTATTAATCGATTTCATTTTAGGGGACGTTATCGCTCGATTGTCATCTTGTGGAACAAGGATAAGTGTGGTAAGCCAATCTCGCTTTAAAAATCGTTAGTCATATTTCGATAGTTATTAGTTGGACTAATGATCTTATGTCATTAGAGACAATCAAGATAGGGCAGAAAAGGACGGTGAATAGTGTTTGAAAGAGGGGTGGTTCCGCTAATCCCTCTAAGTATAAACGAAGGGCTGTTTCGGGAATCCGAGATTTTCCATCGGGTTGTGGACCCTCATCCGAGAAGAACCAGTTGTTTGAAGTCATTCGTACTCCCGGACCTTTGTTTGTTCGTGGATTCTCATCGAAACGAATCAACAATCGGGAGAAACCGCAAATAGAAGTGGTTCAAATTCGAGGTAAAGATTTAGATCGTTTATCAATAGGGTAGTTTTATTTAATAATAGTGTTCTAATTTATCGTGTTTGCGTTTAGGTATTTGACGAGAAAGTCTAGTTCTCACGATTACGGTATGTAACTTCACACTTATCTCGGGTTAGATGCTATACCGTAAGTATTGGGAAAAATCGTAAAGATGACAAAATTAGAAAAATGCGTAATAATTAATACTGTAGTGTAAATACATGAAAACTGTTAAAGTTGAGAAAATTACGAAAAATCTGCTAGATCGTTAAATGGGTCGAAAATTCTGCTAGATCGTTAAATGGGCCGAAAAATCTGCTAGATCGTTAAATGGGCCAAAAAATCTGCTAGATCGTTAAATGGGCTAAAAAATCTGCTAGATCGTTAAATGGGCTGAAAAATTTGCTAGATCGTTAAACGGGCCGAAAAATCTGCTAGATCGTTAAATGGGTTGAAAAATCTGCTAGATCATTAAATGGGCCAAAAATATGCTAGATCGTTAAATGGGCTGAAAAATCTGCTAGATAGATATATGGGCCAAAATTTCTAGATTTCTAATGGGTTAAATAATATTTTGTATTATGGGCCATAATAAAAACTTGAAATATTGCCTCACATGTATTTTTGGCTTTTTGCTAAATTATCATATGGATATAGACTGTTATGCATACATTTTTGCATGGGTTGGGAAAAATGATGAAGAGAAGAAAGGCCTGTTGCCAAAATCTAGTTCGGTGGCTTTGCCACAAATATTTCAATGGCTTAATGCCTCTAGTTTGGTGACTTTGTCACAATCTAGTTCGGTGACTTTGTCACAATCTAGTTCTGTGGTGCACCACAACATTATTAAAAATGGCTTTATGCCTATGATTGGTGTGTTGGCGGGGTGGGTTGACTTGATCCCCACAGGGGTGATGGTTGGTACGGGTGGTGTGTAGCGGATGGAAATTAGGTTTGGTTGGGAAATTTCATTTTGCATGCATTTCATTTATTATATTGCTAAATCTATTGATGGGCTCAAGCCCAAAAATAATGACTTGATGGTCTAGCCCAGTGGATATAGTAAGTGAGTTATACACTGAGTTCTGAGTAACTCACCCCCTTAAATTTTCCATCTCCGGTAATGGCAATTGATGTAGACTTGGGCCGAGGATGACTTCGTGAAAGCCATACTGCAAACATGGGTTTTATAAACTATGAACTTTTATTAAGAACTTTCTTTAAATTACTATTTTGGATATGATGTAATAAGGCCTTTATTAATATTTTATGGATTTTATTTTTATGTTTGGATGGATTTAAATTTTATTTTAGATATTTAATGTGGGCTTATGTTAATCCTATAATGATTCTTTGTTTTTAAAACATAAGAGATTCTATAACTATTTTCAAAATTCTTTTAAACTCTTTTAAGGTTTTGATAGTTGGATACTAAATGATAAAATTTCAACAAATGTTTCTTAAATTCATCGATTTCAAATCATTTTCTTGGTTTTACTAAACTTCATCTTCAAGATGTTTTGTAGAACTATTTTTACTTAAATCATTTGAGAATAAAAAGGATGTTCGATCTGTGTGACAAACCAAATCTCATCTTGACGCATAGACCTCGTTTGGGGTGTTACATAGTTGATCGATTGACGAAGACTGCTCATTTTCTACCAATTCGTACGGATTACTCATTACAGAAGTTAGCTAAGCTGTATGTATCTAAAATCATGAGGTTGCATGGGGTACCAGTGTCTATTATATCAGACAGGGATCCTAAGTTTACATCACGGTTTTGAAAAGCTCTGCATGAAGCTTTGGGAACAAAGTTAAACTTCAGTACAACTTTTCATCATCAGTCAGATAGTCAGTCGGAAAGAGTAATTCAGATATTGGAAGACATGTTAAGGGTTGTGTAATTGACTTCAGAGGTAGTTGGGAGGATTTTCTACCATTGGCAGAGTTTGCATAGAACAATAGCTATCAGTCTAGCATTCAGATGGCACCATACGAGGCATTGTATGGTTGTAGGTGTCATACTCCTACTTGTTGGACTGAATTGGGTGAACGGTAGATGTTGGGTCCTAAATTGATATCTGAGACGAAAGAAAAGGTAAAAGTTATTCGAGCACGGTTAAAGGAAGCTTCGGATAGACAAAATTCATATGCAGATCTGAAGCGTAAGGATATCGAGTTTGCTATGGGGGATCAGATCTTTCTGAAGGTCTCACCTTGGAAAAAGATTTTCAGATTTGGAAGGAAGGGCAAGTTGAGCCCTAGGTTCATTGGACCATACCGTGTGATGAAGCGTGTTGGTCCAGTGGCCTATCAGATTGAATTACCTCCGGAGTTGAGTCAAATTCATAATGTTTTCCATGTTTCCATGTTGAGGCACTATAGATCGGATCCGTCTCACATAGTACCGGTAGAAGAAGTGGAGTTGAGATCAGACTTATCTTTCGAGGAGGAACCAGTGGAAATCTTAGACCGAGATGTTAAGGTGCTAAGAAAGAAGAATACGCCTTTGGTCAAGGTTTTATGGCGTAATCACGGAGCGGAGGAAGCTACGTGGGAGCCTGAGGATGCAATTCGGTAACAATAATCAGGTAAATTTCAAGGACGAAATTTTTTCAGGGGGTAGAATTGTAACATCCTAAAAATTTGAGTATCAATATGTTGCTTATCTTTGGTGCTAGCTCGGGTATGATTTTATTGTGTGCTTAATATAGTCTTGAGAAGGCTCGGGTTTACTTGGAATTAGAATAAATTTTAGTAAAGAGTGATTTACTGTAGAGGAATCAGGTGACCTTGAAGTTTAATTTAATTAAGTGATAAAAGATGGCATAAGATGAGTAATTGGCAAAGTGGTGATGGCGCCATAAGCAGGACTTGAGGGGATAGGTTCGAATCTCCTAGCATGCAAATTGGGAGCTTTTATTTTTGCTTTTTCCTAGCAAGTGTCGGCTAAGCATCATTCATGGATAAGATGGACTAAATTTTTATGGTAATGAGACTTAAGGTTATGCAAGCATGAATTAGGGACAGAATTGCTTAATTTTGGGGATAGGATTTCTCAAACTTTTGGAAAATGGAGGATTGCAAGGCTTGAATCAATGTTGATATTTTGGAAACTTTTTCATGGCCATTTTGACCATGAATATCGAGGCATTATGGACAAAAGGGGGGAGCCAAAATTTGGTGGTTAGCTTGGGGTAGGATGGTAGCTTGTTAGAATTCTTTTGGACATTTTTGTTTTGTTTGAAGACACTTTTTCTCCATTCATCTTTTCCTTCCCTTGGCCGAATTATTGGTGTAGAAGAAAACAACATTTGCTTTATTTCTTTTGGTCATCTTTTTGACCATTTGGTCATTTTTGCTAATCATTCTAGTGTCTTTCTCCTAGTGCCGAAACTACCAACACAAAAAGCCATTCTTTTTCCTTCTCATTTCCCATTGCCGAATGCATTTTTGCTCCTAAATTCATCTCTTTCCTCATTCTCTTTTCTTCTCTTTGAAAACTGAATTATAACACCTTCTTCCCATTCTCTCTTCTTCTTCATTTTTTATTTATCATTCAAACACTTTCTTCATTATTTTTCTCTCATGACCGAATGGTATTAATACCATTTTCTCCAATTTTCCTTCAAAGTCAAATCTCCTATTCATCTATATTGTCTTGTTGGTTATTCTTTCAACCCTCGTTTAAGCAATAGGTAAGAGCTTTCTTTTTGGTTCTTATGTTGGCCTAAGGGATGTCTTGGCCGAATCTTAATGGTGGCAAGAAGAATCCCTTTGATCGAAATCATCGTTCATTCTATTAAACATTTTCTTTCGTTATATTTTAGTGTGATAGTGGAGGTCAAACTCAAGTGTTAAATCGTCGTGAATCATTGGAATCGATTTAAGGTGTTAAGGTAAGGGTTTATTAAAGACTCTCATATTACTCGTCATATTGATATAGATGGATTATTAATCGATTTTGTTTTAGGGGACGTTATCGCTCGATTTTCATATTGTGGAACAAGGATATTTGTGGTAAGCCAATCTCACCCTTAAAATCATTAGTCATAATTTCGATATATTATTTAGTCAGATTAATGATCTTTTTTCAATGGAGACAATCAAGATAGGGACGAAAAGGGCGGTAAATAGTGTTCGGAAGAGGGGTGGTTCCGCTATTCCTCCTAAGTTTAAGCGAAGGGCTATTTCGGGAATTCGAGATTTTCAACCGGGTTGTGGACCCTCATCCGAGGAGAACCAATTGTTTGAAGTCGTTCGTACTCCCGAACCTTTGTTTGTTCGTGGATTTTCATCAGGTAACAAACCAATAATCGGGGAGAAATCGCAAATAGAAGTGGTTCGAAATTCTGAGGGTAAAAGTCTAGATCGTTATTTCTAAGATTCGATCTGTAAATAAATAATAGTGTTCTAATTTATCACGATGCGTTTAGGTATCGACAAGCGAGAAAGTCTAGTTCTCACAGTAACCAGGTGTGTAACTTTACACTTATCTCGGGTTAGATACTATACCGTAAGTATTGGGATAAAATCGTAAAGATGACAAAATTGGAAAATGCGTAATAATTAACACTTTTGTGTAAATGCATGAAAACAGTTAAAGTCGTGAAATTTATAAAAACGCCCTCAATGAATTAATTGGTAAATAGTAAATTTTATGCCTCATGTGATAAATGGGCCGAAAAACTGCTAGATCGATAAATGGGCCGAAAAATTGCTAGATCGATATATGGGCCAAAGTTTGCTAGATCTTTAAATAGGCTAAAATGTTATTTTGTCTTATGGGCCAAAATGAAAATTTGAATTTTTGGACTCACATGTATTATGGGCTTTTGTTAAATTATCATATGGAAATATATATTGTTATACATACATGATTGCATGGGTTGGGATAATTGACGAAGAGAAGAAAGCCCTGTTGCCAAAAATCTAGTTCGGTGGCTCTGCCACAAATATATTTTAAATGGCTTAATGCCTCTAGTTCGATGAATTTGTCATAATCTAGTTCGGTGGTGCACCACAATATTATTTAAAATGGCCTTATGCCTTCGATTGGTGTGTTTGCGGGGTGGATTGACTTGATCCCCACAGGTGTGTTGGTTGGTACGGGTGGTGTGTAGCGGATGGAAATTAGGTTTGGTTGGGAATTTCATTTTACATGCATTTTATTTATTATATTGTTAAATTCGTAAATGGGCTCAAGCCCAAAACAATGTCTTGATGATCTGGCCCAATGAATATGGTAAGTGAGTTATACACTGAGTTCTGAGTAACTCACTCTGTTTAATTATCCATCTCAGGTAATGGCAATTGACGGAGGCTTGGGCCGAGGATGACTTCATGGAGGCCATACTTTGAACATGAGTTTTATAAACTATGAACTTTTATTAAGTATTTTTATTTAATTACTATTTTGGGCATGATGTAATAAGGCCTTTATTAATATTTTATGGATTTTTATGTGTGGATGGATTTAATTTTGTTTTAGACACTTAATATGGGCTGATGTTAACTCAATAATGTTTCCTTAAATATTTTGTTTTAAAACATATGAGATTCTTTAAATATTCTTGTTTTCAAAATTCTTTTTGAACTCTTTAAAAAAAAACTACTTAAAGGTTTTTGACAATTAAATACTAAATGATAAGATTTCAAACTAGTATTTCTTTATTCATCGATTTTAAATCAAATTCTTGATTTTTACTAAACTTCACTTTCAAAAGGTTTTGTAGAACTATTTTACCTAAATCATTAGAGAATTAAATGGATATTCGATCTGTGTGACAAACCAAATCTCTTCTTAACGCATAAACCTGGTTTGGGGTGTTACACCTTATTTAAATAAAATATAATGGTAAAATAAAATAAAAGAAGAATCCCTATAGAACTACACTTTTTTTTTATTTTATTTTAAATAAGGTTTTTAAACCTTATTAATCTCCATCTATTTGATATTGATTAGAATCAGAAGTTTCAATCTTACTACACTCCTATTAGAATATGACTTTACAAGCCTGTAAATAGACATAGTCTATTCCTCTTGTAATTGATTCGAACTCGACATAGTGAATTTTCTTCTTCTCTGCCCGTGGTTTTTTCCCAAAAGGGTTTCCACGTAAAATCTATGTGTTCTTTAAATTTTTATTTCTCTTTTCTTTGCGATATATTGCCATTACTGACGTTATATTTTTCACAGAATTGAATCCCATTCCTAGTCTAATTGGTCCAATTTAGATAACAATGAATTTTGCAATTTTTATATCTTTAAAATCTTTTTATTTTTGAATTCTAAACAATTTTATTATTTCAAAATTCTTTATTTTTAAAAAATTATAAATTTTTATGTTTTTATTTAAAACTTGAAAACAATAATTTTAAAATTTTAAAAAAAATTAATGTGCTTTTAAAGGTTAATGACTAAATTGACAAAAATGTAATTGTTGAGAGATAAAAAGTTATTTTACCTTTAACATTGTTAACTTTGACGGAAAAATTAGACGGATGGATCAATTGTATTTTTTTAAAAAAAATAGGACTCAATGTCTTAAAATTAAAGTATATAGTAACCTTTGGCATATTTAAACCAATACTTATTATATAGTATACATGGTATATATATATTAAAATAGTAGCTTTTAAAGAGATTTTTTTTCAAAGTAATTTAGCATTTTAAGTTAAAATATGTTCCATGTCCTTGCACTTTTCATGCATTTTGAATTCAGTCCTTCTTTTTTTATTTCAAGAAATTTAGTCCCTCTACTTTTTGGATTTAAAAATGAAAGTCCAATTGTTAACACTGATAAAATTATCTTATTAAATTGATGGTCATTACGACATAGTTTTTTTTTTTTTTGGTTACATGGATACTAAGTGGACATCTTTTTATTTCAAAACATCACACCAATAAATTAAAAAGAATAGTTTTAATGGTGTTAAGAATTGAACTTAAATTTTGACATTTGAAAAGTAGAGGGATTAAATTCTCAAAAATAAAAGTAAAGGTACTACATTTCAAAGTTACAAAGAGTACAAAGACATGGAACATATTTTAACCTTTTTTATAAGTATGTGATAAATTAAAAGACACGAATACCTCTATCTAGATCTTCCACTAGATAGAACATCCTCTCGCTCTCATCTATCTAAATCTTCCACTAGAAGCGTCAATTCTAGTATAAAAGCACTTTGATACAAATTAATAAACAATTAATCAAAAGCATGAACATTAACTTAGATTAGCAATTAATATCACAACCAACCGTCAAGCAAATTCAATACATCATTAAGCTTAATTTCCAAACAAGCATTTTAACAAGCAACTAATAGGTAATAATAAGAATAAGAGTTTAGAATGTTCATTCATAGACATAGATCAATTCATGTGCAAGAGCTTGAATATTCTACTTTTATTAAGCCTTTAGAAAGAAGGAAGAAAATCTCTATATAGAAATGCGATAGGATAATGGTTTATATAGTAATTAAAAACATAATTTCTATCATAAAAGAGAAAAATAGAAAATCTACTAACTAAGAAAAATCTGTCAAAATTTTCTAACTAATGAAAAAAGTATGAAAAAATTTATATATAGAAATGCGATAGGATAATGGTTTATATAGTGATGAACCAAAATACTATCATCCCCCTACTAAAAATCCTCTTTACAAAGGCTAAGGATTTAAAATGACACCAAAATGCCCCTTAAAAACCACTCCAAATTTGGGCAGTTATGATTGCATTGTCGCGACCATGGAAATTCGTGGTTGTGACAATTCTTGTGGTCACGACACTAGGGTCTCTATCTTCAAGGATTCATTCCAAACAATGGAGTCTCCATTGTAACACCCCTAACCCGTAACCATCCCCGGTCTAGGGTTAAGGCATTATCAAAAAATGAAACCTTTTACGAACATTTATAATATAATTCAATGATTCAAATCAAAGTGTCCCTTAAATAGGTCTACGAGACCTTAAGCATGCTTTAGGAAGGGGTCGGGACTAAACCAAACACATACAGAAACTTTTAGAAATTTAAAAAATTTTCAAAGTTAAAGAGGTCACACGCCCGTGTGGGCAGGCCGTGTGCCCCCCATGGCTTCAGACATGCTCGTGTGTCTAAGCCGTGTCAAAACTGGGCATACATAATGACTTGTCCACACGGCCATGAACATGCCCGTGTGCCACACTCGTGGTCGCTACTAACTTGCACCACACGGCAGTCACACGCCCGTGTGTCCAGCCCGTGGTCGAGTCTGGCTTGTTTTGAAATACAACCACTGTAACATCCTAGATTAGGGGTTATGCGTTTGTGCATAATTAATGAGTAGTAGGTTTTGGCAGTGTTTGGAAGTGAATTAAGGGTTTTTAAAATCCTAGGATGGAAGAGAAAGCTTTGGACAATTATTGGTTTTTAAGTTAAAAACAAGAAGTGATGTGGAAAAGTGGCAAGGAACGCCACCTAAGGTGCAAGAGTTATGGCATCAAGTGAAGTACTTTGAGGGAAGAGGTTTGAATCCCATTGTGTGCATTTTTAGAACCTTGAAAATGTATGGAAATGTATGAAATGTAAGGAAATGTATGGAAATGTATGGAAATGTAAGGAAATGTATGGAAATGTATGGAAATGTATGAAAATGTAAGGAAATGTATGGAAATGTATGGAAATGTATGGAAATGTAAGGAAATGTAAGGAAATGTATGGAAATGTATGGAAATGTATGGAAATGTAAGGAAATGTCTTGTCTTGGAAAGGTATGGAAATGCTAAGTTAAAAAGAGGAAAGTGAACATTTCTGGAAACTTGAAAATGTGAAATGTCAAGTTTAAAGAGCCAAATGAAAATTTTTGGAAACTTAGAAATGACTTAGAAATGTCAAGTTTTAAAAGTTTAAAAGAGGAAACTAAGGCAAGGTGGCTTTAAGAAAGTTAATAGGAAGAATTTGACACCCAAACAGGCTTGGAAAAATGGCCTGAAGATACCACTTAAAGCCCAGTGAGTGACGCCACTTAGGTGGATAATTTGGGCCTCGTAAGGCCACAAGGAGTCTAATAGAACAAGTTAAAATTGCTCAACAAGGGAAGGAGTGGACGTCATCCGCTAAAACTTTAAGTGATTTTATTTAATTACTTAAAGAGGAAGCAATGGACTGCAATAAGGACTCTTAAGGGAAGAGTTTATTTCTCTTTAAAATTCGGCTAAATAGGTGGATAAATGAAGAATTATGATTTATTTAGGAGAATGAGGGAAGAGTGATGGCCAAGTAAGGGATTCTAAGTTAGTAAATTCGGCTATAAAAGGAAAAGAGGGCCACTCATTCTTCTAACTCTCTCTCTACCATTATTCTCTTCTTCTATTTTCTTTTCTTCTTCTATTACAAACACAATCAAAAGCCGAAGGTACCAATAGCCCTAGCTGATTTCTCACTAAGCCTCAAGAGCCGAAATTGTGATACATATCAGGGTCATAGCCGAATAGTGCTAAGGGTTCAAGCAAGAGTTCCATCGAATTCTTCAGTAAGGGTAAGATTAGGTTCGATTCTCATTCTATTTCATTTAAGTCTGTCGAAATTAAGATTCTAATACCCTCAATATATTGTTGCCAAAACCTTGAAGAGATCTTTCGGGATTTACTAAGTGTCGACTACAAGGAAGGAGAAGTTCTTTTCCCGAAGGTACACCATAGGCCGCGTGTTCCCTAGTTATTCGGTAAGTTTCCGGGATTTGATTTCTAATTCAATCGGCAAAAAGGTAAGTTTTATGGTCAAATGGCTCTTTACTAAGTACTAAGTGATTGAATAAATGTAGAGATCTAAGATCTAAGGCATTAGATCAAGCTTCTTGGGATTTGGATTGGAAACCTTAAACGAATCAGGTGTGTACCCTACCCTAAGTTTTAATACGTTCATGGCTATGTTTTAAATTAAATGTGTTAATAGGAAAGTGTAAGAATATGGCTAAGGTACTGTGTGTACCCACACTATATCATAATATGTTTTATGGCTACGTTTAATTAATATATGTGATATTAAGAATATGAAAGTGGCTAAGGTACCATGTTATGGTACAAAGTACTCAGGTACGTTTCCTACTCCTACTAGGATTATGAAATATGTTAATCGTAACATGAGAATAAGAATAAGAATGTGAACTCTGGCATATTTATGCATATTACTATTATATGGGGCATATGGGTTTATTTTTGGGGAAGTGAATGTGGTGACCTAAGACCACAAACACGGTGACCTAAGACCGTGATATCTAAATGTGGTGACCTAAGACCACGAGAATCGAATGTGGTGACCTAAGACCACAGAAATCTGAATGTGGTGACCTAAGACCATGAATGCGGTGACCTAAGACCGCGATATAGAGTGTAGCGGAAGGAGGGTTGACTTAGTAGTCCCCACGATGTGCAAGATGGTATGGGTGGAGTGTAGCGGATGGCTAACTAGGTTTGGGTTTGGGTTGCATCATTATTTTTACCTGTTATATGAACATGTATGTGATATGATAATGCATGCCCGAAATGTTAATTTTAGTATTGGTTACACATTGAGTCTATTTGACTCACCCCATTGTGGGACTATTTTCGTGTGACTAACAAGAATGGACCGGGTTCTAAGAAGCTTAGTGGAGGGCATGTGAAGTTCAGATTTCTTTTATTTGGACTATTTTACTTTAAGTATTTTGAATTTTAATTTTGGGAATTATTTGATGTAATAAGGCCTTAGTAGAATTATTTTATTCTGTTTTTATTTGCTAAGCTTACAAACCTTTATTTCTTAAAAGATTAAGTAATCAATTTTTTTTTAACAAAGCCCAAACGTTTTATCACCTCAAGTAAAGGATATTTTTTTTATGAACTAAACATGTTTTCAACTCAAGCCCAACCCAAAACGATCTTTCTTCCAAATCACACAAGTTTTTCCTAAGTAACAAAAGAATTTGAAACGGTTTACACCGGGGAACATACCAGATCCGGTCAAGGCTCGTGGGCCGGGTTTGGGGTGTTTCAACCACGAGGGACACGATCGAGCCACATGCCCGTGTATTCAACCTTATGGGCAATTATAGGCCATTTGCAAAGCCAAAATGCCACCCAAACTTTGGGTCATCCCTACAAGCACATACAAGCATTATTCCAAACAAATTGACCATCTATTTCACTCATTCAAGAACATTTCATCATAACATCATATATGCCAATTAGCCCAACTAAATCACAAGTATATCCAAACATGTTTCATTCACAACTTAGCACATTAATAAGACATCTTCTCATCCTTGATATACCAAAATTTACATCAATAAGCTTACCATTACTTTGACCATTTCATTAGTCATTAAACCATACCAAACAAAGCATCATATAACATGACTATTCATTCATATCACAACTATTTATCTAGCCATATCACATGGCTATACACATATTTCAAACATAATTCAAGGTGACTAGCCTATACATGCGATACTCTAGTATATACACTTTCAAAAGGGTACTAAAATAGTATTGGATAGTGTGATGATGATCCTCGATGATCCCTGAGCCTTTCATAGCTTTAACGATCTATAAAACAAAGCAAACCTACACAAAGTAAGCTTTCAAAAGTTTAGTAAGCCATATACAAATAAACTTAACATAGAAACATTTATAATCATAACAAATACAAGTTCATTAATATATATTCCTTTCAAATACATAATTTCCCTTTGGCACATTTATTTTGCCATTGCTTACCAACATATCATATCTCAAAGCAACTCTTTTTCTCATATCATAATCATACATATATCACATTTATTCATTACATCAATGCACATATTTACTCACTTATCATGCTTAAACAAAGCACACGTATCAAACATACCTGAAACATTTATACAGTTCACATAGTCTATCATTTCTTGGATTTGCCCGTTGAACCAATCGGAATCAAATAGGATACTCAGAATAGTCATATAATGCCAACATCCCAGACGTGGCCTTACATGTAACCAAATATCGATGCCATTGTCCCAGATAGGGTCTTATATGAATCAAATACGATGTCAATGTCCCAGACATGGTCTTACACATAAATCTCAAATCGACACTAATGTTCCAGATGTGGTCTTACATGATATCACAAATCGAAAACCTATGTCATGACATATGTAATCCTATCTATTCCTAGGTTCGTCCAGGACTTCTCGGACATTGATACATTGTCGATACTTCCTCGGATTCATGTATTTATCATCTCGTACACTTTCATCACAATGAAATTTCATACGAACATACATAAATCAATACAAATACATTTATTTGTATATAGACTTACCTCGTATGGGAAGAACGAAAACAAACAGCTATTCAATTACTTTCGACTTCCCTCGATCTAAATCCGTTTTCTTCTGTTCTTGATCTATACATATTCAAATTTAACCCATTTATTAACCAAATCATTCAATTCAATCCGAAAACACATATTTAGGGTAATTTACAAATTAGCCCTCACATTTTCACATTTTGACATTTTAGTCCCTATTTCATAAAATCGCAAAACAAATAAAATTTCATGTTACCCATGCTTGGCCGAATATTCATATGCTTCATACAAGTCCATACATTTCATTTATCTCCCATTTTAGTCCCTCAAAATATTATTTTCTCAATTAAGTCCAAATTACTCAAATTCATCAAAAATTCAAAGACAAACTATGTTAATCTATCACATATCTTTCATAATTCATCTTCAAACATCACAAAACTCATGTGTTCATCAATGACATATTTCGAAATCTTCATCAATTCACAAAATTGAAGCATGGGTTTGAGAGAACACAAAGCAACGATTACAAAAAACATAGAAATTATCAAAAGCTGAACAAATTACATACCTTAATTTTGCTCAACCAAGACTGAACCCTATTTAGCTTTCTCTCTTTTCTTTTTCTTTCAAATTCGGCACTAATAGGATGAACATGGCCTATTTTTTTATGTTTGTTTTATTTATTTCATGTTAACATATTATTTACTAAATTAACCTTTGAAATTTAATAAGCAAGCCATATGAAATAAGCCCATAACCGTCCATCCCATGGTCTAATGGCCAAATTACAACATAAGGGCCTCACATTTAGAAAGACACATCAATTAGGCACTTAATAAAATAAGAGGCTACTTTTACATTTTATGCGATTTAGTCCTTTTATCAAATTAAACACACAAACGAAAAATTTTCATATGAAACTTTCACGCATGTTAATTCACATACGATAAGCACGAAAATAATATTAAAATGTTTTTCTGAATTGGATTTGTGGTCCCGAAACCACTATTCTGACTAAGGTCTAAACAGGACTGTTACAATTCTCCCCCTTAGGGATTTCCGTCCCCAAAAATCTTACCGTTAAACAAATTCGGATATTATTGTCTCATTGTATCTTCAGACTCCACTTAGCCTCTCCAATCCGTGTCGATGCCATAACACTTTTACTAACGAGATTTTCTTATTTCTCAACTCTTTCACATCACAATCTAATATACGGATCGGTTCTTCTTCATAAGTCATATTGGATCGGATTTCAATTTTAGATGGAGAAATCACATGTGATGGATCAAATTTATATCGACGAAGCATTGACACGTGAAATGCATTATGAATCTTTTCTAGTTCCGGTGGCAATAACAATCTATAAGCAAAAGGTCCAATGGGCTCGATGATCTCAAACGGCCCGATGAACCTCGGACTTAATTTGCCTTTACGTCCAAATATGAGTACTTTCTTCCACGGAGATACGTCAAGAACACTTTGTCTCCAGTCTCAAACTTGATATCTTTTCGTTTCAGATTTGCGTAAGATTTTTGACGATCAAACGCTACTTTCAGACTATCACGGATCACTTTCCCTTTCTGTTCAGTGTCTTTTATCAAATCAACCTCGTGTATCTTACTTTCACTGAGCTTAGTCCAATACAGAGGTGTTCGACATTTGTGTCCGCACAAAGCCTCATAAGGTGCCATTTTGATGCTCGATTGAAAACTATTATTATATACAAATTCAATCAATGGTAAATACTGTTTACACGTACCATTAAACTCAAGAATGCAACATTTCAACATATCTTCGAGTTTCTGAATGATTCATTCAGACTGACCATCAGTCTGTGGGTGAAAAGTCGTACTGAAATGTAATTTAGTACCAAAGCTTATTGCAATTTCTTCCAGAATCGTGATGTAAATCTCGGATCTCTGTCAGACATGATGGACAGTGGCACTCCATGCAATCTCACAATATCAAAAATGTAAACCTCAGCTAACTTATCAAGTGATTAATCAAATCGTACTAGAATAAAATGGGCTGACTTCATCAATTGATCAACTACAACCCAAATTGCATCTTTCTTTCTCGGAGTCAAAGGCAATCCAGAAACAAAGTCCATCATTATTCTATCCCATTTCCATTCGAGAATCAAGATCGGTTGTAGTAAACCAAATGGAACCTGATTTCAGCTTTAACTTGCTGACAAACTAAACATTTTAGGACAAAATCAGAGATATCCCATTTCATACCAGACCACCAATAATGTTGCTTCAAATCATGGTACATCTTTGTACTTCCCGGATAAAGAGATAGGTGACTATTATGTGCTTCTTTCAAAATTAACTGAATCAACTCCGGATTCCTCAGAACGCAAATCCTATCTCAAAATCTCAAACAATCATCAACACTAACTCAAAATTCAGAATCAGAGTTTGAATCACACTGAGCTCGTTTCGCTATCATTTCATTATCAACTTTCTGAGCATCATATATTTGTTGTAAGAACAACGGTTTCACTTTCGATTCCACCAAAACTAAGCCATCATCAGATAGGTCTAAATGAGCATTCATAGCACATAATGTAAATAGTGATTTCTGACTCAAAGCATCAGCAACAACATTTGCTTTACCCAGATGATAGTCTATCACAAGCTCGTTGTCTTTCAAAAGCTCTAACCATCTTCTCTGTCGTAGATTCAAATCTTTCTTAGTCATCAAATATTTCAGACTTTTATGATCCGAAAATACATGGCATTTCTCACCGAAAAGATAATGGTGCCAAATCTTTAATGCAAACATAATTGTAGCTAGCTCAAGATCGTATGTCGAATAATTCTTTTCATGCGGCTTTAATTGGCTCGAGGCATAAGCTATAACTTTGCCTTCCTTCATTAAAACACATCCCAGACCATTTAACGAAGCATCACTATAAATCACGAATTCTTTACTCGATTCTGGTTGTACAAAAATTGGAGCTTCAGTCAACAGAGTTTTCAGCTGATCAAAACTTTTCTGACATTTATAAGACCATTCAACAAATCCAAAAACACATATTTAGGGCAATTTACAAATTATCCCTCACATTTTCACATTTTGATATTTTAGTCCCTATTTCAAAAAATCACAAAACACACAAAATTTCATGTTACCCATGCTTGGCCGAATATTCATATGCTTCATACAAGTCCATACATTTCATTTATCTCTCATTTTAGTCCTTCAAAATATTATTTTCTCAATTAAGTCCAAATTACTCAAATTCATAAAAAATTCAAAGACAAACTATGTTAATCTATCACATATCTTTCATAATTCATCTTCAAACATCACAAAACTCATGGGTTCATCAATGGCATATTTCGAAATCATCATCAATTCACAAAATTGAAGCTTGGGTTTGAGAGAAAACAAAGCAACGATTACAAAACCGTAGAAATTATCAAAAACAGAACAAGTTACATACCTTAATTTTGCTTAACTAAGGCCGAACCCTATTTTGCATTCTCTCTTTTCTTTTTCTTTCAAATTCGGCACTAATAGGATGAACATGGCATAGTTTTTTATGTTTGTTTTATTTATTTCATGTTAACATATTATTTACTAAATTAACCTTTGAAATTTAATAAGCAAGCCATATGAAATAGGCCCATAACCATCCATCCCATGATCTAATGGCCAGATTACAACATAAGGGCCTCACATTTAGAAAGACACATCAATTAGGCACTTAATCAAATAAGAGGCTACTTTTACATTTTATGTGATTTAATCCTTTTATCAAATTAAACACACAAACGATAAAATTTTCATATGAAACTTCCACACATGTTAATTCACATACTATAAGCACGAAAAATAATATTAAAATATTTTTGTAACTCGAATTTGTGGTCCCGAAACCACTATTCTGACTAAGGTCTAAATTGGACTGTTACATCCATATTCAAGTTTGGGTAGTTATGACTACATTGTCGTGACCATGGTAATTCATCGTCACGGAAATGGTTATTTGTCTAGCCAAAAGTTGCGTTTTAAGCTCCCAATCCATCCTACATAACCATTGAAACTTTATTAAGTATCGATAACTGTTAAAACTATGAAATAACATGAAAGACACTAATAATTGAATGGAAAACACACTTCTATCTCCTAAACACATAAAACATGAATTGACCCTAAAATAAATCGGTTTTACTAAAAAGCACACTAAAATAAAGGCAAAAATACCTTTATTATATATGCCAAATTATGCTGCGTCACTTAGTGATAACATATTAATTTGCATGTTATTTTGTGTTTAATTCGGTTTATTTCTGAATCGATCCCTGCTAAATTAGTACTTTTATGTTTTAATCTTGTTAGGGACACAATTGGAACGCTAAGAGACAAAAACAACCAGAAAAGGACCAAATTGAAACAAAATCAGTAAAATAAGGCCGAATTAAAAGTATGGAGAAAGCCAATGACTTATCAGAAGTTTTGACTTTGTAAAAAGCCAAAAATAGAAAAAATCTTACTTTATTTATTTTATTTTGATTTTATGTTAAATTAGTTAAGGCCAAAAAATAGTAAATTTTATGTATATAAATAGGGCCTTAGTGTTCTTTGAAAATCATCCCTTAATTTCGTATTCCTACTTCAATTTGGAATTGAATTATCTTTTTTTTTTTCCAATTGGCGTAAGCTTACTACCATTTTCATTTGCATTTGCTTGCTTTTATAAAATTGGGCCAATTGCCTCTCAAGTCCTTTCATTCACCAATTTCATCAAACCACCTTTCCAAAGTTAATTATTCATGCTTCACTAAATTTCATCTTAGCTTTGGGCCGGTGTTCTTTCTGGTCGCGAATCGTGAGATACGAATTCGTGCTAAAAATCCTTCCAATCGGTATTCATATTGATGGACTCGAAACTAACTAATATTTTGACAAAGGCAAGCGCATCTATCGAATAGTAGTATAGTTGTGGTGAGTCCAGAATATCGTATCCTCAAGGACTAAAATTACTAGTAATAAGTATCTTTTTATTATCTAGCCTAATAATTAATGGGATTTGTTTTTAATCTAAAATTTAACTAACTAATTTACTAAGAATATGACAGAGAGTGAAAGCAATAATCGAATAAACCAATGAATAAAGACAATACCCAAGGAAGAATCCACCTACCGTTCACTTATTATTATGATTCTAAATTAAATGATTTATTCACTTGACTTGATCCGTAGAAATCCATAAATTATGTTAATATCTCTTTCAAGACTAAAAACAACTGACTCTAGGTTGATTAACTAAAATATCATTCTAATTAAAACCCCTATCGTCGTATTAACTCGATCTATGGATTCCCTTATTAGATTTGACTCTATTCCAACAGATTTATGACATCCTTTTTCTAGGGTTGCAATCAAGTCCGCTTATTTATGTTGGATTTTCTCTTAGACAGGGACTTTTGCTCCACTGAATAAGCACATTAAACTTGAGTTAGCATTCCTGAAAACATCAAAATAAGGATTAAGAACACATAATTAAGAACAAGATCAAGTATTTATCATGTAATTCGGATTTATTGAATAATAAAATTCATCTAGGTTTCATCCTCCCTAAGTATTTAGGGAGTTTAGTTCATAACGTAAAAGGAAAACATCATAGATTTGAGAAAACAACAAGACATAAAGAACCCAAAAACTTCTAAAGAACTTGATGGAGGTATTCAATCTTGGAGTGGATCCCCCTTCTAGATGATTCCGAAGGCTTCTTTCGAGTAATTTCTTCAATCTCCTCTGCGTCCTCCTTTAGATCTTCCTTTGATATGTATTTATAGACTTTAGAAGGCTTAGAAACCCTAAAATTTGGCTTTTTCTGCGTGAAAACAAAGTAGGGTACGATAGGGACATAGGCGTGTGATCAACCTGAGTGAGGAGGCCCAGGCCGTGTGGGAATTTACATGGCTCTCGATCGACAAGGGCTGGAACACGGCGTGTGTCCAGCCGTGTGGTTCACACGGGTATGTGTTTAGCCCGTGTGGTGTAGGCTTTGGCCGTGTGGATCCTTAAGGTGGCCCGTTTTGTCCAGTTTAGGTCTATTTTCCACTCCTTTTGATTCCCTATGCTCACCTAAGTATAGAAATACAAATTCAAAGGATTAGGAGCATTAGATTCACCAAATTATATAAATAATCATCCAAAAACACGCTAAGCATGGGATTAAAATGTGTTACTTTTATGATTTATCAAATATCCCCACACTTAAACATTTACTTGTCCTCAAGCAAAATCCTTAACTCACAATTAAAATTAACTTCCTCAATTCATAATTCTCATTAATAATGTCTTATCATAATTCATAGATAATTCATACATTGATAATTTTAGCTAAAAGAGTCCTAAATATTCAAACAATCTAAGTCATAAATTTTTGTAGCACGAAAACATAGGTGTTTCCCCTTACCTAAATAATTACCTTTGATTCAAAACCGACAAGAATTGACATCCTCACTAAAGATTCACTCAAATTACTCAACATGTTTAAGGTTCAAATTAAGCACTCAAAAGTCAAACATGACAAGTTATTACCATATGCTTGCATGAAAATCAAATCTCTACCACTATAAAATGAGATGATACACAAATCAAAATGTCTTAAAAAGGGTTGTAACAGGGCTTGGGTTAAAGGTGTGGATAAAGGCTGAATTAGAGGGTTAGAATCGAGATTTAATTGACAATTTACCTAACTAGAAAAATAAACTAATAATTATATCAATTAAAAACTTGTCACTAATAACACGAGCTTCTTCTCAAAATGTGGAATTAACTGTTTAAGCTCAAATAACATAGAACTAATAATGAATATATTTCAAAAAAAAGTTTTTGTGCAAAAATAATAGGAAATAATTTAACAACTAAAATAAAGAACATAGTTAGGCAACTGCTTAACTCAAATCTCGACAAAAAGGGGCTAATACAATAGGAAAAATTCTCAATCAATAAAAAATAAAGGGTTTTGGGTTAATATTAAGGGTGAGTTAAGAAACGATTTATTAGGCTCAAAGGGGTTCACTAGGGGTTGATTATGAAGGTAGGCTTTTAATGGAATAAGTGGGTTAAAACCTAGGTGCCTTTATCATTTCAGTATATTAAATCAAGCGTGTGGTCTCGACATGCATAATCGAAGCAAGTTTTAGAATAACAAATCAATATTGACACACTCATAACCAATAAAGTGAGCAAGAAAAATATATGCTCTAAAAGGCTCAAGGTCTTACAAAATTTATGGGTTTTTATATCAACCTTGCAAATTTCAAACTTCAAAGCAATATTTAAATTTAGGAAAACAACCTGATAAATTTTTAGTTCTGAAAATAGACTTATCATGCTTGATTCTTTAATGTCTTAAAGTTTAAACCATCAATGCACAATTACCTATGACTTAATCCAAAACATATCAATAAAAATCATAAGTTAATAGAAATTTTATTCTAATAGTAATATGAGAAAATTTACTTAAGAACAAGACATAATTTAGGGATTTTCTAATAATACTATAATTAACCTCCCCACACTTAAGATGTACATTGTCCTCAATGTACAAGGATAAATAATAGCAATGTAAGCAAAAAATCATAAGAGAGGAAGGTGAAACACCCCAAACCCGGTCCACAAGCCCTGACCGGATCTGGCATGCTTCTAGGGAAAAAACCATTCGAAACTTATTTGAACTTTGCCAAATACAAGAGTGTTTTTGAAAAACAGTTGATTATTGTTGGGTTTAAATTTTAAACGGTGTTGATTAGGTGTCAAAACATTTAACATTTATTTTTAATAAAAGTTACTTAAACTTTAAATTGATAAAATCGTATCATACTAAAATAATTAAAATGCATGCATAAACAGTTTCATACTAGTGGCCTTATTACATCAAAAACAAATCCCGAAATAAATCCAAAACTTGAAAATTAAAAACTAATAAAAATAAAATAATCTCTGAGCTGAGCATGGCCACCATCGAGCTCCTCGCCGACCAGGTCCATTCTTGAGTGTCACCTAAAAATATCCCACAACAGTAGGAGTCAAGCAGACTCAAGTGTGTAATGACCAACACTAAGTCTCAACAAATTTAGGCACATCAGTTTAAACATGTACAGATAGCAAATATAAGTAATGATGCATTCCTGAACCCAAACCTAGTTAACCATCCGCTACACATCGCCCGTACCAACCATCACACCGTAGGAACTACTAAGTCGACCCTCCATCTGCTACACATCATCGAAGGCAGTCGCTGCAGACGACATGCTCATCGCCCTTATATATATCTTGGCATAGCCACCAGATAATCATTTGTGACATAAGTCACCACATTCAAATTTTTGTGACATGAGTCACCACATTCAGATATTGTGGTATAAAACCACCAAATCACTTCCCCTTTTCATATCACCCATATGCCCCATGTCATACAAATCATGCCAATAGCTTATCTTATGCCTTATTCACATTAGTTACAGTTTCACATGAGTGCCATAACATATATTCATAATATTATGACCACAGTAGTAGTAGGTTAACGTACCTGAGTACTTTGTACCATTGCATGGTACCTTTGGCCACATTTCACATCATTATAAACACATATTTAAAATTGATGTCAGTAAATCTATTGAGAGTTAGTGTGGGTACACACTGATTCACTTAACGCTTTCACTGAAATCCCGAAAACCCGATCTAATGCTTTAGATCCTTAGTTCCTACATTCGGCCAACACTAACCATTTTAGCTAAAGGCCATTCGGCCAAATGATCAAATCCCGAAGGATTATCGCAACCAAAATCTTACCTTGTTGCTGATTTCACTACTAATCAAATCCTGAAACTCCGTGATATTTCTTCCTTGCAATCAGCCAACACTAGTTCACTGGACTTGATTAGTTTCGGCTTTCGAACAAATAAGAAATAGATCTAAGTCACTTAAATATGGCCGAATGTACATGTACACTCACCTTGCGATTTTAAATCCCGAAAACCACTACTTGTTCCTGATGTTGCCGAAATCCCTGCTTAACCATTGTTAGAATCGTCTATAACAATAATCTAAGAAAATGGCCCTTGGCCGAATACCACATATCACTCACCTTGATGAATCAAATCCCGAAGGAATCCTTTGTGCTTCCTTCCTTCGGCTACACACAAAGGAACACATCACTTATGGCCTTAAAGAACATTCGGCCAACCTTATACCAAGGCCTAATCATTGGTTTGGCACACTGAAAGAAAGAGAACCCAAAATCAAATGCTCAAAGAAGAAATACTTACCACTTTCGAGTAGTCCACAAGTTTTAAATGTCGACAGGAGGGAAAGATGTTGGGTTTCTGGCTTTTAAAACTTGCGATAGAGAGGAAAGAATAAGGCCACCTTGAGATTTGGCTATGGCTCCTAATGGAGATGGGATATTCGATTATCTCAGGAGTATTTCAGCTTTTGGAAGAATTGTGAAAGAAAAGAAAAGAAGAAGGGGTTGAGCAATTCGGCTATGGTGGCGAAGGAGGATTCGGCTAACACAAAATAAAAGAAGAAGAAAGGGGTAGATTGGCTAGAGAATTTGGTAGAGAACTAAAGAGAAAAGAAACGAATGGAGAATGGCCTCACTTCTCCCCTTTTTGCCAAAACTACTACTCCTAGAGTCCCCTATTCGGCCAATTCCTCCTCTCACTATCAAATCCCTTATTTCACTCTACCTTAGCCGAATCCTTAACACTCCAACCTAATCTATACTTCCTTCATCCAGAGTCTATTTTCCGTCCACTGTTGCTCATCCTTGTAGCAAAATAAAAACTCCCTTTTTGCTTCCCTTGTGATTCGAACCTAGGCCCTTCCCCCTTTGCTTGTGGCGTCACTTACTAAGGCCCTAAGTGGTGCCTCCAAGACACTTAAACAAGCCCATTTTAGTGGCATATTTTCCCTACAAATTTTTTTAAAGCCTCTTAGGCTTAGCTTCCTCTTTTAAACTTAAAATTAAATAATTTCTAAGGCATTCTCCTACATTCTACTGTTCCCGAAATTCATAAAGCACATTCATAATATACACAGGCATATAAGCACATGCAATTGAGCAAAAATGCACAAGCCCTAATTCTCGGATATTACAGAAGGAGGTGAAACTTCTTGAATTACAGATGAAATCCTTAGAAAGAAGCATGACGAACTAGGCAAAGGTGAAGGTGGGGGAGAATACTCCAGTAGTTTGTTCGTTCCTTAGTAGCACCTTGAACCTTTTGAAACTGCAGAGTCATTAGTAAAGTTGTAGGGAGTTTTAGTAATGGACTTCATTATGAATACTCGATAATAAATAGCCAGAGATAAAAATAAATCAAAATATACTAATATAAATCAAAGACAAGAAAGATAAAGAGAAAGAGTTTAAAAATTAAAAGAAAAGAAAAAGAAAAAATAAATGGACTCAGAGGTCCTCATCAACAGATGGTTTGTGAGGTGGAGGTGGTTTGGGAGAAAGAAAGAAGAAGAAAGAAAAGGGAATTGAGGGTTTTATAAATGACACGGCCGTGTAACGGCCATGTTGGGTCACAGGGCCGTGTCACACGCCAGTGTGGTAGAGCCTCTAGCCTGTGTTCGTCGTCATTTGTAAAAGGTTAGTTTTCGCACGGCCTTAGACACGCCCATGTGTCTAGGCCGTGTGGTCCATACGGTTGCATCACACGGCCAAGTGCGAAGCCCTTCGCTTCTCCCACTCCCGTGTGGGATTCCACACGCCCGTGTGTGTTGCCCGTGGAGTCCCCTGACTTGTTTTAAATTTTAAATTTTGAAAAATTGAGCTCCAATTTTCACACGGCCTAGGACACGCCCATGTGGGATTTTGACATGCTCGTGTGATATCACACACGGCCATGTGTAGTGTCTGTGGAGCCCCCTTTCAATTTCTTTGAATTTTAAAAAATTGAGTCCCCACATCCACACGGCCAGGGACACGCCCGTGTGTCCAGGCTGTGTAGGACAAAATACCAGCATTAAAAACATGAACAAAAGTGAAAATAAACTAATTAGTAGGGTTAGTGCTCGGGTTGCCTCCCAAAAAGCGCTTGTTTAAAGTCTTAAGCTAGACTTACCTTTCATTCGCACAATCATGGTGGTTCGAGGAGTTGAAACTCCTCATTCCTGCTATAAATTTTGTTAAAATAAGGTTTTAGACGAGTACTATTTACCTTGAAGGTGCCAAATTTGGAATGAGTTACCTCGACTGTACCATATGGGAAAATATTAAGTACTGTGAAAGGGGTTGTTCCATTAGGTTCAGAAGTGGCAACGCGAGGATCTGCATTATCCATTAGAACTCGGTCTCCAACCTTAATTTGACTTATTTTATTTTTAGGCTCGACATCGCTCTACTTTAGTTCATCGTGTACTTTCAATTTCTCCTTAAACTGTGTTCGCCATTCATCTAGTTCCTCGATCTGGACTATTCGTTCCTCATGAACAGTTCTGTTCTCAATATGAGAACTAGTCCATGACTCTGTCATCTTTTTTTGAGGAATTTTCTACAAAGAAGATTGAACATTAAGTTCACTTACATTAACATGACTTGTATAATCTTGATCACTAGATATTCTGACAGAATCACGTGCTTGGAGTTTAATCATGTCATCACCTACACGAAGTATTAATTCCCTAGTACCAACATCAATAATGGTCCTAGCAGTTGCTAAAAAGGGTCGTCTTAAAATTAAAAGAACGTCACTATCCTCATCCATGTCTAAAATAACAAAGTTTACTGGAAATATGAATTTATCAATTTTGACTAGCATATCTTCAATTTTACCCCTAGGAAATCTAATAGTTTTATCAGCCAATTGAATGCTCATCCTAGTTTGTTTAGGTTTCCCAAGACCTAGCTGTTTAAACATTTTATAAGGCATAACATTGATACTTGCCCCTAAATCAACTAAAGCATTATTAACAGATAAACCACCAATTAAGCAAGGAATCGTAAAACTCCCTGGATCTTTTAATTTGTGGGGTAGTTTATTCTATAAAATTGCTGAGCAAACTGCATTTAGCTCCACATACGATGCATCGTATAACTCCCGTTTGTTTGCCAAAAGCTCTTTTAAAAATTTTACTGAACTGGGCATCTGCAAAAGAGCTTCAATAAACAATAAGTTAATATGTAATCTTTTTAAAAGTTTAAGAAATTTACCAAATTGTTCATCTGTGCGGTCTTTCTTCGTCGTGTTGGGATATGGCACACAAGGTTTGTACTCTGTACTTACCAATTTTGGTTTATTATGGCTTACCTCAACCTTACCCTTATCTACCATGTTTTTTTGCCTCAATTTTGGTTCGTCTAACCCTTCACCATCGTGAGCAGTAATGGCATGAAGTTTCTCCTTTGGGTTAGTTTCAGTGTTGCTTGGTAGGCTACCTTATGATCGTTCAAGTATTAGCTTAGCGAGTTGTCCTATTTGGGTCTCGAGACCTTGAATCGACGCTTGTTAATTTTTGAGTGTGGTTTTGATGTTCTGGATGTGCGTTTCTGACATCGAGATGAATTTAGTAAGCATCTATTCAAGGTTAGACTTCTTTTCCTGTTGGTAAGGTGGCTGAAAGCCTGGAAGGGGTTGCTGTCTTTGGTTTCCTTGTCCTCCACATGAAAAGTTTGGGTGGTTCCTCCAACCTGGATTGTAATTGTTACTATAGGGATTATTCTAAGGCCTAGAATTATTACCCGTATAGTTCATATGTTCGCTTTTTATGCCAGGTTGTAGGATGGATATTTTGTATTGTCTATTCCTCCTCCATTCGTATCGCACTGCACCACTGGATGCACCTGCGAAGAACCACACAAACCATCAATCTTTTTATTTAAGAGCTCTACCTAGTTTGATAGCATGGTGACTGCATCGAGGTTAAAAACACTGGTGACTTTTGTCAGCTTTGTTCTCATGACTTGCCACTGATAATTATTCAGTGAAATCTCCTCTATAAACTCATAAGCTGCTTCAAGGGTTTTGTTATTTAGGGTTCCACCGGCAGCTGCATCAATCAATTGCCTAGTTGAGGGGTTCACACCATTGTAAAAGGTTTGAACCTGTAACCATAATGGTAACCCATGGTGTGGACATATTCTCAATAGATCCTTGTATCTCTCCTATACATCGTAAAGTGTTTCTAAATCCATCTATACAAAAGAAGAGATATCATTCCTCAACTTAGCCATTTTAGCTGGCGGGAAATATTTAAGTAAAAAATTTTCAATCATTTGTTCCCATGTAGTGATTGATCCTTGTGGTAACGAGTTTAACCACTGTTTAGCTTTGTTCCTCAACGAGAAGGGAAACAACCGAAGGCAAATGGCATCATCAGAAACGCCATTAATTTTGAAAGTATCGTAAAACTCTAAAAAGATGGCTAAATGAATATTTTGGCCCTCATCCTGCAAACCATCAAACTGAACAAACTGTTGAATCATTTGAATAGTGTTAGGTTTTAGTTCAAAATTATTTACAGCAATAGTAGGTCTAACAATACTCGATTCAGCCCCAGTTAAATTAGGCTTAGCATAGTCGTACATAGTACGAGGAGCAGGATTTTCGGCAACCACCGGAGGGAGCGAATTATTATCAGCTATCTCCTTGGTAGTATTAGTATCGTCCTCTTGCTCTTCTTCTATGTATTGTACACTTCGCCTTATCTCCCTACGATTTCGTGAGCAATAATCTCAATCTCACTGTCGTAAAGCAAAGGTCCTAATGGGTTTCTTCTTGTCATAAACTAGAGACACCTGCCGAAGCAAAGAAAGAGAAAATTTAGAAAAGTAACAATAAAATAAAGATAAATTGCAATAAAATAAAAATGGCTAAAGTAATAAAAATTTAGTGTTCCTAACATCCTAGTCCCCGACAATGGCGCCAAGAACTTGATGGGCTCGAAACTAACTAATATTTCGACAAACACAAACACACCTATCGAACAATAGTATAGTTGTGGTGAATCTGGAATATCGTATCCTCAAGGACTAAAATTACTAGTAATAACTATCTTTTTATTATCTAGCCTAATAATTAATGGGATTTGTTTTTAATTTAAAATTTAACTAACTAATTTACTATGAACGCGATAGAGAGTGAAAGAAATAATCGAATAAACCAATGAATAAAGACAATACCCAAGGAAGAATCCACCTACACTTCACTTATTATTCTGATTCTGAATTAAATGATTTATTCACTTGACTTGATCCGTAGAAATCCTTAAATTATGTTTATATCTCTTTCAAGACTAAAAACAACTAACTCTAGGTTGATTAACTGAAATCTCTTTCTAATTAAAACCCCTATCATCGCATTAACTCGATCTATGGATTCTTTATTAGATTTGACTTTAATCCGATAGATTTATGTCATCCTATTTCTAGGGTTGCAATCAACTTCGCTTAATTATATTGGATATTCTCTTAAACAAGGACTTTTGGTCCACTGAATAAGCACATTAAGCTTGAGTTAATATTCCTGAAAACATCAAAACAAGGATTAATAACACATAATTAAGAACAAGATCAAGTATTTATCACGTAATTCAGATTTATTGAATAATAAGATTCATCTAGGTTTCATCCTCCCTAGGTATTTAGGGAGTTTAGTTCATAACGTAAAGGGAAAACATCATAGATTTAAGAAAACAGCAAGACATAAAGAACCCAAAAACTTCTAAACAACTTGATGGAGATCTTCAATCTTGGAGTGAATCTGCCTTCTAGATGATCCTAATGGCTTCTTTCGAGTAATTTCTTCAATCTCCTCTGTGTCCTCCTTTAGGTCTTCCTCTGATGTGTATTTATAGACTTTAGAAGGCTCAGAAACCCTAAAATTTAAATTTTTTCACGTGAAAACAAAGCAGGGTATCACAGGGACACAAGCATGTGATCAACTAGTGTGAGTAGGCTTAGGCTGTGTGGGAATTTGCATGCCTCTCGATCGACACGGGTATGTGTTTAGCCAGTGTGGTGCGGGCTTTGGACGTGTGGCTCTTTAAGGTGGCTCGTTTTGTCCGGTTTAGGCTCGTTTTCCACTTCTTTTGATTCCATATGCTCACCTAAGTATAGAAATACAAATTCAAAGGATTAGAAGCATCAGATTCACCAAATTATATAAATAATCATCCAAAAACATGCTAAACGTGGGATTAAAATGTGTTACTTTTATGATTTATCACATATTTTTCCTAAGTATCGGGATTGACAACTCATCCCTTAAGGTTAACTCGATTTCAAGTCAAAAATTGCACGTTAGGTTAATGTCGTGTTTGCTAATAGTTGGAGAAATGAGTCGGCCGTGCTGTATTTGGATCTCTGAGAACAAATCAAGGAAGAAGTGATCGGGTTTAAATGACCCACGCGGTTGACGCTATAACATCCTGATAATTAGGGGTTATGCATTTCACTTAATTGAATGATGTTGCATGCTTAATTATTATTAAGTGTAATTTTGGAAGTTATTTGAGCTTCATTAATTAAGTGAATGCTTCGTGAAACTTTTAATTTCTATTAATTAAGAGAGAGCTAAGCAAATTAGGCCTTAAGAATTAATGACAAGAGGTTTCTAGCATGAATTGAGCAATTGGCCAGGTGGTTAAGGTACATGGATGTGTGCTTGAGGTGTGAAGTTTGAATCTCCTAGCTAGCATTAGGGAGGATTTTAATTTTTTTGTTTTCTTCCCTATAAGTGTCGGCCAAGAAAGTTCTAGAGTGGATGAGCATTCATTCATTTTTGGCTATTTGACCATGTGAAAAAGGAAGCTAGGAACTTATGGCATGGAATCATAAGTTGATGATAAGATGAGGGGGACAAAAGGCATGATATGGGGCAAGGTTTTGGGAGTGTGTTCATGGTCAATTGACCATGAACCTAGACGGCATGAAGGGCTAAAGGGAGTGGTTTATTGTTGATAGCAAATCAAGAGTTGATAGGGAAGAAACAAGGAGGAAAAAGGGGATAATGTTGGCATTGATTTGGCCGAATTTTTGCTTTGCCATTAGGGGGAAAAGTTGGCCAAAAGTCTTGCATTTTTTTTTGTTTTGTTTGTCCATCTTTTCTCATTTCTCCAATAGTTTCTCTCCTAGCCGAATTTGTCATTGAGTTTAGGTAAAAACTTTCTTTTTGTTTTGGCTTTCTTCTTTTTGACCAATTTTCTCCAAAAAAACTCCCACTTTGGCCTAATGTACCTTAGGCACTTTGGTACACTTTTGCTTTTGATTTAGCCCTCAATTGTGTTTGAACCAAATACAATTTTCTTTCTCCCATCTTTCATTTTGAAACCAAAACTACAAAGTTCAAAGAGCCAATTTCTTCATTTCTTCCTCCTTGGCCGAATGTGCAAAGACTCCTAAACACATTTCTTTTCATTTGAGAAATCACCATCATCATCTTCTTCTCCTTTTTCTCTTTTTCTTCCTTCTCTTTTTCCTTCTCTTTTCATTCTCTTTCTTCTTTCTTTCAAAACCGAAACCATCATATTGAAACCACCATTTCTCTTCTCTTTTTTTTAAGGCCGAATTATCATATTCTTTTCTTCTTATTCAAAGTCGAATCTTGAAGGACTCAAAGTAAGATTTTATCAATTATTTTCATCATTCTTTTTTTTACTTTAGCAAATTTAGAATCATAGTCTTTTATTTCTCTTACCTAGGCCGAATCATTTGAAAAGACTTTTCAAAGATCTTTGTTGAAGACAACCTTTAAGTGATCATTCGAAATCATCAAGGTAAGGCTATTAATTTAGATCATATCAATTTCTTTAGATGGATCACTAATCTACGTTATTTTTAGGGGCGATCTAAGATCATCAAGATAGGTAAGAAAAGAGCCGTACGGAGTGTTTGGAAGAGAGGAGGTATTCCTTTACCATCGAACTACAAACGAAGGGCTGTATCGGCAGTTAGAGACTTTCCACCGGGTTGTGGACCCTCTACTAACGAGGATCGATTATTCAAAGTAGTGCGTACAATCGAACCACTTTGCGTTGGTGGAATATCAGCGGGTTTTGATCCATCTAGTGTAGAAAAACCACAAATAACTGTCATTCGTGAATCCGAGGGTAAGGATTTAGATCCATCGTCAATAAGTGTAATATTGTTAACAAAAGTTTATACTAACCAAGTGTGTCAATCAATTAGGTGTTGACGATCAAGAGGGTATTGTTCTCACTATCACTAGGTGTGTAACCTTACATTAAAAATCTCATAAGATTTACATATATTTAATTGTGACTATATGACCATGTGTAAGATTGTGCTTTTGGATACCATTCAGTGGTATATGATATTCAGGTATGTTTACCCCAATATTTTGTTTATTTTGCTATATGCATCAATATGAAATAAGCATGACTATATTATGATTTGTGGGGTAAATAACATGAAAATCGATTTGATATGTATGTGCATGGGCATATGGGTATATTTGATAAAGGAGGAAGTATTCGGTGGTTTTACCACATTTACGGTGACTTGATCACATATGTGAATTTGGTAACCGGTCACGCATGTTTGACTCGGTGACGGTCACATATTTGACTCGGTGACTTGGTCACGTATGTGAATCTGGTGACTTCGGTCATGTATTTGAAATTTGGACTTGATCGGTGACTTGGTCACATCTGCTTTTAGTGGCTTTGCCACTATAAGGGCGATGTGCATGTTGACTGCAAAGAATCGCCTTCGATGGTGTGTAGCGGATGGAGGTCGATTTAGTAATCCCCACTGTCTTTGGTTGATGTACGGGTGTGTAGCTAATGGATATTTAGGTTGGGCCGGGCTTGCATTTCATTTCATGAACATAACCATGTATATTGAATGATTATTATTTGTTTTGCTATGAAATGGGCCTTTGGGCTAAATATAAGCTAAATGGGCCTTTGGGCTAAATTTAAGCTAAATGGGCCTTTGGGCTAAATATGAGTTAAATGGGCCTATGGCCATATGTGAAATTTTTGAGCTTGAAAGCATTTGATAAAATGGGCTTTTTAGTGTATGTGTTATACATTGAGTTTATAACTCACCCATTTTTATGGGATAACTTTTCAGATGACTCGTAGTGCGATGGATCGGGGCAACAGGGATTTCGAGGTGGCCAGTGCTCGTATCAAGTATTGTGGAGATTTTCCAACTTAAACTTATTACTTTTTAAATTTTATTACTTAGACCTTATTATGGATTTGCCAATTTTATGTAATAAGGCCACTATAAACTATTTTTAATTTTGTGTTTGGATTTATTTTAAATTCTGCCATGAACAATTATCAATTAAAATAACTAAATGGTTTTCGATAAATAATTTTAAAAAGGTTTTTATCAGTGATATATATATGTTTTAAGAATATACAAATCTATTTTTCAACTAAGCCTAACTCAATCTTTAAGTTAATCCGTTTTACTTAAAATCATCAAGTTTTCTTGAACAAATGTTATTTCCGCTAAAGTTTTTCTCGAGGAACATACCAAATCCGGTTAGGCTTTTTGGGCCGGGTTTGGGGTGTTTCAGCTTGGTATCAGAGCCCAGTTTTAAACTCTCGGCCTTGGGTTTTGAAGCCCACAACATTTTTAAAAGTTGACCCAAATGATTTTTTTTTGAAAGTTTTCTTAAGTTAAAAGATTTTATAAGAGCATGGCACTCGAGTTCTCGGCCCATATCCATCAGGTATGTACTTTATCGATATGTGATATGTATGATAGTTTAAACTTAAACTATACTTTAGAGACATGGACCCTAGGTGTATGTGTGCTACTACGGAAACCACTGAATATCTGTTTCATAAGACTTTTTTTCATAAGAAGTGAAAAGATTCTAATACATAAGACTTTTCAGTAAAAAAAATGATAAGATACGTAGTAGACATGAGCTCTAGGGGACGAGGTCATCATGGACATGGAAGAGGAAGGATGATCTGTTTGAACCGATTCGATCTGGTCAAGGTTCCGAGAATGAAGCTCGCCACCTACTGTTAGGCGCACTTTCAAGAACAAAATGAAGGTGGTGACATAGTATCACAAGTCAGTCTTTGCGAGTTTTGGAATGAGTAGCGAAGCTAGTTTCGAAATGGGTCTCAAAGTCGAGAGTCGAGAGACTAAGATCGAATGGAGCTGAGGTTTTCAGAGGAGTATCTGGAGTAGCTCCAAATGTAGCTGAATATTGGTTGGAGGCAGTCGAGAGGATTATGGACGATATAGAATGCACTGATGAGGAGAAATTGAAAGGTGCTATTTCACTTCTTCGTGATGAAGCCTACCAGTGGTGGCTCACTATCAAGGAGAGTACCCCTGTGGATCATCTGGATTGGGGGTATTTTAAGATTAAATTTGAAGGAAAATATGTTGGAGCCAGCTACATTGACTCCCAGAGGAAGACATTTCTGAATTTGGTCCAAGGAAACAAGTTGATAGCTGAATATGAAGCAGAATTTTTACGACTTAGCCGTTATGCCAGAGGGATAGTGGCTACGAAATATGAACGGTGTATCAGATTTGAAGATGGACTTAGAGATGAGCTTCGAGTGATGATTGCTCCACACCGTGAAAGAGATTTTACAATTTTAGTGGAAAGGGCAAGAATTATCGAAGAGGCTAAACGGACTGAGAGACAGAACCGGGACAGAGGCCAGAGTAAGAATAAGAGAAGCTTTGGGTCCTCGTGGTCGTCTCGAATTTTCGAAGAAATCAAAAATGATAGACCGCGAGGTCAACGGACCGCCGGAGGACAAAATCGTACTTGTTCTCAGTGTGGGAAAATGCACTCGGGAGAATGTTGGAAAAAGACCAGTGGATGTTTCAAGTGCGGATCTAAAGACCATATGATCAAAGATTGTCCGATGAACTCAGAAAAGAACCGTCCAGCAAGTCAGGGTGCTAATCAGGCTGACAGAAGCGGACAGCAGCCGATAAGAGGCCGTGGTCCAAATGGAAGGGGTAATGGCTCTGGTAGAGGACGCGGAACTTCAAGCAGAGGCAGTGGTAGCTCTGAGGCGAGACAACCAGGTTTGGTGTATGCGGTTAAATCGAGAAGAAAACGATGGCCTTTTGATGTTATCACGTACGCGTTTCTAATTTCTAGGTTGCCCTTTATTGCTTTGATATATATAGGGTCAACTCATTCCTATATCGCTAGTGAAGTATCTGGGACTTTGCATGTGACTTCAAATCGTACCTAGGAAGATGATATGTATTTAGTCCTTTAGGATGCATGAGTTGTAGACAAACTTTTAAGGAAGTGCCTCTAGAAGTCCAAGGATACAGTTTCGGTGATTTAATGGAGTTGCCATTCGGAGAATTTGACCTTATCTTAGGCATGGACTGGCTTGTGAAGTATCGTGCAAATGTGGATTGTGCTACTAAGTGGATGTCATTAAGAACTTTTGATGACAAAGAAGTTGTAGTGATGGGCGAGAGACGGAACTACTTATCTAATGTAGTATCCACTCTTAAGGCAGAAAAGATGGTTAGAAAGGGATGTGAAGCCTTCCTGATGTTGGTGAGTGCTTTGGAGGCTAAGGAAGCAACTGCTAATGAAGTCAGGACAGTGAAGGAATTTGTAGATGTTTTTCCAGAAGAACTTCCAGGTTTGCCTCCGGATCGTGAGGTAGAATTCAGAATTGATTTATTGCCTGGAACGGCGCCAGTTTCTATTGCTCCATATAGAATGGCACCGAAGGAGTTGGTTGAGTTGAAGGCTCAAATTCAGGAGTTGCTTGATCGTGGATTCATTCGACCTAGTGTGTCTCCATAGGGAGCACCGGTCCTATTCGTGAAGAAGAAGGACGGATCGATGAGGATGTGTATAGACTACCGGCAGTTGAATAAGCTGACCATCAAGAACAAGTATCATTTGCCAAGGATCGACGACTTGTTCGATCAGCTTAAAGGAGCTGCGGTATTCTCAAAGATTGATCTAAGGTCGGGGTATCATCAGCTTAAAGTGAAAGAAGTGGATATCCATAAGACGACTTTCCAAACTAGATATGGGCATTATGAATTTTTGGTAATGCCATTCGGATTGACGAACGCCCCAGCTGCGTTCATGGATATGATGAATCGAATTTTCCAGCCCTACTTGGATCAATTCGTCGTGGTATTCATAGACGACATCTTGGTGTATTCTAAGTCCGAAGTAGAACATGATGAGCATCTCCGGATTGTGTTACGAGTTTTAAGGAGAAAAAGCTGTCGCCAAATTCGAAGAAGTGTGAATTTTGGTGAAAGAAGTTGCATTTTAGGCCATATGGTGTCTGCGGAAGGGATAAGGGTGGATCCTTGGATGATTGAGGCTGTGCTAGATTGGAAACCAACTAAGTCCGTAACTGAGGTTCGCAGTTTCTTGGGTTTAGCCAGATACTACAGAAGATTTGTTGAAGGATTTTTTTCGATAGCTGCACCTTTAACGAAATTGTTGAGAAAGGAAGTACCTTTCGTGTGGGTGATAAGCGACAAGAGAGTTTTGAGAAGCTCAAGAAAGTTTTGTGGAAGCTCGGTTTTGATCCAAACTGAGGGGTGAAAAGATTTTGTCGTGTATTGTGATGCTTCTCACACGGATTAGGATGTGTTCTGATGCAAGGCGGAAAGGTAATTGCATATGCGTCTCGACAGTTGAGACCGTACGAGGTTAATTACCCGACGCATGACTTGGAGTTAGCAAATGTAGTCTTTGCTCTTAAGGTTTGGAGACATTATTTATCGGGAGAAGTCAGTGATATATACGGACCACAAAAGTCTGAAATATCTACTGACTCAGAAAGAACTGAATTTGAGGCAGCGAAGGTGGATAGAGTTATTGAAAGACTACGACTGTTCCATCGAGTACCACCCGGGCAAGGCGAATGTGGTGGCAGACGCTCTAAGTCAAAAAGTGGTGTCAGATTTGAGGGCAATGTTTGCACACCTTAGTCTTTACGATGATGGAAGCTTATTGGCAGAACTTCAGGTTAAGCCGACATGGTTAAGTCAAGTGAAAGAGAGGCAGTTAGTAGATGAAGATCTGAGTGAAAAGCTTCGACAGGTGTAGAGTGGGAAATTGGAAGATTTTGGTATTAACAGTGAAGGGGTATTGTGCTTCAAAGATAAAGTCTGTATGCCTAGGGATCAGGAGTTGAGGCAAAAGATACTTCAAGAATTGCATGGTAGCCCCTATGCTATGCGTCTTGGAGGAAGTAAGTTATATCGAGACTTGCGAGATCAGTTTTGGTGGTCTGGTCTTAAGCGAGAAGTTACGAAATTTGTAGGAAAGTGCTTGACGTGTCGACAAGTCAAGGTGAACATCAAGTACCATCGGGATTGCTTCAACCGATAAAGATTCCGATGGAAGTGGGAGAGAATCACCATGGACTTTGTTAGTGGGCTTCCTCTTACGCCTACTAAGAAAGACTCAGTATGGGTGATAGTGAACCGATTGATGAAATCGCACATTTTATCCCGATTCGGGTTGATTACTCTTTGCGTAAATTGGTGAAGTTATATGTGGTGAGATTGTGAGATTGCATGGAGTGTTGTTGTCGATAATTTTTGACGGAGATCCGAGGTTTACGTCGCGATTTTGGAAAGCATTGCATCAAGCTTTGGGCACCAGATTGGACTTGAGACGGCATTTCATCCTCGGTCGATGGTCATCGAAAGAGTAATCCAAATCTTAGAAGATATGTTAAGGGGATGTGTGATAGATTTCAAGGAAGTTGGGAGGATTTTACCATTGGCGAATTTTGCACAACAACAGTTTCCAATCCGAAGATCTGGATGGCACCATATGAAGCACTATATGGACAAAAGTGTCGCACTCCTACGTGTTGGATAGAATTAGGAGAACGCCGATTTTGGGTCCATAGATAGTGGTGAATCAAGAAAAGGTTAAGGTAATCGGGCTTGGTTAAAGGAAGCATTTGATGACAAAAATCGACGCAGATCTAAAGCGGAAAGAAATGGAGTATGCGATGGGAGACCAAGTTTTCCTAAAGGTTTCACCTTGGAAAAAGGTGATGAGATTTGGACGCAAAGGAAACTAAGTCCTGTGTTTATTGGACCTTATCGGATTGTGAAGCGGGTCGGATCTGTGGCATATCGCTTAGATTTGCCTTGGCCCAAGCAAATGCATGATGTGTTCCATGTTTCAATGTTACGCCGTTATCGATCGGATCCATCTCATGTAGTGCCTATTGAGGAGGTGGAATTAAGATCAGATTTGTCATATGAAGAGGAGCCAATTCAAATTCGAGCGAGATGTAAAGGTTTTACTGAGAAAATCAGTTCCTCTCGTCAAGGTATTATGGCGTAATCATGGATCGGAAGAAGCTTCGTGGGAACGGAGGAAGCGATGTGACAAGAATACCCTCACTTATTCCAGCCAGGTAATTTCGAGGATGAAATTATTTTAAGGGGGTAGAACTGTAACATCCTGATAATTAGGGGTTATGCATTTCACTTAATTGAATGATGTTGCATGCTTAATTATTATTAAGTGTAATTTTGGAAGTTATTTGAGCTTCATTAATTAAGTGAATGCTTAGTGAAACTTTTAATTTCTATTAATTAAGAGAGAGCTAAGCAAATTAGGCCTTAAGAATTAATGACAAGAGGTTTCTAGCATGAATTGAGCAATTGGCCAGGTGGTTAAGGTACATGGATGTGTGCTTGAGGTGTGAAGTTTGAATCTCCTAGCTAGCATTAGGGAGGATTTTAATTTTTTGTTTTCTTCCTATAAGTGTCGGCCAAGAAAGTTCTAGAGTGGATGAGCATTCATTCATTTTGGCTATTTGACCATGTGAAAAGGAAGCTAGGAACTTATGGCATGGAATCATAAGTTGATGATAAGATGAGGGGGACAAAAGGCATGATATGGGGCAAGGTTTTGGGAGTGTGTTCATGGTCAATTGACCATGAACCTAGATGGCATGAAGCGCTAAAGGGAGTGGTTTATTATTGATAGCAAATCAAGAGTTGATGGGGAAGAAACAAAGAGGAAAAAGGGGATAATGTTGGCATTGATTTGGCCGAATTTTTGCTTTGCCATTAGGGGGGAAAAGTTGGCCAAAAGTCTTGCATTTTTTTTGTTTTGTTTGTCCATCTTTTCTCATTTCTGCAATAGTTTCTCTCCTAGCCGAATTTGTCATTGAGTTTAGGTAAAAACTTTCTTTTTGTTTTGGCTTTCTTCTTTTTGACCAATTTTCTCCAAAAAAACTCCCACTTTGGCCGAATGTACCTTAGGCACTTTGGTACACTTTTGCTTTTGATTTAGCCCTCAATTGTGTTTGAACCAAATACAATTTTCTTTCTCCCATCATCTTTTTGAAACCAAACTACAAAGTTCAAAGAGCCAATTTCTTCATTTCTTCCTCCTTGGCAGAATGTGCAAAGACTACTAAACACATTTCTTTTCATTTGAGAAATCACCATCATCATCTTCTTCTCCTTTTCTCTTTTCTTCCTTCTCTTTTCCTTCTATTTTCATTTTCTTTCTTCTTTCTTTCAAAACCAAACCATCATATTGAAACCACCATTTCTCTTCTCTTTTGTTAAGGCGAATTATCATATTCTTTTCTTCTTATTCAAAGTCAATCTTGAAGGACTCAAAGTAAGATTTTATCAATTATTTTCATCATTCTTTTTTTTTACTTTAGCAAATTTAGAATCATAGTCTTTTATTTCTCTTCCTAGGCCGAATCATTTGAAAAGACTTTTCAAAGATCTTTGTTGAAGACAACCTTTAAGTGATCATTCGAAATTATCAAGGTAAGGCTATTAATTTAGATCATGTCAATTTCTTTAGATGGATCACTAATCTACGTTATTTTTAGGGGCGATCTAAGATCATCAAGATAGGTAAGAAAAGAGCCGTACGGAGTGTTTGGAAGAGAGGAGGTATTCCTTTACCATCGAACTACAAACGAAGGGTCAGATCGGCGATTAGAGACTTTCCACGGGTTGTGGACCCTCCGCTAACGAGGATCGATTATTCAAGTCGTGCATAACGAACCACTTTACGTTGGTGGAATATCGGCGGTTTTGATCCATCTAGTGGAGAAAAACCACAAATAATCGTCATTCGTGAATCAGGGTAAGGATTTAGATCCATCGTCAATAAGTGTAATATTGTTAACAAAAGTTTATACTAACCAAGTGTGTCAATCAATTAGGTGTTGACGATCAAGAGGGTATTGTTCTCACTGTCACTAGGTGTGTAACCTTACATTAAAAATCTCATAAGATTTACATATATTTAATTGTGACTATATGACCATGTGTATGATTGTGCTTTTGGATACCATTCGGTGGTATATGATATTCAAGTATGTTTACCCCAATATTTTGTTTATTTTGCTATATGCATCAATATGAAATAAGCATGACTATATTATGATTTGTGGGGTAAATAACATGAAAATCGATTTGATATGTATGTGCATGGGCATATGGGTATATTTGATAAAGGAGGAAGTATTCGGTGGTTTTACCACATTTACGGTGACTTTGGTCACATATGTGAATTGGTGACTTGGTCACGCATATTTGACTCGGTGACTTGGTCACATATTTGACTCAGTGACTTGGTCACGATGTGAATCTGGTGACTTCGGTCACGTATTTGAAATTGGACTTGAGTCGGTGACTTGGTCACATCTGCTTTGGTGGCTTTGCCACAATAAGCGATGTGCATGTTGATTGCAAGAACTACCTTCGATGGTGTGTAGCGGATGGAGGGTCGATTTAGTAATCCCACGGTGTCTTTGGTTGGTGCGGGGTGTGTAGCGGATGGATATTTAGGTTGGGCGGGCTTGCATTTCATTTCATGAACATAACCATGTAATATTGAATGAATATTATTTGTTTTGCTATGAAATGGGCCTTTGGGCTAAATATAAGCTAAATGGGCCTTTGGGCTAAATTTAAGCTAAATGGGCCTTTGGGCTAAATATGAGTTAAATGGGCCTATGGCCATATGTGAAATTTTTGAGCTTGAAAGCATTTTATAAAATGGGCTTTTTAGTGTATGTGTTATACATTGAGTTTTTAACTCACCCATTTTTATGGGATAACTTTTCAGATGACTCGTAGTGCGATGGATCGGGGCAGCAGGGATTTCGAGGTGGCCAGTGCTCGTATCAAGTATTGTGGAGATTTTCCAACTTAAACTTATTACTTTTTAAGTTTTATTACTTAGACCTTATTATGGATTTACCAATTTTATGTAATAAGGCCACTATAAACTATTTTTAATTTTGTGTTTGGATTAATTTTAAATTCTGCCATGAACAATTATCAATTAAAATAACTAAATGGTTTTCGATAAATAATTTTAAAAAGGTTTTTGTCAGTAATATATATATGTTTTAAGAATATACAAATCTATTTTTCAACTAAGCCCAACTCGATCTTTAAGTTAATCCTTTTTACTTAAAATCATCAAGTTTTCTTGAACAAACGTTATTTCCGCTAAAGTTTTACTCGAGGAACATACCAAATCCGGTTAGGCTTTTTGGGTCGGGTTTGGGGTGTTTCAGAGGCCGTTAATTCGAGTTAGGTTCTTCAGAGCGCAAGGTTGTCAGAATCTTGAATCGGGAACATGAGTATCTCGGTTAGATGATTGATAAGGGTTGGTTTGCAGGTCATACTAGGACCAGCTACGAGAGGAAGAATTGGTGGTTAGGATGTTTTTAACTATTATAACTAGCTTATCATTTTGAGGAGTTCAACGATCGATTCTTAACACGGAATTTACTGAGTCTAAGGCTAAGGCTTATTATTTTTGTTTGCAAATTTTTGAATTTATTTCCAATTTTCATTTATTTTCAATATCCATCAATTGTTTATTTAAGCTAATTAGATTATTTACTTTCTTAAACATTCTCAAACCCCCCGATTTACTTGTTTATTTTTGTTACAAGTACGTTTGGAGTCGTGGGCACTACTCTTGCCACGACCCTTGACACAACGAATATTCTATTCATAAGTGAACAAAGAAGTTGATTACGACATCCAATCCCTATGGACTCGACCCTACTACCACTCTTTACTACTATTTAGAGTTATTTTAGTAGGAATTAATTTTGGTGGTTTCACCGTCGTTGCCAGGGATTGGAGATAATTTGCTAATTTTTTTTGTTACCTTATGACCAGAGAACCGGGAACTCTACAATTTTTTCTAATTTTTCTAATTGGCTCGACAACTACGAAAAGAAGCCATACGACATGGTAAACAGCCAAATCCCATATTCGAAACCATATCATACACCGAAGAGATTTTCTCATTTGACGAACCAAATGAGATGGCTGAGCAGACGATACGCCAACTCGCGGCAACTCCGAATGAACAACCACCTTTATGTATAACCTATCCGGTAGGAGAAACACCGTTCTAGTTAAATTCTGGTTTGATTCATTTACTACCCACCTTCCGTGGACTATAGAACGAAAACCCGCACAACCACTAATAAATTGTAAAAGTAACATATTTTAATCCCACATTTAGCATACTTTTGGATGATTTATTCCCTAAATTGTGTAAAAAGGTGCTCTTAATCCTTGCTTTTCATGTTTTATACTCAGGAAAGCACATAGGGATGAAAAGAACGAGAAAAGGGCCTAAAACAGACCAAAATGGGCCAAAGAAGAAATCGACACAGCCTGGGCCCAATACCACACGGTCGTACCTCATTAAATTACTAGAACATGGCCTGGACCCCGAAACACACGGGCTTGTCTCTTCAGCAGACTCGACCACGACTTGAAATCGATTCACACAAGGGTGTGCCATGGCTGTGTCCCTACCGCAGCTAAGAGGAGTTTTACCTGAAACAACCTATGAGTTTATTGAAGAGATGCCACTAAATAACTATCAGTGGCAGGTTACAAGGACAAAACCAACAAAATTAGCCGGAGTTTTCAACCTCGACGCAGTAACCATGCTATCAACACAGGTAGAGATGATGAATAAAAAGCTTGATAGTTTGTGTTCTTCGTAGGTACATCCGATGTCTGATCGACGTAAGTGGAGCTGTGGCGAATCCTGAGTACCCACCCTACCAACTGAGCACAGAAAGCGAACAGATGAACTACATAGGTAATAATTTCAGATCTAATAATAACCCTTATAGTAATACTTATAATCCAAGTTGGAGGAACCACCCAAATTTTTTGTGGGGAGGTCAAGGAAATCAAGGAAATCAGAGACAACAACCTCCTCAAAATTTCTAAAATCAGCCATATCCACAAGAAAAGAAGCCGAACCTTGAAGAGATGCTGACAAAATTCATGGCAGCCACAGATACCGTCTCCAAAAAACTGAAACAATGCTCGATAATCAACAAGCATCGATCAAAGCAATCGAGAACCAAGTTGGTAAACTTACTAAGTCAGTTGGGGAAATTACTAAGTCAGTTAGACAACTTGCAAAGTTAATTTCCAAACGACCGCAAGGGCGTCTACCAAGCAACACTAAGATTAACCCAAAGGAGCAAATCCAAGCCATCACAGCCCATGATAATATAAGGTTAGATGAACCCAATTCAATACAAGAAAATAAGGCAAAAGAAGGTAAAATTAAGGTAACACAAGAAAAGACAAAACCGGTAATCAAAGAGTACCAACCCCGCATACCTTATCCCGAAGCAACGAAGAGAGATGATACAGAGGAACAGTTCGATAAATTTCTTAAACTCTTAAAGAAATCACATATTAACTTATCGCTCTTGAAGCTCTTTCACAGATGCCAAATTCAGGGAAATTTTTAAAACAACTCTTGACGAACAGGCATAAGTTAGACGAGGAGCCACATGTGGAATTAAATGCAATGTGCTAAGCAATTTTACAAAATAGACTACCACGGAAGCTAAAAGATCCAGGGAGTTTTACAATTCCATGTTTAATTGGTAGACTAACAATTGATAATGCTTTGGCTGATTTAGGGGCAAGTATAAATGTCATGCCTTATAAAATGTTTAAGTAGCTAGGTCTAGGGAAACCCAAACAAACTAGGATGAGTATTCAATTAGCTAATAAAATTGTTAGAATTCCTAGGGGTATTTTCGAAGATGTTCTCCTAAAAATTGATAAATTCACTTTCCCAGTAGATTTTATTAACTTAGACATGGATGAGGATAATTCAATTCCTTTAATTTAGGAAGACCCTTTTAGCAACTGCCAAGACTAAAATTGATGTTGGCATAGGAGAACTCATTCTTCATGTAGGTGACGAATCGATCAGTCTACAAGCTCTTGACTCGATCAAGACATCAATTGATGAAGGTGAGAAAGTAAATTCTGTTGATGACCAATTTGTTCAACTTTCATCACAGGAAACATCACAAAGTCGCAGACTTGAGTCGGATCATAGACCCCATGCCAACAAAGAAGAATTACATGAGGAACTGTAACATCCCTAACCCGAAACTGTCGCCAGAATAGGATTAAGAGGCATTACTGAACAATCAAATCATTTAACAACCCATTCACGACACAAAGTCAATCATCAGTATATCACATCAAAACATAAACATATAGTCCCTTATTGAAGCCTATAAGACCTTAAACACATGCTAGAGAAGGATTGGGACTAAATCCAAACACATACAGAAGTTCTCAGAAACTTAAAAACTTATCCAAAATATAGGGGATACACACCCGTGGGAGCCAACCGTGTGCCCTCCATGGCTGCTAGACACACCCATGTGTCCTCCCCGTGGTTGAACCTGATTCCTCACCACGGCCACCAAGCACGCCCGTGTACCTTGACCGTGGTCAATCCTGCCAAAGCAACAGGTTACCAAGCACCCCCGTGTGCTAAGGCTGTGCACTACTAGGCCATATACTGACTTTCTCACACGGCTTCTAGGCACACCCGTGTGCCATGGCCGTGTGACATTATAGGTCATTTGCAAGACCAAAATGCCACCCAAATGGGTCATACCTACAAGCAACATTTACCAAAACAACTCATGCACTTATGACTACCAAAAGCATACCAAAATAATCATTCAAACCATGCATTCAATACCAATTCTATTCATACCAAATTTAATACCAAAACTTATCTTATCACAAGCATAATTCATTCCCAATTTCACTTGTTGATACTAGTATCATACCATCACCAGAATTTCCATCCATAAGTCAATTTCTCAACTAACAATCCACACTTAAAGATGCATCATATATACCAAAGTAATTCATGCCAAAAACTAGCACATATCTAGCCACATCTCATGGCTACTTACAAATCTCAAACATGATTCAAATAACTAGCCTATACATGCCATATTTAACTATGTACATCTTTCCAAAATACCCCAAAATAGACTGCCGATAGTGTGATTGAGATGCTGACGATCCCAGATTCGAGCTAGCTTTTACCGACACCTTTATAAGCGGAAAAACAAATCACACAGTAAGCTTTTCAAAGCTTAGTAAGTTCGTAATTTAATACAAATTACTCAATAATACCACATCGTACACAATTAAATCATCACATAGGTAAATTTCACAATTAGGTTCATCATCAATCTTAACCATATGCTTAAGTATCTATTCATTTAACTCTTAAGGCTATCATCAACTACCTAGGTTCAAACGTACCTTGATCAACACATAGTTACTCACCATTCATGCTACTCAATTGCTCGATATTACCTCTGATCGTTGTTTTGTCGAGTTTTAAAATTTATAAAGAATATGATCAAACCTGGAAACTAACCCTAACAATGATTATATGCAAGTGTACCTATCAAACAATAGTATAGCTTAGGCAAAACCGGATTGTCGAACCCAAAGGAACTAAAAGTACTAATACTTACTTTCTTTTTATTATTTAGCCTAAAATATGGAGTGATTGGTTGATCTAATTTAATGACTACTAAGCTAAGGACACAAAGATAAAAAGAATGAATTGGGAAATAACTTGATGAAAAACTCAGTTGATCACGGCGATACCCTCAAGAAGAATCCATCTAGACTTTTATTTAACACTGAACCATATGATTTATTCACTTAGTTTGATCTGTAAGACTCCTTAACGTATATTAAACTCTCTCTCGAGGTGAATAATGTCTAACCCTAGGTTAATTAGTGGAACTCTCATTCTCTTATAATAACCCCATAGAATAGTAGTAAATCAATCTATGGACTCCAATATTAGGTTTCACCCTAATCCAACAAAATCTCGCCACCTTATCTCTAAGCGTGCGATCAACTCCGCTTAATTATGCTAGATCTACTCTTAAGCAGGGTCTATTCCTCCTCCACCTAAGCACATCAGATTTGGATTATGTATGCATAATTAAGAACAAACTAAGTATTTATCATATAATTCAGAAATCAATAACAAGATTCATCTAGGCTTCATCTCCTTCAGGTATCTGAAAGGTTTAGTTCATAATGAATAAAGAAAACATCTCAAGAGAAAAGATAAAACAAAATATAAGAAATCCCTAAAACCCCCTGAAGGAATTGAAGGAGAAATCCGCCGTCTTGAGTAGAATTTCGGCTCCTTGAGATGGATCAACTAGCTATCTTCGAGTAATTCCCTGAATTGAACTGCTCTGGCTTCGGCTCCTTGGCCTAGCTAACAGCCTAACACCTAACGCCTCTTTAGGATACACTTAGGATGTTTATATAGACTTTTAGAATGCTTTACTTGGTCCCTAAATGTCCTAATCCGAGTATAGTTCCTACTCGGTGTTTGAATAAGCTTTGGAAAGTGTTTCTTTTCCTCAAAGTATCCAAATCCGAGTGAAATTGCTTTCTCCCGTGGCAGAGGCATGGCTAGGGCACATGCCCGTGTAAATCGTGGTTGGGCCGTGTTTCAATTCTGTTGTTTGGGGTATGACTGTGTAAATTGAGGGTCAGGCCGTGTGAAGTATTTTGACAATGCACGACCGTGTGGCTTGATGTCCAGGCCGTGTCGATTTTCTCTTTGGCCCAAATTGGCCCGTTTTAAGCCTGTTTCTTATTCTTTTCATTCTTGGGTGCTTTCCTAAGTATAAACATGAAAAGAAAAGATTAAAAGCACCTTTTTACATAAATTAAGGGCTAAATCATCCAAAAGCATACTAAATGTGTGTCTAAAATATGTTACTTTTACGGTTTATCAAATACCCCTACCCTTAAGCTTTTGCTTGTCCTCAAGCAAAATTCTCAACTTACAATTAAAATGAACTTTCCATAATTCATAATCCCTATCAATAATGTCTCATCATAATTCATAGATAATTTATACATGGATAATTTAACTCAAGGACTCATAAAGATTCAAACAATTCTAAGTCGTATATTTGTAGCACGAAAAACATAGGTGTCTCTCCTTATCTAAATAATTACCTTTGATTCGAAACCGACAAGGATTGACATCCTCACTAAAGATTCACTCAAATCACTCAAAGTGTTTAAGGTTCACAATTAAGCACTCCACAGTCGAACCTGAAAAGTTAATCCCGTAGGCTTGCCTGAAAATCAAATCTCCACCACTGTGATATAAGATGATACACAAATCAAAAGGTCTTTAATCAGGGTTGTAACGGGGCTTAGGTTAAATGTGTGGATAAAGGCTGAATTAGAAGGTTGAAAATCGAGATTGACATGATAAATTACCTATTAAAAATAATGAACTAGAAAATAAATGATTGCTTTGAATCTAGTAATACTACTATTGATAATACTTTTAATACGAGCTCTTCTTCAACAATTGGAATTTAAGCACATAAGCTCCTTTAATCATATACTAATACTTGAATATACTCTTTTTTTTAAGAACAAACTAGAAACATAATAAAGGAAACTTTAACAATTGAAATAAATGAATTCGACAACTGATCAAATCAATTCTCGATAGAAGGGTAGTCAAAAGAATGGTGATAACAAATACAAAGGGTTTTGGGTTAAAATTTAGCGGGAAAATCAATAAAAGGGATGTTAGGATTAAAAAGGGTTCACTAGGGGTTAATTATGTGGGTAGGCTTTTAGTGGGGTGAATGGGTTAAAACCTAAGTGCCCTTATCATCTTAGTATATCAAATCATAGATGTGGTCTCGACATGTATAATTGAGCCAAGTTCTAGAATAACAGTTCAAAGTTGACACACTCATAATCAATAAAGTGAGCATGAAAAAGAATATATGCTCTATAAGGCTCAAAGTCTCACAAAAATTATAGGTATTTGACATCAATCCTGTAATTTTCAAACTTCAAGGTAATATTCAAATTTAGTTCAACAATCTAGAACATTTTTTATTCTTGAAAAATAGACTTATCATGCTTGATTCTCTAGTATTCTTCAAGTATAAATCATCAATGCACAATTATCAATGACTTACTCAAAAACATATCAATAAAAATCATAAATCATCAGAAATTTCACCCTAATTAATAATATGAGAAAATTACTTAGGAACAAGACTAAAATTTAGGATTTTGGAATAATGCAAAAAGTTAGGTACTTTACCCCACACTTAAGATGTACATTGCCCTCAATGTACAAAGATAGATAATCATAATGTAATCAAAAGAGAAGGGGAGGAGTGACACTTCCTGAATTTTGGATGATTCCAGGAGTTGGCAGAGGTCGTGGTAGAAAGTGGTGAAGGAGGCGGTGGCGGCGTTTTCTATGGGCCTGGTGGGGTGTTTACCGATGAGCTTTGTGCTAGATAAAGAAATTGGGTAGCCTGTAAAGATGTAGCCAATAAATCTAAAGAAAAATTAATAATATACTAATACTATAATTAAAGACAAAGAAAATAAAGAGAAGGGGACTAAGAAGAAAACTGAAATTAAAAGAAAAGACTAATGGACTAAGGAGTCCTTATTGTTGGATGGTTCGCGAGGTGGGTGTGACCTCTAAGGCTGTGGTGTGTGATTCCCAAGCAGCCTTTAGAACCTAAAACAAAGAAACTAAAACCAAGTAAACTAGATTAAGCATAAGAGAGTTAAAGGGAATGAAATTGAAGCAAAAGAGAAAAGAAAAATAAAACCGAAAAGGTCTCGAAGACCCTTGGCTTGGTGTTTGGATGGAGCAGCCAACATGAACTTATGTGTAGGGTCTCCTTTGAGGAGACAATGCTTGCCTTCTTATGCTTCTTCGGCATGATTCTAGTGTAGCTCAAGAGTCTGGACACCTTTTTTAAGAAAGAAAAAGAAGGAAGAAAGAATGAGGGGAGAAGGAGAAGGGCTATGGGGTTTAAATAGAATTTCCAATTTGGCACGTTCCCACGCCCGTAGACCGAGGGTGTGTTGAATTACACGGCTGCATCACACGACCGTGTGTCTAGGCGAGTTGGTTCACCCACACCCATTTTTTAGATGCCACGCCCATTCCTGAAAAGGCAGTATGTTGGCACGATTGGGTAGCATGGGCGTGTTTTTCCCGTGTATGGTAAGTCAGTAGCTTCACACGGTTGTGGCGCACTATCGTGCCAATTTATCAGTGCCCGTGGGGGAGTGGTTGGATCCGTGACGTCGAAAAGTGGTTGGGATTTGATTTGCACGGCCTCTGCTATGTCAGTACGGAGATTTTGGTGGTCCACACGGCCACGAACATGGCCGTCTATAGGACTGTGTGTTCTAGAAATCTGCACATTTGGTTAGTTTACAAAGAGAAAGAGAAAGAAAATAAAATAAAATGAAAACAAATGTAAAAAGAAGTAGGGTTAGTGCTCGGGTTGCCTCCTGAGAAGCGCTCATTTATAGTCTGAAGCTAGACTTTTCCTTGTACTTGAATCAAGGAGGTTTAAAGGTTTGAATATCTTCCCTCTTGCTGAAAGTTCTATTTTCTTGACAAATTTCAAATCGAAAAGCGTTTGCCTTAGAGGTGTCGAATGTTGGGTTGCTTACCTCGACTGTTCCGTATGGGAAGATATTGTGTACCTTAAGAAGGATTTCTCCTTTTGGCTTCAGGTCTATTGTGATGATGTGCGGACCTGCTTTGTCTAACAGTACCTAGTCTCCTATTTTGAAGTGATTGGATGTTCCTACGAGCTCTTCTGGTGGTTCCTCTGGTTTTACTTCATGTGGTTCTTCTTTGACGTGTGTCTTCTGCTCTTCTAGTCTGTCGACCTTAATGTTTTGATCCTTTTCTTTGTCAGTTTGGGTGCTATGATTTGGCTCAGGTTTGTCTTCATGTGGTGTTTCCTGTGATAAAGGTTGAACAATTTAATTATCATTGTATTGACTTTCTTACCTTCATCAATTGTTGTCCTAGCTAAGTCAAGAGCTTGAAGACTGATTGATTTGTCACCTACACAAAGTATGAGTTCTCCTGTGGCAACATCAATTTTAGTATTGGCAGTTGCTAAAAAGGGTCTTCCCAAAATTAAGGGGATTTTATTATCCTCATCCATATTTAAGACAGCAAAATCTACTGGGAAAACAAATTTATCGCTTTTGACAAGAACATCTTTAATAATGCCCCTAGGAATTCTAACAGTTTTATCAGCTAATTGTATACTCGTCCTAGTTTGTTTGGGCTTCCCTAGACCTAGTCATTTAAATAATGTATACGGCATGACATTTATACTTGCCCCTAAATCAGCTAACGCATTATCAATAGTTAGACTACCAATTAAGCATGGAATTGTAAAACTCCCTGGATCTTTTAGCTTTTGTGGTAGTCGATTCTGTAACATTGATAAGCATGTTGCATTCAATTCCACGTGGTGCTCTTCGTCTAATTTGCATTTGTTAGTCAAGAGCTGTCTTAAAAATTTCCTCGAATTTGGCATCTGAAAAAGAGCTACAAGAAGAGGTAAGTTAATATGTAATTTCTTTAAGAGTTTAAGAAACTTACCGAACTATTTCTCTGAATCGTCTCTTTTCATTGCTTCAAGATAATGTATGCGAGGTTGGTACTCCTTGATTACCAGTTTTGGCTTTTCTTGTGTTATCTCTATCTTACCTTTGTCTCTATCGTTTTCTTGTACTGAGCTAGATTCATCTTCTCTTTTATTGTCATCAGCTGTGATGGCTTGGATTGTTCTTTCAGGTTAATCTCAGTGTTACTTGGTAGCCGTCCTTGCGGTCGTTCTGACATTAGCCTTACGAGTTGTTCGACTACATTAGTGGCTGCCTTGACTGACTTAGTAAGTTCCCCAATTCGGCTATCGTTGCTTTTAATTGTTTTCTCAGTTTCTTGGAAGCGATTTTCTGGGTTTTCCATGAATTTTGTTAGCATCTCTTCGAGGTTTGGCTTCTTCTCTTGTGGGTATGGCTAATTTTGGAAATTTGGAGGAGGTTGTTGTCTTTGATTTCCTTGAATTCCTTGGCCTCCCCATGAAAAATTTGGGTGGTTCCTCCAACCTGGATTATAGTTGTTACTATAAGGATTATTATTGGATCTGAAATTATTACCTATATAGTTCATCTGTTCGCTCTCTGCGTCTAGTTGGTAGGATGGGTACTCAGGATTTGCCACAGTTCCACTGGTGTTGTACTGCATGACTGGATGTACCTGCGAAGAACACAAACTATCAATCTTTTTATTCATCATCTTTACCTATGTTGATAGCATGGTCACTACATCGAGGTTGTAAACTCCAGCTAATTTTGTCAGTTTTGTCCTTGTAACTTGCCACTGATAGTTATTCAGTGACATCTCTTCAATGAACTCGTAGCACCTTGGGAGTTTTGTTGTTCGGGGTTCCACCGGTAATTTGAATCGATTAGTTGCCTCGTTGAGGGTTTACACCGTTATAGAAAGTTTAGACTTGCAGCCACAAGGGTAGACTATGGTGTGGACACCTCCTCAAGAGATCCTTGTATATCTCCCATGCGTCGTATAATGTTTCTAAATTCATCTGCACAAAAGAAGAGATATCATTCTGAAATTTGGCCATTTTGGCCGGTGGGAAATATTTTAATAAAAATTTTTGGTCATCTGCTCCAATGTAGTGATTGACCCTCGTGGTAATGAGTTTAACCACTGTTTGGCTTTATTCCTTAATGAAAAGGGAAATAACTGAAGACGTATGGAATCATCAGAAGCACCATTTATTTTGAAGGTACCACAGAACTCTAAAAAATTATCTATATGAGTGTTTGGATCTTTGTCCTGCAAACCATCAAATTGAACAAACTGTTGAATCATTTGTATTGTGTTAGGATTTAATTCAAAATTATTATCAGCTATAGTAGGCCTAACAATACTCGATTCCGCTCTTGTCAAATGCGGTTTAGCATAATCAAACATTATGCGTGGAGCATTATTTTCTCGCACATCAGGTGCTAGTGGGTTATTCTCATCCATCCCTTCAGTAGGATTGGATCTGTCTTATTGACCTTCCTCTGTGTAATTTAGGGCTCGTCTGATTTCTCTGCGATTCCTATGTGCGGTAGCTTCGATATCACTATCATATACTAGTGGTCCTCTCGGGTTCCTCCTAGTCATAACTAGAGGTACCTGCTAGGAAAAGAAAGAAAGAAAATTTAGTAAGTAAAATAAAATAAATTGCAAAATTTAAAATAAAAATAATGGCTAAAGTAATAAAAATAGAGTTTTCTTAATATTTTAGTTCACCGGCAACGGCGCCAAAAACTTGATCATTGTTTTGTCGAGTTCTAAAATTTATAAAGAATATGATCAAACCTGGAAACTAACCCTAACAACGATTATAGGAAAGTGTACCTATCAAACAAGGGCAAGACCGGATTGTCGAACCGAAAGGAACTAAAAGTACTAATACTTACTTTCTTTTTATTATTTAGCCTAAAATATGGAGCGATTGGTTGATCTAATTTAACGACTACTAAGCTAAAGACACAAAGATAAAAAGAACGAATTCAAAATAACTTGATAAAGAACTCAGTTGATCACGACGATACCCTCAGGAAGAATCCACCTAGACTTCACTTGTTATTTAACACTGAACTATATGATTTGTTCACTTAGTTTGATCCGTAAGACTCCCTATCATATATTAAACCCTCTTTCGAGGCGAATAATGTCTAACCCTAGGTTAGTTAGTGGAACTCTCGTTCTCTTATAATAACCCCCTAGAATAGCAGTAAATCAATCTATGGACTCTTATATTAGGTTTCACCCTAATCCGGTAAAATCTCGTCACCCTTTCTCTAGGCGTGCGATCAACTCCGCTTAATTATGCTAGATCTACACTTAAGCAGGGTCTATTCCTCCTCCACCTAAGCACATCAGATTTAGATTAAGTATGCATAATTAAGAACAAACTAAGTATTTATCATATAATTCAGATATCAATAACAAGATTCATCTAGGTTTCATCTCCTTCAGGTATCTAAAGGGTTTAGTTCATATTGAATAAAGAAAACATCTCAAGAGAAAAGATAAAACAAAACATAAGAAATCCCTAAAACCTCCTGAAGAAATTGAAAGAGAAATCCGCCGTCTTGAGTAGAATTCTGGCTCCTTGAGATGGATCAACTGGCTATCTTCGAGTAATTCCTTGAATTGAACTGCTCTGGCTTCTTCTACTTGGCCTAGCTAACCGCCTAACGCCTAATGCCTCTTCAGGATACACTTAGGATGTTTATATAGACTTTTAGAATGCTTTACTTGGTCCCTAAGTGTCCTAATTCAAGTATAGTTCCTACTCAGTGTTTGAATAAGCTTTGGAAAGTGTTTCTTTACCTCAAAGTATCCAAATTCGAGTGAAATTGCTTTCTCCCGCGGCAGAGGCAGTCAGGGCACACGCCCATGTAAATCGTGGTTGGGCTATGTTTCGATTCGATTGTTTGAGGCACGGCCGTGTAAATCGAGGGTCAGGTCGTGTGAAGTATTTGACGATGCACGACCGTGTGGCTTGATGTCCAGGCTGTGTTGATTTCCTCTTTGGCCCAAATTGTCCCGTTTTAAGCCCGTTTCTTGTTTTTTTCGTTCTCGGGTGCTTTCCTGAGTATAAACACGTAAAGAAAGGATTAAAAGCACCTTTTTACATAAATTAAAGGCTAAATCATCCAAAAGCATACAAAATGTGGGTCTAAAATATGTTACTTTTACATTTTATCAACCTCTCATTCAACCTTTGCCATTCTTTTGATTTATTCACACACTTAGTGCCAATTTCATAACCGAATCATAATCGTCATTGCACACTTAGTGCCTAATCTTTCAACCGACTTATCTCGGTATCGCACACACAGTGATGGGTCAATAAGTCGAAGCTTGCATATCATCGCACACTTAGTGCCACCAATTAAACTTGCACATAGCAATTCACTTTCATACACATATACATATTCATCTCATAATGTTAAAACATATCTTAATAACATGTATTATATCCGAACTTACCTCGGACGTCGAACTATCGATACGGTCGATTAATCGAGCACTTTATCTTTGCCTCGATCTCGATCTGAACCTCTCCTCTCTTGGTCTATACACATTCAAATTCAATCCATTCAATCATCAAATCATTCATTTTAGTCCAAACACACATATTTAGGGCATTTTACACAATAGCCCTCACATTTTCACATTTCAACACTTTAGTCCCTAATTCACAAAATTACAAAATACACCAAATTTCAATACACATGTGCTTAGCCGAATTCTTCCCATGCTAATATAAGCCCACACATTTCACTTATTTTACATTTTAGTCCCTTAATTCATACTTTTCACAATTTAGCCCAAAATACTCAATTTCATCAAAAATCCAAAGATAAAACATGTTAATCCAACACCAAGTTTTCATATTTCACTATCATCTAGCACATAGCTCAAACATTCATCAATGGCTCATCACAAAAACATCATTAGTTCACAAAATTGCTACATGGGTTAGCTAGAGCACGAAGCAACGATTACGAAAATGTAGAAATTATCAAAAATAGAGCCGAAACACACCTTAATTAAGGATAGCAATGGTTGAACCTAGCTTAGGTTTTCTTCTTTTTCTTTTGTTCAAATTTGGCCCTTAAGAAGATGATAATGGCTTTCTATTTTGATGCTTTGTTTTATTATAAATTAACTTAATTATCACTTTACCATTTTGCCCTTTTTAATAAACATACAAAATAAATTAGCATTATGGTTATCTAGTCATTTAACACCCTACTATCTTAAAAAATGGCTTATAAACAACATAAGGCCTCCACCTTAAAAAGGCTCCAACAATTTGACACTTATAAATCAGCACACAGCTTTTACACCTTATGCAATTAAGTCCTTTTCATAAATCAACACATAGTCGATAAACTTATCACACAGGCTATATCACATATTATTCACACAGAAAATATTATTATTAAAAAAATATTTTTATGACCTCGGATTTGTGGTCCCAAAACCACTGTTCTGACTAGGGTCTAAATTGGGCTGTTACAACTCTCTCCCTTAGGGTTTTCATCCCCGAAAATCTTACCAGTGAATAGTTGTGGATGTTGCTCTCTCATAACGTTCTTAGGCTCCCACGTAGCCTCTTCAATTCTGTGTTTGTGCCATAATACTTTCACTAAGGAAATTCTTTTGTTTCTCAACCCTTTAGTCTCTCGTGCCAAAATTCAGATCGGTTCTTCTCTATACGACAAGTCTGACTGAATCTCAACCTCAGTAGGTGCAATCACATGAGACGGGTCTGATCTGTACCGTCGAAGCATTGACACATGAAACACATTTTGAACCTTTTCTAACTCAGATGGCAATCTCAATTTATAAGCAACTGGCCCAACTCGTTCAATGATCTCATACGATCCAATAAACCTCAGACTTAGCTTGCCCATCCGGCCAAAATGAAGTATTTTCTTCCACGGAGATACTTTCAAAAATACTCTATCACCAATCTCAAATTTAATATCTTTTCATTTCAAATCTGCATAAGACTTCTGACGATCTGAGGCCACTTTCAAACTATCACGAATTACTTTCACTTTCTGCTCAGTCTCTTTTATAAGATCAACCCCGTGAATCTTGTTCTCCCTCAGCTAAGTCCAAAACAATGGAGTTCGACACATTCGACCATAGAGAGCCTAATATGGTTCCATTTTGATACTAGATTGAAAACTGTTGTTGTATGCAAACTCAATCAACGATAAGTGTGTTTCCCACATACCTTCAAATTCAAGTATGTAACATCTTAGCATGTCTTCTATAATCAGAATGATTCGCTCGGATTGACCATCCGTTTGCAGATGAAAAGCAGTATTGAAATGCAATTTCTTGCCTAAAGCATCTTGCAATTTCTTCCAAAATCTCGAGGTAAATCTTGGATCTCTATCAGATACTATAGATAACGGTACCCCGTGCAATCTCACAATCTCATCGATATACAGTTCAGCTAACTTATCTAAAGAATAATCGGTTCTCACCGAAATGAAATAAGCTGATTTCGTCAATCTGTCCACTATCACCTAGATCGCATCTTTCTTGCTCAGAGATAAGGGCAAACCTAACACAAAGTCTATCGTAATTCTCTCCCATTTCCATTCAGGAATCATAATTGGTTGTAATAAACCAAACAGAACTTGATATTCAGCCTTAACTTGCTGAAAAACTAAACATTTCGACACAAAGTCAGAAATATCTCTTTTCATACCATGCCACCAATAGAACTGTTTCAGGTCATTATACATTTTCGTACTCCCCGGATGTACAGTCAAATGACTATTGTAGGCTTCGTTCAAAATCGTTTGAATTAACTCTAAATTTCTCGAAACACAAATCTGATCTCTAAATCTCAAACAATCATCACTATCAACTCGAAATTCTGATTCAGCATCCAAATTACACTGAGTTCACTTAGCCATCATTTCAATATCACTTTTCTAAGCATCACAAATCTACTGTACAAACATCGACTTTAGTTTCAATTCAGCTACAGCCGCATCATCATCACACAAATCTATCTGATTACTCATAGCTCGCAAAGCATATAACTATTTACGACTCAAGGCATCAGCTACAACATTAGCTTTACCGGGTGATAATCTATCGCAAGTTCATAGTCGTTCAACAATTTTAACCATCTTCTCTGTCGCAAATTCAAATCTTTCTGAGTCATCAAGTACTTTAAACTCTTATGATCAGTATAAATGTGACATTTCTCTCCAAACAGATAGTGATGCCAAATATTCAATGCGAACACAATCGCAGCCAATTCAAGATCATACGTTGGGTAGTTCTTTTCATGCGATTTTAACTATCTCGAAGCGTAGGCAATGACTTTCTCTTCTTGCATCAGCACACAGCCCAAACCATTCAATGATGCATCACTGTAAACTATGAACTCTTTGCCTGATTCGGGTTGAATCAATACTGGTGCTTTCGTTAACAACACTTTCAACTACTCAAAACTCTGTTGGCACTTTTCTGACCACTCGAATCTAACATCCTTCTATAGCAACTTTGTCAACGGAATCACAATCGTCTAAAAGCCTTTCACAAACTGTCTATAATATCCTGCTAGTCCCAGAAAACTACGGACTTCAAACATATTTCTCGGAGGCTTCCATTCCAAAATAGCAGAGATTTTACTCGGATCAACTCGTATCCCAGCAGCTGATACGATATGTCCCAGAAAACTGACCTCATGCAACCAAAATTCACATTTGCTAAACTTTGCATACAACTGTTTCTCACGCAGAGTTTGTAGCACAACTCTCAAATGCTCGATATCCTGCATCTCATTACATGAATAGATCAAAATGTCATCAATGAACACTACAACAAAACGATCCAGATACAGTCTAAATATCCCATTCATTAGATCCATAAACACTACAGGAGCATTGGTTAGTCCAAAAGGCATCACTAAGAATTCATAATGTCCATACCTCATTCTGAAAGCAGTCTTTTGCACATCCGATTCTTTAACTCTCAACTGATAGTAGCCTGATCTCAAATCTATCTTAGAAAATACTGTAGCTCCTCTCAGCTGATCAAACAAATCATCGATACGAGGCAATGGATATTTGTTCTTTATCGTCACTTTTTTCAATTGTCGATAATCAATACACATTCTCATAGTTCCATCTTTCTTGTTCACAAATAACACAGGAGCTCCTCAGGGTGAGAAACTCGGTCATGCAAATCCTTTGTCAGTCAATTCCTGCAACTGAAACTTTAACTCTTTCAATTCTATGGGCGCCATTCTATACGGAGTGATCAAAATGGGAGTGGTCCCGGCACTAATTCAATTCCAAATTTTACTTCCCGAATTAGAGGTAATCCCGGTAGCTCTTCAGGAAACACATCTGGAAACTCACATACCACAGGCACAGATTCAACTTTCTTTTCTAACACTTTTGTATCAATCACGTATGCCAAATCAGCTTCACAACCTTTTCTCACATAGTTCATAGCTTTCATCGCAGATACAACAGCTGATAATCCTTTCATATCACTGGATTTAATTCGAACTAGCTCACCGTTCTGACTTCTCAATTCAATACTCTTTCTTTTACAATTCACAATAGCATTATGCAAAGTAAGCCAATCCATACCCAGAATTATGTCAAATTCATCGAATGGTAGTAACATCAAATTAATCAGAAAATATAAATCACGAAACATTAATGGGCAATTCTTGCACACCTTATCCACTAGGACACACTTGCCTAAAAGGTTTGACACTCTAACAACAAATTCAGTAGACTCAACAGGTAGAGTTTTACTCGATACTAGATTCACACACACATAGGAATGAGTTGATTTGGGATCTATTAATGCAATCACATCAGTATCGAATAAAGTAAAAGTACCAGTTATGATGTCTGGAGATGGGGCTTCCTCTCGTGCACGTATAGCATAAGTTTGGGCAGGTGCTCTTGCCTCTGACCTCACAGCTGTGTCAGTTGTCCCTCTCGACTTTCGCTCACATTTCGGTGTTTCTGGGTGCTCTACCTCTAGCCGTCACATTACTTAGTCTTTCATTCTAAACTTTTTCCTCTTCCACCATCTTCGGGCAATCTCGAATAAAATGATCTTGGGGTCCACATTTATAACAAATTCTATTATTTTACTTGCTTCAGCACTCTCCCACATGTCATCTTCCACACTTTCTACACTCAGGTTTGTTACTCTTAATGCTGCCAACATTTAATTCATTCGGAGCTTGAATTCATAAACTAGTACTTTGTCTCGAACGATCTCTACTTGGATGTCCAAACGAAGCATTTGAATGATTGTTTGCATCTCTATATCTCTTTATAGAAGGTTGAGAAAATTTATTCATTGATCTTTTCTTTCATCACGAGCTTCAAAATCAGTTTTCTTCTTTCCTTTATTGAGTTTCTCGGCTTTGTATGCCCTTTCCACTAGTACAACAAATTCATTTATATCAAGTATCCCAACCAACAACTTAATGTCTTCATTCAGTCCCTTTATAAAACATTTGCACATAGTAGTTTTAGTCAAAACACATTCTCTAATGTATTGACTCAATCTTACAAATTCTCGCTTGTATTCAGTAACAGACAAACAGCCCTGTTTCACTCTAAAAAATCTTTACGTTTCTGATCAATGAAGCGTTGACTGATATACTTCTTTTTGAACTCGGCTTGAAAGAAGTCCCAGGTGATCTCTCTCTCGGAACCACAGATATCAATATTTTCAACCAGTTATAAGCCGTGTCTCTCAACAAGGAAACTGCACACTTAATGCACTCATCAGGATTCAACAACATCTCATCAAATACTCGAATTGTATTCTCGAGCCAAAACTAGGCTCGCTCAGCATCATCATCAGCTGTGGCCCTAAACTCTTCGGCCTCGTACTTTCGAATCTTATCTAAAGGTGGTTTATTCAATCTAATTGGATCTACAACTTGTGGCACAATAAGTACTTGTGGGGGTGGAGGTTGTGGAGCAACCAGATTCATTCAACGAACTCCGTAAACCATTCACTCATCATTAGAAAGAAGGTTTGCTTAGCCTCTCCTCCCTCACTACTTTCATTCGGCATTGATGTGGCCACCTTGTCACTGGCGGGGAGCGGCGTGTTACTTTCGTCGTCGTCAAGCTTTCGATCGAGATCCATTACTATATTAAAACACATTTCCAACTGTCAGAATTCATTACACTATCGCAATTTCATAATATGGAATGTATAGCTAGACTCAAACGCTCTACGTTAGTTTGAGAATCGACTGAACCGTAGCCTTGATACCAATAAAATGTAACACCCCTAACCCAAAACCGTCGTCGGAATAGGGTTAAGAGGCATTATCAAACAATCAAATCATTTAACAACCCATTCACGACACAAAGTTAATATTAGTATATCACATCAAAACATAAACATATAGTCCCTTATTGAGGCCTATAAGACCTTAAACACATGCTAGAGAAGGATCGGGACTAAATCGAAACACATATAGAAGTTCTCAGAAACATAAAAACTTATCCAAAATATAGGGGATACACGCCCGTGGGAACCAACTGTGTGCCCTCGACGGCTGCTAGACACACCCGTGTGTCCTCCCCGTGGTTGAACCTGCTTCTTCACCATGGCCACCAAGCACGCCCGTGTATCTTGACCGTGGTCAATCCTGCCAAAGCAACATGGTTACCAAGCACCCCCATGTGCTAAGGCCATGCACTACTAGGCCATATACTGACTTTTTCACATGGCTTCTAGGCATACCCGTGTACCATGGCCGTGTGACATTATAGGTCATTTGCAAGACCAAAATGCTACCCAAATGGGTCATACCTACAAGCAACATTTACCAAAACAACTCATGCACTTATGACTGCCAAAAGCATACCAAAATAATCATTCAAACCATGCATTCAATATCAATTCTATTCATACCAAATTTAATACCAAAACTTATCTTATCACAAACATAATTCATTCCCAATTTCACTTGTTCATACTAGCATCATACCATCACCAGAATTTCCATCCATAAGTCAATTTCTCAACTCATAATCCATACCAAAAGATGCATCATATATACCAAAGTCATTCATGCCAAAAACTAGCACATATCTAGCCACATCTCATGGCTACTTACAAATCTCAAACATGATTCAAATAACTAGCCTATACATGCCATATTTAACTATGTACATCTTTTCAAAATACCCCAAAATAGATTGTCGATAGTGTGATTGAGATGCTGACGATCCCCAGATCCGAGCTAGCTTTACTGACACTGCAAAGTAGAAAAACAAATCACACAGCAAGCTTTTCAAAGCTTAGTAAGTTCATAATTTAATACATATTATGTAATACCCTGATTTTTATGGGTTTGTGCATTTGGTATGTTGCATGGCTAAGGCATTACGGTGTGAATTGGGCTCAGTTGGACTTTAAAACCTGGGTTAAGTGGCCGATAAATAGTGTTAGTAGAAATTAAAAGTTAAACAATTATATTTGATAGCAAGCTGGGCTTGTGGCCCAAAGTTTAGAGGAGTTTTTAATGGGTATTAAGTGGCGTTACTTAGGGGAGGAGTTTGGGCCAATGTGGCCGCTTGGGGCCCAAGTTAATAAGCCAAAATTTGGCACTCCTAAGGGAAGGGGGTGGATGGCACAATGGCTACAAATTAGGAGCTTAAATTCTTTTATTTTGAGTGATAGATGATGATAATTAAGAGGAAGAAGTGGATTTAGGTTGCCTCTTTTAAAAGAGAGATAAAAGTTGGTTTATCAAGATGGATAAAAGTTATCAAGAGGCAGAGAGTTGGCCGAAACTCCAACTCTGAGGGGTATGCATGTGTAGCCGAAACTAGTCGACACTAGTCCATCTTTTCTCCCATTTGTTTTCTTTCTTTCCAAAACTTTTTCTCTGAAAGCTGAAATTCCCTTTTTCTTTAGTGAGATTCTTCGCTGCAACTCTCTAATATTTTCTTCTTCCCTTTTCCTCCTCAAAAATCTTCTAAAAGCCGAATACCCTAGTCCCCATCACCTTCTTCGATAGCCGAATCTTCAAGGAGAGATCTCTTTTTCCCGAAAGTGCACCATAGCCGCATACACCTCTCGAGCTTGGTAAGTTTTTGGGATTTTCTTCTTTGAGGTTTTCTCTTCTTTAATTAGTTTCTAACCTGAATCACGTTTCCAAGGTTCGGTCAATTTCATTCCTTACTCCTAGAAGCCTAATCAGACTCACTAAAAGTCTCTTGTGCCGATCTGTGGAAAAGCCGAAGGTAGGATGGTGTAGGTTCGGCCTAATGGCCACTTCTCTTGAATCTTTTCATTTGGCGAATGGCCTTACTTGTACAATCATGGTTGGCTGAATGGTCTTACTTGATCAATCATGGTTGGTCGAATGGATTATGATACTTATTGATTTCGTTTAAGGGTTTGGTCTAATAAATAGGGTGTTGGCCGAATGTAGGTTGGTAATGACGATTCATCAAAGACTTTCGCGATTTGGTTGGTAACCAAATCGGCAACAAGGTAAGAGTTTTGGTCTTGTTAACCCTTCAGGATTTGTGTTTAGCCGGATGGCCTATTGACTAATGTGCTTAGTGTTGGCCGAATGTAGGAGAAGGGATCTAGTGCATTAGATCGAGATTTTCGGGATTTCGATTAGATCTATGAGTAATCAGGTGTGTAACCCATCCTAAATTCCCAACTAACAATAATATTGATTTGTATATGTTAATAAGGCTATGCATGAATATGGCTAAGGGTACCATTCCATGGTACAGTGCATTCAGGTACGTTACCCCTAACTCTCAGTTAAGTAAAGTTTATAAAACATGAATATGGATATATGTGAAATATTGTTAAGGCTATGGGGTAAGATATAATGCATGTTATTCGTATGTTATGTATGTTGCATGGGCATATGGGTGATTTTGTGAAAGGGGAAGTGATCTGGTGGTTCATACCGCATTGTCTGGTGACTCTGTCGCATTATCTGAATCTGGTGACTCTGTCACATTATCTGGTGGCTATGCCACAATTATAAGGGCGATGTGTAGTTGACTACAGCGACTACCTTTGATGGTGTGTAGCGGATGGAGGGTCGATTTAGTAATCCCCACGGTGTGATCGGTAGGTACGGGTGATGTGTAGAGGTTGGATCTAGGTGGTTTGGGTTGCATCATGGTTCACAATTATTTTATGTGATTTATTATGCCTTGTATGATTTGGGAATCTGTGATGGCAATTATACTTGAGTCCGTTGACTCACCCTTCATGGGCTAACTTTTGCGAGATGGCACTTTCGAGAGATGGATCGAATTGGCAGGAACTTAGTGGTTACAATGCTGCACTCGGTTTTTCGATGTTTCTTTTTAAGTCTATTTTGAATTATTTTGGGTTATAATTTGATGTAATAAGGCCATTATTTTTTTTAGCTATTTCATTTTCCCTACGTTTTAAATTTCTATTATGTTGCGAACAACATCAATTGTTTTGAAACTCAAACACCTAGGGTATTTTTTTTCAAGTTAACAGTAATATTAAACTCTAAAATTCGGTATTTCTTTAACTTGTAACTTTTAAAATGTGAACTTATCGATTTAGTACAAATTAAGTTACAACTAAATTTTAACTCGAGAACAACCCAAATCTATTTTCTTCGAAACCACCATGATTTTCAAAAATGTCATACGAGACTTAACTACATTTTACTCAAGGAGCATGCCAGATCCGGTCAGGGCTTGTGGGCGGGTTTGGGGTGTTTCAATTTGGTATCAGAGCCAAGTTCAAAACTCAAACTTGAGGGCTTTTTTGGTCCAAAACATTTTTCTTATTTTGAAATTGAGTTTTTACTAGAGAATGAGCAGGTTTTCTAGCATGGCACCTGAGTCTCCAGCCCGAAGTCCACCAGGTAAGTACCCTTAACCATTATGTGGTTTGCATGTGGGAATTATGGGGACGTAGATTAGTAGATTAGGAGCTATTGAACCCTAGGATTAGTTTACTCCAACACCGAATTAAATAAAATTTAAAGTCTAACCAAACAAACCTGTGAGTGAGTCTCCGAGTTAAAGGTGTGGCAATCGTTGTGTGCATGTCTAGAATTGGATTCAGGGGGAGCTTGGTATTTAAGCAGTCCTAGTGACTCACCTCCTCTCCGCTCGAATCCTACCTGGTGCGTAGTGACGGTTCATTCTAACCAAGAGGACTCAATCACAGGCTAAATTTAATAATTAAAACCCGAAAGGGACCAGTCACCTTGTTTTGTATAATCCTAAAGTCAAACCGTGATTATAAAATTACCAAAGTATCCTTGATTAGGAAGATGACCAAAATACCCCTGATTTACAAATTGACCAAATTACCCCTAACTTGTAAAATTATCAAGCTACCCTTGGTATGAAGGTTGCAAAGTACCCCCGAATTGAAAATTTCCCAAATTTCCCTTACTTCGTGAAATCACTTGGAACCATATTTTACCAAATTACTGAAATGCCCTAGTTTGTAAAATTACAAAAAACCCTCAGCTTATAAAATTACCATACTACCTCGATTTCTTTTATAAAAATATTCCTATTTTCAAAAATACCAAAATCCCTATTTTGCAAAAATTTCAAATACCCTAATTTGGAAAATTACCAAAATACCCTTATAAGAAAAATTACGAAAATACCACAGGTAGTGGAGAACAACAACAATGACAACCACAACACTTTTCTATAATGAGCATAAGTTCATGAATGTTGATGATTGGATGAATGAACTTGAGGCTGTAGTGTGTATATGAACTCGAAAGAACTACTTTTTAGAACTATTAAACATAAGGCATTCGCGATAAATCGGTGGAATAAAACTAATTCATAAAATTCTTAATCAGATTAAATCACGAACGTAGACATGAGTTCTAGAAGACGTGGCCGTAATGTGCGTGGCCGTGGTAGAGGTCGAATGACCGTGTTGGGACCCATTAGGTCTGGTCAAGGGTCCGAGAATGAAATGCCACCACCGGTTTCTTGGTGTGGAATATCGAGATCGATGGGGATGATCACGATATCACGAGCGATCTTGTGAGTTCGGAAAGGATGGTGGGAGCGGTGGAGGCATGGGAGCTCGGAAGTCTATACGAGCGACTCAGAGCTAATAAATTTGAGTTTTTACGTGGTATATTTGGTGTGGCGCCAATCTGGTGAGTATTGGTTGGAGGCTGACAGAGCGAATTATGGATGATTTGGACTGACGCCAAGGAGAAATTGAAAGGGTAGTGTCGCTACTCGTGATGAGTCATACCAATGGTGGCTCACGGTTTGAGATAGTCTTCTTGCAGAGATGATCTTACTTGGGAGTACTTTAAGGCGCGTATCGGAAGAAATATATTGGGACTAGTTATGTTGATGCACAGAGGAAGGCGTTTCTGAGGCTGGTCTAGGGAAATAAGTCCGTAGTAGAGTACGAGGCAAAATTCCTAAGGTTGAGCCAATACGCTCGAGGTATAGTGGCTACGGAGCATGAATGATGTGTCCGATTTGAGGATGGACTAAGGGATGACCTGAGATTGTTGATTACCCTACAACAGGAGCGGGAGTTTGCTGTGTTGGTAGAAAATGCAAAGGTTGCTGAAGGAGTTGAGGAGTCTGTGAGGCAGAACACGGACAGGAATAAGCAAAAAGGAGGTTTTGGGTCATCAGGGTCATCTGGAAATATCCAAAAGAGATCTAGAACGGATGGGTCATGAGGTCAGCAAGCTGCTACGGGAGGACAGTATCGTACTTGTGCCCAGTGTGGAAAGATGCACTTGGGAGAGTGTTGGAAGAAGACGAGAGGATGTTTCAAGTGTCGGTCCAAGGATCACATGATTAGGGACTGTCCCATGAAAATAGGCGAGAGCCGACCCATAAGTCAGGGTCCTAATCAGGCTGAAAGAGGTGGACAGCAGCCACTACGACGTCGTGGTTTTACTGGTAGAGGTAATGGTTCTGGAAGAGGACAGGGAACACCGGACAGAGGTGTTGGTAGCACGGAGGTGAGACAGTCGGGTCTAGTATATGCAGTTCATCAGGGGGAGGATGGTGATGCACTTGATGTCATAACGGGTATGTTCTTTATCTCTGGATTACCCTTTATTACGTTGATAGATATTGGGTCAGCTCATTCATACATTGCTAGTAAGGTGTCTGGAACTCTGCATGTGAACTCTGAGACTGTACCAAGGAAGATGACTGTACTTAGTCCTTTAGGGCAATCAGTAGTGTTAGACAAACTCTTTAGGGTAGTACCCTTGGAAGTTCAGGGGGCATAATTTCCAGCAGATTAATGGAGTTGCAGTTTGAGGAGTTTGACCTAATCTTAGGCATGAATTGGTTAGTGAAGTACCATGCAAATATGGATTGTTCTGCTAAGCGTATGTCATTAAGAACTTCTGACGACAAAGAGGTTGTGGTGATGGGCGAGAGATGGAATTGCTTGTCAAATGTGGTATCTACCCTTAAGGAAGAGAATATGGTGAGAAAAGGGTGTGTAGCTTTTCTGATGTTGATAAGTGCCTTAGAAGCTAAGGAAGCAGCTGTAGGAGGAGTTAGAACAGTAAGAGAATTTGTAGATGTCTTTTGGAGGAGTATGCAGGTTACCCCAGATAGGGAGGTGGAGTTGAAATTGACTTATTAAAGATCTGACCCTATGTCAATTGCTTCGTACTGAATGGCACTGAAGGAGCTAGTAGAACTCAAAGCCTAGATCCAAGAGTTACTCGATCGTGGGTTTATTCGACCTAGTGTGTCTCCATGGGGAGCACCGGTCTTATTTGTGAAGAAGAAGGACGGGACTATGTGCATGTGCATAGACTACCGGTAGTTGAATAAGCTGACCATCAAGAACAAGTATCCATTACCAAGAATAGATGACTTGTTCGATCGACAAGAAGTAGGAGTATTTTCGAAGATAGATCTAAGGCCAGGATATCATCAGCTTAAGGTGAAGGAGGCTGATATCCATAAGACAGCTTTTCGGACAAGGTATGGGCATTATGAGTTCTTGGTAATGCCATTCAGATTGACAAACGCCCCAACTGCGTTTATGGACATGATGAACCGGGTTTCCCAACCCTACCTGGATCGGTTCGTCATTGTGTTTATAGATGATATTTTAGTGTATTCCAAGTCTGAGGAAGAACATGATAAGTACCTTTGAGTCGTATTGCAAGTGTTAAGGGAGAAAAAGCTATATGCCAAGTTCAGCAAGTGCAAATTTTGGCTAAAGGAAGTTACGTTTTTAGGACATGTGGTATCTGCTGAAGGAATAAGGGTGGATCCTATGAATATTGAGGCAGTATTGGATTGGGAACCACCCAAGTCTGTGGCTGAGGTTCATAGTTTCTTAGGGTTAGCAGGCTATTGTAGGAGATTTTTGAAGGGTTCTCGTCAATAGCAGTGCCTTTGACGATGTTGTTGAGAAAGGAGGTACCTTTCGTATGGGCGGATAAGCAGCAGGAGAGTTTTGAGAAGCTTAAGCAAGTATTGATGAAGCTCTAGTTTTGATTCAGCCTAAAGTAAGGAAGGACTTTGTGGTATATTGTGATGCTTCCCATACAGGATTGGGATATGTCCTTATGCAAGACGGGAAGGTGGTCGCTTATGCGTCTCGACAATTGAGGCCACATGAGGTTAATTACCTGACGCATGACCTGGAGTTGGCTGTTGTGGTTTTTGCACTAAAGGTGTGGAGGCACTACTTATATGGAGAGAAGTCGGTGATCTATACAGACCATAAGAGTCTTAAGTATCTGTTGACCCAGAAGGAGCTGAATCTAAGACAGCGAAGGTGGGTGGAGTTGTTGAAAGATTACGATTGCTTAATAGAGTATCATCCAGGCAAGGTGAATGTAGTGGCAGATGCCCTAAGTTGGAAAGTAGTGTCGGATTTGAGGGCAATGTTTGCACATTTGAGCCTCTATGATGATGAAAGTTTGTTAGCGAAATTTGCGTACAATAATAACTATCAGGCAAGTATTCGGATGGAACCGTATGAAGCACTGTATGGACGGAAGTGTCATACTCCTACATGTTGGACGGAATTGGGAGAACGTCAGGTTTTGGGTCTGGAAATTGTGGCAGAATCAGAAGAAAAGGTTAAGGTAATTCAGACACAGTTGAAGGAGGCATCTGACCTGCAAAAGTCATACGCAGATCTTAAGCGGAAGGAGATTGAGTTTGCTGTAGGAGATTATGTGCTTCTCAAAGTTTCACCGTGGAAGAAGGTAATGAGATTTAGTCACAAGGGAAAGTTAAGTCTTAGGTTTATAGGACCTTATCGGATTACGAAGCAGGTTGGTCGATAGCATATCGATTAGAATTGCCTACGAAATTGAAGCAGATGCACGATGTGTTCCATGTTTCGATGTTACGTTGTTACCGATCGGATCCATCTCATATAATACCAGTTGAAGAGGTGGAGCTGAGACCAGATCTGTCCTATGAGGAAGAGCCGATTCAGATTTTGGAACAGGATGTGAAGGTGCTTTGGAGGAAATTAGTCCCTTTAGTCAAAGTATTGTGGTGTAACCATGGATCAAAGGAATCTTCATGGGAGTCAGAGGAAACAATACGACAGCAATACCCTCATTTATTTTAGCCAGGTAATTTCGAGGTCAAAATTATTTTAAGGGGGTAGAACTGTAATATCCTGATTTTTGTGGGTCTGTGCATTTTGTATGTTGCATGGCTAAGGCATTACGGTGTGAATTGGGCTCGGGTTGGACTTTAAAACCTAGGTTAAGTGGCCGATAAATAGTGTTAGTAGAAATTAAAAGTTAAACAATTATATTTGATAGCAAGTTGGGCTTGTGGCCCAAAGTTTAGAGGAGTTTTTAATGGGTATTAAATGGCGTCACTTAGGGGAGGAGTTTGGGCCAATGTGGCCACTTGGGACCCAAGTTAATGAGCCAAAATTCGGCACTCCTAAGGGAAGGGGGTGGACGGCATAATGGCTACAAATTAGGAGCTTAAATTCTTTTATTTTGAGTGATAGATGATGATAATTAAGAGGGAAGAAGTGGATTTCAGGTGGCCTCTTTTAAAAGAGAGATAAAAGTTGGTTTATCAAGATGGATAGAAGTTATCAAGAGGCAGAGAGTTAGCCGAAACTCCAACTCTGAGGGGTATGCATGTGTAGTCGAAACTAGTAGGCACTAGTCCATCTTTTCTCCCATTTTTTTCTTTCTTTCCACAACTTTTTCTCTGAAAGCCAAAATTCCTTTTTTCTTTGGTGAGATTCTTTGCCGCAACACTCTAATATTTTCTTCTTCTTATCCTTTTTCCTCCTCAAAAATCTTCTAAAATCTGAATACCCTAGTCCCCATCACCTTCTTCCATAGCTGAATCTTCAAGGAGAGATCTCTTTTTCCCGAAAGTGCACGATAGCCACATACACCTCTCGAGCTTGGTAAGTTTTTGGGATTTTCTTCTTTGTGGTTTTCTCTCTTCTTTAATTAGTTTCTAGCCTAAATCACATTTCCAAGGTTCGGTCAATTTCACTCCTTACTCCTAGAAGCCGAATCAGACTCACTAAAAGTCTCCTGTGCCGATCTGTGGAAAAGTCGAAGGTAGGATGGTGTAGGTTCGGCCTAATGGCCACTTCTCTTGAATCTTTTCTTTTGGCCGAATGGCCTTACTTGTACAATCATGGTTGGCCGAATGGTCTTACTTGATCAATCATGGTTGGCCGAATGGATTATGATACTTATTGATTTCGTTTAAGGGTTTGGTCTAATAAATAGGGTGTTGGCCGAATGTAGGTTGGTAGTGACGATTCATCAAAGACTTTCGGGATTTGGTTGGTAACCAAATCGGCAACAAGGTAAGGATTTTGGTCTCGTTAACCCTTCGGGATTTGTGTTTAGCTGAATAGCCTATTGACTAAGGTGCTTAGTGTTGGCCGAATGTAGGAGAAGAGATCTAGTGCATTAGATCGGGATTTTTGGGATTTCGATTAGATCTACGAGTAATCAGGTGTGTAACCCACCCTAAATTCCCAACTAACAATAATATTGATTTGTATATGTTAATAAGGCTATGCATGAATATGGCTATGGGTACCATTCCATGGTACAGTGCATTCAGGTACGTTACCCCTAACTCTCAGTTAAGTAAAGTCTATAAAACATGAATATGGATATATGTGAAATATTGTTAAGGCTATGGGGTAAGGTATAATGCATTTATTCATATGTTATGTATGTTGCATGGACCTATGGGTGATTTTGTGAAAGGGGAAGTGATCTGGTGGTTCATACCACATTATCTGGTGACTCTACCACATTATCTGAATCTGGTGACTTTGTCACATTTTTTGGTGGCTTTGCCACAATTATAAGGGCGATGCGTAGTTGACTGCAGCGACTGCCTTCGATGGTGTGTAGCGGATGGAGGGTCGATTTAGTAATCCCCACGGTGTGATCAGTAGGTACGGGTGATGTGTAGAGGTTGGATCTAAGTGGTTTGGGTTGCATCATGGTTCACAATTATTTTATGTGATTTATTATGCCTTGTATGATTTGGGAATCTGTGATGGTAGTTACACACTGAGTCTGTTGACTCACCCTTCGTGGGCTAACTTTTTGCAGATGGAACTCAGTAGATGGATCGGGTCGGCAAGAACTTAGTGGTGGCCATACACAGATCAGTTTTTCGATTTTTCTTTTTAAGTCTATTTTGAATTATTTTGGGATATAATTTGATGTAATAAGGCCATTTTTTTAGCTATTTCATTTTCCCTGCGTTTTAAATTTCTATTATGTTGCGAACAACATCAATTGTTTTGAAACTCAAACACCTCGGTATTTTTTTTTCAAGTTAACAGTAATATCAAACTCTAAAATTCGGTATTCTTTAACTTGTAACTTTTGAAATATGAACTTATCGATTTAGCACAAATTAAGTTACAACTAAATTTTTAACTCGAGAACAACCCAGATCTATTTTCTTCGAAACCACCACGATTTTCAAAAATGTCATACGAGACTTAACTACGTTTTACTCAAGGAGCATGCCAGATCCAGTCAGGGCTTGTGGGCCGGGTTTGGGGTGTTTCATATTACTCAATAATACCGCATCATTCACAATTAAATCATCACATAGATAAATTGCACAATTAGGTTCATCATCAATCTTAACCATATGCTCAAGTATCTATTCGTTTAACTCTTAAGGCTATCATCAACCACCTAGGTTCAAACGTACCTTGATCAACACATAGTTACTCACCATTCATGCTACTCAATTGCTCGATATTACCTCCCATTCAACCTTTTCTATTCTTTTGATTTATTCTCACACTTAGTGCCAATTTCATAACCGAATCATAATTGTCATCGCACACTTAGTGCCTAATCTTTCAACCGACTTATCTCGGTATCGCACACATAGTGCCAGGTCAATAAGCTGAAGCTTTCATATCATTACACACACAGTGCTATTCATTTCTGCTTCTATTTCAATTTCACAAACTTAGTGCCACCAATTAAATTTTGCACATAGCAATTCACTTTCATACACATATGCATATCCATCTCATAATGTTAAAACATATCTTAATAACATGTATTATACCCGAACTTACCTCAGATGTCGAACTATCGATACGGTCGATTAGTCGAGCACTTTATCTTTGCCTCGATCTCGATCGGAACCTCTCCTCTCTTGGTCTATACACATTCAAATTCAATCCATTCAATCATCAAATCATTCATTTTAGTCCAAACACACATATTTAGGGCATTTTACACAATAGCCCTTACATTTTCACATTTCAACACTTCAGTCCCTAATTCACAAAATCAAAAAATACACCAAATTTCAATACACATGTGCTTAGCCAAATTCTTCCCATGCTAATACAACCCCATACATTTCATTTATTTTACATTTTAGTTCCTCAATTTACACTTTTCACAATTTAGCCCAAAATACTCAATTTCATCAAAAATCCAAAGACAAAACATGTTAATCCAACACCAAGTTTTCATATTTCACTATCATCTAGCATAGAGCTCAAACATTCATCAATGGGTCATCACAAAAACATCATCAATTCACAAAATTCTATATGGGTTAGCTAGAGCACGAAGCAACGATTACGAAAACGTAAAAATTATCAAAAATCGAGCCAAAACATACCTTAATTAAGGATAGCAATGGTCGAACCTAGCTTAGGTTTTCTTCTTTTTCTTTTCTTCAAATTTGGCCCTTAGGAAAATGATAATGGCTTTCTATTTTGATGCTTTGCTTTATTATAAATTAACTTAATTATCACTTTACCATTTTGCCCTTTTTAATAAACATACGAAACAAATTAGCATTATGGTTATCTAGTCATTTAACACCCCACAATCTTAAAAAATGACTTATTAATAACATAAGGCCTCCACCTTAAAAAGCCATCAACAATTTAACACTTATAAATCAGCACACAGCTTTTACACCTTATGCAATTAAGTCCTTTTTCATAAATCAGCACACAGTCGATAAAATTATCACACAGATTTTCACACAGGCTATATCACATATTATTCACACAAAAAATATTATTATTAAAAAAATATTTTTACGACCTCAGATTTGTGGTCCCGAAACCACTGTTCCGACTAGGGTCTAAACTGGGCTATTATAAGAGTGAAGCCTTAAGATTGATAAATTAGAACCGTGGATGACACACTGTAAAGAGGAGCCAGATTCGCACGAAGGAAAACCAAAGGAGTCCCCAGAAAAGATCATAGGAACATCGAACCACTTCAAAATAGGACATCAGGTACTGTTAAAAAAAGAAGATCCACGAATTACCACATCAGACCTAAATATAAACGAAGAAATCCCTCTTGAGGTACGTAATATCTTCCCATACGGAACAGTCGAGGTAAGCAATCCTATATTCAGTACTTTTAAGGTAAACACTTCTTGACTTAAACTTTATCATAAAAATAGAATTTATAGCATGAGGAAAGATATTCTAAATTTTAAACCACCCTGATTTTTGCAAATACGAGGAAAGTCTAGCTTAAGACTTTAAACGAGCGCTTCTCGGGAGGCAACCCAAGTACTAACCCTATTTATTTACACATTTTTTTCATTTTAATTTCTTTTCTTCTCTTTGTCTTAAACACCTAGTTTTAAACTAACCAATAGTGTAGATTTCCACACCATACAGCCTTGCACACGGCCGTGGTCGTGGCTGTGTGGAAGTATAGAATCTCTGTACTAACAATGGCAGAAGAGGTACAAGTCAGAGATAATCAAATCTTTGAGTCACAAACTCTAACCACCACCCCATGGACACCGAAAAAATGCCACGGCCATGCGATGCGGCCGTGGACGACACTAACTTATTACCAACGGACATGGCAATCTGTAAAATGGGCGTGGGTGAACCAAAAACCTAGACACGGCCGTGCGAGGCGGCCGTGTGAAACAACACGCCCACAGTACATGGGCGTGGGGAAGTACCAGACTTGAAACTATATTTAAAGCCACCCCCTTCCTTCCTTCTCACCTACTCTCCATTTTTTTCCTTTCTTCTTTTTCTCAGATTTCTTTCCTCTCCATAACAACTCTCTAAACTCTTGAGCCTACACATATCCATGTCAAAGAAGTGAAAAAAGCCAAGCATAATCTCCCAGAGAGAGATTGATTTACATAAGTTCATGTCGGCCGCTTCATCTACTCTACAAGCCAAGGGTCTTTGAGACCATTTAACTTTTATTCTACTTTTCTCTTTTGCTTCAATTTCCTTTTCTTTGACTCTCTTATGCTTAATTTAGTTTATTTTATTCTAGTTTTTTGGTTTTAGGTTCTTCAGGGTGATAGGGAATCACACTGAAACCATGACCACCGGCTCAACATAGCTTTAGTAATCACACCCACCTCGCGAACCATCCAACAATAAGGACTCCTCAGTCCATTCATCTTTTATGTTAATTTTATCTTACTTTCTATTTTCTTTCCCTTTAGTTTTCTTGTCCTTAAATACATAATTATTTTATTTTAAATGTGTCATAATAATTCTTGGCTAATCCGTCACGAGTTTCCCAATTTTTTCATCTAGCACAATGACTGTAATATCCTGAAATTGGGCTTAAGCATAATTGATTAATTGAGTGTGAAAGCATGCCTTTGTATGTATGAATGAACGTTTGTGAACTTTAGAATAATGGGAAATGCCTTAGAAAATTTTGAGATTTTAAGTCTAAAATAGGAAGCTAAGCAAGGTGGCCTTAAGAAAATTAATAAAGGAAATCTGACACGCTAATGGGCTTGGCAAAGTGGCAACAAGGCACCACTTAAAGGCCTAGCATGTGACGCCACCTACATGTGCAATTGGGCCAGGGTTCGAGCAACGTGGGAAGCATTTTAGACTTTTATTTTTACACCAAAAAGGGGGACTGGGCTAAGGAGGCTTTAAGGGAAATACATGAGGGATTTATGACATAAGAATCACCTTGGTAAAGTGACTGCAAGGCGCCACTTAAGGCTTGGGAAAATGATGCCATAAGCTAGGGGAAGGGCTTGTGTTTGAGCCACAAGGGAAGTAAAAAGAATTTTTTTTTTTTTTTTGTAAGAAGTTAGAGAAGTGGACGGCAAAAGGGACACTTACAAGATGAGTTTTATTTTTACTAAAATTCGGCTAGAAGAATAGGGGATAAGTGATGGATTATTTCTTTTTATTTTATTAATTTTAGATGAGGTGATAAGAGGAGAAAAATGAGGGATGAGGGAGCATGTGATGGCCGGCCAAGGGACTCTTGGTTGAGGCATTCGGTCATGCATATGAAAGGGGAGCTAAGTGTCGAATTTTGTTGTTACTCCCCTAAGTCTCTCTCTTGTCGAATTTTGTAGTTACGAAAATCCTCTCTTTTATCTTATTTATTTGCTTAAGGCCGAAACTTCATTAGCATCCACCATTGCCGAAATTCTTCTACTCTTTTCCTAATCTTCTTTTGTTTCTTTCTTCCAACCCCAAATTCCCTTGTAGCCGAATCTTATAGCTTTCTTCTTCTCCTTTCTTCTCTTGAGATCATAAAGTGCCGAACCACCATTGATATTCTCAAAAGCGAATCTTCCTAAAGGCTCATAATCCCTCTCTTTTCAATCTTGTTGAAGCCGAATACACCAGTGGCCATTATCAACTACAAGGAAGGGATCTATCAGGATTTTAAGATCTAAAGTAGGTAAATATAAGGTTCAACCATAGGCCATTCTATTATGATTTAATGATTGGAAAATTGGATCTAACATATGGCCATAGGTATTTTGACATTTCCATAGTCAAGTGGTGTTTCCGGGATTTAGATCCACAAGGTAAATCCATATGAACATTCGGCCAAGGCCTACTTTGATACTTAGATCTATTTCTTACATGTTTAAAAGCTGAAAACTAACCTATAAGGTGATTTGGGTGCTAGCCGATTGCAAGGATAAAGCATTACAAAGTTTTCGAGATTTGAGTGATAGGCAAATCGGCACCAAGGTAAGTTTTAAGCTATAATCCTAGTGGGATTTGGTTTTATAGCCGAATGGCTTTTACTAATATGAATGGGATTGGCCGAGTATAGGCACTAAAAATCTAAAGCAGTAGATTGTATTTTTAGGATTTGGAGTGAATTGCTAAGTTAATCAGGTGTGTACCCTACACTAGTTCTTAATATGTTTTATGGCAAATGTTTAATATATACATGTGTTATTAAGAATGTGAAAGGTATGGCTAAGGTGCCATACAATGGTACAATGTACTAAGGTACGTTTTCCCATTCCTACTATGAGTATGATAGGGTTTGTTATGCCATGTATGTGAATATGATAAGAATGTGAATTAAGGCATGATATTGCATAATATGTATGATATATGGGGGCATATGGGATATTATGAAAAGGGGAAGTGAATGTGGTGACTCATGTCACGATATAAGAATGTGGTGACTTCGATCACATCATCTGAATGTGGTGTCTCAAGGCACAAAAATAATATCTGGTGGCTATGCCACGAAATATATAAGGGCGATGAGCACGTCGACTACAGCAACTGCCTTCGATGGTGTGTAGCGGATGGAGGGTTGACTTAGTAGTCCCCACAGTGTGCAGGTTGGTACGGGTGATGTGTAGCGCTTGGTAACTAGGTTTGGGCTTGGGAATGCATCATTAATTGTATATTTTGATATGATTGTGTATGACTTGATATGCCTGAATCTATTTGGACTTAGTGTTTGTGTACACATTAAGTCTGTTTGACTCACCCCGTTGTGGGATCATTTTTCAGGTGACGCATAGTAATGGACCGGGCCGGCAAGTGCTTAGTGGTGGCCATGCTCAGCAAGGAATTTATTCTATTTGGACTCTTTTAAATTTAAGTACCTTGAATTTAATTTTGGGATTTATTTGATGTAATAAGACCATAGTAGAACTACTTTATTTTACTTTTATTTATTTTGCTTACAAATTTTTATCAATTAAATGATTAAGTAAAATTATTTTAAAATAAACTCTAAGTGTTTTGTCACCTAAAATAAAGGGGTTTCCAATATAAGATAAACATGTTTTCAACTCGAGCCCAACCCAAATCAATTATTTTGAAGTACCTGCAAATTTTTAACAAGGTTGCAAATATGATTCGAATGGATTTTCTTAGAAGCATGCCAGATCCGGTCAGGGCTTGTGGGTCGGGTTTGGGGTGTTTCAGCTTGGTATCAGAGCCCAAATTTAAACTCTCGACCTTGGGTTTAAGGCCCAAAACGTTTTCAAAGTTAAGCCCAAAAGGAATTTTGTGAATTAAGCAGGTTTTTTCTGGCATGGCACACTAAGTTTCCGACGCGAAGTCCACTAGGTAAGTACCCCTATCTCTTGTGTGATTTATATTGTGACTTGTAGAAGGGTAGAACTGGAATGGAATGTAGAGTAGCATGATAAGTACTCGAACCCTAGGACTAGTGTACCCCAACAAATACATAAAACTTAAATGCCTAACTAAATAAACCTGTGGTTAAGTCGCCGAGTTAGGGTGTGGCAATCATTGTGCGCATGTCTAGGATTGGTATTCGATGGGAGCTTGGTATTTAAGAAGTCCACGTGACTCACCTCCTCTCCACTCGAATCCTACCTGGTGCGTAGCCTCGATTCACCCTAACAAAGAGGACTTATACACGGGCTAAACCCCTAGCTAAAACCCGAAAGGGACTAGCCATATTTTTATGGAAACCCTAGCTTTAAAATATCTATATTACCCTTTTAAGTGTAGCAAAAGATTATTTGAAAATTTTTCCAAATTATTTCCTATTTGCAAAATTACTAAAATGCCCCTAGTGGTAAGATTACCAAAATGCCCTTGGTTTATAAAATACTCATATTACCCACAGTTTTATCAAAACTTCTTTACTTTACAAAATTTCCCTGCTTTGTAAAGGTATCCATAAAACCCTAACTTATGAAAATTCAAAATACCCTGATTTAAAAATTTACGAAATTGCCCCTAACTTACAAAATTATCAAAATGAACCTGAATCCCAAAATTTTTACAACATCACCAATTTGGAAAACAAATTCTCAAAAACAACCCCCAAGTTTTGTAAATTCCAAAATACCCTTGATTTATTAAGATTTACAAATTTACCTGGGTTAATTACAAAAATACCCTCGAATTTCTAAATTTCCAAAATACCCTCGGGAATGCAAAATTACCAGAATACCCTTATTGACAAAATCACCAAGAAACCTTTTTTGACAAATTATGAAAATACCCCTATAGGATAAATTACGAAAATACCCCTAGGATAGGAACAGACAGAAATGTTCGAAGAGTGAATGTGTATGGGAGATACTATGGAATGAATGTGTTTTTCTGTGAATTGGGATAGAAAACTTGAAACTTTGATTGATCGAAAGAACTGCTACTAGACTCTTTTCATAAAACTTCTTCACGAATAATCAGTGAAACAATGGCTAATGCATAAAATTTCTTAATCAGATTAAAGCGCGGTAGTAGAAATGAGCTCTAGGGGACGTGGTTGCAATGTACGAGGACGCGGTCGAGGTAGAATAACTGTGTCAGAACCCGTTAGATCGAGTCAAGGATTGAAGAATGAGGTACCACCGCCACCACTACCACCAGCTGTTGGTATTGAGCAGCAAGATCAGACGGGAGAAGATGCTGTATCGCAGGCTGTGCTAGAGTTCTTGAAATGGTGGCTGGTGTTGGAGGGAATATGGGAGCTCGAAAATTTGTACCCGAGCGACTCCAAGCCAATGGAGCTGAAGTGTTTCGTGGAGTGTTTGGTATGGAACCCAGTACAGCTGAATATTGGTTGGAAGCAACCGAGCGCATTATGGATGAGCTCGATCTGACTCTTGAGGATAAGTTGAAAGAAATGGTGGCATTGCTACGCGATAAAGCGTATCAATGGTGGCTAACAGTTCGGGATGGTGCCACAGCTGAGGATCTGACCTGGGAGTATGTTAAGGCGGCATATCAGAAGAAGTATGTCGGCACACGATATATTGATGAGCAAAAAAAGGCATTTCTGGGGCTGGTTCAAGGGAACAAGTCTGTAGTAGACTATGAAGCTGAATTTATGAGGTTGAGTCGGTATGCTCGAGGAGTAGTGGCTACGGAGCATGAGCGATGTGTCCCGTTTGAGGACGGACTAAGGGATGACCTGAGATTGTTAATCGCTCCACATCAGGAACGGGAGTTTTCTGTATTAGTAGAGAAAGCTAAGGTGGCTGAAGGAATTAAGGACTCTGCAAGGCAGAACTCCGATCGGAATAGAAATAAGAGAGGTTTTGGGTCGTCTGAATCATCTAGTATTGTTCAGAAAAGGCCTAGAGTTGATGGGCTGCGAGGTCAGCAAACTGGTACTGGAGGGCAATATCGTACTTGTGAGCGGTCTTGGGAAGAAACACTTATGTGAATCTTTGGAAGAAGGCAAGTGGATGTTTCAAGTGTGGGTCAAAGGACCATATGATTAAAGATTGTCCAATGAGACCGGATGGGAATCGATCGAGAGCTCGAATGTTAATCGATTTGGTAGAGGTGGGCGATAACTCGGTAGGGCCGAGGTCTTTGCTATCTACCGAGGCAAGATAGCCGAGTTTGGTTTATGCGGTTTACCGTAGGGAGGATGAAGACGCGCCGGACGTTATAACCGGTACGTTCCTTATTCATGGCAAGCCTTTTGTCGCTTTAATTGATGTGGGCTCGACCCATTCTTATGTGGCATGTAGAGTAGTTGAAACTCTAGACATAGCCTCTGAACTTTCTGATAGGGAGATGACTGTAGTAAGCCCACTAGGTCAAACTGTAGTGGTGAATAAGCTCTTTCGTAGTGTACCTTTAGAAATTCAAGGCGTAGTATTTTCTGCTGACTTGATGGAACTTCCCTTCGGAGAATTCGATCTCATACTTGGTATGGACTGGCTAATAGAACATCGGGCTGTATTGGACTATGCAGCTAAGCGAATGGAGTTAAGGACCCTAGAGGATGAGGTGATCATTATGATAGGAGAAAGAAAAAACTACTTGTCTAATGTAGTTTCGGTGCTAAAGGCTGAAAAGATGGTTCGTAAAGGGTGCAAGGCATTTTTAGCCTTCGTAAGTGCGTTAGATGGAAAGGAAGAAGGTGTTAGTGGAGTTAGAACGGTAAGGGATTTTGAAGATGTGTTTTCGGAGGAATTACCAGGAATACCCCAGACAGAGAGGTGGAGTTTGGGATTGACTTGCTGCCGGGAATAGCTCCTGTGTCAATTGCCCCTTATAGAATGGCACCAAAGGAGTTGGTGGAACTCAAGGCTCAAATCCAAGAATTGCTTGATCGTGGGTTTATTCGACCCAGTGTGTCTCCATGGGGAGCACCGGTCCTGTTTGTGAAGAAGAAGGACGAAACTATGTGTATGTGCATAGACTATCGTCAGTTGAATAAGCTGACCATCAAGAACAAATATCCCTTGCCAAGGATAGATGACTTGTTCGATCAGCTTAAGGGGGCAGCAGTGTTCTCAAAGATTGACTTAAGGTCAGGATATCATCAGTTGAAGGTGAAGGAGGCGGATATCCATAAGACGGCTTTTAGGACAAGATACGGCCACTATGAGTTTGTAGTAGTGCCGTTTGGCTTGACAAACGCCCCAGCCGCATTCATGGATATGATGAATTGGGTTTTTTAACCCTACTTGGATAGGTTCGTCGTTGTGTTCATCGATGACATCCTAGTGTACTCCAAGACTGAAGAGGAGCATGATGAGTATCTCCGGATTGTGCTGCAAGTGTTAAGGGAGAAGAAGCTCTATGCCAAATTCAGCAAGTGTGAATTTTGGCTTAAGGAGGTTGCATTCTTAGGGCAAGTGGTGTCTGCTGAAGGAATAAGGGTGGATCCTAGGAAGATTGAAGCAGTGTTGGATTGGAAACCACCTAAGTCGGTGGCAGAAATTCGTAGTTTCTTGGGATTGGCAGGCTATTACAGAAGGTTCGTGGAAGGATTTTCGTCAATAGCAGCGCCTTTGACAAAGTTGTTAAGGAAAGAAATACCCTTTGTATGGGCAGATAAGCAACAGGAGAGTTTTGAAAAACTTAAAAGGGTATTGACGGAAGCTCCAGTATTGATTTAGCCTGAGGCAGGAAAGGATTTTACAGTGTATTGTGACACTTCCTATATAGGTTTGGGTTGCGTATTGATGCAAGATGGGAAGGTAGTCGCATATGCGTCCCGATAGTTGAGGCCACATAAGGTGAATTACCCGACGCATGACTTGGAATTAGTAGCAGTGGTCTTCACTCTTAAGGTATGGAGGCACTACCTTTATGGCGAAAAGTTGACGATCTACACAGACCACAAGAGTCTCAAGTATCTATTAACTCAGAAAGAGTTGAATCTGAGGCAGCGAAGGTGGGTGGAGTTACTGAAGGATTACGACTGTTCTATAGAGTATCACCCGGGCAAGGTGAATGTAGTGGCAGATGCCCTAAGTCGAAAGGTGGTGTCGAATCTGAGGGCAATGTTCGCACACTTGAGTTTGTATAATGATGGAAGCCTATTGGCAGAGTTGCGAGTCAAGCCGACATGGTTGAATGAAGTGAAAGAGGGACAGTTGGCTGATGAGGACCTAAGTGCGAAGCTACAGCAAGTACGGAATGGAAAGTTGGAAGATTATGGCATTAATGGCGAAAGAGTGTTGTGTTTTAAGAGAAAGGTTGTATGCCTAAGAATAAGGAATTTAGACGAAGGATTCTTCAGGAATCGCATAGTAGCCCTTATGCTATGCATCCTCGAGGCACTAAGTTGTACAGAGACTTGAGGGAGCAGTTTTGGTGGCCTGGTCTGAAGAAAGAAGTTACTGAATTTGTCGGAAGTGTTTAACGTGTCAGCAAGTTAAGGCCAAACACCAGGTTCCATCCGAATTGCTTCAGCCAATCATGATTCTGCAGTGGAAGTGGGAGAGAATTACCATGGACTTCGTTAGTGGGCTTCCCCTTACGCCTACTAAGAAAGACTCGGTATGGGTAATAGTGGACCGTTTGACCAAGTCCGTACACTTTATTTCGATGAGAGTCAATTATTCTTTGCAGAAGTTGGCAAAGTTGTATGTGGCAGAAGTCGTAAGGTTGCATGGAGTGCCGGTGTCGATTATTTCAGATAGGGACCCAAGGTTTACTTCTCGGTTTTGGAAAGCTCTACATCAGGCTTTAGGTACCAAATTGGATTTCACTACAGCTTTTCATCCACAGTCTGACGGGTAGTCTAAACGAGTAATCCAAGTCTTAGAAGATATGTTACGGAGCTGTGTGATTGATTTCAGAGGAAGTTGGGAGGAATATTTGCCTCTAGCGAAATTTGCCTACAACAATAGCTATCAAGCCAGTATTCGGATGGCACCGTACGAAGCAATATGGTTGGAAGTGTCGGACTCCTACATGTTGGATGGAATTGGGAGAACATCGAGTTTTGGGTCCAGAGTTGGTGGCAGAATTCGAAGAAAAGGTTGAGATAATTCGGGCACGGTTAAAGGAAGCATCTTATAGACAGAAGTTGTACGCAGATCTCAAACGAAAGGAAATAGAATTTGATGTAGGAGAACAAGTGTTTCTTAAGGTTTCGCCTTGGAAAAAGGTAATGAGGTTTGGTTGGAAAGGGAAGTTAAGTCCAAGGTTTATAGGACCTTATAAGGTTTTGAAGCGAATTGGACCAGTAGCATATCAGTTGGAGTTGCCACCGGAATTGAAGCAGATGCACGACGTATTTAATGTTTCCATGCTACGTCAATATCGATCGGATCCATCTCATGTAGTTCCGGTGGAAGAGGTGGAGCTAAGGCCAGACCTGTCCTACGAGGAAGAGTCGATTCAGGTTCTAGAACAAGATGTGAAAGTGCTACGAAGGAAATCGATCCTTTTGGTCAAGGTATTGTGGTGAAATCATGGATCGAAGGAAGCCTCGTGGGAACCGGAAGAAGCAATATGACAGTAATACCCCCACTTATTTTAGCTAGGTAATTTTGAGGACGAAATTATTTTAAGGGGTAGAATGTAATATCCGGAAATTGGCTTAAGCATAATTGATTAATTGAGTGTGAAAGCATGCCTTTGTATGTATGAATGTGTATTTAAGAACGTTTGTGAACTTTAGAATAATGGGAAATGCCTTAGAAAATTTTGAGATTTTAAGTCTAAAATAGGAAGCTAAGCAAGGTGGCCTTAAGAAAATTAATAAAGGAAATCTGACACGCTAATGGGCTTGGCAAAGTGGCAACAAGGCGCCACTTAAAGGCCTAGCATGTGACGTCACCTACATGTGCAATTGGGCCAGGGTTCGAGCAACGTAGGAAGCATTTTAGACTTTTATTTTTACGCCTAAAAGGAGGACTAGGCTAAGGAGGCTTTAAGGGAAATACATGAGGGATTTATGACATAAGAATCACCTTGGTAAAGTGGCTGCAAGGAGCCACTTAAGGCTTGGGCAAATGACGCCATAAGCTAGGGGAAGGGCTTGTGTTCGAGCCACAAGGGAAGCAAAAAGAATTTTTAATTTTTTTTTTGCAAGAAGTTAGAGAAGTGGACGGCAAAAGGGACACTTACAAGATGAGTTTTATTTTTACTAAAATTCGGCTAGAAGAATAGGGGATAAGTGATGAATTATTTTTTTTTATTTTATTAATTTTAGATGAGGTGATAAGAGGAGAAAAATGAGGGATGAGGGAGCATGTGATGGCCGGCCAAGGGACTCTTGGTTGAGGCATTCGGTCATGTATAGGAAAGGGGAGCTAAGTGCCGAATTTTGTTGTTACTCCCCTAAGTCTCTCTCTCACCGAATTTTGTAGTCAAGAAAATCCTCTCTTTTTTCTCATCTATTTGCTTAAGGCCGAAACTTCATTAGCATCCACCATTGCCGAAATTCTTCTACTCTTTTCCTAATATTCTTTTGTTTCTTTCTTCCAACCCCAAATTCCCTTGTAGCCAAATCTTATAGCTTTCTTCTTCTCCTTTCTTCTCTTGAGATCATAAAGTGCCGAACCACCATTGATATTCTCAAAAGCCGAATCTTCGTAAAGGCTCATAATCCCTCTCTTTTCAATCTTGTTGAAGCCGAATACACCAGTGGCCATTGTCGACTACAAGGAAGGGATCTATCGAGATTTTAAGATCTAAAGTAAGTAAATATAAGGTTCGGCCATAGGCCATTCTATTGTGATTTAATGATTGAAAAATTGGATCTAACATATGGCCATAGGTATTTTGACATCTCCATAGTCAAGTGGTGTTTCCGGGATTTAGATCCACAAGGTAAGTCCATATGAACATTTGGCCAAGGCCTACTTTGATACTCAGATCTATTTCTTACATGTTCAAAAGCCGAAAACTAACCTATAAGGTGATTTGGGTGCTAGCCGATTGCAAGGATAAAGCATTACAAAGTTTTCGGGATTTGAGTGATAGGCAAATCGGCACCAACGTAAGTTTTGAGCTATAATCCTAGTGGGATTTGGTTTTATAGCCGAATGGCTTTTACTAATATGAATGGGATTGGCCGAATATAGGCACTAAAAATCTAAAGCAGTAGATTGGATTTTTGGGATTTGGAGTGAATTGCTAAGTTAATCAGGTGTGTACCCCACACTAGTTCTTAATATGTTTTATGGCAAATGTTTAATATATACATGTGTTATTAAGAATGTGAAAGGTATGGCTAAGGTGCCATACAATGGTACAAAGTACTAAGGTACGTTTTCCCATTCCTACTATGAGTATGATAGGGTTTGTTATGCCATTAATGTGAATATGATAAGAATGTGAATTAAGGCATGATATTGCATAATATGTATGATATATGGGGGCATATGGGATATTATGAAGTGAATGTGGTGACTCACATCACGAATGTGGTGTGAATGTGGTGAGCTATGCCATGAAATATATAAGAGGCGACGCAGCCGATGCATTCGATGGTGTGTAGCGAATGGAGGGTTGACTTAGTAGTCCCCACGGTGTGCAGGTTGGTACGGGTGATGTGTAGCGGTTGGTAACTAGGTTTGGGCTTGAGAATGCATCATTAATTGTGTATATTGATATGAATGTGTATGACTTGATATGCCTGAATCTATTTGGACTTAGTGTTTGTGTACACATTGAGTCTGTTTGACTCACCCCGTTGTGGGATCATTTTTCAGGTGACGCACAGTAATGGACCGGGCCGGCAAGTGCTTAGTGGTGGCCATGCTCAGCAAGGAATTTATTCTATTTGGACTCTTTTAAATTTAAGTACCTTGAATTTAATTTTGGGATTTATTCGATGTAATAAGACCATAGTAGAACTACTTTATTTTACTTTTATTTATTATGCTTACAAATTTTTATCAATTAAATGATTAAGTAAAATTATTTTAAAATAAACTCTAAGTGTTTTGTCACCTAAAATAAAAGGGGTTTCCAATATAAGATAAACATGTTTTCAACTCGAGCCCAACCCAAATCAATTATTTTCAAGTACCCACAAATTTTTAACAAGGTTGCAAATATGATTCGAATGGATTTTCTTAGAAGCATGCCAGATCCGGTCAGGGCTTGTGGGCGGGTTTAGGGTGTTTCAATGACTTTTGGCATCCTCCACATTACCACCGCCTCCTTCTCCAAATCAGGCCGAGAATAGTGATCCTAGAAAAAAATTCAGGAAGTGTCACTTCTCCCCTTCTCTCTTGATTTCAGTATCACATGATTACTTATCTATCTTTGTACATTGAGGGCAATGTACATCTGTGTGAGGGGTAAAAGTGCTTAACTTTTTGCATTATTCTCAAATCCCTGAATTCTATCTAGTTCTTAAGTAATTTCCTCATATTACTAATTAGGATGAAATTTTTGATGATTTATGATTTTTATTGATATGTTTTAGATTAAGTCATAGTTAATTGTGCATTGATGATTTAAATTTTAAGATACTAGAGAATCAAGCATGATAAGTCTATTTTTCAAGAATAAAAAATTTTCTAGGTTGTCGAACTAAATTTGAATATTACCTTGAAGTTTGAAATTTGCAGGGATTGATGTCAAATATCCATAATTTTTGTGAGATTTGGGCCTTATAGAGCATATATTCTTTTTCATGCTCACTTTATTGATTATGAGTGTGTCAACACTGAATTGTTATTCTAGAACTTGCCTCGATTATACATGTCAGGACCACATTATTGATTTGATATACTAAGATGATAAAGGCATCTAGATTTTAACCCACTCACTCTACTAAAAAGCCTACCTTCATAATTAACCACAAGTGAACCTCTTTGATCCTAACAACCCTTTTTATTGATTTACCCACTAATATTAACCCTAAACCCCGCTCGTATTTGTTATCACCATTCCTTTGACTACCCTTCTATCGAGAATTGATTTGATCAGTTGCCTAATTACTTTATTTCAGTTGATAAAGTTCTTTCTTATATTATGTAAATATTTGGCTTGTTCTTAAGAAAATCAAAGTATATTCACTATTAGTTCTGTAATTAAGTGAGCTTATACGTTCAATTTCAATATCTTGAAGAAGAAACGCGTATTATAAGTATTTTCATGTGATGTAATTATTCAGATTATTAGTTCATTTTTCTAAAGTTAGGTAATTTGTCAATTTAATCTCGATCCTAACCTTCTAATTCAGCCTTTATCCACACCTTTAACCCTAGCCCCGTTACAACCCTGTTAAAGACCTTTTGATTTGTGTATCATCTCATATTATAGTGGTGGAGATTTGATTTTCAAGCAAGCCTATGGGATTAACTTTTCAAGTTCGACTTATGAGTGCTTTTTCCTAAACCTTAAACACTTCAAGTGCTTTGAGTGAATCTTTAGTGAGGATGTCAATACTTCTCAGTTTTGAATCAGAGGTAATTATTTAGAGAAAGGGAGACACCTAAGTTTTCATGCCACAAATATATGAGTTAGAATTATTTGAATCTTTATAAGTCTTTGAGTTAAATTATCCATGTATGAATTATCTATGAATTATGATGAGACATTGTTGATGAGAATTATGAAATTATAGAAAGTTTGTTTTAATTGTAAGGTGAGAATTTTGCTTGAGGACAAGCAAAAGCTTAAGTGTGGGGGTATTTGATAAACCATAAAAGTAAAATATTTTAATCAAACATTTAGCATACTTTTGGATGATTTATTCCCTAAATTGTGTAAAAAGTTTCTCTTAATCCTTTCTTTTCATGTTTTATACTCAGGAGAGCACCTAGGGATGAAAAAAACGAGAAACAGGCCTAAAACGAACCAAATTGGGCCAAAGAAGAAATCGACACGGCCTGGGCCCAAGACCACACCGCCATGCCTCATTAAATTACTAAACACGACCTGAACCCCGAAACACACGGGCGTGTCTCTTCAACAGACTCGACCACGACCTGAAATTGATTCACATGGGCGTGTGCCATGACCATGTCCCTTTCGCAGCCAAGAGGAGTTTTACTTGGATTTGGATACTTGAAGGCAAAGGAACACATTCCAAAGCCTATTCAAACGCCCTAGTAGGAATTCCACTCAGATTAGGATACTTAGAGGCCAAATAAAGCATTCCAAGAGCCTATATAAACACCCTAAGTATAACCTGAAAAGGGGAGTTTAGTAGAAACCTTCTTCCAGGGCTTTTGGCGGTCAGTTAGGCCAAGAAGCCGGAATTCTACTCAAGATGGCGGATCTCTCTTTTAATTCCTTCAGGGAGTTTTAGGGATTTCTTATGTTTTGTTTTATCTTTTCTTCTGAGATGTTTTCTTTTATTATCATGAACTAAACCCTTCAGATACCTGAAGGGGGTGAAACTTAAGACGGATCTTGTTATTTTTTTTGAACTATATGATAAATATTTTATTTTTTCTTAATTATGTGTGCTTAATTCTTGTGTTAATATTTTCGGGATATTGATTCAAGTTGAATGTACTTAGGTGGTAGAGCAAAAGTCCCCGTCTAAGAGTAGATCTAGCATAATTAAGCAGAGTTGATCGGGCTCCTATAGATAAAGTGACGAGATTTTGCCAGATTAAGGTGAAACCTAATATGGGAGTCCATAGATTGAGTTAATGCAATTCTAGGGGTTTTAATTAGAAAGAGATTTCAATTAATCAACCTAGAGTTAGACGTTATTCGCCTCGAGAGAGGGTTTAATATAAATCAAGGAATCCTACGGATCAAGTCAAGTGAATAAATCATCTAGTTCAGTGTTAGATAACAAGTGAAGTTGTAACATCCTAAAACTGGGGCTATTTGAGATTAAATGATTTTTCTTAAATTGAATTGCTGTGTTATTGATTGTGGTGTAATAAGGCTTAGTTGGAGGTCTTGAGTAGGATTGGTTTAGTAGAAAATTGTATTTGGGAACTTTAAAGGTAAGGAGCTCTAGCAAGTAGGGGTTACAAGAATTAATAAGGGATAATTTGACATAAAAATCAGCTTGGTAAAGTGGCAAAAGGAGGGCTACTTGGGAGTTACATGTGATGCCACAAGGGATAAGGGAGAGCCTTGGTTCGAGTCACAGAATTCTCTCTTTTTGCTCTTGGAATGGACGGCATAGGAAGGGAGAGATTTTCTCTCTTTAAACTCTTTTTATTATTTATTTAGATAATAAGATAATAAAGGATAAATAAGGATATTATTTGGATATTAAGGGATTATTAATGGATTATTTGGGATTAATTCAAATTAATTTGAGTTAATTCAAATAGGTGGCTAGGAATGAATTGGGGGAGTTGGCTAGAGTTTGAACTCCTTGTTGAAAGGAGTGGACAGCAAGCATTAGGGGAGGGGTGCGAATGCCTATAAAACCTCAACCTACCACCTTGTTTTCTTTTTAGCTATTAGTCAAATTCCTAACCTCTTCCCTCTTTGTTTTCTTTTTTTTTCTATTCTCTCAAGACCTTGGCGAAACTCCTCCCATACTTCTTATTCATTCCTTTTTCCACTCAAGAGCAAGCCTTGATCAATATTGAAATCAACCTTAGCCAAACCTACACCTTACCCTTTTGAAATCCCTTTTCTTCCTGGTAAACTCTCTCTAGCCGAACCTACTCCCTAGGCATAACCGAATTTTCCTCCTCCATATTTTGAAGTCTTGGCCAAATATTAAAGCAAGGGTAGGTATGTCGAAACTCCTCTCCCATACCCCTTCTCTCTGTCAACTTGATTAAATGGAAAAGCTGAATTATTTGGTGGCTAATCGATGATGAAATCGATTACATTTAGGTGCTAGGGATCTTAAGGTATACTATCTAAGCCCATTCCTGTCAAGTGATTTTGGTAAGGATCTATATTGATTTATTATTCGTTTAAGCCGAAGGCTAATAACTCTAGTGATGGCCAAATGTAGGAGTGAAGCAGGAATCGCATATCAAGTACCGAAGTGAGTACTCAAGAGGTGATAGGTAAGGATTCGGGATCACAAATGACCCTTTAGATTAATTGGGTTGGCCGAATAGGCCATAATACTAACCCATGTATTTGGCCGAATATAGGGACAAGTAGATCTAGGGTGGTGACTTCTCTTCAAGGATTTAAACTTCTCGTTGGTGACAGGTGTGTACATACACACGTTATGACTTATTAACTATGCTAAATGTTGTGAATGCTAACTCTGGTTTATGTAGCATTGGATTTAATACCATATTGGTATAAGTGACGATTCAGGTAAGTACCTGTTAATATGTGTTGCTATTTAATGCTTTTGGGAAGCATGGCATGAATTTAGTTGTAACTTAAATATCTGATGGCATGAGATTTATTACACAATGATTTGATATGGGTTGATGAGTGGAGGCGGTTACATTGTGTCGACGGACACGGTGTTTTGGTAACACTGCTGTGACTACGGTCACGGAGGTTTGGTACCTCGGAGGTTTGGCACCTCATAGCGTCTCGTCCCGGTGGCTTAGTACCACGATGGGTTGGCCCTATAGATGATAATCTGGGATTGGCGCGGATGATTTGGTATCCGCGATGGGTTGGCCCCATCAACCGATTTGTGTCTTCGGACACGGAGGTTTAGCACCTCCGGTGATTTGGTATCACATACGTGACTATCGTCACCAGTGGTTTGGCACCACCGGTGGTTTGGTACCACAATGGGGTAGACAGAGGCGTTTGGTTGGCTAGGTTGGGTACATGACTTAATGCATGTTAATTTGTTATAAATTGTGTATGATGTGGTATTTACCCGGGGGAAGGGTTACATCTTGAGTCTTGGTGACTCACCTTCTCTCTTATTTTTTCGGTGACATGTAGTTCGCGGATATGGAGCAGGAGGGACTTGAGGTGGCCATGCGATGGGATTTTAATTTAATAGACTTTGAATTTCGGTTCATTTATATTTTTTTTAAAATTTTATTATTGTTGGTTGATTTTAATTGGGTTGTAATAAGGCCTCCTAGAATTATTTTATTATTGTTACATGTTTAGAATATTTTGTTTAAATTATTTAATGATGTTAAAATGGGTTCTCATGTTTTCCCAAAATTAACGTAAAATGTTTTAAGTGTCATCGGCACATTCAAATCAGTAAACAACCCGACTTAATAAATATTTCTAAACAACACTTGAGTATGGTTTTAACAAGAGACTTGAAAACACAAGGTTTTCGACAAAACTTATAACGGTTTTAAAAGTTTTTTTCAAAATGTTTTCTTGGTAGCAAACCAAATTCGGTCGTAATGTTTGAAATTTGGGTTTGGGGTGTTACAAAATTGGTATCGAGCCAGTTCAAAGCTCATTTGTGGGGCCCAAGGCCTAAAATGTTTTGGTAGGCCTCTTTGAGTTATTTTGGGTTTTGAACAGCATGGCACTTGAGTCTCGGCACCTATCCGCCTGTAAGTACTACGAACCTCTTTGTGAATTATTTTACGTAGAAGGGTAGGAAGCATGGAGCGTAGAATAGTCTTATAGGAATTGAACCTTAGGATTAGATTACTCAAACACACAAAGCAGAACATAAGACTTAATGAACTCAACCAACCTAAGACCAAGTCTTTGAGCTAGGGTGTGGTAACCCCAGACACATGTCTAGGATTGGATCCGAAAGAGCACAGTATTTAAGCGGTCGAGTGACTCACCTCCTCTTCGCAGTATCCTGCAGTGCGTAGCTTCGGTTCACCCTAACTCGGAGGGCTCGGTGGTGTGGTAACCTGCATGCGCATGTCTAGAAAGGTTCGGTGGGAGCTTGGTATTTAAGCGATCGCGTGACTCACCTCCTCTCCACTCGAATCTTGTGCAGTGCGTAGCTTTGGTTCACCACGACCAAGAGGGCTCGGTCATAGGCTAAACATAACGACTAAAACCCGAAAGGGAACTAACCATGTTTCTGAAAAAGAAGAAAACAACAAAACTCTAGTTTTTCAAAACTTTTAAAATCACTCTTTCAAATTTGAGAACAACCATTTTCACAACTTTTTCCAAAAAATTTGATTTGTGAAAATTACAGAAATGCCCTTAGGGGTAAAATTACTAAAATACCCTTGGTTCATAGAATATTGATTCGATGGTTTTGCCTAAAAAATTTATTATTTTTAGAAATATCCAAAAACTCTACTTTGCAAATCACCAATAAAATACTTTGGTTTTGGAAAATTACGAAAATGCCCTCAACTTGTAAAATTACCAAAATGACCCTGAGTTCAAATTTTTTGCAACATCATCGTTTTAAGAAAGGAAAACTCTCAAAAGGGACCCTCAGAGTTTTACAATTATTAAAACATCCTTGATTTACAAAAAAAAATTACAAAATTACCCCTGATTGATAAAATTACCAAAATACCCCTAGTTCCCAAAATGATGCCATATCTTTAAATTTTACAAATTTTCAGCAATACCCTCCAATTTTGGGAATTTCAAAGTGACCTGCTTTGTTAAAGTTCTAAAATCCCTCGAATTTTAATACAAAAATACCACAGAGGAAAATGGCGAAATACCCCAGGATAGAAAGCAGAGAGAAATGTCCGAAGAGTGAATAGGTATGGAAAGTATTAGGGAATGAATGTGGCCTTTTGTGTGAACTAGGGTAGAAGACTTAAAACATTGTTTGATCGAAAGAATCCTTATTAAACTTTTCATAAAATTCTTCGCGGATAATCAAGCGGAACAAATTACTAATCCATAAAATTTTTCTTAATTAGATTAAAAGCGTGTTAGATAGAATGAGTTCTAGAGGACGTGGACGCCGTGGACGCTGTAGGGGTAGGATGACCGTATCTGAACCCGTCAAGTCGGGTCAAGGTTCTGAAAATGAGGTACCACCGCCACCACCACCCCCAACTTTTGGAGCTGAGGAGCAGGATCAGACAGGGGGTGAGGCAGTATCGCAAGCTGTGTTGTGGGTTCTCGAGTTGGTGGCTGGGGCTGGTGGAAATCTGGGAGCTCGAAAATCTATTCCGGCGAATTCGATCCAACGGATTTGAGGTGTTTCGGGGCGTGTCGGGAGTGGCACCTAGTCGTGAGAATCTTGGTTGGAGTCAGCGAAAAGGATCATGGACGATCTTGACCTGACTAACAAGGAGAAGCTGAAAGGAGCCGTGTCGCTTCTGAAGGATGAAGCATATCAGTGGTGGCTCACCGTTCGAGATGGTACCACGGTGGATGATCTTACATGGGATTACTTTAAGGCTGCTTTCTAGAAAAAGTATGTGGGTACCAGCTACACTGACGTGCAGAGAAAGGCTTTTCTGGGGTTGGTACAAGGAACTAAGTCTGTGTCGGAGTATGAGGCGAAATTCCTAAGGCTAAGTAGATATGCGAGAGGCATCGTGGCTACGAAACATGAGCGCTGTGTCCACTTTGAGGACGGCCTGAGAGATGATTTGAGGCTGCTGATTGCTCCGCAGCAGGTTCGTGAGTTTTCATCTCTAGTAGAAAAGGCTAAGGTAGCCGAGAGTATCAAGGCATCTGTGAGGCAAAACTATGATAGGCTCAAGCAGAAGAGAGGTTTTGGGCCATCTGGGTCAGGTAGTAATGTTCAGAAAAAGGCTAGGCAGAGTGGGCCAAGTCGGTGACAAGGCCCATGGCGCTAATCGAAATCGATTCGATTGTAATCATTGTGGAAAAGCCCATTAGGGAGGTTGTTGGGTGGTGAGCGAGGTTGCTTTGAATGTGGGTCTTTGGAACACGCGTGAGGGATTGTCCCGAGCGAGTTTAGAATCGATCAAAGGGCGAACCGTATCTGAGGATAGAATTGTAGGACCATAGAGAGGTTGTGGTAATGGTAGGGAAATGGTGCTAATCGTGGTCGCGAAACTCGAGGCGAGGCACGAGCAATCAGAGGCAAGGCAGCCTGGCTTAGTCTATGCGTGCGAGGCGTCGCGAGGAGGGTGACGCACCGGATGTCATAATCGGTATGTTTTGATTTTCGGTCTTTCTTATGTTGCATTAATTGATGTGGGTTCAACGCATTCATACGTAGCTAGTAGTGTGGTAGAGACTTTGAACCTAGACTCTGAGGCTGCTGCTAGGGAGACAACTGTAATTAGCCCTTTAGGCTATTCTGTAGTTGTAAACAAGCTTTATAGGGATGTACCCCTAGAACTCTAAGGGGTCGTGTTTGTGGCTGATCTGATGGAACTATCGTTTGGGGAGTTCGATTTGTTCCTCGGGATAGACTGGTTGGTTAAATACCAGGCGAGGTTGGATTGCGCTGCTAAGCACATGGTTCTTAAAATGGCCGAAGGGGATGAAGTGGTCATGATCGGTAATCGAAGAAATTACCTGTCTAATGTAGTGTCAGCTTTGAAGGCCGTGAAGATGGTCAAAAAAGGGTGTGAGGCATTTATAGTTCGAATTTGTGCCTTGAAGGCTAAGGAGTCAGCGATTGAAAAGGTCAGAAGAGTAGGGGAATTCGCTGATGTATTCCCAGAAGAACTTCCGGGTTTGCCTCCAGATCAGGAAGTCGAATTCGATATAGATTTACTACCTGGAACGGAACCTGTATCTATAGCACCGTATCGAATGGCACCAAAGGAATTGGTGGAGTTGAAGGCTCAAATTCAGGAACTCTTGGATAGAGGGTTTATCCGACCAAGTATATCTCTGTGGGGAGCACCTGTATTATTTGTCAAGAAGAAGGACGGTTCTATGCGGATGTGCATCGACTACCGTCAGTTAAACAAGTTAACGATCAAAAACAAGTATCCGTTGCCTCGGATCGATGACTTGTTTGACCAACTAAAGGGTGCGTCGGTATTTTCAAAGATTGACCTTAGGTCGGGTTATCATCAATTAAAAGTGAAGGAGGTTGATGTGCACAAGACGGCATTTTGAACTCGGTATGGGCATTACGAGTTCCTAGTGATGCCATTCGGGTTGACCAATGCACCGGCAGCATTCATGGACTTAATGAATAGGGTATTTTAACAGTACTTGGACCAAATTATCGTGGTGTTCATAGATGACATATTGGTTTACTCAAAGACGGAGGAGGAGCATGACAAGCATTTGCGTATAGTCCTACAAATGTTAAGGAGAAGCGATTATATGAAATTGAGTAAATGCAAATTTTGGCTTAGGGAGGTGGCTTTCTTAGGTCACGTGGTGTCAGCGGAAGGGATTAGAGTGGATCCTCGCAAGATTGAAGCGATGTTGGAGTAGAAACCGCCTAAGTCGATGGCAGAGATTCAAAGTTTTCTGGGTCTAGCAGGGTACTATCGAAGGTTTGTGGAAGGATTCTCACTAATCGTAGCCCCATTAACTAAGTTATTAAGGAAGGGAGTACCATTTGTTTGGTCGGAAAGGCAAGAAGAAAGTTTTGATAAGTCGAGGAAGATTACGTGAAGCTCGATTTTGGTACTGACTGAGGCGGGAAAGTTGTTCTGATTTATTGTGATCGTCCCATACGGGGTTGGGATGTGTATTGATGCAGGAAGGGAAGGTAGTAGCCTATGCGTCCCATCAGCTAAGACCGCATGAGGTTAACTACCCAACTCACAACTTGGAGTTAGCAGCAGTAGTCTTCGCCTTGAAAATATGGAGGCATTACTTGTATGGGGAGAAGTCGATAGTCTACACGGATCACAAAAGTTTAAGGTATCTCTTGACTCAGAAGGACTTGAACTTGAGGCAACGACGGTGGATTGAACTGTTAAAGGACTACGACTGTTCAATTGAGTACCATCCGAGCAAAGCTAATGTGGTGGCTGACGTGTTAAGTCGGAAGGTCGTGGCAGACTTAAGGGCGATGTTTGCTCATTTGAGTCTATACGACGATGGAAGTCTTTTGGCGGAGCTGCAAGTTAAGTCAACTTGGATCGAGGAGATTAAGGATAAGCAGTTGGTAGATGAGGATTGAATGCAAAGAGATTGCAAGTCCAAAATGGTGGTTTGGAAGGGTATAGTTTGGTGATCATGGTGTATTATGTTTTCAAGGATGGCCCAGTATGTAGAAGGATGTGGAAGGATGTGGAATTCTCCAAGATGACAAAGAATTGCATCCAGGTAGCAAAATGCACGGAGATAGCATTACGGTGGCCCATGAAGTGGCCGAGTTAGTGGGAAGGTGTCGATTGTTATGCATCCTAGAGAAATAAAATTAAGATCCAAACCATGAAATGTGTGAGAGCGAACGGGTGAAATAAAGGAATTACCAAAGTTTTCGAGTAGATTACGGCGCCTACGCGACAAGATATCGATTTGTCGAACCAAGCCACAACCTTTACGATGTCGGCCTCACGTAATCCACGGTTTGAAGCGAAATCTCCAAAACTATTTTTGAGAGGTGTTTTGCTTGGAGTTCGCTAGACCTTTTTAAGCAAAATTCTTAGGGTTTTCTTCACATATTACCCTTTTATAATCGATATTAAATAAATATAATAATGTTTTAACCGAAAATTATAATTACATTAATTATACCCAAAAGTTATAATTACATTAATTATAACATGGATTTCGATAAACTATATTTATTTAAATTTATATAGGAACCAAATTCATATATTAATTCTCATTATGTGTACAACATCCTTGTACATATAATATATTCAATATTTGATTGCGAATTAAATTAATTCTTTAATTAATTTAATTCATGTGACAATCAAACACAATACCAACTATGTTTCATTAGTTCATCGTCATTTCAACCGTAGGGTGTGACCACAGGTTCTTGTAGCGTTAGTAGTAATACTAGAACGATTCTAATGTCACAAACAATGAGTGGCATCTAGCAATGCATCATTGCTACCTAAGATACAAGAAGTCATGATTAGACATAACTTTTGTGATTAACTTTTCATGCATTAATCCTTAAGTCCTTTATCTACGGAATAGATACAAGTCATGGAATAGTCACACTTGTATAGTCCATCCCATGTTTCTTGATATCTTGAGTAGACTATGATATACAAATTAGTATGACATCTCATGTCAACTTATTTGAGCATGGCCATGCATTTCTAGTCTCACTCAATCAAGTGGCCTAAGATATTACTCCCATTATGTGGGAGGGACTTATCTATATTGATCAATAATATCCCTCTACATTGATTGTGATATATCCAACATCGACCTTTATAGAACAACGATTCTGATTATACGTTTGATCGTATCAAAATATCGACTCACGATGTTGGGATAATGATTATCTCAAGTCTAAGGATCATATACATATTAATCATTATGAGTAATGTTGTGACAATTACATAATAATCCAAGAAACATACTCATAGCGAATCAGGTCCAATATGTTGTTCTCTAACACACATATTCATGCATTGATTTTGACACTCCATATCAATGATAACTCTTTATCATCAATCAACTACATGTTAGTCTTAATGCATTATTGTTGTCCTAGTCAACAATAATACTTGACTAAGGATATTTTAAGAATAATCATATTATTCTCGGGACATTATTATAAAGCAGTTTATTTGTACACACGGAAGGAAAAGCGAAATAATAATGACAACGCTTTATATTAATAAACATGGTAAATCAAGTATGTTATTACAACCATCTCATGATTGATCTTTGGGCATACTCTTACAATCTCCCACTAGCACTAAGACCAATCAATCATATATCTAATACCAAGAGACTTAGTGTGACGATCATAGCCTGGCGTGTGGGAGGCTTGGTCAAGGATCAACAATGTTATCATCTGTAGGTACTTTACATATCTCAACATCTCCTCGATCGATAATCTCTCGAATAAGATGATAGCGCCTAAGTATATGTTTGGATCATTTGGTGAGATCTGGGTTCTTTAGCTTGTGCAATAGCTCCATTGTTATCACATCGGAGTTCTATAGCATCGATATGCTAGGCACAACCCTAGTCCGATAATGAACTTCTTGATCCAAAGCGCTTCTTTTTTTGCCTCGACCGCAATATACTCGGCCTCTGTTGTAGAATAAACTCTTGTACTTTGCTTTGAACTCTTCGACTCACGGCACCACCATTAAGGCAAAACACAAATCGATTGCGATCGAGAATCGTCCTTGTCGATTTGGAAGCGGCATCGGTGTAACCTTTACACTTAACTCTTCCTCACCTCCATATATTAGGAGCGTATCCTTAGTTCTTCTCAAGTACTTAAGGATATTCTTGGTATGGTCCGATGACCTTCACCGGATCTACTTGGTACACCTTTCGTCATACTTAAGGCATCTGAGACATCTGGCGGGTACATAACATGGCATACATGATAGATCCAATAGCGAGAAGCATATGGAATTTTACTCATGCGTTCTCTCTCTTGTGGAGTTGAAGGACTCATTTCCTTGAGAGTGAAATACCATGTCTCATAGGTAGAAATCCTTTTTAGATTCTTCCATACCAAACCTTTTCAAGATTACTTTATCTATGTATGTACTTTGGCTTAGACCTAGTAGTCATCTTGATCTATCTCTATAGATCTTGACTCCTAAGATGTAAGTAACCGCCCAAGTCCTTCATAGAAAAACAACTTCCTAACCAAGTCTTAATAGGCGCAAGGTAGGTATGTCATTTCCCATGATAAGTATGTCATCCACATATAGTACCAAGAATGTGATAGTGCTCCCACTAACTTTCTTGTAAACACATGGTTCATCTTCATTTTGATAAAACCAAACTCTTTAATTGCATCGTTAAAACGAAGATTCCAACTTGAGAAGCTTGCTTTAATCCATAAATGGATCTTTGTAGCTTACAAATCTTTCCGACATCCTTTGGATTGACAAAACCTTGAGGTTGTGTCATGTACACATCCTCTTCAAGTTTCCGTTAAGGAAAAGCTGTTTTGGCGTCCATCCGCGATTTCATAATCATGAAATGCGGTTATGGCGAAGCAAGATCTGATGGATTTAAACATAGCTACAGGAGAAAAGGTTTCATCCTAGTCAACACCATGAATTTGGCGAAAACCTTTAGCGACTAATCGCCCTTGTATGTTTGTGCGTTACCATCCATGTCGGTTTTCTTTTGAAAACCCACTTGCACCCTATAGGTTTAACCTTGGTGGGTCAATCAAAGTCCATACTTGATTTTCATACATGGAATCCATCTCGAGATCTCATGGCCTCAAGCCATTTCTCGAGTCTGGGCTCGTCACCGCTTCTTGATAAGTCCTAGGCTCATCTTGATCTATAAGAAGAACGTCACCATGTGTTGTAATGAGAAATCCATATCTCTCGGTGCATGGCGTTCTCTTAAAGATCTTCTTGGTGGTTGTGTTTCTCTGGCGATTACTTGTTCCTCAATTTCTTGTGGAATTTCTTTGTTGTTCTATCCTTTGGTTCGATGGTATCTTGTGATTCTCGAATTTCTTCAAGTTCAATCTTTCTCCACTTCCTTTTCTAGAAATAAATTCTCTCTCTAGGAAGACACCGGTCAGAGCAACAAACATTTTGTTCTCGGTGGGATTAAAGAAATAATAACCTTTGGTTTCTTTCGGATACCCACAAAATACACTTTTGATTTAGGTTCAAGCTTAGTAGGCGTCGGCGTTTAACATAAGCTTCACAACCCCAAATTTTCATAAAAGACATCTTTGGGACGTTTTCCGGTCCACATCTCATATGGCGTCTTTTGAACCGATTTAGATGGAACACGATTTAGTGTGAAAGCGGTATCTCAATTGCATGTCCCCAAAAGAAGTCGGTAGATCGGCATGACTCATCATGGATCGAACCATGTCTAATAAAGTTCGATTTCTTCTCTCGAAACTCCATTCCATTGAGGAGTAGCGGGAGGAGTAAGTTGTGAGACAATCCCACATTCCTTCAATAGATCATCAAACTCTAGGCTCAAATATTCTCCACCTCGATCGGATCAAGTGACTTGATAGTTTTGCCTAGTTGATTTTGTACTTCATTTTGAATTCCTTGAACTTTTCAAGAGACTCGGACTTATGGCGCATGAGATAAACATACCCATATCTACTGAAATCATCAGTGAAAGTAATGAAGTATTGAAATCCACCTCTGGCCTGTGTATTTATTGGTCCACATACATCAGAATGTATTAGGCCCAATAAATCACTAGCTCGTTCACTTTTACCAGTGAAAGGAGATTTAGTCATTTTTCCCAATAAGCAAGATTCACATACTTCAAATTGTTCAAAATAAATGAATCTAAGAAACCATCTTTATGGAGTATGGATATCGTCTATCACTTATGTGGCCCAAACGACAATGCCAAAGATAAGTTTGATTTGAGTCATTTATTTTAGATCTTTTAGTATTTATGTTGTAAATAGGGTTCATTTGATCTAAAATATAGAGGCCATTAATCAATTGTGCCGAGCCATAGAAAACATTATTGAGATAAAAGGAACAATTATTATTCTTAATAATTATCTCAAAACCAATTTTGTCTAAACAAGCTGAAATAATGTTTTTAGTCAAGCTGGGCACAAAATAACAATCCTCTAAAATTAAATCAAGTCCACTAGGCAAAGATAAAGTATATGTTCCCACACTAATGCAACAACCTTTGCTCCATTTCCAACTCGCGAGTCCACATCTCCTCTAGCCAACGTCCTACTCCTTTGTAGTCCACATGCGAAGTACAAATATGAGAACCACAACCGATATCTAATACCCAAGAAGTAGTAGTTGATAAATTAATATCAATAACATAAATACAAGCAGACATTCCGCTTGTTTTGGCTTTCTTGACTTCCTCAAGATAGATAGGCGATTCCGCTTCCAATGTCCATCACACCACAATGAAAGCGGTTTCCTTCCTTAGACACTCCACCTTTAGGTTTCATTGCGCCTTTCCTTTGCAGGGCTTGGGCTTACCTTTACCCTTGGGCTTTATGCGAACTTTGGCCTTTCCTTGCCCTTGTTATTACGGACCATCGGTATGGGCTTGGGTCCAACCTTTTCATGTTACCTTGAGATTAAGTAACATCTTGAGTAAGCGTGGCGAGTCTTGTCAATTTCATTCATATTGAAATTAAGGACAAGCGGCTATAGCTATCCAAACAGCGATTGAGAATAACATCAACATGGCCAACTCTTGGCCCAATGGAAAACCAAGCTTAGACGGACTTTCAATATAGCCAATCATCTTAAGGACATGTGGTCTCTTGGGCTTCCTTGACCAACTTACATTGGAATAGGGCTTTAGAGATATCGAACCTCTCTTGCCGTGCTTGCCCTTGATAAAGTTCTTTCGGTGCTCGATCATATCATGAGCAACCATGTCCTCATGTTATACGAAGCTCAGGATTCATAGTGGCAAGCATAAGGCATCCAACATCTACCATGTCATCGAGATACTTCTTGTAAGCATCTTTATCAGTTCTCGAGGCATTAATAGGTGGTTCATTAGGAAGTGGTTGTTCAATGACATACAATTTCCGTTCTTGTTTGAGGACAATCCTCAAGTTCTGGAACCGATCAAGAAAATTCAAACCATTCAATTTGTCCTTCTCAAGGACCGATCGCAATGATAGTGTGCTAGTATTTGCGACCATAATATATCTACAACAATTAAATATGCGTGTGAGTAAATTTACCAAGTTTATATAAATCATTAAAAGACTTTATTAAATGATGATCCCACTATTTTATTTCAAAATTAATAACCCCATATATTAATTTGGAAAAACTTTCTCCAAAGTATTTCCGTGGGTTAAGGACCCATATTTCACCTCCTCTTAAGTCGACTTTGGCTTTACTCTCAAGACTATGGTTATTTAGGTAAGCAACCTTTGCTAATTACATCATATGTAACTCCTAATATTTGATGAACAACTCTTGTTCTAATCATCTTATGATTTATCTAATTTAATTGCCTCTAGGTTTCTAATCCTATTAGAGTAACCTAGTTAAGTCATTAACCAATTTTAACCGTGAATATCACTTGTTTATTCTTGGCGTTTAACCAAGATAAATACTAGTACTTTGCTTTGGCATAACCTACATAGTATTGATCGAGGCCTTATGAGGGCAAAATTGGAAGGCCATGTTGACTTAATATTTTAATAGAGGATTTTATTAAGGATGTTCCATCTCACCAATTATGGTCTAATTTAGTCCATTTAGTCTTTTAATTGATCTCATCAATTAATTGGGTTTATTATTAAATTTTAATATATAAAATTGGCATGCTTTAAACATCCATAGCATCTCATACATGAATAAATAAAGCAATAAATAAATGCAATAGTTATAGCCCATAAACTAAGGTGATTCAACCCAAGCCAATGGGAGAACCAAAAGGAACCTAAAGGTGTAAGTGGTTTCATAAACTATCATTCTTCAATAGTTGTCCCAACTCCCTTCTAAATGCGGCCCATAGCAACTTTTGCAAATTACAATATCGAAACTCGTTTTACATACGAGGGAGTAAGATGAGAAGAAATACAAGAGAATAGTAGTAAGGCACGACACGCAGCCGTATTTATAAAATTACAACCTTTTATCAAATGGGTCATCGGGCTATAACTATGCATTTCAAACACCGTGCATGTCAAAAAATAGCATACATAATTCAATGCTCTTTTGCTAAGGTGAATTATAAAATATCCTTTCAACCTTATGTGGCCCATCAAGTTTATATATATTTCTTTTATTAACAACATATACTATAATAAGAAAATGGGGTGCGAGGCGTTACAAATCGCATACCCAGTCAAATGAAACCTCACGATTTGATAACTTTTATCAGCGGAATCGTGTTTCGAGATTTTAATCCTTGAGGTTCATATCGGAACAACCCTTGTTCCACAAGCCGATTAACCCTTCTTGAAGCTGTAAATTCCACCGTCGCAATATTACAGTTTGTTAATAATTATGATAATAACATAAGATCGAATAGGCCACAACACCATGATTAACATTTAATCAATTATCGAAAAGGCGGTTATCGGGTTATGCTTAAGCGATTTAAACAACCAAAGCGTAATAAAATAAAAGCATGCATCTCATACAATTGCATCACCCAAGTATTTAAACTTGAGTCAAGTATCACACAAGTGGCTCGATACCCTTTGTTGAGCGCGGCACCCATAAGCGCAATGAAATAAAATTAATCCGTGATCCAAACCATGAATCCATGTGTGAGAGCGAATCGAGGGTGAAATAAAGGTTTCGAAATTACCAAAGTTTCAATCGAGTAGATTACGGCGCCTCGGCGACAAGATATCGATCTCTTGTCGAACCAAGCCACAACCTTTACGATGTCGGCCTCTACGTAATCCACCGGTTTGACTATGAGCAGTAAATCTCCAAAACTATTTTTCGGAGAGGTGTTTTGCTTGACGGTGCTAGACCTTTTTAAGCAAAATTCTTAGGGTTTTCTTCACATATTACCCTTTTATAATCGAGTATTAAATAAATATAATAATGTTTTAACGAAAATTATAATTACATTAATTATACCCAAAAGTTATAATTACATTAATTATAACATGGATTCGGTAAACTATATTTATTTAAATTTATATAGGAACCAAATTCATATATTAATTCTCATTATGTGTACAACATCCTTGTACATATAATATATTCAATATTTGATTGCGAATTAAATTAATTCTTTAATTAATTTAATTCATGTGACAATCAAACACAATACCAACTATGTTTCATTAGTTCATTTCAACCGTAGGGTGTGACCTGTAGGTTCTTGTAGCGTTAGTAGTAATACTAGAACGATTCTAATGTCACAAACAATGAGTGGCATCTAGCAATGCATCATTGCTACCTAAGATACAAGAAGTCATGATTAGACATAACTTTTGTGATTAACTTTTCATGCATTAATCCTTAAGTCCTTTATCTACGGAATAGATACAAGTCATGGAATAGTCACACTTGTATAGTCCATCCCATGTTTCTTGATATCTTGAGTAGACTATGATATACAAATTAGTATGACATCTCATGTCAACTTATTTGAGCATGGCCATGCATTTCTAGTCTCACTCAATCAAGTGGCCTAAGATATTACTCCCATTATGTGGGAGGACTTATCTATATTGATCAATAATATCCTCTACATTGATTGTGATATATCCAACATCGCCTTTATAGAACAACCGATTCTGATTGTACGTTTGGTATATCAAAATATCGACTCACGATGTTGGGATAATGATTATCTCAAGTCTAAGGATCATATACATATTAATCATTATGAGTAATGTTGTGACAATTACATAATAATCCAAGAAACATACTCATAGCGAATTAGGTCCAATATGTTGTTCTCTAACACACATATTCATGCATTGATTTTGACACTCCATATCAATGATAACTCTTTATCATCAATCAACTACATGTTAGTCTTAATGCATTATTGTTGTCCTAGTCAACAATAATACTTGACTAAGGATATTTTAAGAATAATCATATTATTCTCGGGACATTATTATAAAGCAGTTTATTTGTACACACGAAGGAAAAGCGAAATAATAATGACAACGCTTTATATTAATAAACATGGTAAATCAAGTATGTTATTACAACCATCTCATGATTGATCTTTGGGCATACTCTTACACTGACGTGTCAGCAGGTTAAAGCTAAACATCAGTTACCATCAGGACTACTTCAACCAGTAAAGATTCCTCAATGGAAATGGGAGAGGATCACCATGGATTTTGTCAGTGGTCTACCCCTCGCGCCCAGCAAGAAAGATGCAGTTTGGGTAATTGTGGACCGCCTAACTAAGTCAGCTCACTTCGTACCGGTGAGAATGGATTACTCACTCCAGAAACTAGCAAAGTTGTATGTGGCCGAGATAGTCAGATTGCATGGTATACCAGTATCAATTATCTCAGATAGGGATCCAAGGTTCACGTCGAGGTTTTGGAAAGCGTTGCATCAAGCTTTGGGTACGCGATTGGATTTCAGTATAGCTTTCCATCCGTAGTCTGATGGGCAATCAGAAAGGGTCATACAAATTTTAGAGGATATGCTGATGGGTTGTATCTTGGATTTTCGGGGTAGTTGGGAGGAATTTTTACCATTAGCCGAGTTCGCCTATAATAATAGTTACCAAGCGAGTATCTAGATGGCACGATACGAAGCATTGTATGGACGAAAATGCCGAACTCCGGCGTGTTGGACAGAGTTGGGTGAACGACAAGTGTTGGGTCCAGAGTTGGTTACAAAAATGGTGGACAAAGTTAGGGTGATTCGGGCTCGTCTTAAGGAAGCGTCAGATAGACAGAAGTCTTATGCTGATCTGAAGCGCAAAGAAATGGAGTATGATGTAGGAGACAAGGTTTTCCTGAAGGTGTCACCTTGGAAAAAGGTGTTGAGATTTGGGCGAAAAGGAAAGCTAAGCCCAAGGTTCATTGGCCCATATACAGTGTTGAAGCGAGTGGGACCGGTAGCTTATCAGCTCGAGCTACCGATAGAGTTAAGTCAGATTCATGACGTCTTCCACTTGTTGATGCTTAGGCGATATCGGTCAGATCCATCGTACGTTATGCCAGTGGCAGAGATCGAGGTCAACCCGGATTTATCTTTCGAGGAAGAACCGGTTCAGATCTTGGATAGGGATGTGAAGGTTCTGCGTAGGAAGTCAGTGCCCTTAGTGAAAGTGCTATGGCGGAACCATGGTACAGAGGAAGCTACGTGGGAATCCGAGGATGTGATGCGGCAACAGTACCCCCACCTCTTCTAACCAGGTAATTTTGTGGACGAAATTCTTTTAAGAGGGTAGAACTGTAACATCCTAAAACTGGGGCTATTTGAGATTAAATGATTTTTCTTAAATTGAATTGCTGTGTTATTGATTGTGGTGTAATAAGGCTTAATTGGAGGTCTTGAGTAGGCTCGGTTTAGTAGAAAATTGTATTTGGGAACTTTAAAGGTAAGGAGCTCTAGCAAGTAGGGGTTACAAGAATTAATAAGGGATAATTTGACATAAAAATCAGCTTGGTAAAGTGGCAAAAGGAGGGCTACTTGGGAGTTACATGTGACGCCACAAGGGATAAGGGAGAGCCTTGGTTCGAATCACAGAATTCTCTCATTTTGCTCTTGGAATGGACGGCATAGGAAGGGAGAGATTTTCTCTCTTTAAACTCTTTTTATTATTTATTTAGATAATAAGATAATAAAGGATAAATAAGGATATTATTTGGATATTAAGGGATTATTAATGGATTATTTGGGATTAATTCAAATTAATTTGAGTTAATTCAAATAGGTGGCTAGGAATGAATTGGGGGAGTTGGCTAGAGTTTGAACTCCTTGTTGAAAGGAGTGGACAGCAAGCATTAGGGGGAGGGGGTGCCGAATGCCTATAAAAACCTCAACCTACCACCTTGTTTTCTTTTTTAGCTATTAGCTGAAATTCCTAACCTCTTCCCTCTTTGTTTTCTTTTTTTTCTATTCTCTCAAGACCTTGGCCGAAACTCCTCCCATACTTCTTATTCATTCCCTTTTTTCCACTCAAGAGCAAGCCTTGATCAATATTGAAATCAACCTTAGCCAAACCTACACCTTACCCTTTGTCAAATCCCTTTTCTCCTGTTAAACTCTCTTTAGCCGAACCTACTCCCTAGGCATAACCGAATTTTCCTCCTCCATATTTTGAAGTCTTGGCCGAATATTAAAGCAAGGGTAGGTATGTCAAAACTCCTCTCCCATACCCCTTCTCTCTGTCGACTTGATTAAATGGAAAAGCTGAATTATTTCAGTGGCTAATCAGTGATGAAATCGATTCTGTTTAGGTGTCGGGATCTTAAGGTATACGATCCAAGCCCATTCCCTGTCAAGTGATTTTGGTAAGGATCTATATTTATTTATTATTCGTTTAAGTCGAAGGCTAATAACTCTAGTGATGGCCAAATGTAGGAGTGAAGCAGGAATCGCATATCAAGTACCGAAGTGAGTACTCAAGGGGTGATAGGTAAGGATTCGGGATCACAAATGACCCTTTGGATTAATTGGGTTGGCCGAATAGGCCATAATACTAACCCATGTATTTGGCCGAATATAGGGACAAGTAGATCTAGGGTGGCCGACTTCTCTTTCCGGGATTTAAACTTCTCGTTGGTGACAGGTGTGTATATACACACGTTATGACTTATTAACTGTGCTAAATGTTGTGAATGCTAACTCTGGTTTATGTAGCATTGGATTTAATACCGTATTGGTATAAGTGACAATTCAGGTAAGTACCTATTAATATGTGTTGCTATTTAATGGTTTTTGGAAGCATGGCATGAATTTAGTTGTAACTTAAATATCGATGGCATGAGATTTGTTACACAATGATTTGATATGGGTTGATGAGTGGAGGCGGTTACATTGTGTCGACGGACACTGTGTTTTGGTAACACTGCTGTGTGACGGTCACTAGAGGTTTGGTACCTCTAGAGGTTTGGCACCTCATAGCGTCTCGCCCCAAAGTGGCTTAGTACCACAGTGGGTTGGCCCTCGGATGATAATACTGGGATTGACGCTAGTGATTTGGTATCACGCGATGGGTTGGCCCCATCAACCGATTTGTGTCTTGGACACGGAGGTTTGGCACCTCCAGTGATTTGGTATCACATACGTGACTATCGTCACCAGTGGTTTGGCACCACCGGTGGTTTGGTACCACAATGGGGTGACAGAGGCGTTTGGTTGGTGGGTTGGGTACATGACTTAATGCATGTTAATTTGTTATAAATTGTGTATGATGTGGTATTTACCCGGGGGAAGGGTTACATACTGAGTCTTGGTGACTCACCTTCTCCCTTTTTTTTTCAGGTGACACGTAGTTCGCGGATATGGAGCCGGAGGGACTTGAGGTGGCCATGCAGTGGGATTTTAATTTAATAGACTTTGAATTTCGGTTCATTTATATTTTTTTTAAAATTTTATTATTGTTGGTTGATTTTAATTGGGTTGTAATAAGGCCTCCTAGAATTATTTTATTATTGTTACATGTTTAGAATATTTTGTTTAAATTATTTAATGATGTTAAAACGGGTTCACATGTTTTCCCAAAATTAACGTAAAATGTTTTAAGTGTCATCTGGCACATTCGAAATCTGTAAACAACCCGACTTAATAAATATTTCTAAACAACACTGAGTATGGTTTTTAACAAGAGACTTGAAAACACAAGGTTTTCGACAAAACTTATAACGGTTTTAAAAAGTTTTTTTTCAAAATGTTTTCTCGGTAGCAAACCAAATTCGGTCGTAATGTTTGGGCCGGGTTTGGGGTGTTACAGAAGTCTAGGTGGATTCTTTTTGTCTTTGCGTCTTTAGCTTAGTAGTGAGTTAAATTTAGATTAAACAAACAACTTCACTTATTTTAGGTTAAATAATAGAAATAAGTTTATTATTAGTACTTTTAGTTCCTTTGGGTTCGACAATCCAGTCCTGCCTAAGCTATACTACTGTTCGATAGGTGCACTTGCCTTAAGTCAATCAGAGTTAGTTTCCAGGTTCGATATTCTTTATATAAATTTTAAAACTAGATAAAACAACAGTCAACCACCTTAAGGAATTCCATGGTATGCACAAGCATGAAGCCTCAGGAAGTAACCGAAGACCAAATCAAACTTTGTGCTTTTCCTTTCTCATTAGCCGACTCTGCTAGAGAGTGGCTATTTTATTTACCCCCAGAATCTGTCAACGCATGGTCAGACATGTCTCATTTATTTCTTGACAAGTTCTTCCCTGCATCTCGAGTGACTGAAGTAAGGAGGGACATCGTAGGAATCCATCAGAAGGAGACTGAATCGCTCTACAATTACTGGGTGCGATAGAAAAAAGTTGTGTGCAAGTTGCCCAAAACATGGACTAACTGAACAGTCACTCTTGTAGTATTTTTATGAGGGATTGCTCCCAATGGAAATGAAAATGATAGATGCTGCAAGTGGGGGGAACTAGTTAATATGATGCCTCAAAGAGCAAGAGAGTTAATTTCAACCATGGCTACTAGCTCTCAACAATTTTGACTGGCCATAGAATCCATGACACGGGTTCATGGGTTAAGTTCTCTATCTCTAGAAGATAAAATTGATAAGCTGACTAACATTGTTCAAACTTTGCTTACAGACAAAACGGGCCCAGCATGGTTGTGCAAAATTTACGCTAAGCTAGATAATCCGACAGACTCTTGTCCTATTTTACATGAGGATTTGACAAAACAAGTGAATGTTGTCAAGAACTTTCCAGGACCGCCTCAGAGGTGATATGACCCCTACTCGAACTCGTATATTGTGGGGTAAAAAGATCACCCAAATCTAATTTATATGTCAAATCCTCGTTTTAATCAAACGTACCAACAAAGACTGCCTCAGAATCAACAATTATCGCCCCTAAAGTCATCTTTGGAAGCCATAGTGGAAAGACTAGCCAATAGTACTGAGAAATTCCAACAAAAAATGACATGCATTTGTAGGAGTTGGATAAGCAAGTAAGCAAGCTCGTGTTCATGGTTAGCCACTTGGAGTCCCAAGGTAAGCTGCTATTACAAACTGAGCCAAACCCTCGACACAATACAAGTGCTATGACATTGAGAAGTAGAAAGGTTTTGGAGCCCGTACCTGACACGAGTCACGCCCACGACATTAGTCAAGATAAGGAGAAACTTGACATGAAGGCTCCAGTAGAATCAGCACCACAAAAGTCATTTGCAGTACCACCTCCATTTCTTGGAATACTTGTCCAGTGCAAGAAAGAGATATTCAACACCTTTCGAAAGGTAGAAATCAACATACCTCTTCTCGACGTGATTAAGCATATTCTAATATACGCAAAATTCTTAAAATAATTATGCACGAGTAGAAGGAAACTCTTGGATAATGAAAAGGTAAATGTTGGAGAAAATGTCTCCGCCATTCTATAAAGGAAAATACCGTCCAAATGTAAGAACCAAGGTATGTTTTTCATATCTTGTAAAATAGGTAGTGTCGGAATAAAAAAAAAGCAATGTGTGAATTAGGCACATCAATTAATGTTATGCCTTTGTCAATTTATAAACTACTTAATGCGAATCCTTTAAAAGAAACAAGTGTAATTATTCAGCTTGCAGATAGATCTGTGGTGCATCCAGAGGGAGTATTGGAGGACGTTCTTGTCAAGGTAAATGAGCTAATATTTCCTACAGACTTGTACATTATCGACATGGAGGATGAAAATTTGGCCAATTTGTCTAACATACTTCTCGAAAGGCCATTTTTGAGTACCACACAAACAAAGATTGACGTACGAAGTGGGATACTCACTATGGAGTTCGATGAGGAAGTGGTGAAATTCAATGTCTATGAGGACATGAACCGCCCTAGCCTAATTTTTAATGTTCCTAACATTGATATAATTTATCCTTTAACTGAATTACATTCAGAATATCATGACGAGGATGAATTAAGAATTATTCTTTGCAAAAGTCTAGACTTTGATGCCATGAAGAAACTAGAGGAGAGGATAACCTTTGAAGAGTCTGTTCACGAAACAGTGGCTTATTTAGAGGCATCGCAATTACGAAAAAATTTGGGTAAAACTTTTGAATTATCTCCTTCACAAACCAACCTTGTACCATCTATTTTGTAGGCTCCAGAGTTGGAACTCAAACCATTTCCAGACCATTTGAAGTATGCTTTTCTCGGTGAAGGAAAAACCTTACCAGTAATAATCTTGAGTAAACTCTCGAAGATAGAAGAGGAAAACATGGTACGAGTTCTTAGAGACTATAAAAAGGTAATTGGGTGGACAATAGCAGATATTAAGGGGTTGAGCCCTTTGACTTGCATGCATAAAATTCAAGTGGTGGTTAATGATATTCCCAAAAGAGAGGCTCAAAGGCATCTCAATCCGCCCATGATGGAGATGGTAAGAAAAGAAGTCCAAAAGTTACTTGATACTGGGATGATCTATCCCATTTCTGATAGTAATTGGGTCAACCCAGTCCATGTAGTATCGATAAAGACCGGTGTAACTATAGTTGAGAATTCGGCAGGTGAGATGGTTTCCACTCGGATCCAAAATGGTGGAGAGTTCACATCGATTAATGGAAGTTGAATTCTTTAACTCGAAAAGATCATTTTCCACTTCCTTTTATTGACCAGATGTAAGAACGTTTAGCTAGGAAGTCTCATTATTGTTGTCTTGATGGTTACTCAGGGTTTTTCCAGATTTGAGTGGCACAAAAGGATTAAGAAAAAAAGACATTTACGTTTCCATTTGGAATGTTCGCTTATAGACGGATACCGTTCGGACTTTGCAATGCACCACCCTCATTTCAGAGGTTTATGGTAAGTATTTTTTTGACTATGTCGAGAAAATAATTGAGGTGTTCATGGGTGACTTTACTATGTATGGTGAGTCATTTGAGGTATGTTTATCAAATCTTGTAAAAATCTTGGAAAGATGCTAAGAATTTAATCTTGTTCTAAATTATGAGAAATGCCATTTTATGGTAGATAAATGATTAATTCTAAGTCATATCACCTCTACTGAGGGAATTTCTATCGATAAAGCAAAAATCGACATCATTAACTCACTACCATACCCCACAACTGCGAGGGAGATTCGTCCTTTCCTTGGTCATGCAAGTTTCTACAGGACGTTCATTAAAACTTTTTCAAAAATTGTGCAACCACTTTGCAATCTCCTAGAGAAGGACAAGAAGTTTGAGTTTGACCAATCGTGTAGAGATACGTTTGACACGCTCAAACATAAGCTCATTTCGGCACCTATTGTCCAACCACCAAATTGGAGTTATCCTTTCGAGATAATGTGCGACGCAAGTGACCATAGCGTCAGAGCAGTCCTTGGGAAAAGAATTGAGAAAGAACCGCAAGTTATCTCCTATGCGTCTAAGACTTTGGATGCTACCCAAAGCAATTACTCGACTACTTAAAAAAAGTTTCTAGCTACAGTTTTTACTTCGAAAAAATTTAGTTCGTATTTGTTAGGGACTAAGATTGTCATTGTTTCTGATCATGCAGCTCTTAAATATCTGATCGAGAAGAAGGAAGCAAAATCAAGGCTTATTAAGTGGATATTACTTTTGCAAGAGTTTGATCTCGAAATAAATGATAAAAAAGACGCGAAAATTTGGTAGTTGACCATCTGAGTCGAATACCTCCGTCGAAGGACTTCACACCACTTAAAGATGATTTTTCGGATGAAAGCCTGCTTGTTACTCAGATAGTTTTCCCCTGGAACATAGACATGGTGAATTACCTTTCCATAGGTATAGTCTCTTCCAACTTATCGCATTCTGAAAAAGATAAGATCAAATGCGAATCGCGGTACTATATTTGGGATGACCCTACCTTTGGAAATACTGTTCTGATTAGGTAATTCGATGATGCGTTGCAAAAACTGAGGTAAACTCGATTTTATATTTTTTTCATTCTTATGCATGTGGTGGACATTTTGGTCCTAAACAAACTGCGCATAAAGTACTTGAATGTGAATCGTATTGGCCACATATTTTTTGAGATGCATATTTGTTCTGTAAAACATGCGCAAAGTGTCAAAGGGCAGGAAACTTGAGTCGAAAAAATGAAATGCCTCCAACCCTTGTACATGTTTGTGAAATATTTAATATATGGGGAATAAATTTTGTGGGACCTTTTGTCTTTTCATACGGTAACGTCTATATCTTACTTGCAGTGGACTATGTGTCAAAGTAGGTGGAAGCAAAAGCCACTTGCCATGCTGATGCCAAAACGATAGCTAATTTTCTAAAGAGTTACATATTTTCCAGATTTGGCACAACAAGAGCATTGATCAGCGATCGTGGAACGCATTTTTGTAATAAGGTAATCGATACACTTTTGAAAAAATAGGGTAGTGCAACAATTCACTATGGCTTATCACCCTCAATCAAACGGTCAAGCGGAAGTGTCAAATCGAGAAATTGTAACACCCTAAAATTTATGTTAATGTTTTGGTGAAATATTAACACACAAATATCTGTCTTCTTTAGTGGTTATGTGTTCTGGGTGTTTGTGGGAGGTCCCAAGTTCAAGTCAAAACTTGGGTAAATTTTGGCATTTTTATGAATAAAGCTCTTACTGGAGTCCGTAGGCTTTTAAGTTATTGTAGTAAAATGATATCAGAATAGGCCTGCTGGTCTGGTGGTTAAGTGGAGCGTTTGATTGCATGAGGTCCTGAGTTTGATTCTCTGCTTTGGCTTTATTTTTGTACAATTATGGGGTAGAGTTTAAGTAGCGATAGAATTCTGAGTAGTAGGGATTTGGTAGAGAGAATTAAGGGATATATATTTGGGGGTGTTCATTTTTTCTCTTGCTCTTCATTTTTTCCCTCTTGCTGCAGAATTCTTGTTCTCCCTCACCTCTTTTCTGCTCAATTTCTTTTCTACTCAGTCTCGTGTTGTTTCTCAGATTGATTGCGATCGTCCGGTAAGTTTTAGTTAAGTGGATTTGTGCTCTTGTTAGTTTTTATTAGTTTTTTATGGGTATCGTTATTGCCAATTAGGAGAAGATTCAAGAGCTCGAAACTGCTTGCTGGAGACTTAGATTCTTGGGAATCATTGTTGTTCTATCGAAGGTAAGTTTTTAGAGACTTAGAATTTTTTTTAGTTAATTTTTTTTAGTTTTTTATGGGTATCGTTGATGTAGCTCACAGACTTTTTGGGACTTTTGCTTAAATGGGGTTTTTATTTATTTATTTTTATGGATTCATAATGACTAGATGTAGGAAGACTTGATTTTCAAAAGCTAAAGTATTTTCTAAACCCTCGATCCCTTAGACGATTTTCTCGAAAACAAAGAGGCTTCTCTAAAATGGATGGATTTACTTAATTAACTCAATTTTCATAAAATAAATGATTTCTAAAGCTTCTGTAATGAATTATGCTTTAAAAAATCTACTAGATGAGTAAGCGATTTTTGGAATCAATAAGAGTAATAAAATGAACACGATTTTGTCATAATAAATTAGTTTTCAAAATTCTTTTCCATGTGACATAGCCAGATTCGGCTATAACGTCTAAGCCAGGTTTGGGGTGTTACATTTAGTAGTATCAGAGCCAAGTTGCAAAACTTGATTGTGGATTGGGTTATAAAGATTGGTTTTAAGAAATGATTTTTAAGTGGTTTGAAAAGTTTTTTGACTGAGTATCTGGTACACCGAGTCTCCGACACCGATCCTGTAAGTGTTCTAAAATTCTATTTAGATTTGTTTAAAAATACTACTAGCATGCTTGAAATAGCCAATATGTAGTATACTGTACTAAAAAGACTCTAGGTTGTGTAAACTGGAAACTATAGTCAGACTGAGACTCGCAATAACGAACTCTGAAGTTTTAATATTGTCCTGTATAAAATATCTATTAATAAAAAATCAGAACTGTAACTAATGCATAAAACTGTTAATACAGATAAACTCTAAATTTACGATGAGCGCACAAGGTATCCGCGGATAGGGTACCAGAGGACGTGGTAAAGGTCGTAGAGGGGCTCAAGCTGGGTCCTCATCATCTAGAAATCTACCTAATCTGGATACAAGTGAGATGCTGGTCTCACCTGCTGCAGAGACTGGGTCTCATGATCTTGGGGTTGGGGATGACGCACTGTCCCAAGCCATGTTATAGATTCTATAAAGGTCGCTGGGCCTAACACCGGATTAGGGGCCAATGCCAGTTACGGAATGACTCCGGTGCAATGGAGCTGAGTTATTCAGTGGTGTCACTAGAGTAGCCCCTGATGTGGTCGAATATTGGATAGAGGCCACGGAAAGAATTATGGACGGCTTGGATTTTACTACCGAGCAGAAGCTTAAGGGGTTGTTTCTTTGCTTTATGATGAAGCTTACTAGTGGTGGCTGACGGTTAAGGAGGGCACTCAGCCCAACCGATTGACTTTGGACTATTTTAAGACTGCGTTCCAGAGTAAGTATGGGGGAGCCAACTACATTGATGCTAGGAGAGGCAAGTTCCTTAATCTCACCTAGAGGGACCGTTCAGTAGTCGAATATGAGGTCGAGTTCCTGAGATTGAGCCGTTATACACGGAGCATGGTGGCGACTGAGTATGAGCGATGCGTCTATTTTGAGGATAGAATCAGGGACAATTTGTGAGTTCTGATAGCTCCGCAGAGGGAGCACAATTTTTTCGCTTTGGTTGAGCAGGCAAAGATTGTTGAGGAGGTTAAGCGCGTTGAGCGCCAAAACTGAGAGAGAGGAAAGAATAAAAGGGAATCGAAGCCCTCGAGTTCTATGATGAGGCCTAAGAAAAAGGCTAGATCTGATGGGCCAGTGAGAGTTAGGCCTCTTGTTACACCTACTAGGTTGGCGCTTTGTGGACACTGTGGTAGACGCCATCCGTGCGAGTGTTAGAGGATGACTGGGGCATGTTTGAGATGTGGTTCTAGTGAGCATCGTATCAGAGATTGTCCGCTCAGAATCAATTAGATGCAAGCTACAGGTACTGGTACTGTGTAGCCACCAAAAGTAGTTCAGCAACCACCTAAGGGCTAAGGTCAGGCCAGGGGTGGTAACGACATGGGTCGAGGATAGAGAGCACCGAGCAGAGGTGCTGGATGGATTGAGGTAAGGTAACCCGCACTAGTTTATGCTGCCCGTCACCGTGAGGATTGAGATGCTCTGGACGTCATCACAGGTACGTTTTTAATTAATAATGTTCCTTATTTAGCATTGATAGACATAGGCTCTACACACTCTTACGTATCCAGTACTGTATCTGAAACCTTGGGGATTCCGATTGAGACTACTTCAAGTGAAGTAATTGTGGTGAGTCCGTTAGGGCAGTCTATCCGAGTGAGCAAATTATTTAGTGACGTCCCATTAGAGGTTCAAAGGACAATATTTCTGGCTAATTTGATGGAGCTTCCATTCAAGGAGTTTGATTTGATTCTGGGAATGGATTGGTTGGTTAAACACCAGGTAAGTCTGGACTGTATGACAAAGAGGGTTGTCTTGAGAACTGAGGAGGATAAAGAGGTAGTCATAATTAGAGAACGTCGAAATTATCTGGCTAATGTGATCTTTGTATTGGTGGCAGAGAAATTGGTTCGTAAGGGTTGTTTGGCATTCTTGGCTTACGTAAGTGTTTCCACTTCTGGGGACTCTACTGTAAAGGATATCCGCACTGTAAGGGATTTTTCGAACGTCTTTCTTGAGGAGCTAACGAGTTTACCTCCAAATCGAGAAGTGGATTTTGGGATTGAACTTTTCCCTGGTACAGCTCCGGTGTCTATCGCTCTTTACCAAATGGCACTAAAAAAGCTAACGGAGCTTAAGGCTCAAATCCAGGAACTGTTAGATCGTGGATTCATTCATCCCAACGTGTCTCTGTGGGGAGCACGGATGTTGTTTATGAAGAAGAAAGATGCGACAATGTGGATGTGTATCGATTACCAGTAATTGAAAAAGCTAACAATCAAGAACAAGTACCCACTTCCGAGGATAGATAACCTATTTGACCAGTTCAGAGGGGCCTCTGTGTTCTCTAAGATTGATATACATTCAGGATATCATCAACTGAGGGTTAAGGAGGCCGATGTGTATAAGGCAGCATTTAAAACTCGTTATGGACGTTACGAGTTCCTGGTGATGCCTTTTGGGTTGACCAATGCACCAGCGACATTTATGGATTTGATGAACCGTGTGTTCCAGCCTTATCTGGACCAGTTTGTGGTGGTATTCATCAATGATATCCTAGTATATTCCAAGACTGAGGACGAGCATGATGAGCATGTCAGAGTGGTACTACAGACCCTTCGTGAGAAGCAGTTGTATGTAAGGTTCAGTAGGTGTGAGTTCTGGCTCCGAGAAGTAACCTTTTTGGGACATGTGGTCTCTACAGAGGGGATTTGTGTTGATCTTCGTAAAATTAAGGCTGTGTTGGATTGGAAATAGCCAAAGAATGTGTCCAAATCCTTAGTTTTTTGGGGTTGGCAGGTTATTATTGACACTTCCTAGAAGGGTTCTCCTTGATCTCAACACCGTTAACCAAGCTTCTGTGCAAGGGAGTTCTCTTTGTCTGGACTGATAAGCAATAAGAGAGCTTCGAGAAGCTCAAATCTGTTTTGACTTAGGCTCCACTTCTGATACAGCCTGAATCTGGGAAGGATTTCGTCGTATACAGTGATGCATCGCATGTAGGCTGGGTTGCGTTCTGATGCAGGATGGTAAAGTGGTAACTTATGCGTCTCGTCATCTCAAGACACATGAGGCTAACTATCTACACTGATCATAAAAGCCTCAAATATCTCCTCACTTAGAAAGAGTTAAACCTTAGGCAGCGTAGATGGGTTGAACTGCTTAAGGATTATGACTGCACCATCGAGTACCATCCTGGTAAGGCCAATGTGGTATCAGATACTTTGAGCCGTAGAGCTATGATCGATCTGATAGCGATGTTCGCTCGACTCAGTTTATTCAACGATGGGAGTCTGTTAGCGGAACTTTAGGTTAAGCCTACATGGATTGATCATATTAGAGGTAAATAGATGAGGGATAATTCTCTTGAGTTATGGTTCTGTCAGGTCAAGGCTGGAGATACTATTGATTTTGGGATTAACAGTGATGGGGTACTTTATTTTTGCAGTCGAATTTATGTACTGAGTGATGAGGAGTTGCGGCAGTCGATTCTAAGGGAGGTGCATAGCAGTCCTTATGCTATGCATCCTAGTGGGAACAAGATGTACCGAGATCTCAGAGAGTTGTATTGGTGGTCGGTGTTGCAGAGTGAGGTTAATGACTTTGTTGCTCACTGTCTGACTTGTCAGCAAGTTAAGGTTGAGCATCAATTGCCTTCAGGGTTGTTGCACCCGATAAGGATACCGATGTGGATATGGGAACGAGTAATGATGGACTTCGTTAGTGGGTTGCCTTTAACACCCACTAAGAAGGATTCTATCTGGGTCATCGTGGATCAATTGACCAAGTTTGCTCATTTCATTTCGGTCATGACAGACTTTTCTCTTCAGAAATTTATGTTAATGTTTTGGTGAAATATTAACACACAAATATCTATCTACTTTAGTGGTTATATGTTCTAAGTGTGTGTGGAAGGTCCCAAGTTCAAGTCACAACTTGGGTAAATTTTGGCATTTTTATGAATAAAGCTCTCACTGGGGTCAGTAGGCTTTTAAATTATTACTGGTAAAATGATATCAGAATGGGCCTGTTGGTCTGGTGGTTAAGTGGAGTGTTTGATTGCATGAGGTCCTGAGCTCAATTCCCTACTTTGGCTTTATTTTTGTACGATTATGGGGTGGAGTTTGAGTGGAGATAGATTCAGAGTAGTGGGGATCTGGTAGAAAGAATTAAGGGATATGGATTCGGGGGTACTCATTTTTTCTCTTTGTCTTCATCTTTTTCCCTCTTGCTGCTGAATTCTTGTTCTCCCTCACCTCTTTTTTTTGTTTAATTTTTTTTACTCGATCTCGTGTTGTTTCTCGGGGTGATTGCGATCGTCCAATAAGTTTTAGTTAAGTGGATTTGTGCTCTTGTTAATTTTTATTAGTTTTTTTTATAGGTATCGTTGTTGCCAATTAGGAAAAGATTTAAGAGCTCGAAACTGTTTGCTGGAGACTTAGATTCTTGGGAATCATTGTTGTTCTATCGAAGGTAAGTTTTGGTTGCTCGTTGGATGAGTATCTTGTTTCGGGTTTGGTTTGATTTCAATCATTTAAGAGATTAACTGAGTGAAACATTATTCAATTATAGGTGGTGGTGATCTTGGGATTGCGTAAGCGAAAAAAAACCAGGTGTGTACTTGGAATCACAAAAAATGAGAATCGGTGAAAGTCAAAAAACATTTCTTTCGATGCCACATGGTCGTGTGGTAGGCCGTGTGGTAGGCCGTGTGGTAGGCCGTGAGTAAGGCTATGAGCTACAACCCGACCGTGTGATCGATGAGCCAGGCCGTCCGCAAATGACACGGCCGAGTGATGGCAAGGCAAGGCCATGTGCTACACACGAGCTCGACTTATTGGGCCATGTGGATCGCACGGCCAAGGCCAATTTGGGTCGTGTGGGCCCACAAGGGTAGGTTACATGGGTTTGCAAGCCCATTTTTTTTGAACTGATCTGTAAGGTTACACGGGTCACTCAAGTCCGATGTGGACCTACTGTAGGGTCAATAAGTATTACTTCGACCCCTAATTACGTGATCCGATTATGTGGTATATGTATTAAGCATGTTGCACTTAGCATATGTACCGATTTGAATGTGTGATTTGTTAATTACATTATAGTATGCCATCGATTGTATGCTGCATTACATTGGGGTGGGTTGATGATATTGGAGGAAGTATCTGAAAGACTATTAAGCCTGTTATTTAGCAGCTCAGCTGCAATTATCTGATTATGTGCCGCATTTTGGTACAGCATGGTGTGCAGAGATGGGTGGGTTGATTTATCTCCACATGGTGTGTACGGTTGGTCAGAGATAGTGTGTAGAGGCTGGTGGGTAGAATTCTGACATTCTGTTCCGCTATTCATATTATATTTGATGGGATGAGGCCCTAAATTGTATCTTATTCTGTATCTGAGTGGGCTAAGGTTCACACCGATTCTGTAATGGGCTCATACCCGAACTATAAATATATGACTGTTTTCTGATATTATGCTGTGTACATGTTTTCTATGGGGATTACACACTGAGTTTACGAAAACTAATCCTTTTTCTGTTTAATCTGTTCAGGTAATCCCCAGCACTAGATGGATCGGAGAGGCGAAGGACTCGGCGGTAACCACGGTTCTGGATTTTCATGGTTTTTATCTCATTTTACGATTATTGGTTTATGTTGATGTAGTTCATGGACTATTTGGGACTTTTACTTAAATGGAGTTTTTATTTATTATTTTTATGGATTCATAACAGCTAGACGTAGGAAGAATCAGTTTTCAAAAACTAAAGTATTTTCTAAACCCTTGATCCCTTAGACGGTTTTCTCGAAAACAAATGGGTTTCTCTAAAATGGACGGATTTACTTAATTAACTCAGTTTTCATAAAATAAACAATTTCTAAAGCTTCCACAACGAATTACGCTTTAAAAACAATCGACTAGATGGGTAAGCAATTTTTGGAATCAATAAGAGTAATAAAATGAACACGGTTTTATCATAATAAATTAGTTTTCAAAATTCCATTCCATGTGACATAGCCAGATTCGGCCATAACGTCTAGGCCGGGTTTGGGTGTTACAGAAATCAAGTTGATTTTGGAGAAGACCGTCAAGCCGAGGAGGAAAGATTGGTGTTTGTGATTAAACGATGTACTGTGGGCGTATCGTACGGCTTATAAAGGACCCATAGGTATGTCTCCTTATCGACTATTTTTTGGTAAACCATGTCATCTTCCTGTTGAGCTAGAACATAAAGCATTTTGGGAAGTCAAGCAATGCAAAATGGAGTTGGAAGCTCCAGGTAAGCATCATAAGTTACATATTCAAGAACTTGAAGAAATTCGACGAGAAGTGTATGTAAGTGCCCAAATTTATAAGGATAAGGTCAAAGCATATCATGACCAAAAGGTAACCCGTGAACAATTTATGGTAGGACAGAAAGTATTACTTTATGACCCTACATTAAGAATTTTTGTAGGTAAGCTTCGGACTAAGTGGTTAGGGCCTTTTGTTATTACTCACGTATTTCCACACGATGTAGTTGAGGATAAAAACGAAGAATTTGAAAAACAATTTAAGGTCAACGGACAGCGATCAAAGCCTTTCTACGAGAATTTTCAAGTCCACGTGGTTGAGGAGTTACTTCTTAAAGAGCAAGATAAATAAATTCCCAAGTCGATGAGCTAACGGCATTAAACAAAAGCGCTTTTTGGGAGGCAACCCAAATTTATTTTCATTTATTTAATTTTTAGTAAGATTTAGGATGTAAATAAATAAATTTTTATTTAATTCAATTAATTTAATGTTTTAGAAACGTAATGGAGGTTATGAATTTTTTTCGACAGTCAGATAATTTTGGTGGCGCTAGCACGACATGCTAATTTGGTGACAGTTATTTACCTACAAATAAAAACAAACCCCAAATTACTTAACCTTTATAAAATTCCAAAACTCAAATCCAATACCCACCAACCCATTTAACCAACCTACACATACCCAAATACCAACCCAACAACACAAATCCAAAAATAGCCCACGACCCAACCCAATTAACTCACCTACCAAAAAAACCAAATTACCCACAAATACACCCAATACCCAATAGGCTCAACCGAAAATAAAAAATTAATTAAAAACAACCCCAAAACCCCCAAAATTTAGAACCCTTTTTTTCTTCATCTTCTCTAAAAAGAAAAAGTAAAAAACACCTAACCCCCATAACCAACCCACACCACTATCAAAACCCCCATCGCCGACTCCTCGCTGCCACATGCCGCGCCATCATTGACTCCTTGCCGCCACATCCTCGCGCCATCGTACCCCTTCCCCCATCACCGTTGACGAACCCAAAACCTACACCCCTCTATTTTCTTTTTCTTTTACTTTTTCCCCTTCTCACCGTCCGAGGGCCTCGTCTCCACCATCGTCGCCCTGCCATTGCCTATCAGAGCACCTAATCATGCGCTGTTGCTCCTCCCCTCCACAAACACCATTTCCTCAATTTCTTCTTTTTCTCTATCACCAAACACCCAAAGCACCCTTTCACCACCTTAACTGATGCCAAAATTGAGATCCCTACCATCAAAGTTCAATTGGCCCAAACTACACCGTCACCATCTGCCGCCATCACCGCTATCATCCACTCCGTTGTCACCGTTGTCGCCTTCGTCTACTGCCATCTTCACTATTGCCGCCGCCAGCGTAGCGAACAGAACCATTTATTTGTGACGCCTACATGAAAACAATGGTTCAAACTCAAAACCAAACGGCCGACAATATTCTGGCTTCACTCAATCGAAGTCGACATCGATTTTCAGCGCCTTATGTCATCGACATAGCCGATGAAGACTCTGAGCCTGCTCCACCTCTTCTAAGCAAAACGGCTGCCCCAACAGGAACTCGTCACCGATGAAGTCCGACTCTGGTCGAAGTAGAACACTCGAACAGCAACCCCGCTACCCTCGAAAAGGTCAATTCTCAACCCTCAACCTGATTTACCTTTACTAACATATTATGTAGGCTGTTCGGAGGAAGTCGGGACTTCTAATGACAATGTCGAAGGTCCGTCAAATGCGAACGAGCATGTCTCTCAACACCAAACACGATCATATACCACTCGCGCCTGTCAAAGACTGACTCACGAGTCAGTGACACCCCCAAACAACAGTACTGACGCTGTTGGAAATTCAAGTTCACCCGACTTGCCTAACGAATATGTTCAACCATCACGAGACAGTCAACGTAATAGACGAGGTTGTGTAAATACTATTCCTACTGAAGGTCAATTACAAAGGTTTTTAGACTTTTCAACCTCGGAGCATCACGCAATATATGGCAACATCCGACAACGTCCGCTCCCAGTCTATAAGAAACGATCTCTCTACTCTTGATATGTTAAATATTCACGATGTTGTGATTGGCTACTTTAATGCAATTGGTTGGAATTCATTAACTAATATTTCCTGTAATGCATATTATGAGTTGATTTATGAATTCTACACTACATTTAGCTTCAATATTAATGCATTACGCACTGTTGAAACACAAAACATTATTTTTTTTTCCTTTGCTTGGTAAGGACTTTCAAATGTCAATATCTGAATTTAACATTGTCATGGGTTTCATCGACCTTGAAAATGTTCAATCCGATTCCTATCATACTGCTCTGTTAGATATTCCAAGTAACTTTGATGCTCAAGATGTTTATTGTGTTTTAACTCATTCTAATCAGCTTTATAATCCGACTACCACAAAAGACTTATTGGTGCATGAACTGGCTTTAAGATATATTAACCGATTTTTAGCCTTTAGTTTTTCAAGTAGAAATGATTCGTCATCTGTTCTAACTAAAACTAAAATTTTATTTTTGTGGTGTATGCATTCTAGTTTTAAAGTTAATTTAGGATATTGGTTTGCATGAAATTTTCATGCCATTTTGTGATGTAATCGTCCACTAATACTTGGGTCATATATTACGAATTTAACCTCTCGACTTTTTCCCTATAAAATTGATTTCTCGTCCTTAACATGTGCATATAGTATGGACATCTTAGATAAATATTTTTTGGGTTCTATGGGATTGCTTGCTGGTACCCCTACTTCGTGTTATTCTGTTCCTCCAGGTACACAAACTACTCGCGAAAATATGGTCTTTTGCCAACGTCCACACATCAATACTAGAGATCCAGAGGAACAACCTCTATATGTGGAAGCACGTTTAAGTCAGATCTAAACTCAACTTGGAACAATGGAAAATCAAGTCTCCACACTCCTTGACATCCTCAAATTCATTACCTCCAACACCGAAAAAATCATTAAAAAACACTTGGGGAGTACTCTGAAATTTTCTTTTTACCTATTATTTGAGCTGCTATTTTTTTTATCTCATATGACACATGCTTGAGGGCAAGAAAAGTTTAAGTAGGGGGTTGAAATTGATGATGAATATACATATTTTTGCTGCATGTCTCTTTTTTGCATGTGTTCAATCTTATGCTAGAATTATTCAATAGTTTATTCCAACATTGAGCCTCTAAATCTCATTACTTATTCAATTTGGACAATTGGGAAAATTTTAAATAACAGTGTTTGAGTATCTAGATTAGTCAACATTTGTGTTTTAAGGTTGATATATGTAACTAGACTTTTCATATAAATTGATTGTTTGAAAAAAAATGTTTGCTTGTACATAAATAAATAAATAAAATGAATAAATAAATAAAGGCTCAAGTTATGAGTGAAAGTTTCAAAAACATGACCGAATTGAATAACCGGTATAGGGTGCTTGGGTTGTCATTTTATCTCGCATAAAAAGGTTCAAGTGACAATTTGATAACTTGCAAACATTCCGTAAACCGAGCCTTCAAAAAAAAAACGTTTGAACTGAGTAACTGAGATAGGGTGCTTGGGTTGTCATCCTAGTTCGTGTAAAAAGGTTTGACCATGTCTAAAAAATTCTTTTTAATTACTAATGCCTTGCAAATTTTGGATTCAAACTCAATTTAGTGAAATTATTTAGTTCACATAATTCAATTTTATGACACTTGTTGATTAAACTATATATTCTGAGCATTTGTTTATTTTTGCCTATGTTGTTTGCGTTGCTTATGGATGTGGAAAAAAGGCTCGATTTGTAATAAATCGTAGAATAGTTTCTAATATTTGAAGGAACAATATGCTTGAGGACAAGCATGAGCTAAGTAGGGGGATTTGATAACATATTAATTTGCATGTTATTTTTTGTTTAATTCAGTTTATTTATAAATTGATCCCTACTAAATTAGTACTTTTATGTTTTAATCTTGTCAGGGACGCAATTGAAATCCTAAGAGACAAAAACAAGCAAAAAGGACCAAATTGAAACAAAATCAAAAAAATGAGGCCGAATTAAAAGTGTGGAGAAATCCAATGACTCATCAGAATATTTGACTTTGTAAATAGCCAAAAATAGAAAAATTCTTTTTTTTATTTTTTTATTTTGGTTTTATGTTAAAATAGTTAAGGCCAAAAATAGTAAACTTTATGTATATAAATAGTGCCTTAGTGTTCTTTGGAAATCATCCCTTAATTTTGTGTTCCTACTTCAATTTGGAATTGAATTATCTTTTTTTCCAATTGGCTAAAACTCATTGCCATTTTCATTTGCATTTGCCTGCTTTTATAAAATTGGGCCAATTGCCTCTCAAGTCCTTGCATTCACCAATTTCCTCCATTTTCATCAAACTACCTTTCCAAAGTTTACAAAGCATGAATAATTTCATGCTTCACTAAATTTCATCTTAGCTTTAGGCCGGTGTTCTTTCCGGTCGGGAATCGTGAGATACAAATTCGTGAAAAATCCTTCCAATTGGTATTCATATTTTTCCTAAGTAATGGGATTGACAACTCATCCCTTAAGGTTAACTCGATTTCAAGTTAAAAAGTGCACGTTGGGTTGAAGTTGTGTTTGCTGTCAGCAAGAGAAATGAGTCACCGATTGTATTCGGATCTCTGAGAACAAATCAAGGAAGAAGTGATCGAGTTTAAACGACCCACGCGGTTGAGGCCGTTAATTCGAGTTGGGTTCTTCAGAGCGCAAGGCTACTGGAATCTTGAATTGGGAACACTTGTATCTCGGTTAGATAATCGGTAAGGGTTGGTTTGCAGGTCGTACCAGGACCAGCTGCAAGAGGAAGAATTGGTGGTTAGGACATTCTTAACTGCTATAACCACCTTATAGTTTGGAGGAGAAGATTAATTTTTCGACGATTGATTCTTAACACGAAATTTACCGAGTCTATGGCTAAGGCATATTATATTTGTTTGCAAATTTCTAAATTTATTTCCAATTTAGTTGTTTATTTTTGTTGGAGGCACGTTTGGAATCGATGACACAACTCTTGCCACGACCTTTGACATGACGAATATTTTATTCATAAGTGAACACAGAAGTTGATTACGACATCCAATCCTTATAGATTCAACCCTACTACCACTCTTTACTACTATTTAGAGTTATTTTAGTAGGAATTAATTTTGGTGGTTTCGACGCCCATCACTTAGGTATTAGAGCGGATAACTCCCTAAAGATAAAGACATAGATGTGACTATCTAGATTAGTAGTACATCAGACATGACCCAAATAGAATTAATCCTAGATTCGTTTATGGATTTATTCACTTGTGACATTCATAGTGTGACTTACCTCAATCTTGAGTAAGTGATAGACTATGTGTATGTGACTCATATGCTTTGATATACTGAGAGCCTAAGTTCAATTAGCAATAGAGCTGAAAGTTGGTATATTGGGTATAAAACTTTTGTACGATATAACTTCATTTACAATAGTGGAATTCATATCCCAATAAAGGGTAGATGTTATCCTCTTCATCAACATTACATGATGGATCAAAAAGTAACGTGACCATGGGTTATTTTTCTAAAGACGAATGATTTAATCACTATGTGTTAGTAATTGACCTTTTATGAAGGAAGATGTAAGGGTTAGCTTGAGATAAAATATAATCAAATTGGGATAATGGTTTTTATCCCAAAGAGGTTAAAGATGTCATATGAGGGTAACACACATATGACAAGGTCATTAGATGAGCACTTGATAAGTAACTTTGGTAATGATACATAATGGTAGGCAAGGGATGCCAGGTACGTAATCATAGAAACTTCTCTATGTGTATCGAAGTATGTAAAAATATGTGATCTGTTTAGATAGTTTAATGTTCTGATTCTTGCATGTATGCATGGGATGGGATTGATTGATTTACGGAAGGGGAGTAGGTCGCGAGGCGATCGGTGGCTTTGCCACATAGGTCACATAGTAATCGGTCTTTATGATAGGCAGCACAACTATCGATATATTATTAAGGTCACACAGCGATCGGTGGCTTCGCCACATAGGTCACATAGTGATCGGTCTTTATGACAGGCAGCACAGTTGTCGATATGGTGTGTAGCGGATGGAGGGTTTATTGTAGAAATCCCCACGGTGTGATGGTTGGTACGGAGGTGTGTAGAGGATGGACTCATATGTTTGGGATGGGCCATGTTGCATATTTTGTTACCCTTGTATACGGGCCAAGGCTCATAATGTGTTTGTGGGCCTCAAGCCTTTTTATGTGTTCTTGGGATTTGCACACTGAGTCTTGGTGACTCAACCTTTTATTTTTCCCAACATTTCAGGTGAGCAGTAGATCGTAAACATGGGAGCCAAGGCGGACTCGAGGGGCCATCAAGTTTTATTTCTACAAATTATTTTGGGATTTCTTTCAGTTTATTTTATTTTTATTTGGGATTTTTTTAAGGCCTCTAGTTTTTATTCAACTAAGAAGTTTTCAATGTTATGCAACTTATAAATTTTATGTCAAGGTTTATTTATACTTAATAATACTAATATAAGATTTTATTTTTAAAATGTCACTTATTTACTTTGATAATGTCTAATTAACTTACGACTTCCAAAACCAACAAGGCAAAAGTTTTTAATGTACAAGCCGTGACACGCCAGATCCAGTTGAAACGCATGGGCCGGGTTTGGGGTGTTACAGGCTAAGTGGGGCCTTACCTATGGGGGAGGTCGGGGTAAGCTCAAAGGCCCAAGGCAAGAAACCAGCCCAAGCGAATGAGTTGGGGTTTGTAAACTTGGTTAAGTTGGCCAGGCAATCAAAGGCTTCTAGGCTCGATTATGCTATAGAGGGCTAAGGTGCATCGGTCTGATCTAAAGAGGCCTAGTTGGAGACTACCTAAGATGCGTCCACTTCTTTCGTTTCTGTAGTTTCCAAAAAAGACCCAAGCTAGTTTAGCAGTGCAACTAGAGATCGGCCTTTTGAAGGTAATAGCTCCATGACAATTACTCACTTTAATCCAACTTTTGAGGCTCCATTGGAGGTTACGGTGACATTGAAAGAAGGTGTACTTGACCCAGCAAAGCACTCGACAATTGTTTTTAAGGAAATCGATCACCCAAATCCGATTCGATCAAGAAACGATGACCGAAAGCGAGGCATTGGGTAACAATGATTCGACTTATAAAGGGCGATCCTTGGAGGAAAAGCGATCTTTGGTAGAAACGAAACAAAGCTTAATAGGACAATACAGATTAGGGAGCCATTTCAAGATGTTAGGCGACTCTCGAAAGTGCCCCTATTGAAATTGGTTAAAACATGGTTGAACGATCTTTTCTCATATTGGAAAGAAAGGTGATACAATAGGACTAAAGGTGGTTGAAAAGCAATTGTAAGTCGAAGATATTATTTGACATTAAAGGTAGCTTTTTCTTCGCCTTTTATTATATATGGATTTGCATTTGTCTTTTGCATGGGCTGCTGGGGTGTGCGAGTGCAAAATTTCCTATATCTTTTGGGAACGCCAATGGCAGATTGTTGATTTGTAGACCTGATAGTTTTTTGTTTGAGCATGTGTTTTTTCTTTACAATTTTATTTGAGTTTTTTTTTTTAAGATTTAGTTATAAATTAACTAAGGTGCAATGAATAATTATGGTAGAATTTGCCTAGAAATTACTATGTTGGTCACATTAAGGTGGTGAGTCAACTTTGCATGTCAGCCATGTGTAATTTATGGTGAGAGTTGTGAGCTTTATAAGCAAGGCTATTATTATGGAGGTTCTTCCCTTCCCTTCCATTACATTATTTTTACTCTGGTAACTGGTCTAAGAAAGAGTTTTTCTTTAGATAAAGACCAACTAGTTTTTGATTTATCAGGAAAAGTCTAATATAGGCTAAAGATATGAAATGTGAACAAAAGTGAATCATCAAAGTGCTAAGGTAAGTTTAGTAACTTTCAAAGGTAAGTTAAATTTTGTTAAAGCAATGTATAGTTGTATGAATTTAGTATGTGTGTAAGCATGTATTAATTGAATAATTTTAAAAAAAATGTTACGATTCATTTACCTATTTATTCTTGTAGTGCTTACTAAGCCTTCACCAGCTTAACGCGTTGACTTTAAGGCGTAGGTATAGTTAGACTTGAAGAGCTAGAGTCAGGCTAAGAGATCTCTCATCTCATCACATCCTCAAGAGTTACAAGAGTAAGTACTATATTTTGAGTTAAAATGGCATGCACATAGGCAGACCAAATGTGTTCCCAACTGTTAGGGACTAAAATGCAAACTCTTGAAACTCTATCTATTTTGGTTTTTATTTGAAGGATTTTGGTTCTATATGAAATGAATTATTGAGGTTATAACTATGTATGCAAATGTAGTTTGTTAAAGAGATAATTGTGATTGATTTGGAGTTGTTTTAAGTATTTTAAATGCATCTTGAATTGGTCTTAAATGTTGAGTTGAATCCAATATATTGCTGGGGGGTTTTAGTGAACTTTTAATTGATTTTTACCAAAATTTAACCTAGGTATTGATACCAAGGGTATAGGTATCGATACCTAGGCTTTAAAACTCAAAATTTCCAAAACAGAATGTTCATTTGTGGTTGAGGAAAAATAGTTTTAGCTAAATAATATTTCTTGATATGCTTCTATCCCTTTGTTTATTGAACAAAATGTTATTAGCCATTCAAAGAAAAAAAAATTAAAATAAAATTTTGTCAGTAATACGAAATAAGCAATTTGGACTTGAAGGTTTTGATTTGAAATGGTTTGTTCAATAACTTTCAACATAAGTATGCTTTACAAAGCACATGATCCTAGGACACAGATAAACTGCCTTCACGCCTAGATAGTTTGAACCTTCATACCCTTGTCTAACCATTCCTTCATTCCTCTCGGCAATTCCTCATGTCTTGAATATGATATCATACATCTTGAATGTGCAAGAAAGTGGTTATATATATATATATATATATATATATATATATATATATATCTGAGGGTTGTAATGGGCTTGGCCCAGCCCCCTTAAAATGTAATATTTCTATTTAGGCCCTTAAAATTTTTTAAAAATTTTAAATTAGTAAAGGTAAAATTGCACTTTGGCCCCCTAAAATTATAAAAATTCGATTTAATCCTTTACAAATTATAAATATATAAACTATAAAAATTAAAATTTCATCCGCCCCTAAACAATTATCCTAGCTTAGTATATATATATATATATATATATATATATAAGAAATAACCTACAGAGACATGACAAACTAATTTTTATATTATTCAACTCATTCATGTGTTTCGCTTTATTCTAAGTTAAAATGTCTAGCCATTTGATTATGAAAGCTCTTCTTTGTTGATAATAAATAGAACAGAGATAGGCTAGTTGGAACCATAAAAACTTCAATTCTATTTAAATATAGAAAAGAATTAGTAGAAAGTATTAGTCAATGTTTAATTTAATAAAATAATTAATTAAACAATTTCAATTTAATAAGAATTTTGATTTTAATGATAATAAAAACAATATAAATTTTATTTTAATAAAAAATAAATAATTTAAATTTTATCATAAGCTATAACTTTTTTAAGTCATAAGAAACTAACACATTCTATCAATTTAAATACAGAAATAATAAATAAATTAATCCATATTTAATTTAATAAAATAGTCAATTAAAGAATTTTATTTTAATAAGGATATTAATGTTAATAATAATATATTTTATTTTAATTAAAAAGATTGAAGAACTAAATTTTAAAAAAAAACTCAAAGATAAAGATTTCATTCACTACCTCTAATACGTACATTTATGTATAATTTGAGGGAAGAGGAAAAGGCCAGATAAATTACAAAGGGTTTATATAATTTTGATACCAACAAATTTTGAAACTTTTGAATATTTTTAAAATCGTTTTTATAATTAAAATTTTAAAGAGTTTTTATTGTTTTTCATAATTATTTTTTGAAAATATTATATTTTTTGAATTTTAATGTTTTTATTTAAAATATGAAAAAGTAAATTTTCAAAATTATTTTTGTTTTTTAAAGAGTAAAGATCAAATTGACAAAAAATTATAATTGTTAAGGGTTAAAAATGTTATTCAGGCTCCGTTCTTCATTCCTTTTCTGATGAGCTTTTGCTCAAAAAGTGCTTTTTTCCCTAAAAGCAATGGAGAACAAACAGTTTTTGCTCAAAATTTTCTCCTTTTTCATCTGTGCAAAAGTGCTTTTCTGAAGGAGAAATTTTTGGCTTTTGGAAGCCAAACGGCTTCTTGGCTGATATTTGACTATTTTAACCCTGTTGAATTGCTCCCAAAGATCCACAGTTTAATCCTATAGCATCCTCAATTTCCCTTTCCTTCTCTTCTTCTCTGCTCTCCTCTGCTCTGCTACGCCTAGAACCCATGCCCAAGTCTAAGCCTCATCCCCCAAACTTCTTCATTGTTTCATCTGCCGTTGTTTCGGTCTTTGTTTCCGATAAGAAGAGGCTTTGGAAGGAAGGAGAGTACCGCCCTGTCGATCATTCCATTCCTAGGTCTTCTAAGAAAACCCCCTCAAGAATCTCAAGAAGAAACTCGACCGCAAGAATGCCGCCAAGGCCTGGGTCTCTACCGTCACCGAAACCTTGTTCGATTGCATCCTAAAGAAGCAGTGGCTTCAAGCTCTCCAGGTTCACTCTCTACTTCTCCTCTTCTTTTAGTAGTCGTGGGATTATTTATTCTGATGATGAGGTAGCCAATTTTTCTCCCTTACTCTTGAGTGTTATCTTTTGATTTGATAGAATGCTTAATTTTGGCTGTTGTTAATCATAAGATGTTGGTTTCCATTGCAGGAAGACAAATATGCCATTGTCACTGATAGATGACAAAAATTCAGTGATGTCTATCTGGATGAGGAAGTATTGAAATTTCTTGCCAGATTTGCAGATGAATTTTTGGTTCATGGTGTGCATGTTGAAGGGAAAAAGTTAGTCCGAACTGTGTCATTTGTTACAACCTGTAATTCACACTTGCTAGTTTGTATGCCCTTGTAGTTTTTACCTGGTTGCTCTTTCAAACATGGATGGTCAATTATGATTTGTCATTTAGTTGATCTAGATTTAAGTTTTTATTGTCAGTGATCAGTATGCTTGTTTGAATTATACGATTGTGTTGTTTTAGTAGTTGTCTCTTGTTCTTGTAGCTTTAAGTCTCTTGATTATCTTGATCCTTGCTCTGAGCTAACCATTGTATTAATGGCACTCAGAAAGGCTTGTCTATCATTTAGCTCACAACAATTCAAAGATATCCAATCAAGCTTTATCCGTGCTTATATGTCTGGTTTGCTTATATCTGTTCATAAGTATCCGTTGTACCATATGGATTGATTACTCTATGTTTTTAGAATGTTTAAAGATTGGGAGCTTGTAAGACATAATTGGTTAGAGTTTCTGCATTTTGTGCGCAACTATACCCCACTCCAACATGTCCTTTATGGAATGTGAGGGTTGAGGTGTTTCAGTAGTTATTTGCTTCAAACTTCATCAACAGAAAGGTAAAATGATTTGTACTTCCCTATTTATTATAACTTCCAATGGTTTATTTATTACAGGCTGGGAATAGGCAAAGATCTCGTGGCATTGCTGGGCGAGCATTCTCCAGTTGGTAGCTCCTGAGTCAACTTAAAACTTAAAACTTAAAACTTAAACCTCCTTGATCTGCCAGGCTTCCCAAGATCATCACCTTCTTGGCATGGATGATTGTAGCTGTGTTGTGTTATAGAAGCTTCTACTGGGAAATCCTTGGAATGAACTTGTGATTCTTTTATAATGCATTGCATATTTTACAAACAATAACCCTTTTTTTTGCTATGTATTTCTCCTGTTCAGTTTTATGTATCTGATTTTATGATAAAACCAGAACTTCATGCCACCAAGTTTGTAGATAATTTATTGTAAATGCTATTGTAAAATTTTTTGTATTTATATTTGGTATATAAATATTATCCCTTTTTGAAACTTTAATCCAAATATATGTAATATTTTGATTCGTTACATTTATGTTTTCTATGTTATGTTAATATCTAATATGAGTTTTACAAATAAGTTAAAAGCATTAAAAATAAAAAATAATTTTAAAATAATACAATTGTGGCAATATCTAATTACAAATATTTAATTATTATATCTAAATATTTAAATATAGTTTATATATTCTAATTAAATTTAATAAATAATTAATATTAATTA